>CM053788.1:659726918-660444418 GCA_028749045.1 Cupressus sempervirens
ATCCCATACTCTCTCTCCTCTCCTCCTCTCTCCCACCCTCTCTCTCTCTCCTCCTCTCTCCCACCCTCTCTCTCTCCCCCCCTCTCTCCCTCTCTCTCTATCCCACCCTCTCCCATCCCCTACTCTCTCTCCCTTACCTCTCTCCCCTCACCCTCCATCTCCCTCTCTCTCATCTCCTTGTGTCTCCCTGTCCCACCCTCTCCCATCTTATTCTCTCTCTCTCTCTCTCTCTCTCTCTCTCACACACACACACACACACACACACAGAACCCCCATTTCTCCCTCTCCCATCCCCTACTCTCTCTCCCACTCTCTCTCCCCCTCTCCCCCTATCTACCTATCCCACCCTCTCCCATGCCCTACTCTCTCTCCCTCTCTCCCCTCTCTCTATCCCCTACCCTACCCTCACCCATGCCTTAAATCTCTCTCCCTCCCTCCCTCTCTCTCTCTCTCTCTCTCTCTCCCTCCCATCCACTAGTCTCTCTCTATCTCCCTCTCTCCCATCCCCTACTCTTTGTCCCTCACTCCAATCTCCTACTCTCTCTATCCCACCCTCTCCTATCTACTTCTCCCTCTCTCTCTCCTTCTCCATCTCCCACCCCTACTCTCTTTATCCCATCCCCCCCTCTGTCTATTTTTGTTTTTGTCTCTCTCTCTCTCTCTCTCTCTCTCACCCCCTACTCTCTCTCTCTCTCTCTCCCCTCACCTACTCTCTCTATATCCCACCCTCTCTCTCTATCGCACCCACTCCCATTCCCTACTCTCTCTCTCATTCTCTCTCTCTCCCCCCTCTCTCTCTCTCTCCCCCATCCCCTACTCTCTCTCTCTCCCTCATCCCTTAGTTTGTCTCTCTCCCTCTCTCCCCATCCCACCCTCTCCCATGCCCTAGTCTCTCTCTCTCTCTCTCTACCTCTCCCTCTCTCTCTAACCCACCCTCTCCCATCCCCTACTCTTTCTCTATCACCCTATCCCACCCCCCTCCATCTCTCCCATTCCTCTCTCTCTCTCTCTCTCTCTCTATATATATATATATATATATGTATATGTATGTATTTTGATCTTAATCTTCATATTTCTCTAGCTAAATCTCTCTCCCACTCCTCTCTTTTACTATATATTTTTCACACACATCTCTCTCTCTCTCTCTCTCTCTCTCTCTCTCTCTCTCCCATCCCCTACTCTCCCTCTCCCATCTCCTACTCTCTCTCTCTCTCTCTCTCTCTCTCTCTCTCTCTCTCTCCCATCCCCTACTCTCCCTCTCCCATCTCCTACTCTCTCTCTCTCTCTCTCTCTCTCTCTCTCTCCCTCTCTTCCTATCCCACCTTCTCCCATCCCCTACTCTCTCTATTTCTCCCTCCCTCTCTCCTTATCCCATCCTTTCCCATCTCCTACTCTCTCCCTATCCTCTACTCTCTCTCATCCTCTAACCTCTCTCCCTCTATTGAAATTTAGGCTTAATGAGTGTGTGTGCACTATAGTGTGTACATGCTATGCAAGCCTAAATTTAAAAATACTTTAAATAGTGTGTGAATGCTATGTCATGCACACACTATTTAAAGCTTTGGATTCTACCAAGCCTAAGACTTGGATTTTCCTTGGGGATCCAACCCAAAGATATGGAGTCTCTAAAATGGTCTAAGACATGTTTTGTAGCAAACATATAAAAAAAGATTGATTTTTCTTGTGTGCTCTCTTTCAAGTTTCATTGTGGTTGAACATTGATAAAATTTGGTTACATGACATTGTAGGTCTCTGTGTTAGCCATATAACCATACAATTTATTTTGAATTTGAACTAATTCAAGCTTTTCAACTATAATTTATTTTGAATGTATGCCCAATTTTTGTCAAAAATCAACGCATACTAATTTGGGTGTAGATTTTAGCTCGTTCATCAAATTTCACAACAACTTGATTTTTTAAAAATTAGACTCTATTCTACACACTTTGAAAAAAAAAGTTTTAAATTTAGATTAGTTTTCAACCATTTCTAGTGGGAGTCACATTTTTTGGGATGTGTCCAATTAAAAAATTTATTAAAAAATATACATTATAAAATTATCCAAAAAAATTGGGATAAGCTACATGTTGTTGGGTAACTTTTGACTGGAGCAATTAAAGAATTAAAAAAAAAAAAGTTAAAATTTTTGGGGGGTCACACTTTGCACTATGTTATGTTTTTTTTTTTTTTTTTTTGAAAAAATAGTACCACTTTCTGTGACCCACTTTTTTGAGGACCTAAAACTAAACCATTTTGTAAAAATAATTATTAGTTTAGAAACTAGATTCAAAGGACTACTACTTTTTTTTTTTGTCATATCTTAGATTTTTTAGCATAACTATTCTCAAATTCCTATCAAAGTTCATAAATTGTTGATTTCAAAAAAAAAGTGGTCACTTATACCCCCTTTTGACACCACAACTTGGTGCACTTACTCAACAAGGTTGACACAACTTCTAACATGGTTGGAATCTCCTAACAGATTTTCAAAGTCTCCTAATTGAGACTAATATGTACTGAATGTATTTCATTGGCTCCTAACAGAGTCCATCCTCTTACAAGGAAATTTTATATTAGTACATCATCTTGTAGGTACCATTCCCACTAGGGTTTTCCCTCTGATCAAAGGTTTCCCCGACTTTAACATATATGGTGTTATTATGTATGTGTATCTTCTTATAGTTGTTGGATATATTGTTTACATGATTAAGAATTAACAAGGCTGATAAATATTGTAATGATTGGATAGTTGATTCACTGCCCCCCTCCCCTCTTAGTTATTTTGGTGGACTTTACTTTCTAACATTAAATCTATCTAAAAAATGTGACTTCCACTCAACCCAAGAGCATGACAAGGAGTATAAAGTTTTGAAAACCTATGTGACTAGAGTTACACTAAAAACCTTTAGACACTTACATTAGAAGTTGATGACCATTATAAAACTGACATTTAAATTGCATTGAGATAAGTTGAACCCTTCACTTAGATATCTAGACTTGTCATATAGTAATCAACATACATATAAGTGATTTCTATTACATCATTGCCCATAAATAATAATAATAGAAATATAATGATAATTGCAAATCATATTCAATCTCTAAATTTATACTGATGTTGATGTTTGAATTTAATTTTGATTATGATAGGTATGAACCTATCATCATTTAGATTACTACAATAACTCTCTGCAATTAGACCCACAAAGCACAAAAACTCTTTGAACCCTTTCCATGGATGTTCAAAGCGTGTCTAATTCTCTCTCTAGGGTTGTGGTATAATTAAATCAATTGAAGCAATTTAATGGAGACCGGGAGAATGCCTGCACTGCACCATGACTGTAAGCAGCCAGAAAAACTAAATTACGGTTCGAAGTTAGTTTTTAATAACTTGGCCGGCTAAAAGCGCGGTCAATGGCATCGGTTATATAACAAACCAGACTGAGTGCACGTTATAATTGCCGTCTTTTTAATTTAGTTTAAAGTTAACGTGAACATTCTGAAGATAGCTGCATCTTGTGGCTCTGTTGCTTCTCAGTCCCCAACATATATTAAAATGCTGCCTCATACAATTCTTCAAAAAAATAAAAAAAACACCTAGGTAATGTCAGAATTGAACTATAAAATCCTGTGATAGAATTGAACTATAATTTCATGTGGGAATTGGGAAAGTTGTTGGCAGAGATATGTCTGGTTTAAAATGCCCAATGACATTTTATTTTTAAAATGGTGTGTTTTGCAGCCATCGTCAGAGAAAGTTTTAATATAATTACAATCCTTAGCAAAAGGTGGCAAACATGGTTTTTCTCTTGCCCCAATTACAGTCAGAAAAGCTTTTCAGATATTTGTCCATCAAAACATAAACCTCATAATTTTTTAGTTATAAAATAAGTTTTATAAAAATCTCTCAAAGATTTTATTTATTTTATCAAAGTTGTCGTTGGAATCACATGTTTCTAATTATAGGGCGGAGAAGTTATAATCTTTGTTGTTTGTAAATTCATTGATTAAATCTGTTATTATAGAGAATACCGTATAATTGTGAAAATCTAATTTATCAATTTTAGATTTTAGTTGAATACTATAATAAAAATAAGTTCTTATATTTATGACAATACTATATTTATCATGCATTATCATTTTTATGATGAAATAATAAACACTGATGATAGATCATAGAGTATGATTTGAAACCTCCATATTAAATTATAGACACAGTTAAATTTAGAAGCTATCAAGTTCAATCAATATGAACTATAGAAATTTTCGAATGTCTTTAAAAAGTACACTATCACACTTCTCTACCACACTCTATTAATTGAATTACAACCTTCTGATCACAAGTTTTTCAATAGCATATACATCTATTTTATCATTAATGATAAAAAAAGTGAAATCATCAATGATATTTTCTTCTTCCAATAAAAAAAAAAGTTCAGTTTTCATATTTAAATAACTTTGTTCATACAATTATATTTGAAGGTTTGGCTAATTCAATTCATATAAACTATATAAAATATACTATCACACTCATCTATCATACAATATCAATTGAATTACAACCTTCTGATTACATTTTTTCAATAGCATATCTATCTATTTTATCTTTATGGTAATATAAGTTTGATTTAATACTTAAGTAACTATTCAGTTAGATTCCTTTTAGTACTTAAATGTTTATTCAATTGGCTCCTTTTAATGCTTACATATCTAGCCACTTTTAGCATTAAAATAATCCTAAGGTGATGGAACTAATAATTTTATGAACTATAATTCTGCAAATGGTTCTTTTTGAGTCAATGTCAAACCCATCTGACATATTTGGTGTCACAGATATCAAGTGAATCACGTGCATGAAAATGTGACCATCCATTGGCATCATAAAACAAAAAATTTAAATTGGAGAATTCCATGCATCGTTGCAGTAGTTCCACTGATGTGGGAGACAAAAGAACAATTAACGCCATAGTAGCTGCTGGTTATGATTGTAATATTGTGCTCAACATACTTTACTACTCTTACTTTACTTGCATATATGGCTCCAGAATACATATATACAATTATAATTGTAATGTTGGCAGTGTCTATCATAAAATAGATTTAGAAACATAATTGCATGACCATCTGAAACAGCAATAAGAAATGAGTTTTATCATGTTCCATACGAAGAAATAATATTTTTTCTCTACAAAGGATGTCAGTATATATACCATGTGTTTGAAAAGAAGATGCTATATTTTGAAGAACGAGCTCTGTTAAGATTTGGCAATTTCTTGTATTCTCTGGTTTCCTATTGTTTACTTTTATTTGGTTCGTTCAGTTGCCTTGGTCTTTAATTTTTCTCCATGGCTTTGGTAGATGGGGTCCCTCTCTACCCCCATCCACCACTATTTTTTTATTTTAATTTTTCGGGAAATGCTTTTTATTCAAGGAAGAAGTTTTATAAATCGATTATTGAGTTATAATTTTTTTTAGGTGAGTTGTGTTTATAAGAGAATATAAAATTTGATTTTTTGTAAAATATTATATTGTAGTATTTTTTGCAAATGGATATTATAGGGAGAAGTAGTTAAATTTTGTTTATATTGAAAGAAAGAGTATATAGATGTTAAAATGGAGATGGTACATCTTGTTGTGGTCTCATAATGCACGCCCCATTTCGATCAGAAATGGGGACCCCCTACTTTATTTTTTGGCTTTTTGGATCCCCAGTCCAGGGTTCGAGTCTTTTTAAGGGTTTTGTGGTCTAGGTACGTATCCCGACTGGAAAATTTAGTTGTCAAAAATTACTATTCTAAGAAGAGACGAGTCTTTTGCAAAATCAAAAGGTGCACCAGCGTACCTCAACTAGTGTGATAGTGCATCAAAGGTGTTTGAAATAGCGCACATCACCTTTGGTGATGCGCAGATGTGTAGTTGCATAGCTGCGCACTTGCACATCTACACAACACCCAAGAGACCATGGCCTATATAACCCCTTCCACCCCCTTCTCTTCCAAACTGCTTTCACTCTTCATTTTCTTATCTTTCAAGATCCTAGCCACAACACCACACCTCTCTAGGTGCGTCATCTTCACCCTCCCTCCTACAAAGCACAAACACAAACAAAGTTAAAATGCATAAAATATGATGCACAACAGTGCAACTCATGAGGTTCATTGGCGCACACCTTATTCTCTTCATAAAAATAGAAAATATAAGAAACCTTTAATAAAACTAAGTTAAAAACCCACACAAGGTGTGCACCTCATGATGTGCACTACTACGCACCTTAAATAGAGCTTTTAAAAACTTGCCTAAGTGAAAAATGAGGTGCACATCAGTGCACCCCATGAGGTGCACTGATGCACACCCCATATAATGGAATTTACTAACAAAAAATAAAAAGGGTGCATCAAGCGCACGTATTAGGTGCACTTGGTGTGCCAATTTTATTTTTTGCATTCTAGGGGGTCAAACTAGGTTTTAGATTTTTTTGAGCAGTCTAGTTTTTAGGGTTTTTGTGTGAGTCAGTAGAGGATCTTAATTAATCAAGATTTCTTCAATTATGAGCTAATGGATGTATTTTTTTATGCAGATTCGATGGCGTCCTCATCATCCTCCCTTCCTGAGAAAATGGCACCAAGACCATTAGTGTTCAAATTTCATGACATTCCTACTAAATGACAGTTTTAGGATGAGTGTTTAGAGATTCGAGACACAGATTTGGGTCACACGGATTTGAGTGAATTCTTAAAAATGTGCAAAAAACCAACTGAGAGGTCTCATATGATCTGCACATTGATCCAATTAGGACTTGTTAATGCAACATCACACCCAGTGTCAGTACATTCCTCAGAACTAATCATGACACTCGCAAAGCATTTTGTTCCTAAAAAGAGGGAAGTCAAGAGCATAATAGGAGAGATAATTCTTGATATTTGACCCAAAAATATTGAAGAAGTGTTCCACCTTCCAAGGGTGGATCAATTCATTAGACTAACCTATGAGTAAGCGGAGAGATGGTATCAGGAACATATTGATGAGGCTTCTAAGATCATCCAATCTCCATACCTTATAGAGAAGATTCTTTTAGGAAAGAAAGTAGGAGAAGTAGACATGACAAGAGCATACATGAAGGAAGATATTGGATACTCAATTATTCTCTTGATTAGAGTTATGGGTTTACCAGCAACTAGACACCTGAATATTTTTATGGTGCATTTTATTAAGACAATAAAGAAAGAAAAGATGCCACTAGATTGGGCTTCTACTCTCAATCAAAATTTGGGTGAGCAGTTGGTGGTGGTGAAGAACAACAATAAATTTTACATGACATCATACTTGGTATACTTGTTAGCTATGAGGGCGACAGATTATCTAGGGGCTATATAAGAGGGTTAGCATGTAGGATGCAAATGCATGGCCATATATTGTATATCCTCAGCTAGTGAAGAAGAGGCTTTCAGAATAAAGCAAAGAATATAGAATTGTAAATGATGATTTCATCTTCACAATAATCTAGTTCATAGAAGGGGATTATGCAAAGAGAATATCAGAGAAGGCAACTGCATAGATATCACTAGTCAGAGCTTACTATATCCAATTTTAGAAATTTACATATTTGAGGTAGTGGGTACAACTATCAACCCTAAGAAGCTCTGTAGATATCCTAGTGATAGACTTATCCTCCTGGAGATTTCCTAGCAACTCTTATTTGCATAGGATAGAGTTAGAAAGCAACATAGAACATGTTGGATGTGGCCTATAACTATATGACCTTTTCAGGTGGATAGGAGATGAGACATTCTATCTTTTGAATGTGAATGGGATCAATATCCCTTGGAAGAGTAAAATTCTCCATGACCTTATTTTTATAATATTGAGAGAGTGCAATACTTAGCAGGTAAAACATTCCAACATGAGGATGCAGTTGAAGATCACTGGATAATTGCAACAGATGACTATGATGTCTGTGTAAGAGATTATTGTAGGATGACTCTATATTTAGCAGAGAGGGATTTAAAGATAAAGATCCTATTAAAGATTATGCAACAAGACTCAGAGGAGCTTCTCAACCCATTGTTTAATAGGGACAGGATTGGTGACATGCCTATTATGAATGCCAAGATAGATAGAGAAGAAAACTCACACATCAACCATAGGGCAAGGCACATCATCAAATTGACGCAGGATTGGATCAAGAAACCATTCAAACTTGATCCAATTTCTCAAGCAATAGTCTTTCATGCTCAAGCCCTCCCATCTAAAGGTCGAGGAGCAAAGGTCATGGTGTCCACATTTACAACCCAGTCACTAGTGAGACCAGAAATATTGTACCAACTTGATAGGCCAATTAGTTATTATCGAGTACAAAAAGGTAAAGGTAAAGTAAAAAGGAAGAGGAATTCTCTATAGCAAGCTGAACCAAAAGAGAGTGAGATTTAGGCACCTTCATAGCAAGGAGAAGAAAATATACAAGGGCCAAAAAATGTAGAAGCTGCACAAGCCCAAGATGATTCCCAAGTGTTGCTAGTTGCACAAAGCCAATGAGAAGCAAAAATTAAGGTACAAGAAGTTTCCTTGCCTCGACAGATAGAGAAAGCCCCCCCCCCCCCCCCCCCCCTCCACACCTAAAAGAAGGAAGATTAAGGCTCTAGTTTGGAGGAGGCAAAAGGTGATCAAGAAATTGATTCATTTCCCCTCTATTCTAGAATCAATTCTAGAAGAAGTAGAAGAAGAGGTTGATGAGGAGGAAGAGGACAATATGCCTTTGAATTGGAGAACTTGGCTTGCTAGAGCCATAGAGGAGGAATGGAGAAGAAGTTCCATGATCACACCACCATCTATCCCTGATGAACCCATTCAAACTAAAACATCAAAAGATGAGACGCAATAATGGATAGATGAGCAAGATGTAGTAGGCACTGATGTCTTTCAGATGTTAGATTTTGACTTTATGCCCATGGGTACTGAGTAGGTTAGGGATAAAATAAGAGACACTCCAACTAATCACCCTCAACAGGAGGATTGAATTTAGATGCCCCTCGAATCACAACAACCCAAGGTAGTCCCATCATCCAAGGTACAAGTCACATTTTGTGTAGATAAGGGCTCAACTACCCCTCTTTATCTAGGTATAGAAGCTGAATAGGTCCAAGAAAAACATGAAGAAGGGCCAAAAAAAGTATCCACCGATGAAGTGTTAGAAGAAGGGCAGATAAATGAACAACCTTAGCAAACTTCCCAAGACACAAAGTGTAGGGCCCATTTGCCGTTGCACCAAAAGCCATGACTGTTAGTGAACATGGAACACCACATAATTAACCACTTGTGGGCAGGGGAGCGCATCGCATCACCCAAAAATCTCCCCCTCGACGCGCATACCAGGTGCTTACGTGGGTCGGGAAGGCATCGAGGAGATTTGAACCCATGACCAGGCCAAAACCAAGCTCTGATACCAATTGTAGGGCCCATTTTCTGTTGCACCAAAAGCCATGACTGTTAGTGAACATGGAACACCACATAATTAACCACCTGTGGGCAGGGGAGCACGTTGCATCACCCAACACAAAGGTGAGAACTGTGGCCTCTATAGATATAGAGACTCCTGGTGTAGATCTCTTACAAAGGGAGAAGACTCTAGAAAGGAGTGATAAGTGGGAAATATCTATCAACTTTTATCCTTGATTTAGTTTTATCAATTTTATCCTTTCCTTTTTTAAGTCAAAATTTATTTGTATTCTTTTTCCTAATGTGTTCCCAAATTGATCACACATCTGGGTTGTTTTGTGATCCCAAATTGATCTCACACTTCAATTTCTTTCTTTGACTACATGTCTTCCAAAAATTGATCACACATTAGTCAAAGAGGGGTAAATATATGCATGCTAAAATGGTCACCTAGACTATGGGCCCCCATGATTCAATTTATCAAAATTTTTGAATCAATGGTTTACAATATTTTATTAAATCAATTCAAATCAATTTATTTGATCAAATTGTAATTAATTTAATTTTTCAATATTTCCTAAGGTTTGATCATTTTATCCTAAGTCTTATTTAATTAAAAGAAAACTTAGGCAAATCCCTAGCATAGCATATCACAAGGTGGCTTAGAAAAGAAGTAATAAGAAACAAGAAACAATAATTCACTACTGAGGAGGAGGATAGAATGGAATTGATAGAAGTTCTAAGGAAAATTGATTCACCTCCAAAGGATGCACAAACACTAGCCTTTTTTATGAGTGATTAGAATCATGACCTTTTTTCTCATGTAGCTATCCCTCCTCCACAATCAAATGTTGAAGACTTGACTCTAAGTGATTATCAAATCTAGGAAGTTATGCTTGGGAAGCCAACCTTGGAAGCTACAAAATTGATGGTAACAATAGGGATGAAGCAAGTGTTTAGGAGCCTATAGGATGGGGTAGAATTGATAACAATTTAACATCAAAATGAAATCCTAAAGGGATATTTGAGTGAATTTGTTAGTCCCTAACCCTAGGGAAACCTTAAATATGGAAACTAAAAGAAGAGATAAGGGTGCAGTACAGTTGCACCCATTTTTAGAAGCTTGTCAGCAATGACAAGAAAGTTTTGAGGAGAAAGGCATATTAATTATTCAAGGAAATCTTAAGTTATTACATGTTATGCAAGAGAATGTGGACAAGCTAATAGTTATTTTGAATCAAGATTTTGGTCTAATGGATGAAGTGCATACATGGGGGGGCGGGGGGGAAGACTTACATGCATTACATGCAATCAAAGGCCAAAGGTATTCGATGCTAATGGATGTATATGCAGCTGAGGAGTTAGATAAAATAGATGATTGGATTGAAATGATTATGGATAGTAATAAAGTAATGGATCATTACATGTAGAGACTCACAGGCTCAAGGACCAAGCCCAAGAGCAAATTTTGGAAGTTGTGAAACATTATAGTGATGCATGTTTGGACATTTTTGAAGATGATACATAGGAAAAGCTAATATCAATAGAGGTAGTAGTTGAGAAATTTCAAAAAATGTTTGATGAAGTTTCTAGTGATGAGGATATCTGACAAGCATTCAGAATGGAAGAAGCTTTATTAGAGCTTGAAGTAAAACTTGGAGATTTTGCAAAAACTTGTATAGAAGTGGATAACTATAGGCAGAAAGTAAAGGACAAAAATAATGCCTTAGATTTGTCAGATGTAGCTCAAGTCATTGAGATAATCAAGAAATTCAAGGGCAAATATCGAAACATAGCTCTAGTATAAAGGGGAATAAAACTCAGATGCCAGAATTTCAATTTTGACGCTTAGTGAAATTTTGCATTTTTGGAGCTTGCTTCTAAGGTGCACTAGGTGCACAGGTGTGCTTTTTTAGAAGTGTTCTAGAAGATTTTGAAGAACTCAGAGGTGTGTTGATAGTTAACTGCCTATTCTAACATTAGAGTTTTCCATGCATCAGAAGCACATTCTGATAGTAGTTTAACTTCAATAGACGCTTAGTGAAGATGAAGCTTCTATTTTTGCCACTTCTAGACACTCCTACATCAACTGAAGGCTTTCTTCTTCTTATTTTCTCCTATTTTATTTGTTTTAAGACATGTAAAGGCTCATGCATCCAATTAATGATATAAAAATGGATGGAGTCATATTAAGCACCAGTTAGAGAGTCAGTTTGTACATAATTATATTTGTTTTATTAGTTTAGAAGCATATGGTTGCATAAAGATATCTCTTACTATCAACACAAATTGAGGAGAAGATTTCTTATAAATTCAAGAGTGTAACATGTATTCCAGGCTGCCATTATTTTGCAATAATATATGCTTTTGGTGCTCGCATTTGGAGTGTAGTGATTCTTGCCTAAGTGTGTTATATTTTGTGGATGTATGTTCATGGAATTTAATTGAGCCAAAAATTTATTGTTTTATTTATGGTTGTGCAATCTTTTAATTTTGGTGTTTGCTACGGTTTTAAAAATTCTACTAATGTACTTAGTTCGAGAAGAGATCATCATCTTGCCCCTGTATAGCTTTTTTTCTCACATGGGCACACTTTCTATGGCCTTGCGATCTAATGAAAAGTGAAACATCTTATGGTTATTGGATTTCCCATTGAGGATTGCACCAATGGAATTAAGGAAGCATTTCTCCTACTTTCATTGTTTACCTACCGATCTTTTCAAAATCTTAACTCGTAGACGCATTGTTTTTGTGGCTTATGTTCATTAGGATTTTACTTTCATGTTATTTTCTTAAACTTCTTTTTACCCTATCTTCATTATTTTTTTTACTAACCCTTTGGTTAAATTAAGAATTCATATAGTTACATTGTTAGATTGCAATCATCATAAAATAGAAAAATAGAAAAATACATTTCTCTTTGTGTGTTTCCTCTTTTGAAGCAGCAACTAGATTCTACATCTTATCCAAAGTTATCAGAACTAGTAAAGGCCTCCTCATGAACATTCACATTTATCTTCAACTAAGCAGATTTTAGTAGGTCACAAGATCACCCGGAACCTTGGAGTTGATCCTTGGATTAGCTTTTCAAGAGAGGAGTTTAAAAGGATTCATGTCATTAAGCATTGTGCAAAATCACAGCTCGACACATCTACTTTTCTTACAATAAAAAATGCAAAATGTTCTTATCTAATGTTCTAAGTTTGCCATCTTAAAAGAGACAAATAAAACAAGGTTGTAAATCAGTCCTCCCAATATTTTGTTATGATCTTGCATAGGATTTTGCAATTCTTAACTAATTATAAATAAAGATTGTTTTGCATGGGATGTTATATTTCTTAATTAATCATAAACTAATATATTTTTATGCTTGTACTTCACTTAACATCATTAAGATGTTCCAAGATTTGTTAAATAAATTTGTATAATAAACATTTGTAATAACAATTAATATTTTGAAATGTAAAATTATAAATATAAAATTTAAAGATAAAAATATATATGCTAAAAAATAAACTTTACATAAAAATATTTATGAAAAAGAAATAGGCTTTCCATAAAATACATGAATTACATTAGTTATTAAAAAAAGTACATTATAAAATATGTTTAATAACATAATTTTATTTAATAGAAAATATAATTATATAATTATATTAAATATATATTTTTTGATAATAGACCTTTTCCATTAATTATAATTTAAAGATACATTTTTGAACAAAAAAGGAGTCAGGGATACAAGATCACCCCACAAGTTCAAACGGCACAAGGTTGGATTAACAATTATTCATCAAAAAAAAAAAAAAGCAGAAAGAAGGAAGCCCACAGGCTACATGAGTAGTGCCAGCCAAAGGAAGGTCTTTATCATTAGAACCCCAAAAGTCCTTTGGGTTGGTTGTTGGCTTAGGGGGAGTAGCAACATCCACATCTTTATCCCCCTTTGGCCTAGGTGGAGAAATGACTAAGTCCAATCATGGGAAAGCCCATTTGTGGTCTTATTGCATAGATGGCCAACCCACATTAGGGGCACTAGGAGGAGCCATTGGCGACCAGCTTGAACCTAACCTTCGTGGAGGCAAGCCAAGTAGCAACAACAACCAAAACCACCATTAGGAGAGCAACAATGAGGCTATGACTAGGGAGTGTGCGAGTGGCGTGTAGATCTACTCAGACCTCACTGGTGACCATGAGGAGTGCAATCACCAGACAAAGCATCCAAAAGCATGTAGGCAACTATACAAGGTGTGTTTCCCTAATGAGCTAATAACTCCTACAAGCAAGCCACCTCCAGTGCGACTTTGTTAGTTTATACTTGAATCTACATCATGACATTATTATAGATATGTTCTTTGAAGTACATAAAAACATGTATATAAAGAAATTTGTGAGAGAATAAAAAAGCATTTTGGTCCTTCCAAATAGTAAACAAGATCTCCATTTTGAAAGCATGCCAAATTTGGGAATATCTAAAAGGAAGCCTAGGAAGATCTCCCAACACAACCATATACTAGGTGAAATCCTCTAGATGAAAAGGCTTGAAAAAATCATGGATCCAGAGCCAATAGTTTTGGGCTTGCCTACATAACCAAAAATTATACAGGAAGCTTTCAAACTGACCACAAAAAGGGCATCTAGTATCCAAGATTCCCAGATGCTAAAGCCAAGGGCCTAATGGAAAGTCTTGGAAGAGGAGACATTAGGAAAAGTGAGCAATTTTGCTCCATAATGGTATGTCAGACAATAGAAAATGTAAGACTCCAAGTCTTATAAGAAGAATGAAAATGCCAATGCTAATTGGGAGTATCAACCATCAAAAGATGGGGCACTAGCCATTGATACCCCAACTTGGGCTTGTAAGTTGTCATAGGAGTGGTAGGATACCACTACCAATATTTCTACCATGGGAAAGATGAATAGATACCAAGCTTGTGTAACAAATTGGGAGGTACCATACAAACTAGAAGATCAATTGTTTGCCAATCTGCATGGATAAGCTTGAACTACACCTACAAATCCTCCCATGAGAAAAGGCTCATAGTAACCTTGGAAAATAAATCCTTGGGAGTTTTGATACCCCTTCAAAATAAGTGTAGAGCATTGGCTCCTTGAGTCTTAGCTAAAGGAACACCTTGAGTAGCAAACAAGGGAGATCAGCAAAGGTTTTTCTAGTTAATTGAGAGTCCATCTTTGAACCCATTACTAGCCTAGCAAAGCCATGGTTTGAGGGATTCCTAGGCTTTCTAGATGCTTTTAACAACAAAAGTGCCTTGAATTTGAATAAGTTTAGGAGTGACAAAAAGGGTTTGAAATCCAATCCCCTTCTAGGTAGGCTGATTAACTAGAAATCTGAAGTGATTCAATGGTGTAACCATTTTTTTTAGGCCTCATCTTCAGTGAGGGGCTGAATGAATGACTTGGAACAAAGGGTAATCTCTTTCTTGTGAGTGGAGAGTAGCCCAAGCCCACCAGAGTCTTTGGGAAATCAACAATAATCCCATGCCACTCTATGAAATCCATGATGCACAACATCAAAGCCCCAAAGAATGTCCCAAAGGAGATGCTCTAGCTTGAGGTATGAAGCTTTGGAAGGGGCCTAATAGGAAGAGTAGTACACATGCATAGGAGGAAGCACTTTAGAAAAAAATTGAAACTTTCCCACAAGGGAGAGTGGCTTAGTGATCCAATATTCTATCTCCTTCTTAATCCATGCAAGGACAACATTCCACAACTCCATGGGGGAGGCTTGAAAAGAAAAGATAATGCCCAAAAACTTAAAAATTTCTCCATGTTGGACTTGTTTCCACCTATACTGCTACTACCACTGAGGGCCTAGCAAGAAGGATTCTCTGTAACAAATAGCAGACCTAGAGGCAAGGCAAAAAGTATCCAAGCATTTCAAGGCATTGTCAATATTATCCTCATCTTCCACCAAATTAAGGAAGGAATCATCTGCAAAATGGCCATTAACAAGTTGCATGGAGGACTCTAGAAGATAAATGCCATGCACTAGATCTAGAGAGATGGCATTGGCAAGGAGATAGCCAAAACCTTTAGTTTCTAGGACATAGATTGAAGGTGTAAGAGGGAAACCTTGACAAATAGATCTAAAGAGCCCAAAAGCTTTATATTGTCTCCCATTGATAGTGATGCAAGTAGAGGCATCACCAAAAATCATATGCATAGACTATAGAAAGAATGGACCAAACCCTAGAGCTTGAAGCATGACTAGGATGAAAGGCCACTCAATCCGGTCATAAGCTTTGGCAAAATCAATCTTCAGAAATAAAGCCTATTGCTTGGATTGTCAGGCCCATTCCATACCTTCCCAAACAAAAATGATGTTATTCAAAATATATCAAGACTTTATGAAACTAGTTTTTTTAAGTCAAACAATCTAAGGGAGCAAGTGCCAAATTTTAAGAGAGATGACTTTGGCAATGCTCTTATAGGACACATTCAACAAAGTGATGGGACTCTAGTTGCATATTTCCTCAGGATCACTAGCTTTAGGTATGAATTTAATATTACCCTTGTTGATAATGGTGCTTAAGGAATTAGAATTATAAGCTTCATGATACACTTGAAGCAAATTAGGGTCAATATCATCCCATAGGATTTTGTAGAATTCACAAGAAAAGACATCATATCCAGGGGCCTTATCATTAGCCATGGAAATGATAGCTTCCTTCAAGTCCAAAAGAATTAGATTTTTCTCACAAAAGTCATATTTATTAAGAGAAAGCCTATTGGGAGTGACAACAAGGCAAGCTTGTAAAGCTTGGTCACACAAAACAGAGGGCCCCTATATCATGAAAACCTTCTCATAGTGGTGCAAAAATTCTTGGAGAATGTTTGGTAGGTTAGTAAGAACCTGTTGGTCTTCTTTGATGCATTTGATACCAACCATAGAGTGGTGATCCACATAGTATTAAAATTTTCTTTAGAAGCTTGATCACTGACCTCCAACCAATGGAGACAAGCCTTGATCTAAGCTCCTCTAGCAACATAATTGTTTGCAACTTTCTTCTAGTGCCAAAGATTGACAAGCTGAACCTGGAGATCTATATCAAACGGATTCATGGTAAGGGCTTTTGAGGCCATACATAGATCTTTAGTTGTGGCTTCATAAGATCTTCTATGGTACTTAGCCAACTATCTATCGTAAATTTGAAGAAATCTCACAATGTGGAGAATGGCATCATTCCACCATTGAATCCACCCAATGTAGGTGTGGGGCCAAGGCTCAAGATTCCAAACTCAAAGAATGTGGTAATAGTTAGTAGATGGGACAACAAAGAAGTATTTAGATAAAACTAGGTTTGACAAGGATGAGGTTGAGTTGTTTGCCAAATGATAGAAAAGATACTGGGAAAATGATCTAACAATGTCACATCTGGCAAAGAGGTGATAGGTAGGGCATACTTGTGGAGGAAGGAAAAAAAGGACTGCATAGAAATCATAGCCCTATCAAGTCTCTTCAAGTCTCTATCAAACTCAACTCAAAAATTGGACCATGTATGCCAAACCCCATCTGGGTGGCAGTGGCTAGTGTTGGGATAAAAAAGATCTAGCTTGTTCCACATGTAAAATGAGCCCTCTCTTTCACTAACTACCCATTGAAAAGGTAGAAGTCCTTCCTTGTTAGTGGCCAACTCAATTATGTTGAAGTCCCCACAAAAAACCTAGGTCATAGGTGGAAAATGACCTGCCAACTAGTGCCACAGGTGTGAATGCTCAATATCATCATTAGGGGCATAAATGTAAACAATACTAAAAGAATGATTTTGAAAAGACAACAAAATCCAAACCACCCCGTGTAGAGGGTCAGAACCATGTGAAATAATAGAAGAAATTAAATGAGGGGAGAGAAGAGTAACAACTCTACCTTGGCTAGCCTCATGCTGGGAAGAAAAAACAACATTGTTTTGCCAAATAACACTGCAAATTGAGGTGAGAAGAAACCCAACAAATTTAACTTCTTGAAGACAAAGCACATCATGATTACCAAGCTGATGCTTGGTATTATGAAAAATATATTTTCTAGGGAGGTCTGTCAGACCCTACACATTCTATGAGAGGCAATTCAAGGTAATCCAACTTTCATGTCATCCTCATCTCCAAGAGAGGAGAAGATATTGTGCAAATATGTGGGAGAATCAAATGAGGAGTCATCAAGAGATATGACCTTCTAAATCTTCTCCCCATTGTCAAGGTACTCATTGTAGTCATTTAGGCTATGAGACTTATGTAGGGTTTGTTGTGCAATCGCTAACAGTGCTTGTGATGCTAGAATCCATAAAGGATGAGGATTAGGAGTATGAATGCCCATTGTTCCTTGCACTCTAAGGTTTCAAACAAGAGGTAGATGAAGAAAAGGGCCTAAAGGCTCTAGTTGAAGTAGGCTTGAGCTAGGTCTACCATTATCCACAAGAAAAGATCACACCTTAGCTATATCCAAACTCTTTCCTTTTTTTACCACCGTAGTCCATTCATCTTTCTTGGCAGCTATAGCTAGCTTAGCTTTTGAGATAGGTGGACAGTTGTGATCTAATAAAGGACAATCTGTAATCTTGTGCTTAGTGGATTGGTATTGATAACATGTATTCAGAAGGTTTAGGTAAAGCACCTCCTGAGTGAAGGTGGCACCACCAATCTAGATATCAAAAGTCTTTGAGGTCCCTAGATAGGTCAACCTCAACATAAACCCTACTAGGGCTAAGCATTAAAAAACTTGTCTGGTTCAAGACAAACAATCTTGTCAACAATTTGTGCAGTGGATGACAAAAAGGACCAGCATGGGATAGGAAGTCCACGAAACTCCACCCAAATAGGCACCTTAAGCTTGCTATCATTAGAAATAACAAAATGACATGACCAACATTGAAAAACCAAGAGGGAGGACCTAACAGTCCATAGACCTTGAAAAAATGCATGTTCATCTTGGCTTGGGGTGCCAAAGTGAAAAAGGAAACAACCTTTGGTAAGGCTTTGAATGCCTTCAAGGAAAACACCCCGAGGTGTCCAAACCTTGGAAACCCATTCCTACAACATGCTTTTAGAAGGAGTGTGACCCACAAAATACCCAACAAAGGTTTGTTGTTCTAACCAAGTGCATGCACTATATCATATTAATTTAATAATTTATAATTATTTAAATTTTACAAATATAAATTCAAAATATTATTTTAACCATTAATAAAATAAATATCAATATAAATATTTTACTTCTAACTAATGATATAAACCAAAATCAATATATCCATATAAACTAAATACAAAACAAAGTTTCCAAAATGAAAGAAAATAAATTAAAATCAAAATAATAAGTAAATTTATTAAATTAATATAATTAAACTATAGTGTAAAAGTTGATTCCCCCAAAATCCGCTATTATCGCTTACTTTTTTCACCAATAGAGTGAAAGATAAATAATTTTTTAAATTTAAAAAGTATAATAATTTACATTTTATATCATCAAATATTTAAAAATGATATATTAAACATAAAAAATAAAATTTGATCGGTTGAAATTAACTAGTTTAATCACTAGTTAAAAATAGTTTGATTTGTATAGTTCTACAGACTATGGCATAAACTAATAATCATCATAGGAATAAATACTACAATAAGAAAAGCCCATGATATTTCTTTTGAAATGTCTTATATATTTGAACAACATTTCCAAATAGACCTTACACATCAAAAGAAAATTCCTCTAACTAATACTATTTTTGATATGCATATATGATACTTTGGATATGTATATATGATCTTTACTAATTATTTTAGCATGTCTTTGAAATTCTAGATCTTCTTGAGTAGCCATTGATATTTTCTAAAATATACCACAACATAGGTCAACCAATACATATGATAGAAATTGGGCTATTTTTTAAGTTTCAAAAGTATTAATTTATGGTAATGAAAGTCTATCCTTTAGATCTAGAGATGTTGTTAGAATTATGGGCATCATATTTGAGATTTTTTTATCTTTAAATGAAAATCTTCCACTAAAAGAATCATATAGAAGAAAATATGAATATTGATGGATTAGTCATATGGAATTTAAAGAAGTGTTCACTTAGAAATAGAAAATATAATTTATGAAAAATAAGAATAATGTTGGGATAAATTTTAATTTGATAATGATACAATTTTCAAATAATTTAAGCTTCACTTCAATAAGAAGTTTAATAATGAAGAATGCTAGTTGCTTATAATTTTGGAGGGTGTTTTGAAATCAATATTAGGACATAAGTGGTTACTACTAAAATTAATAAATTAAAATATCAAGGAAAGGGAATAATTTCTTCCAACTTATGAATCAAGATGCTACTAAGGTAGCCAAAAATCATAAAAAATTTCTATGTAACAAATATTTTTTATATAAAACATTAGTCGTTAGAATATTTCCATGCTATATTATCTCATTATTTATCGTCAACAATATCATCATTATAGATTTGTCACTATCAATTTTGATAAATACATCCTTCCATATCAAATCCATGTTCATGGATAATGGATAACAAACATCAATAATAGTCAATAATAATAGTTGATGGAGTGCAAAGCCAAGTGTACTACCTTAGAGGTGACCTAGGCCCCAACAAATAACCACACAATGGAATATAAATAATAACACATAGATTTAGATCCAAAACAATATATATTCATATGATTCACATCCAATGTGTTGAGCTATAAGGCCTTCTTGGTTATGGACATTACACAAAACATATAACTCAATCCTCATATGCAAAAATTCACCTCCTACCTAACTCCATGCTTAACTGATGATTCTAGACATCATAAGACCATCTACTTATACCAAACCAAGTCATAAGCTGTCCAAGTAGATTATATTAAATAAACACTTAGGACTAGCCCCAAGTTTACAACCATAACTTTTTGGAAACTGCAATTGGAATAATTGTTATGTTGGACATATTGATGTCAAACCTATTAGAGAGAAATTTACTAACAATGTAGAGTGTCATATCTATTGATTGATGAAGAGGATTTGAAAAGAGGAGATAGAAAGGTAAGATGGTCTAGAGTTGTTGAGAAGAAAGAAGTTAAGTATCAAGGAATTACATTGGGCACTTGATAAGTTAGTCATTGACAAGATAATTCATTGTTTAATTAGTACATGAAATAAAGAATACAAGTGTAATACTATATGAGTGAAATGAAAAGGAGTTGAGTTAAACCCTAAGCCTAATCGAGTACTAGTGTTGGTTGGTCAATAAAGGAGCTAAAATGAAAGATCAAGAAACTTAAGAAGAAGCCAAACAAATAGTATAAGTTGAGTGATAGTTATTGCCAAGAAAGTTGTAGTAGTGAATGAGCATAGCATATGTCGAGCTACATAGTAATAAGTGAAGAGAAGGACTTAAGAATTGTCAAGTGACAACAAAAGTTATAGTTTGTAAAAGAATCATGTTTGAGGCCAATAAAGTTAAATTTTTGGATTAGTTAAATCACATGGATAATACAAATTGATGAGCTGGTGTATTCAATGCATGATAAGAGTTTTTTATGTGATCAAAGGTAAGGATTTGACCATAAGTTACTAGAAGTTTCAAGAAAGGAGAAGGAGCACAAAATTATGGAAAAATTTGATGAATGTGACCTAACCCTAAGATCTATGGTGATGTTTAAGAGGAAAAATATCATAATTAATTATTTAAGGAGGCATAAGAGATGTTTTCTAAGGTTTATTTTTATTGATTGGCAATCTTAAGAAGAACCTATAAAGATCAAAGTAGAAGAGGTGAAGTGAAGAGATTAGTGAAGTGTGATTTCTTGAAGGGATGCCAAGTAGATTAGTGATGGAGATGATAATGGATTGAAGTCAATGAACCAAAAGATGAGAAAATGTATATCTACATATATAAAGTGAGCTATTTCTTACAAATTAAATATGTTGTTACATTCTAACCATTTGCTAGTTAAAATCCTTTAATCAAGGTTGACCTAATAGTCATTTTGTGAATCCTTTAATTAAGGTAACATTCTAATGGGATATTTTTGAAGACCTCTAATAAGGCCACTCCTAATAGGGTGTTTTAAATCCTTTAATAGGGTCACACCTAATGGTGTGTTTTGTAACATTTGACAGAGTTGGCTCTTAACCAAACTCACTTCAGAAGAGTGAAAAAGTGGTAGCATGTTACTTGGTGTTTTTTCCTAAATTTGGCTTCCATGTTAAATCTTGGTGTCAAAGTTTCATTTACTTGTGTGAATGTTACTTGATGCATTCTATTTTTATACTTAGTCACCACATATACACATAATAGAGAGTTAAAGAATGTTAAATTGTTGATATATTTTTATATGGATTGAATTATTTAGTGAGATTGTTTGAAGTTGTTAAAAGTTAAATTGATACATTTGGACTTGAGGATAAGCAATTCACCCCCTCTCAGTTATTCTAATCATTCTAAAATTACTAAATTGTAAGATAAAATAAACCTACATGGCCTTAGACGTAGGTCCACATACTAACCAACAATCCAAATCCAAGATCACATAAAATAACTCCTGTAAGTCAAAGCTCACAGAAACAATCTCCAAAGTCTACCCAAGAAATAAAGAACCAATAACTAGAAGCTATCAAAAGAACTCTAGCTCCAATACAATCACTTTAATCATTATGTTCACATAGGAAAAGTTCCATAGATATGTCTTGAACATAACCCTAAGCTCACAGAACATAGCCTAGCCCACAAAGTCATGCTTGATGCTCTTGCATCATACTCACGAGGTAAATAGAAAAGTGTGTCCCACACTTTTATACCAAAATAAATATATGTAGCTTACTTCATCTTCATCAAAGGATTCTAATCCATTAAGGACAAGAGAACAAATATATAAATCCAACATCCCTACTTCATCCATTCAAATATCAAAATCATATCAATCCCAAAAACCTATTCAACATTCTCACTAACATGAACAAATTAAATAACATAATGCTTCACCAAAAGTTTCTATAACTGATCACAACTAGAAGGAATAACACCCTCAAACATGAAACCCATGTCAAAAACATCATGAAAATCCCAAACCAAATCACCAAAAACATGTAAATCCTCAATCATGTCAAGCATAGGAAAATCTACATTAACAACATGTAAATTAAAATCAATAGCAACATGTAGATCATCAACCAAATAAAAAATAAGTGAATCCACATCAAAAACATATAAATCAATCTCTACATCAGTAGAAAAATATGTATTGTTGGAAATTCAATTGAAAAGATTGTTGTAAGAAGACAATTGATTGCAAAGAGGAAGATTGTTGATAGAGAATGTTTTCAACCATTGTTTTGTCATTTGATGTCAAACCTTCTATTTTTTTGGAATGAAAATTTCTTATAAGACCTAAGTACTATCACTTAGTTGATTGATGAAGAGGATTTAATCAACAAGATGTAACAAAAGTACCTCAGGGAAAGGTTGATTTATTGTTTTGTAATGAAGTGTAAGGATCAATTAAGAAAATGGTAAAATGATGTACTAATAGTATACTTAAAGATACAAATTTTGGCCACAATTAGAAGCACTAGAAGAATAAGTTGCAACAAGGCTATCTACAAAGCTTAACTAAGTTCATTATTGAGTGTCGAGCAAGCTAGTTTGAGTTGAGTAGATTTTCAATAGGTGCTGAGCAATTGCAAAATATAGTGTTTGCCAAGTGATACAGAAGGAGTTGAGTGTGTTCAAGTGCCAAGAAAACTATAGGTGTTGAGCATCAGAAAAAATTAGTGGGTGCCAAGTGAATGCACAGTATGTGTCAAGCATCAGTAAAATGTAGTTGGTACCGAGTAACACAGTATGTGCCGAGCACCAGAATTTCAATAGTGCTAAGCTTCTACATTATTTGAAAAGTCTAAGATTCACTAAATCTGAGCCAACAAAGGTTGTTACCTTGAATTTTGTGAACCAGATGGAGGATAAGGATGATGAGCAAGAGGCCCAATATTTTAGATAAACCATTTTTGAGAAAATTTTGGAGGATTCTTCATGGTGTTTCTAGAAGAAACAAGATATGGGTTGGATTCAATGAATCGTACCTAATCCATTCGAACTAAAATTAAAGGAAGGAAGAATTGGGCAGGAAAAGCAATTGCAAAATTATATTTAAGGAGTTGCTGGTGTGCCAAATTGTGAAGTGGTTGAAGGGTGTCAAGGAGAAGGCATCAAAGAGAAGGAAGAATAGAGTACAAAGACTCTATTTCAATAAGTAGTTAGAAAGAGATGATTGCACTGGTACATTGAGCATGAAGACTCAAGGAGACAAAGCTTGAAAGGGGGACAAGCTATCAAAGCTATAGAGACTGAAAGCTAGGAAAAGTGTTATGAGTTGAATAGAGATCTGAAATCTGCAAGTTAAGTTGTAAGTTGTAATAAGGTCAAAATCCCTTATTGTTACTCTCTAGCAATTGTATCAATTAGGGTAAAAATACTATGGAAATAGGTTGGTTTAATAGCCATTTTTAAATCCTTTAATAGGGTGACATTCCAAGTGAATGTTCTAATATCCTCTAACTAGGCCCACTTCTAACAAGGTGGATAAATCCTTTAACTAGTTCACATTTAATAGTTGTAGCCTTTAACAAGGCAAGCCTTTCATAGGGCATCACTTTAGAAGAGTGAGAATTGAGTAGCATGTTACTAATGGTTTTTCTCAATTGGGTTTCCATGTAAATCACTGTGTTATGTGTTGATTCTTCATGTGTTGTGATTGCATGTTGATTTACAGTAACTTGCTAAGTAGGAAAAGTTTAAGCTTGGATGAATGAATAGTTTGATGGGCTCATTTTATTTGGTAAAGAGTTTTATTAGGACATTTGAACCTTGAATAACTGATTCACCCCCTCTTAGTTATTCTAAAGCATTTCTAACATATATCATTAGCAATAGAATCTCTAACCATATAAGCAATAACACATGAATCCAAAACCATATTCACATTAATAGAAATATGTAAATCCAAATCAACCATATCAAAAATAAGTTGTACATCCTTAATCATCTAAACATCAACATATAAATTTATATCAACAACCATATGAAAATCCATATCCATATGTATATCCTCATTACCATAAATGCAGATTGTTGGAAATATTCAAGATATGACAAGTTACTGAGAGGGGAGGGGTGAATTGGTAACCTCAAAAATTAATAAAATTCAGCACTTTAATCATATATAATATTCACCATTCATTCATCTAATCTACTATATGTATGAGAGATCAAACATTCATAACACATGCACATAGTGATTTGGTGACCCAGAAACCTTCCAAATAGAAATTAAAACTAGGGTAGGGATGATACCCAAAAAACTTCAATACTTTATTATAAAGTTGGCATGTTAAGGCTTACATTGACCACTTCTGGTGATCTACCCTATTAGGAGCACAAAGGACTACTAAGTCCACCTTGTTAGAGGATTTATAAACATACAATGAAGTATGCACTCGATTAAGAGATTTACAAAAGACTGTTAAGTCTACCTTGTTAAAGGATTTAGAAACTAGTTCACCTATTAGGATGAAACAATAGATTTGACTTACAACTTGATTTTTGATTAGATCCTTGAAGTACAGATCACCTTTTGTGATTGATGAATCTTTACCAGTTCCTTGTTGACCTTGCTAAGTATTTTGCTCTACTGGTTATTCACATTTACACTTCTCAAAACATTACATGTCTATTTCTTGATACTCTCATGCATACATTGTAAATGATATAATACATTACATATATATCATTCCAATAATTATAATTGCAAGGTCGGCTAAAACACAAGTGAACAAAACATTAATGAGTCCACCCAATAGTAAATAACTCTGGTTCACTAAACTGACTCGATGACCTTCTAATACTTGGCATCCACTGCATTACTTAGCATCATCATGCACACAATAGAAGTGAAGGCTTGGTCCATACTAATCACTTGATGTAGTTCTAAACTTGGTGACCATTGGTGACTCGGTAGATGTAGTGTTACTCGGTAGATACTCCATGTTGAGTTTACCTTTCTTTACTCGGTAAACATTATAACTTCCATGCTCGGTTTACATTGAATTCTCATGACATAGTCTAATTTCTCGATGGACACTGAGATGCTTGATGGATACTGAGATGCTCGGTGTAAACTATTGAACACTTCTAAGCTCAGTGAGTGTAGGAAACTGATTGCTAAGCTTGGTAGCTATATTGATATAGATAAGTGTTATCACTAATGGAAATAGTAACGTAATGCCAACAATCTCCCCCTTTGGCATTAGTGACAAAACACTTATAAGCCAAAACATATGTACATAACTTGACTCACTAAATTTTGGTTTTTCAAAATTGATCTTTGTAGAACTTTTTGTAGGACTGCTACATATACATTTTTACATATATCATCTTGATGATGTATATACAAAGATACTTATGTACACATACTAATTCTATTAAGTCCTAACTCCCCCTTTCACTTATACTGATAACTCTCCTCATTTATTATGCTAAATCTCTCCCCCTTTTTGACAATAATGCCAAAGGACTACACATATAGTTTATATGGCTACAACAAAGTGAGATAGAAAATATTGATGTAACTTAAGGATGGTGGCAAAAGTATTATCCCAAGTCTGTTGCAAAATTTGACTGGTGGAGAGAGAAATTTGAACTTCTATTGATAATTGGATCATGTGATCAGCCACTGAGAAGTTCTGATCTTGGACCAATGTTTGCAATGAGCAATGTGTTTTTGCATTGTATCCATGATAGGAAGGATCATGTTCTAGATGTCTATTAGTGTGGACTAGATCCTTACTTCCTCTCTCAATAGTTCTGTGTACACATCTACCAGATATCTGATTTTGGTGTGAAGGGAGGTTGTGGAGGGGGAGTCCACCTTTTAGCTTGGATGCACTTGATTGCATATTAATGTCAATCTTATTTATCTTATCCTTTATTTCTTTAGTAAAACTAGAAACATCACAAAGTTTGACAAAAAGTGATGTTACATTATTAAAAGAATTTTCAAAATTACCCAAAAGTGTGGACAATTCAACTTGCTTGATTGCTATTTGTTGAGAAATATGCTCTAGCACCTTGTAATCAAATTTCTTTTTAGCCTTTGCAATTATTTTCTCTTTTCTGGAAGGATCTTCTTTAAATTTTTGTACTTCCTCTTCTAACTGAATCAAAATGTGTTGAGTGGAATCTACTTCAACACCTATAGCTTCTGTAATTACATCTTTAGCATTCTCAATTTTTTTGTACTACTTATCCCTTTCAAACCTTAACTACTTCTATGTAGCTTTCATCTCTATGAGTTGACTGGCTAACCTCATCTCTTCAATGGTAGTAGTGTCAAAGTCAATCTTTGGTATCACTATCTCTGTGTCTAAGTCAATGTCTTCTTCAATTTTCTTTCTAGTGATAAAAAATTTTAATGGATGGTTTTGTTTGACTTATGTGATTACTGCTTTGACCTTTGGAACAGACACAATAGTGGAGATAGAAGGGCTCGCGGTGAAAAATGGGATAGGTTTCGAGGATTTAATGCCAATAAAAGTGCTAACCGGATTAAAAATAGAAACACTTCCCAAAAATAGTGTCACACTCGGTAGAGTACCCATAGTAGTATCTGAACTGATTGAAGTTGAAGTGGATACAGATAATGCTGACAAAAAAAAAATTGTAAAACTTATTGGAATAGATGGAGACAAAATTGTAGAACTTACTATTACACTAACAGATGGTGAAGGAGCTAAGGTAGCTAACTTGGTAGCTAAAGAAGTGACAGGAAACTTGGTAGATAAAGTGCTTGACACTTCTGTTTTAGATACCTAGACCTAGGATGTGGCTAGTGAAGATTGAGCAATTGAAGTGACTATTGTTGTGCTCACAATTTCACTTGTAGAAGTTTTCTCCATAGTAGATTTACTAGTCTTTGGTGGAGAGTGAGGAAGATATGCAATCATTGTTGTTGCAATTCTTTTTGGGTCATCTTCATCTTTTTCTTCCTCAAGTGCTTCTTCCTTCTTTTCTTCTTCCTCTTTTTCTTTAATAAGTGCATGCAACTCTCTTGGTGTAATTGTGATAGATGGAGTGTTATCAAAGTCATCATTGTCACTACTATCATCATCCTTAATTTCAACAGGATCATTTGATGGCTTCCTGAGATGATATGCATCATTCCAAATATCTATAGCATTTTTGACAATTGATTCAATGTCTTTTAATAATATAAGACAAGTATTGAATCTCTTATTCATTCTTCCTTCATGATCTTTCAATGCCTTGTTGACTTCTGCATCTGTTAGACTGGGTACTAATTCCTTCAGTGTTTGTTCAAATATATATTTGACAGTTTGTACAATGTTCTCCCATCTGAATTTTATTTTGTCAAGAAGTACTGCTAGAATTTGAGATGCAAATTGATCAGGAGAGAATTTCCAAGTTCCTAACTTTTCCATTACCAAGTCTTCAATCTCCTTTTGTTCTGCAGGAGTTCGAGTTTAATATTTGAGAGCTTTAAAATTGCTGATACTTGCTCCAATTCTTAACTATTTTAGCCTTCCCTCAAATGTGAGTGCAGGCCTAAATAGTATAGTTTCCTACTTGCCTTCCCTAGTTCTCCTAGTGAATACTACAGTTGGCTTCTTCTGAAGTTTGGTGATAGACACCTTTCCTTTCTTCTTTGGCAGTTCCTCTTCTTTTTCAGATTCATGTTTTTTGCCTTCTTCTTCTTCTTCTTCTTCTTCTTCTTCTTCATCATCATCCTCTCCTTTACCTTTAGTAAGCATTAGAGGGCTATTTGTAGCTTTCAATTTTGCTATATTCCTCTTGCCTTTTCTTATAGCCTGGGGTAGCTTGATTTCAAGCTCAATTCTAGCCTTTGCTTCATCATAAGTGCCAAAGCCAGGAAGCTTAGGATCTATAGGCTCATTCACCAGTGCTTCAATAATATCTCTAGTTTTGTCAATATTGACCTCATAAGGAAGAGATTTTACCCACGCAACTCGGGGTCTAATTGCTTGAATGTATACTCTATCATAGTCAACCATGAAGCATACATCATCTTTGTAGTCTAAAACCAAATTTGGTGGAATTTAGAACCTATTGTTCATTCTTTCCTTGAAGTCTTCAAAGTAATTATCCATAACCTTCTCAAAGTTTTCACCCATCTCAACATTAAACTCATTAATCTGATATAGAATTGGGGTGTCTTTTCTCCATACAACTGAGCCCTTTGATGGAAAGAATTTTTGAACATAGAAAAATAAACAAGTTAATAGGGAGCCAAATTTATAGGGATTATTCTTTGAGGTCCTTATGCTATCCATATTACTGTTCAATTGTTTCAACCATAATTCAGATAGATCAAATTCTAGTTTTTTCTTCACAATCTTGAATGCCAAATCCATGGCCTCACAGGGCACACTATTCAAATGACTAGAGCTATGAATATTTTGAGCAATAATGTGAATGCAAAACCTTAATTCAACATCAGAGATAGTGCTAACCTTGAAACCTCTACCATCCCATTTAGCTAGGGTTTTCTTTTGAAGTTTGTCCCGACCTAGGATTTTGGTAGTTTTGGCTTTGCTGAGTATGGGGAGACTAGTAATCTTATGAATCATCTTCTTGGTGATTAATATTGGCTACTCTAACCATAGTTGACCATTGTGAACATGACTGAGTATGTACCTGATCCACTTAATCTAGAAACTTCTTGGCATATGTGAGATATGGGTTAATCCTTTGGTCTCTAGATGCTTGTGCTCGGGTTTCAAAGAGCTATCAACACTCATTTCTCCCAAGGAATTTTCCATTTCTAGGTTTCCAATATCTTGAATAGAACATTTAAAATGTGTACAAATATTATTTATGAGGAGTACCTATGGTGGAATTTGGGATTGATCTCCATTAGGGTCAAGTGACTCTACAATGTTTGGAACAATTTTGAAGTTAGGTTCTTTCCATTCTACACCCTTTACTAGCATCTCTGAACCCTTCTTTTCCTTGCTACTACTGCTACTCATAGATGCTATCACTGCTCGATAGGTGTAAGAGAAAATTTGAACAAATTCTTTGCTAGAAGATCGCTTAGAATCGCTTGGAATCTTCTTGAGTGTAGCTAGAAATCTCTTAGCTCTAAAATCACGATGAAGAATGAAATCAAATTCTTCCCTTTTGATGAAATTTTTTTCATAAATGCTCAGTAAAAAGGTAGCTAAGATGACATAGTGCTTGACAGGCTATCATTCATTACTCGGTAGAAGCTTGCAGCTTGATGATCAAACAAAACTTTTGTTACTCCCGACCTAGCTTGGCAAGGTCTTCAACCGACTTTCCTCAGTAGATGAAACTTAGTGAAGGATATGCTTTCTTTGATCCTTGTGTATCTGGAATACTAATTTGATCATTTTTATTTCTTTCATTTGGAACTGCTTGAGATATCACTTGAAGATGCAGTTCCATATCCTTGTTTATGGATCTAACTAGAAATAGTGGAGTCACCCACTTCTTGAGTGACATTGCCATCATTTGAACTATTCTTCTTGTTAGATTTAGGAATCCATTGTTGCCTCATCTACTTCCAAATTTTATTTGCTTTAGCTTTTTTTTCATCTTCAATTCTTCCTATATTGATGCAAGCAAGAGGGCGAATAACTAAGGCTGATGGCTCACCCAGCTATCCAAACCTCCCTGCAAGAATTAACATAATGGAAGCAAACACCAAGAACAACACCCAAAGGAGGAAGACGGGAGAATAATTTTATTGATTCATCAAAATATCTTCATACATACCTAGCCATGAGGCCTTCTAGGTTATGACCAATTACAATACATTTAGTTACAAAGATCCAACAACAAATCCGTACTTTCAGTTCTGCTGCCTAATCTGCTCTCTCTAAAACTTCTTTAAAAAAAAAACTTCTTCTCTTCAACCTACTTAACTCTAAGCCTAAAATATCTATTTATACTTTCCAAAATGGCTTACAGAAAATTCTAGAACATTACATAAGAGGAAGGCCGACACAAGATCCTATCATTAAATTCATGATCAAAATTAAATATGCAAGTCAGCTCCTACTAAGAACCAAAAATAGACAACTTGACACCCATTGGATAACTTGGCACCCACTAGGAAATTGGCACTTGACATCACTCGACATCCACTAGAAACTAACACTTGGCATCAACTAGAAACTAGCACTCGACATCACTCGACATCCATGGGAAAATGGCACTCGGCATCAACTGGAAATTGGCAACTCGACATCCACTGGAAACTGGCACTTGGCATCAATTGGAAATTGGCAACTCGGCATTACTTAGCATCAACTAGGTAACTTGGCACATGAAGGAATGCTACAATAACTCGACACATGAAGAGTGCTATAGTAACTTAGTGCATGAAGAGTGCTATAGTGACTCGGCACCAACTAAGTAACTCGACACCAACTGTAGAATGAAAAAAAGAGAGCAAGATAAAAAGGAAACCCAAGATGCTCCTGCATCATATATTCATGCAATTTTTAGCTATATGAATGAGTTTTGTGCATGTATAGCACCTTATAGTAGTGTCCTTCTTCCTTAGGTGATGTCTTGCACAGTTTATACCAATATGTCCATATTCTCCACAATAATGACATCTGTACCAGGTACTATAGTCCCATCCAAATATTGCTTTAACAAGTTATTCAACTGGATTGAATGATTTGGATCTGAATTGGAATGCCTTGTGACCATGCTTCTTGCATTTTTGACAATTACCTTTAAATTTTGGTTTCTCCTCACATTCATTAGCTTTATGACCATGCTGACTACAATTGTAACATTTACCATTGAATTTACCTTTTCCATTGCTCCAACATTTTTTTGATGTGTGACCTAACTTACCACAATGATTGCAAGTAGGTCTTTGATTCCTTTGGGCACCTTGTTTGGAGGTTTCACCTTCTTCCTTATAACCAAGACTAGCTTTACCCTTTTTTCTATGAAGATTCTGCTCACTTTGTTGATTTCATTGACTCATGTCTACTTGAGATTTCATTATCCTTTCATTGAATTTCTTTTCAGTGATTAAGCCATTTTCCAAACTTTAATTGATTTGTCTTTTAGTGATTAAATCATTCCTTAGGATTTCATTTTTAGATCTCAGATTCATAATTCCTTCATTTGCATTAGATAGTTGATATATAAGATCTTCATGCTGATTGGATTGATTATTTCTTACCTCCAAGTCTTCATTTGCCCTGTTTATCTATTCCAAAGCTTCACATAGCCTAATTTATTGGATTTCTTGTTCTCTTTTAAGCTTTCTTACTTCTTCCTACAGAGAGCCATTCTTTGCAAGGAGTTCCTTGATTGCCTCATTAGCTTCATCTAAACTGCTTGATGGTAAAAGGTCTTCAATCTTTTCTTCAACATACTGATGGTCATTCATTTGTCTTGCAAGTTCCTTCCTTCTTTTTAGGGATTTGGAAAGATGCTTCTTTGAGTTGAGCCATAGCCATTTCCAGATCTAGCTTTTCATTTTCAATAGCTTTGTCAAGTTTGAATATCTCCATTGTCCTTTATCTTACCTCAAGTTGTCAAACTTTATCCTGAGAACCACAAAGTTCTATTACCAATTTTTGGAAATATTCAAGATATGATAGGTTACTAAGAGGGAAGGGGTGAATCAGTAACCTCAAAACTTTAATACAATTCAACACTTTAATCATATATATTATTCACCATTCATTCATCTAATCTACTATATGTATGAGAGATCAAACATTCATAACACATGCACATAGTGATTTGGTGACCCATAAACCTTCCAAATAGAAAGTAAAACTAGGGTGGGGATGATACCCACAAAAATTCAATACCGTAGTATAAAGTTGGCCTATTAAGGCTTACATTGCCCACTTCTAGTGATCTTCCCTATTAGGAGCACAAAGGACTGATATGTCCCCCTTGTTAGAGGATTTATAAACATACAATAAAGTATGCACTTGGTTAAGAGATTTACAAAAGATTGTTAAGTCTACCTTGTTAAAGGATTTAAAAATTGGTTCACCTGTTAGGATGAAATAGTAGATTTGACTTACAACTTGATTGCTTATTAGATCCTTGAAGTACAGATCACCTTTTGTGATTGATGAATCTTTACTATTCCTTGTTGACCTTGCTGAGTATTCTACTCTGCTGCTTATTTGCATTTACACTTCTCAAAACATTACATGTCTATTTCTTGATACTCTCATGCATACATTGTAAATGATATAATACATTACATATATATCATTCCAATAATTATAATTGCAAGGTCAGCTAAAACACAAGTGAATAAAACATTATTGAATCAGCCCAATAGTAAATAACTTGGGTTTACTGAATTGACTCAGTGACCTTCTGATACTTGGCTTCCACTACATTACTCGACATCATGATGCACTCGATAGAAGTGAAGGCTCAGTCCATACTAATCACTTGATGTAGTTTTGAACTCGGTGACCACTGGTGACTTGGTAGATGTAGTGTTACTTGGTAGATACTCCATGCTAAGTTTAGCTTGCTTTACTCAGTAAACATTATAACTTCCATGCTCGGTTTACACTAAATTCTCATGACACAGTCCTACTACTCGGTAGACACTGAGATGCTTGATGGATACTGAGATTCTTGATGGATACTGAGATGCTCGGTGGATATTGAGATGCTCAATAGATACTGAGATGCTCGGTGTAAACTACTGAACACTTCTAAGCTCAGTGAGTGTAGGAAATTGAGTGCTAAGCCCGATAGCTATAGTAATATAGATAAGTGTTGTCACTAATGGAAATAGTAACTTAATGCCAATAGCAGATATCATAATCAACAATCTTATGGCTCACAATAAGATGCTTTATAAGTTCCTACTAGAAAGTAAAGTCCACCAAGATAAATTGGTGTTGGGGGGGGTGTTGAATCAATTATGCATTTAAAACAACTATTAATATCTTTATTAATTCTAAAACATCTAAATAGTAGATGCAACAACCATAGAAAGATTACCATACACAATAACACAAGATATTTTAAGTAGGAAAACCCTTGATCAGAGAGAAAACCCCAGTGAAAATGATGGCCATAAGATGATGTACTATTATAAAAGTTCCTTGTGAAAGGATAGACCCTATTTGGAATCAATAAAATACAATCATTACATATGAGTCCCTATTAGAAAACTTTGAATCCCTATTAATAAATGCCAACCCTATTAGGAGTTGTGTCAACCTTGTTAGGATTTGAGAGGAGGAAAAATGAACCCACTATCTAAATAGCCTTAGAAACAACCTTCCATAGAAAATCTTCCAAATAAAAATATAAAATATTTCTAAACTAACTAAATATAAAGTCTTTTCCAATAAAGTTCCTTTGAAGCTCACAATACATCAATCTCTACTTTGATCAAAAGATACTCAAATTGAAGTTTGCACAATGATCTCACTGATAAAAACCATAATTTTCCACAAGGAAGAAACCTTTCCTTTATATTAAGTCCTAAAGAATAAGTATTGAGTCAACCTTGAGGATTTCCTAATTTACAATAATACTATATGACAATCTTAAGATATTATAATACACGTTACATCACAATTTTACATCTTTTCAAGATTACAAGAAATTTTTTAGCTCATAGTCTTCATAACTTTCTAAACAATAATTGACTGAGTGTGCCCTCTTAATCAAGGCATCCATGACATTTATTTACCCTTTTTTATAGTCTAATTAAGCTAATTCCATCCCTTTGAGGAGATACAATCAAAAAAATTGTACTCACTTTTTAGAAACAATGTATGAATGTTATGTTCACTAAAATCCTTATAACTCTAGTCACACTTCATATTTGTGTACATGCTCTTACTATACTATCTAGACATATTGTAGAACATATCCTCAAGTGCACATAATCTTATCTTCAATCCACAAACTACACCTAACACTTATTCCTCTATAATTCTACCAATCTTCATAGAATAATAGGCACATTGACATCAATAAGCAAAAATTTCATGAATGCAACACAACCACTAAATTATGTCTCCAATAATGCTAATATACTCCCCAATGTGAATATCACTAATATTCATGCTAACAATCTCCCTCTTTGGAATTGGTGACAAAATAGATGAAAAACATTTAAGTTCCATGAATACTAAATATATTTACTCCCCATCTGCCTTTGCTCCCCCATTCATGCTTCTTGTGAATGTAAACATACATCTTAGTCTCAAATAGGTTGTAAAGAGTTTTTCATGTTCAAATCACAACCATACATCAATCAACAAAAAATATCAATGACTAATATGCATAAGGAAGGTATTGATCTCCCCCATACATCAACATTTCTCTCCACGAAATATTCTCCATCATAAAGAATATATCAATAAATGTTTTTCATGTAGATATCTCTCCCCCCCCCACCATTAGAATTAATAAAAAAGGTATCATAATGTCAACTTTCAAAGTTCAATCATTTTCAAATTGTTATGTTCAAGCTCTAGTATCAAAAGACACTATTAAATACCAATACCAAGAGTACTTGATGACTCAGGTCAAATATAGATACTCCCCCATTGGAGAAGCATCAAGCATCTAGTCTAGATAAAAATAGTGTTCTCCTACTAGTTGAATTGATGCAATCTTTGCATCAACTACTCAAAAGTATACCTCTCAAGTACTCAAATGTATTCTTAGCCTTAAATTTTGTAAATATGTCTTCTATCTTCTCCTTTATGCTAATATATGCCAACATAATTTATTTATCTACAACTTTCTCTTTCAAAAAGTGATACTTTATAGATATATGCTTTGTCTTTGAATGAAAAATTGGATTCTTTGACATACTCACTATACTTGTATCATCACAATGTATGATAATAATTTCATTAAACTCTATTCCAATATTCTTCAACATGTTCTTCCTCCAAATTATCTAATTATAATTATTTTCTACTACTACATACTCCACTTATGTTGTGCTCTATAAAATGCAATCCTATTTATTTCTTAGCGAAGAAATCAATCTTCCACCCAAGAAGAATGCTCCACCACTAGTTCTTTTTCTATCATCTACAATTCTCTCCCAACTAGAGTAAGTGAACATGTAATGCAAAATCATGTGATCTTTCATACCGCAAATCATAATTAGGTGTTCAATTCAAATATCTAAAAAATCTTTTCACTGCTACATAATGTGTCTCTTTAAGATCTACCTGAAATATTGCCACAATTCTAACTGCATTAATTATGTCAAGTCTACTATGTGTTCAATAATAAAATCCACCAATCATAGATTTGTACTTTTTATGTTCATCAATAGGGGATTCATCTTTGCTTGATGATTTACAATTAGTTACCATAGGTTTCCAACAAGTTTACAATTTTCCAATCCAAATATTTTCAAAAAATATTTAAGATACTTAGTTTTGTTAGAAATGCTTTACAATAATTGAGAGGGGGGATGAATCAGTTATTCAAGGTCCAAATGTCCAATCCAAAATTTTCCATCAAGCCAAGTGAGCCTATTAAACTATTCTTCATCCAAGCTTAAACTTTCCTACTTAGCAAATTACTATAAATCAAAATGCAAGCATAACACATGAACAATCAACACATAATATAATGATTTATGTGAAAACCCAATTTGGGAAAAACCACCAGTAATGTGCTGCTCAATTCTCACTCTTTTGAAGTGATTCCCTATGAAAAGCCTGCCTTGTTAAAGGCTACAACACACTATTAAATGTGACCTCATTAAAGGATTTATCCACCCTATTAGAAGTGGGCCTGGTTAGAGGACTTTAGAACATTCACTTGGAATGCCACCCTATTAAAGTATTTACAAATGACTATTAAACCAACCTATGTCCATAGGATTTAATCCTAATTGATACAATTGCTAGAGAGTAACAATAAGGGGTTTTGATCTAATTACAATTCACAACTTATCTTGTAGATTTCAAATCTCTTCTTAAGCTCACAACATTTGTCTGGCTTTGAATCTCTTCAACTTTGACAACTTGTCCTCCTCTCAAGCTTTTTCTCCTTGATTCTTCATCCTCCATGTACCAATTCAATCATCTCTCTCTGACCACTTATTAAAGTAAAGTCTCTGTGCTCTCTTCTTCCTTCACCTTGATGCCTTTTTCTTGACACCCTTTAACCACTTAGCAATTTTGGCACACTACCAACTCTTGCTTCTTGGTCTATGACTCCTTAAATAGAAGTCTGGAATCTTCTTTCCTACTTGATTCTTCCATCCTTTAATTTTGTTTTGAATGGATTAGGTAGGATTCATTGAAGCTAACCCATATTTTGTTCCTTCTAGAAACATCTTGAAAATCATCTTGAATTTTCCCAAAAAAAGTTTACATATAATTCTATGCCTCCAGCTCATCATCCTTATCCTCCAACAGGTTCACAAATTTCTAGATAGCAACCTTGTCAGCTTAGATTTGGAAAATCTTTGACTTTTCCAATAATGTAGTAGCTTGGCACTATTGAAATTCTAGTGCTAGGCACACATTGTGTTACTCGACATCAACTACATTTTATTGGTGCTCGAAACCTACTATGGATTCACTCAGCATCCACTAATTTTTTCATTTACTTAGCACTTGAAGTTTTCTCGGCACCTAGACATGCTAAACTCCTTCTATATCACTCGGCACACACTGAATTTTTCTTTTTCTCAACTCCAACTGAAAATTTTCTCAGCTTCAACTAGCTTGCTCGACACTCACTAATGAACTTAGTTTAAGATTTGTAGTCAACCTTGTTCCAACTTATTTCTCCAATGTTTCTAAGTGTGACCAACCTTTGTATCTTCAAGTATGTTATCAATCATCATTTTATCAATATCTTAACTAACCCTTGAACTTCATTACAAAACCATAACTCAACCTTTCCCTTAGGTGTTCTTGTTACATATTGTTGATCAAATTCTCTTCATCAATCAACTAAGTGATAGTACTTAGATCTTATAAGAAATTATCATTCCTAAAAATAGTAGGTTTAACATCAATGATAAAAAAATGATTGAAAAAATTCCTTTACAACAATCTCCCTCTTTGGCGTTGATGGCAAACCAAACTGATCAGCCATTAGACCAAACTATTCAACCAAGTTATCAAAATGCTAACTAGGTTAGAATAGTAAGTCAAATGCCAAAAAGAAAACTATACTCAAAACTATTCATTCTATTAGCAACATAAACTAGCTTACACTAGTACATTTGGGTTCATTTTTTGACCTTTATTGGTTGAATTTTTGACCCAGTTTTTGACCAAATTCAACCAACCCATTAGTCGATATTTTTCTGGTCAAAATTTTGACCAACTCATTAGTTGGTCAAAATTTTTACCAATCTATTGGTCGAAAAGCTTCCACAACCATTATCTAAGTTCAATAAGGAATTGGTCAAAATTTTGACCAATAAAGGTTGAAATTTTGACCAACAAAGGTAGAAATTTTTTTTCGCATTGGTGGAAATTTTGACCAATGAAGGTGGAAATTTCGACCAAAAAAGGTGGAAATTTTTTTTGCCGTTGGTGGAAATTTTGACCAATGAAGGTGGAAATTTTGACCAACAAAGGTGGAAATTTTTTTTGGTGTTGGTAGAAATTTTGACCAATGGAGGTGGAACTTTTGACCAACAAAGGTGGAAAAAAATTGGGCGTTGGTGGAAATTTTGACCAACAAAGGTAGAAAAAAATTTAGGCATTGGTGGAAATTTCCACCAACAAAGGTAGAAAAAACCCAGGTGTTGGTGGAAATTTTGACCAATGAAGGTGGAAATTTCCACCAATAGGTAGGTGTAAATTTTTTTCATGCATTTTATAAAATAGTCACATGCCTTGCATATGATATGACATTTTGCATGCATCCTGCACTCTCTCATCTGACTAATGATGGATTATGTAGAGTGATTTGAAACCATGATTCTAAAAAACACACACAATCAAATCCAAAATGAACTTGCACTACAAATGGATTGTGGAAATCTGATATTGTTAATTTTGCATGCATGTCTACCAGGACAAATATATGTTTAAGTTGTGATTGTCCTGGTAGACATGCATGCAATTTTACTAATATCAGATTTCCACAATCCATTTGTAGTGCAAGTTCATTTTGGATTTGATTGTTTGTTTTTTAGCATCATGGTTTCAGATCACTCTATGTAATCCATCATTAGCCAGATGAGAGAGAGTGCAGGATACATGCAAAATTTCATATCATATGCAAGGCATGTGAACTATTTTATAGAATGGTTGAAAACACTGACAGTAACTAATATGAAAATATATAATTAGTTATATGATTCAGACAAATCATGTACTAGTGAGTTGGTCAAAATTTTGACCAATGGGTTGGTCAAATTTGGTCAAAATTTGGGTCAAAAATTTGATCAATGAAGGTCAAAAAATGAACCCAAATGTACTAGTGCAAGTATGCTGACCAAGTTGACTCTTTGTGTTTGGTCATCAAGTCACCCCACCAAAGTGCCTCATCATGGTCAGTCTTTAGGTCTGCTCATCAAGCTTGCTCACCAAGTCAGCTTTGCCATGTCACATCTCTAAGTGGCCTTGCTAAGTTGGCTCACCAACTTGCCCCACCAAGTTGCCACTTTAAGCCCACTCACCATGTTAGATCACCACGCTGACGCCCAAAGTTAGCTCGCTAAGCTAACAATTGAAGTACACTCACCAAGTTGACTCTCTAAGTTCGCTCACCAAATCTACCCCCTAGGCCAACTCTCCAGGTCAGCTCACCAAGTCACCCCCACCTAGTCACCTCAATAAGTTGACTTAGTAAGTCAGCTCATGAAGTCGACTCACCCAGTGGTTTTACCACATTGCCCTAGCAAGTGGGCTCACTCAGTGTGCTTATGAAGTTTCCCCATAGAGTTGCTTCTCTAAGCTCACTCACCATGTAAACTCACTTGGTCATCACACCAAGTTGAATTTTCCAATACGCTCGCCAAGTCAGCTAATGAAATCACCCCACCAAATCATGTCACCAAGTCATCTATTCAAGTATGCTCATCAAGTTGACACTTTAAGTTTCCTCATCAAGTCACCCAACCAAAGTGCCTCATCAAGGTTAGTCTTTAAGTACACTCAGTAGGTTGGCTCACCAAGTTGCTTCATGAAGTCACCTCACCAAGTGGCCTCAATAAGTCAACTCACCAACTTGCACCACCAAGTTGCCACTTTAAGTTGACTTGCCATATCAGCTTGCCAAGCCAACTCCCATAGTCAGCTTGCCAAGTTGACATTTCAGGTATGCTCACCAAGTCAACTCTTTAAGTTTTCTCACCAAGTCTATCCGCTAGGTCAACTCTCTAGGTCAGCCCACCAAGTCACCCCCACCGAGTCACCTCAACAAGTTGACTCTTTAAGTGAGCTCACCAAGTCTACTATTCAAGTATGCATGCCAGGTCAGCTCGCCAAGCCCACCAAGTCATGTCACCAAGTCGATTATTCGAGTATACTCACAAAGTTGACTCTTTAAGGTTAGCTCACCAAGCTAGCCCACCAAGTCATGTCACCAAGTCACCTCACCAAGTCGACTTGCCCACATGTCCCACCAAGTCCCTAAGTCTGCTCTCCAAGCTGAGAATTCAATTGCGCTCACCAAGTTGACTCTTTAAGTTTTCTCACCAAGCCCATCCCCTAGGTCAACTCTCTGTTTCAGCTCACCAAGTCACTCCAACCCAATCACCTCAATGAGTTAACTCTTTTAGTCATCTCACCAAGTCTACTATTCAAGTACACACACCAAGTTGGCTCGCCAAGCTAGCCCACTAAGTCATGTCACCAAGTCGATTGTTTGAGTATGTTCATAAAGTTGACTCTTTAAGTTTTCTCATCAAGTCACCCCACCAAAGCACCTCATCAAGGTCAGTCTTTAAGTCAGCTCACCAAGTTGTTGCACCAAGTTGACCCACCTCTTGCCTCACCAAGTGGACTCGCTAAGTTGGCTTGCCAACTTGCCCCACCAAGTTGACTATTCAAGTATGCTTGCCAAGTTGACTCCTTGAGTTTGGTCATCAAGTTACCCCACCAAAGTGCCTCATCAAGGTCAGTCTTTAGGTCTGCTCATCAATCTTGCTCACCAAGTCAGCTCGCCATGTCACATCTCTAAGTGGCCTCGCTAAGTCAGCTCACCAACTTGCCCCACCAAGTTGCCACTTTAAGCCCACTCACCATGTTAGATCTCCAGGCCATCTCCCCAAGTCAGCTCGCCAAGCTAACAATTAAAGTATGCTCACCAAGTTGACTCTCTAAGTTCACTTACCAAGTTCACCCCCTAGGCCAACTCTCTAGGTCAGCTCACCAAGTCACCTCCACTTGCCCCACCAAGTTGCCACTTTAAGTTGACTCGCCATGTTAGCTCACCAGGTCGACTCCCCTAGTCAGCTTGACGAGCTAATAATTCAAGTACGCTCACCAAGTGGACTCTTTATGTTCGCTCACCAAGTCACCCCCACCTAGTGCTTGTTGTGAACAAACCAATCTAGATCATAAGAGAAGTGATTAGAGATTATTATGAAAGGGTGCGACTAAAAAGAGATATAACTCACGTCATTTACAACATGACTAATAATTTCTAATGAAATTTATAAAAAGGTAGTTCTATCATTCAACTTAGGATGATTGGAAGAACTTATTATATTTTGTATCTCAAAATGATCACTCTGTAAGAGAGCATATTGCCTTTGGCACCCATTCAGTGCAGGCATATAAAGTCTACCATCAGAAAATACATCATCTTTGAGTATATTTATATTGTCATATCAGACAACTTATCACAATATTTAGAGCATAAATATAAAGTTATATCAGAGATGACCTGCATATTTGCAAATTCTTACTTCTATATCAGACACAACGAATAGTACAAGGTACTGAGAATTTCCTCAATCATTGCATGTAATTTCCTATATATATCAGAAATAGCAAATATATATCATCTTGATTTTTATGCAATCATAATTATTTTGATCTGAACCATACTGTATATGCATTTGGAATTAAGAATCATTCAAATATTACTTTAATACAAGAAACTATTTCTATATTCATTGAATTGTGAAGAATTCAAGTAGTATCTCATAATTAGAAACATAAGGAAATTACAACCACCAAATTATGTGACTGAGAAGTGAGTTTGCAAAGTTTGTAGTTGCTCATTTTACTGTGGATAGCATTTTCCTAAGAAGCTTTACCCCAGTCAAGAATTGATACTCCAATGACACATACTCACAACCACTAGTTTTCTGTCCACCAGGTTCCCTACCAATATTTGACGGTTGTATATGATGCATGACTACTACTAGGATTTTCTCCATAAAAAGAAATTCTTGTTTTCATAAAAGCTATTGTCTAGTAACATCCTGGCAAATCTTGTGCCTCTAAATTTCTAATGATGTTTGTATATGTTAGATCCCAATTGTGATAGTCTCAAATAACACATTACATATCTTCCTAGAATGTTCTTAATAGGAAGAGATCCCCTATTTTAAAATATGACAAATCAAAGTCAGTCCATTTAAAAGTTAGATATACAAATATAGGTGGCACATAGTCTATTAGAAACTTAAGCTTCCACTCTACTTACCAAACATGAGAGTCATAGTTGTTGTTTTGGTTATCACCCATCACAAAAAAATAGCCATGAGGCACATCCTGCAAATGGATATAACATGAAATGTAGAGATTTTAGTTAACTTGTTTATTGATTGTGTAATCAATGAATAACAAAAGGATATGTGATGTGTGAAACCTCTATCTTTATGGATATTGTAACTTTAATTCCCATATGAGTACTGTTTCTAGTGTATCAAATTATGTTAATTTATCAGGATTCAACTGCGTGGAGGGTTTGAGTCAAAATTTATACATTTAGTATTTTTAAAATTTTTTGCTTTAGAATGTTTGAAAATAAGAATAAGATCATGGACATCATAAAAAATGAAAATACAAATCAGTTTTTAAAAATACAATTTCAAGTACACCCCATAGAGTCATTTCAAATGAGGAACTAACTTAATTGTAAACAGTTAGCAAAGTGTACTTAATTTTTTAATAATATTTGTTTAAAAAAACATGCATTCAGGCATGACAAAAACAAAAAAGGAGTTGTGTAAATAAATAAGAGTTCTCAACAAATACTTTTTGACAATTGAACTAGTAGTAGCACACATAAATAGAAGCTTTGATATCTGTTAGGAATTACAAAGCAAAAAGTATTTGAACAACAAAATGCTTCACTCTTGAGGAACAAACTCAAATAATCTACATATGCAAATAGTTCAATGCATGCAACTATGAGAATGATACTTCAAAAGCATCAAATGCCTACTGAATAGACATGGCATTCTGCCTAGGATTTTTGAAAATCCAAAGATAAAAACAACTTGAAGAAAACTAGTACGTTAATTAGCATTATCCTCATTGCAAAGAGATTAAGCAATCTACCTTTTGTACAGTATCCTCTTTAGACTCTTCACTATCTGATTCTTTAGAGCTTGTGTCTTTCTTTGTGGGGCCTTTCACCTGGATAGAAGCATTCTATAAATGCAAAATATAGTAAAATTGTTATACAAAATATATTAACAAGTAACTTGAATTTCATACAAGAGAAACTAGTTAATATTCTCACACAGATAATGGACTTCATTAGAAACAACATCAAAAAAAAAGTGGCATTTTAGTTTAAAAAGAGATTTTAGGCACACCATAAACCCCAAATAGTAGAAGATTGTAAGCAACAAAAATACTGAAAAGCATGATCACAACTCCCACACAAGCAGCAATATTAAAACTCATAGACCAAAATAATACCTTGTCATATCTTAGCAATGCATGGCAACCTGAATGTTCCTTCTCCAATAGTTGACTCTCATACTAAGATAGTAATTTATTTTGTACTCAAGACCTTTTTCTCTGTAGGAATTATGTAGGAGAGTCATAGTAAAAATAGAGTTAAAATAAAATAGAGCACACTGAAATAATAGAGACAATCATCAAATCTACTATAGCATAGTTAAATTGATTCAACATATAAAAATACAAACATGGAACTATGTAGATATGCACCAATATTAAAAGGAATGCCTTACATTGAAATCACTTTTGTCTTGTGATGAAACTGATCCAAACCAGGCATTACATTCTACTGAGATATCTATTTCCAAAGGGACACATTCACACAATCAACAAGGTTGGATTTTTAATCAGTTCAATGTTTGGTTTGATATGAAATATTAAAGTCTAGAAGGAATTACTCTGGTAAGAAGCAAAATTCTGATTTTCTTGAGAGCATCCATAATTAGAATCAGAACTACAAGGTTCTAGTGATGAATCTTTTGGTCCATCCAAGCTATATGGTGAAAAACTTGTATTTTTGTTCAATGTATGGGAAATAAGGGCTAACCATTTTGCAGTGGGACCATTGTCTTCTACACCCAATATGTTCCCAGCATTCAATGGCACAATTTCTTGAAATTTGTAAAGAAAAGAAAGAAAACCAGGTGTTTAATGTTTACAACTATGAACACTTCAAAGAAATATAATAACATGTCAATGCCCCTTATTTGTGAGAATTCATCTAGTAGATTAATTACCACTCTGAGTGTGGATGAAAATTTTGATTTGAATGTTTATGTACACTTATTAAGTTTTAATGTAAAGACCTTATTCATGTCAAAATTTAAATGAAAATTGATTAGGATAGAAGGATTTTAATGAGTTCCAGACTAAGGAAAAAGGCACTTGTATAGGGAGAGCCATCTTGCACCTTCTAAGACATGTTTTGAAGATGGACACATCTCTGGTATGATATATGTCTCCATTAATTTTCAAAAATTGAAGAATTTTACAATACAAGTTAAAAGCAAAAAAGAGCAAATAAATAAAACAAGAATATATAATGTTTCAAGATGATAATTTGAATGATACAAAAATCCATGTAAAGTTATAGCAATCAGGTATACACCTTTTAAGAGGGACATAAACAATTGTATGACTGATCCTTTGTTAGAGAGAACCTTCACTATTAGCATTCTTGTATGACTAATATACTATTCTTATTTTCAAAGTTCTATACCATAGAATTTTCAAAAATTGTTAATTTTTTTTTTTTAAAGACCTCCAAGTCTATGGAAAAGAAATTTAAAAACAAATAAACCCTCCAAACAATATTTTTCTTTAAATAGCTTCCATCTCTGAGATTTGAATATTGATTATTAGATAGGTTCAAGAGATACTAACTAGTGTCAGATGCCAAATAGATGATCACCATAGCAACATCCCATTTTTCTCCTTCTTTATAAAGAGGTTGGTTTTTTCAAAGATCACCTAGGAATTCCTTGGGTGAAAGTATGTCCATTCTAGGAATACCTTCAATTGGACCAGATGCAATACCATTTACACATATTCCATAATCTGTCCCCCACTCTAGAGCCATAGATCTTGTAAGACTATCAATAGCTACATGTAAACAAAACAAAAATTTGCTAGATAACTTGTTTAAATTATTATGTAAGTAAAATGACTCTCATGTTTATGCTGAAACATTTAAATTTATTAAATAGTTAATTCAAATCTTAATCCAAGAAGAATATAATGATTAAAAATGAACCTTTGCAACAGAGACATGAATTTGATACCAAAAAGCTAAGATATTGTATTGTAGCACATAAGTTTAAAATAACACCAGCCTCTAAAGGAGGCTTTCCAATTCCACCTTCCCTCAAATACTTCAATGCTGCTTGACTTATTGTAAATGTGCCTATATCATCAATATCTAGTACTGTAACCACATGTAATTTATCTAACTTCATGCCACAGTTAGGAGGAAAAGCTAAAACATCTGAAAAGAGTTGACAAAAACTTAGCACTTCCTCCGTCAACATACGTCATAATGAACTAAAAAGTATGAGTCATATACACCCTTCACAAAAAAGTCCTTAAGAAATTTTTCTTTAGTAGAGAGATCAATTCAAACATCCAAGTGACTTGGCACTATTCCGTAGAACATCAATGTCAAAGCAAATTCAATAAATCACTCAACCTCGTTAGGAAACCAGTTTGAATTTCTTTCCCCATCATTTTCCACAACATAGCTAATCAACAACAAGCATGCTTAGACAATGGCAAATGCTCAAGTTGTAGTCTCCCTATGTGTGCTCCCACGAAGCACTTAGTCATTTCTCATCCATAGGTTTCAATACCCTCATTAGATCATCCATGTTTGAGATAATAATTGTGAAAGACTATAATGCACAATAATTAATAAATATTGTACAGATTATGGGAAAAGTTAATAAATTTATTGTGCTACTCTTTGTTTGAAGGAATTACATCTGGGGTTTATAGCCACTTTATAAGTTATCATCATACAAAGAACTTAAATTGGATCCTCCATGGCATGGATCACAAGGCACATTCCAATTAACCAAGAAGATTATGCCTACTATATTGTCATGTCCCATGAGAAAGAAGACAATGGAAATTGCAGGCAGAACAAGTAAATAGAAATCGCCCTCAAAAAAGAAATCATTGAGTTCCAAAGGAAGCTTAAAGATCAATACAGTTTAGCATTACCAAATGAACTTCAGGATAAAATCTCAAAAGAAAACAGTCAAACCAGACCTTGTGTATAGCAAGAAAAGAAAATTATATTAATTTCCACTAGGGACTAGAGATAGAAAAAGTTAAAAAAAAGTTGGAGGAAGATGAAAATAAAGCACCATGCCCCTAACACATAGATGTTAAGGATGAATAGAGCCCCTATGTACATTTGAAATTGAGGAATAATACTGGCTAGAATGAAAAAAGCTACCATGCCTAAGAGATTAGGTTGAGGAATGTGGTTATAATGTGAAGCTACCCTTTGGTCTTGAGCTTAGCTCATAAGTAGTAGAATCATAGCATTTGAATGAGACTAGTAATGCCAATGAGATTAGGTTGAGGAATCTGAGTAGTAATTTGAAGCTACTCTTTGATCTAGGGACCCATGTCATCGAAATGGGGTCAAATAATGCTTGGCTAAGGAATCTCGGTCCTAATGTTGTTCTACTAAAAGTGGCACCTAGCTTATAAAAAAGAAGTTTCTAACAATTACTGTAGTTATATTTTGATGAAAATTAGATGATTTAACTAACAGGAAAAATTGACTAGAATGAAGTTTCAAATTTTTGAGGAATAAAGGTGCCAAATTCATGATCATGTAGTAGCACCATAAGCATCTATCAGAATTTGAACTTAGAGAATGTCTCAAGAACAAGAGAGGGACATCTTAATAGGTGGCTAACTAAAAGGCTTCAAAACAAGGCAAGGAATGCTAACACAGCTAAGAAAGAAAATGAACCAACCAGTATTTCTAGTATGAATGAACAAAGCCTTCAATCCTCACAAATTCAAACAAATTATCACATCCAATCCCAAAGTTGAACAACTGGAACACTACTTCCAAATGATACTTTCAAATTTAACCTTTGAGAACAAAAGAAGAAAAAATGCACTAGAAAATATAATCCATGTTGAAAATGTTCAATGAAAGATACGACCACTTTCAAAACACATCCACAAATTCAGAGGCATCAAACACCAACTTTAGGATGCAACCTCAAAATTCAAAACAATAAAACATAAAATCCAATCCCCTAAAAATTAGACACCACATTCAAATCTATTGCCCAAACTTTAAGAAATCCAATCCCCTTTTAAGATTGTTAACTGAACTTCTCATCCTTACCTCTGCATTAGGCATTTAAATATTGTCAATACAAATATAGCATTAAGCATGAACATAAATTGCATGTGGAAAATTAGTAACCAATGCAAAATCACCATCAAAGCTTTTAAAGCTTTTGAGGATAAATTTTGAGCCTTGGTCTGGATACTATTTAAAAGCTCTCCAAGTGGTTGACAGTAAAATCTCTTGAGCTAACCCTATTTTCCCAATTCCTCTTGAAACTTGCTGCTTGATGTTTTCCTCTCAATAGTGATATTGTTGGGAACATTAGAGCCACTTCCAAACAAATGAAATACAATAAATTAATAACAACAAAGTAATTATAGTAATAACAAGTCAAGCTTTAACTAATACTTGGTTTATGATAAACCATTGAAACTAAAAACAATAACCATATGCAATTATTGCTTCACATCTAAACAAAATCACAAGTTATAAAATGGAGATAGTGCTGCACACTAAAGGCATAATTATCATCTAAGAAAAACTTCTAGACTTAAAACCAATAATCTCAAAAATGACTTTTCAAATTAAAATCAATGATAAGGGCACCATCACAATGACAAGCCAATCCTCAATTGGGAAGTGGTTTTATAATAAATAATTGGAGATATAAAAACCTTACTATTTTCAACAATTGTCTTATATCAGGCCAAAACCACAAAATGTTGAAAAGTAGAATTGTTTGAACTCTGAACTTTGAAGTTGTATTTATTATTGAGATAATATGTTAAAACTTAAGACACATAAATCATTGATAAGTAGGGGATATTTTCCACATCAAGTCAAATTTTGATATTGCTATCAAGATTCAATAGTGTAGTTTTTGAGTCAAACTCATTGAACCATGATTCATGCATAGTAGTTCACATAGACTCATTTCTCATGAGAATGAATGAACACTTTGCTCTCATTGCATCGAGGGAGTGCTCACGAGGATGAAGCACCATGACTTGCTCAGAGGTTCAACCATTCCAGTACTACTCCAGCTCAAGAAGGCTTAACTATGGAGTTTCCTCCATGGTTTAAACCACTCTACTTGGAATCCCATTTGCAAAACCTACAACAAGTGTTGTGCCTTATGAATCATTCATTAGAAAGCCCCTCGAGCTCATCAATAGATAAGCCTAAGATATTTTCCATAGCAAGTCAAATTGTGATATTGCTATCACAATTCAACTATACATTTTTTGAGTCAAACCCATTGACCCATGAATATAATATATGACCCAAGAAAGAGGGTGAAATTGTAAATGTAATGGATTATACATCCTTTCCTCCTACTACCAAATGACTAAAGGTTCTTCTTTGCTAATTGTACCCCCTTTTCTTGTAGGTTATTTGCAACATATATGAGGAAAAATGAAATTTCTAAAATGAAAACTCACAATAATACAATCAAATTTCTAAATGAAATGTAACCATAAATACTGGTAGAAGCCTTCAATTACTTGACAAAAATATATAATTGGATTTTCGTTGAATTAAATCCTACATTGGTGAAAATTAAATAACAAGGATAACATATAGAGCATCACATGTCCCAAAATGCTTTGTCAATAGGACAAGTGGCTAGACAGTGAAAATCTCAATATGGGAGGATTATACCCTTCACTACTCCCCTACTAAAAAAAGTCAAAAAGTCTTTAAATGACTATGTACCATACAGGTCCCTTTGTCCTTAATACCAACATACATGAGGAAGATATGTCTTAGTTCAATGACTAGTTGTGGAGGTTGCATTAAGATGCTTTAAAAAAACACAAGTAAAATAACCTCAGCAAATGTGAAAGTCCAGAATCAATGAATGCATGGGCTTATTTCAAACAATATACTTGACAACTTAGACACATAAGAAATCAAAAGCATAGGCATCCACTTTAAAGAAGTCTTGAATGCCCCTCAATTTGACATGACTAAAGCCCAAATCAAATTTAGATTAATGTGATTCCTATGCAAAATCCAAGCTACAAGTACAAGTTGTGTACCTTAGAGACAAGCTCATCAATATTTGCAAGATGACTATTTCAAAACTTGCAGACATAAATCTGCCCCTTTAGCTATACCAGAAATAGCCTCCCCATGTTACTGACCAGCAGTAATATCAACCCCTAATATTAGACTCAAAACTTCTCGTTGGCAAGATTTCAAGTATTGCATGACCTCAATTAATTTTTGACAATAGAAATCAAATTCCAATTAAATTAGATAAATTGATTGATCAAATAAAATACCATTGTAATTACATACATCCTACCCATGGTTTAAAACACAATAAAACTGAGAATATCAATTCAAGGGCTCATTAAGTGGTAATAGATGCCCTAATTCATTTGCCACTCAAAAGAGATCCCCACTGCTATTTCAAGATTAGAAAGAGGTCTCTGAAGAAATTTAATAGCACAAAAGTGATTTCAAAAACATTCTAATGAAGACCAAAATTCTACCAAAAGTAGTGATAAAATAAGTGATAAAATTCTATCATTTATGAAAATATCATCTGAAATGTTATAACCAAAGAAAGCCTTGCATGAAAGAAGTTTATCAAGAAATCCAAGAGAGCCAGGAATTGTTCAAGGTATTAAATGTTGGTGGAAAAGGTGGAAGTTTTCTAAAGCAACTTCAGAATTCCAATTGGTTGTTTAAGATGGTAGCAGTAGCCTTAATCAATATCATGGTGAGGCTATTGAAAAAGTTTGAGTGGGATTTGAAGATGGATGTTGGTGCAAAGGATATGATTAAAGCTTATAAAGAAATAAAAGATTTGTTAGAATTTGTGGACTTCCCTGAGAACATAGCCATTTAACTGATGGATATGTTTGGTTCATGTAGCTTTGAAGCTTTTGAGATGAGTTTGGAAGCTGACAAGCATATGAGATGGTTAGAAAAGAAAATTGAGCAGCATGGAGGAGGAGATGTTCAATGGACGACAATGAGTCAACACCTTTTTTATTTCCTCAAGGAAGAGAAAGAAGAATTAGAGAAGGAGATGAAAAACTTAGAGTGTAAAATTGGAGATAATGTTTCCTATGTGAGACTTTCAGGATTCATTCTCGTATTCATTTGGTTGTTCATCTTGATTCTGGAAATGTGGAAATGCCTAGATGAATGGTTGCACAAATGGGAGCAAAATGGGAACCTACGAATGAATCGCAAGAGCCTCCAAATGAGTCGTAGGAGCCTGTGAATGAATCATAGGAGTTTATGAATGAATTGCAAGAGCCTATGATTGAATCATTGACTAGTGTAGATGGATATGTGGTTGACTATCTTGTAGTGTGTCTTGGGTATGTGGTCAAATGCCTTAGAGTCCTACTTCTAATTTGTATGATTTTAATTGTAATAACGATACTATACTTACTATTATTTTTCCCAATTTCAATAACAACTATGTTCCTCTGGAGAGATGAAAAAGAAAAGCATGGATACTATAAGAAACATGAACTAAACAAGAGCTGACATTTTGTCTACATCCCTATCTTAGATTCTTACATCTCTGAACTGGAAAATGATAATAATTTTAAGGATAGTAACATTGTAATCACTGGCTTGGGAAATGAAATGATCGGTTGCTTCAGAGAGCTTATTCAAGGTTTTGTTTAGCAATTACCAAATTTGCTGATAAAACACTCCAACAAGTGGGCCAAAGAATGATAGGAAGACAAGATAAACAAGGCTCTAGAGATAGCAGAAAAGCTCATAGCATTGATGGAGATGATAGTAATAGGGGATATCAATGTCAACCAAGAAAATGGAAAAAGAGAAAATGAAATAGTAGAGAATGAAATTCAAATTGACTTGACGGATTGAAAGTAAAAGGTCATGCCATCTAACTCGTTTTCAACTTATCTATCATGTACTCTAATTCAACATCAAACCTTGTAAATCATTACGTATAAGTCATTTTCTAAATGACTATTTTCTATTTTAGGTTTTCCCTTGTTTTTTTTGGATTGATAAGATGACAAAGTTAAGAAGTTTTGTATTGATTTTAAAAGAAAAAATTAAAGATATGCATGAGTTTTGCAAACTATCTTTAATAGAGAATGATCAGTCAGCCAATAAATAATCAACATGTCCTAAACACTAACTACCCACCCATACAAAATAAGAAATATATACAGAATAGCCCTAAGAATCACTTACCTTTTGGTTTTATAATAGCCTTCTTTTTGCTATTCAAATTGCAGAGTTTATCATCAAGGCCTAAAAACAATAAAATGGAAAAATAATTTTGGGCTATCTACTATCAAATCCCAAATTTTGCAGCAGAATGTAATGTTTTCATATCCTTGTTTAACTACACTTAACAAAAATCCCATAGGCTATCAATTAATAGATGATCTTGAGTTCAAAATATCAATTTTTAGCTAAGTTCTACCAATTCTTCTTTTTTATGATGGATGGAACTAAAGATGGGATGCTTGAATATGGAATGTTGAAAATGAAATCTACTAATTTTATTCTTTTCACATTTTGACTAAGCTAAGATTAATAAACTTGAATATGTGGGTGTAGCATTTAAGTAGAGTTGTTCCCAAGCTTTTACTCATTTGGATGCATGGTATGTGGACTTGGCCCGAGGACCAGCAATGGATTCTACCCCTTCCAATCACCATTTTTAGCTTCTCTTATTTGTCATTGGGAAGTCACCAAATAAAATGAATAATAGTGCTTAACATATGTTTTAACCATCTTGCCTCAGCTTTCAAGATGTAGAACTGTGAAAAGTGTATTAAAACATGAAATTTCAATCACTATGGTACATAATCTGCATCCAAATGTAAATTATGTGTTACTACTAGATTTGGACATCACTGATCTATAAAATATTATATATTAAATCTTTCCTCTAACCTATTTAGGTAAAACACTTTTCATATAATTGTACATCTCTTTTCTCAGCCACATTCTCATTAATTTCCTAACTTTTAACAAAACCATATACAAACAATAAGCTACATAAGACATATTATTGTGCCATTTTAATTGTATGGACCTTCATTGTCCTTGTTTTATTGTTACTTTACCTTGGGAAAGTAACAACAATAATAATTCATAATTTAATAGAAAGAAAAAAATTGTATTAATGTTTATGAATGACCAACAGATAAATAGAAGTCTAGTCAAAAGTACAACCAACAATGATAGCAAAAAGATGAGTGCCTAAAGTATCTCTGACTATGTTGGGAACTATAAGAAATAGATATATCAATTTCAAATGCTATCATTATAGAGAACCAATATGGATATCTATCGTCATTAAATCCATACTTAATAGTAGATCTTATTTTCATCAAATAAAATACAAAAGAACATTTGTCTTTTTAAAACAATATATTACCAAAGATTACCCGTAATCCATTATTCTAACAACTGGAGGGTCTTCTTCATGGAATAAAATCACCTACATAGTATATAGACACTAGGTTATCATACAAGTGAATGTATGAAGTATTATTTACTATACAAAACATTTAACACTACCACTGTATTGAATTTTGAGATATATAACAGGAAGCCTGTGAAGCAGCTTCATTCACAATGTACAGTTGATCTCCCATGGAAAGCAATAACCAGAAACTCCAAGTTAAAATTACTATTACATAATTGAACAAATCTATCTAATCTCTAAATATTTTTTGAAAACTTAAAGCTGAGAAAAAAGTTAGAATGAGTACGACTATTGAAAACTTGAACAAGATATAGGTATCAAGTATTTTTTCAAGTCCAAGAGAAACATTCAGCCACTCATTATGCCTTCTTGTTAGTTATGATAAATTTTAGAACCCTAAATAAATCCTTAACGTCCTAGATATATATCATGGATAGTGAATATTTGGGGCTTATTTATTGTAACTTTCAATGTCATGGGTTTACAATTTGTGATAATTAAGTGATAGATCCACTGATAGGGTGAAAACAAAACCCACATATCAATAGAGCATTGCAGAGGAACTCTAAGATAATTAGTAATAGCAATAGATGATTTTATTTACTAATTATAATGAGAAAAATAAAGAGATTAGGGTTACTGTGGTCCCTAATGAGCTAAGGAAGGATTAGATTCATCACACCCCACTGGCTAGCAAAATCCCATCTTCACTAGTGGCAATGTTCTTGCATCCTTTGTCTCCAACTCTAACCACAATAATTTCAATAAAAAATCCATTCTCCACAAAACTCATAAGCCTCTTGATGAACCTCAAACTCCTTTGGATGATAGATTTCTTGATATCCATAACCTCATGATTCCATACTATCAAGATGGGAAATCGATCATAAATGCTTTGCACAAAAATCACCACTTTGAAATCTAAAATCCATATATCCATCTGCAAGTGTGAGAAAAAGAACTCATTTACATTCATTGTCATTTGAACATTAATGGCCTTCATTCATATGCTAAGAGCCCCAAAATACAGTTGATCACATTCACCAACTCTTGTGCTTGTGTAGCTCCCGTGTACTCCGTGTTAAAATTGTTTGATGGTTGCCATTGCTAAGTGGAAAAGGGAAGCTTATTGTCTCCAAGAGGAGTTAGCTCATATCATACACTCGAATAGGGTCTTGATAAGATGATCCCCCAATAGCATAATCGAAAGAGAGATTTTGGCGCAAGCAAATTTGACCTAAATAACATCCAATCCGAAACCCTTTTTTTTAATGTTAAGCTCGTGTTGGTCAAAATTTTGACCAACATGGGCATGGATTTAAAAAAAAAGATATTTTTTTTTCATATTCCGACCAATTTAAAACATTTTACTAGATGGTCAAAAATTTAGGTCAAAAAATAGGGTCAAATGTACTAGTGTTATGACTTCCTCTAAATTCTTTTGCTGATAAATTTTCTACCTCTAATTGATTCTTGTTTGTACTATTTTCTCCCTGTGAGCTGCTATTTCCTTTTTCATATCTATACATTCTAATTACTTTACTTTTGCTTCTCCCTCTATCCAATTGAATGCTATTGATTAGTTTCTGCATATCTCTCCCTCTTTTTGTTGATAAGTTTTTTTCTATTTCTCCCTCTTTGACAACAATACCAAAGACATACTATTTCAGCATCTTATCATGCAAATATAGCATCATTTGGAACTTCCACTTTCTCCCTCTATCACCTTTCTTGTGACTGATTTGGAACTTCAGCACTTCGATTACTTCAAGCATGAATCCTAAAGTAAGTGTCCTCTACATCAATATAATATTTTAGACAATCAACTCATTTGATGCAGGGTAGTCTTGCTTTTTCTTAAGTAGCCTTGGCTAGGGGTATTACCCCTAACTTATCTCTAAGATACTCAAAAGCATCTTTATGTAGTTCTTTTGTGAAGATGTCAGCAATATGTTCCTTTGAGCTAATATATTCCATCCTCACTTGTCTTTCACCAATTCTCTTACATAGTGATACTTAATTGCAATATGCTTAGTTTTGGCATGCATCACAAGATTCTTAGATATGTTGATGACACTTGTGTTCTCACAATAAAGTATAACAAGTTCAGTTACCTCTTCCTTCATACCTTGTAATAGATTTTTGATCCACATAATATTGGTGCAATTGATAGCAGTTGCAACATATTCAATTTTTGCTATGGACTGTGAGGTACAACTTTGCATTTTTCTAGTCCAAGGAATCTATCTTTTTCCTAAGAAAAGTGCTCCTCCACTAGTGTTCTTTCTATAATCAATGTTACCTCCCTAGTCTACATTAGTGTAGGCTATCAACTCAAACTTTTCACTCCTCTTCTAGTACAAGCCAAAGTCATCAACTCCTTTTAAGTACCTCAGTATTCTCTTCACTGCCATTAGATGATTTTCTCTTAGATTAACAAAAAATCTTGTCACTATTCCAAATGTTAATGTAATGGCTAGTCTACTATGTACAACATACTACAACTTTCCAATCATTGATCTATACAATATCTGATTCACTTTAGTAGATTCATCATTCTTAGATAGCTAATGTCTTGTTACCATTGGTGTGCTAACTAATTTTGAATCTTCTAACCCAAATGTCTTGAGTATCTCCTTGATATATTTTAATTGGGTCACAAATATGCCATGCTTTAGTTGATGTACTTGCAATCCAACAAAGAATTTGATTTCTCCAAACATTGACATCTCAAACTCATGTTTCATTTGATTAGCAAAATCCTTGCATAGAACATCTTTTCCTCCAAATATTATATCATCAACAAAGATTTCAAATATCAAAATAATTTTACCTTTTTTTGCCTTGATATACAGGTTGTTGTTTTCATCTATTCTATCAAATCTTATCTTCACAAGATATTTGTGTAGTTTGTCATACCATGCTCTAGGTGCTTGCTTCAAACCATAGAGTGCTTTGTGCAATTTGTAGATCATATCCTTGTTGCTGTCATCAAAAAATCCCACTGATTGTTCTACGTAGACTTCATCTTCTAGTATACCATTTAGAAAAGTAGACTTTACATCCATTTGGTAGACTTTATAAGCAACACATGCACGTAGTGTTCTGACTCCTTCCATTCTTGCAATAGGAGAAAATGTTTCCCCATAATCTAGTCATTCTTCTTGTGCATAGCCTTTGCAAACTAGTCTGGCTTTATTTCTTGTTATCTCACCATTCTCATCAAGTTTGTTCCTAAATACCCATTTTGTACCAATTACGTTCTTATTAGTTGGTCTAAGAACTAGGGTCCAAGTTTTGTTCTTCTCAATCTGATCTATCTCTTCTTTCATAGCTTTATACCAATCATCATCTTGTAGTGCATCTTTCACTATTTTAAGTTCAATCTTGCTCATTAGACATGATTCATTCCTTAGTCTATTCCTTGTCATTGGTCTTGCATCATTGTCACCAATGATTTGTTTTGCAGGGTGATGTCTTCTCACATACTTGGCTAGTCTTGGTTCAGTCCTTCTTTCCATGTTTGGTTCTTCAACTTAAGAGTCACTTTGCACATCACTATTTGGTATTTCATTATCTCTTTCATGTGTACTATTTTTAGAGTCAGAGTGTGCATTTTCTTCATTTTGTAACTTAGCTTTTGAATGCAACTCAACATTCACTAGTTGTGACTCAGCTAATACTGAGATTTGTTGTTGATTCCCAACTTGACTGGCAGTTTCATCTTCAATAGGAATTCCTTCATAGAAGTATACAAAAGATCTATACTCTTTTGGTTTCTTAAATTCATCAACTTGGATTTCTGTATGCTCATCAAAATTTACATTTGCACTCTCCACAATCTTATTAGTATTAGTATTTAAACACTTGTATGCCTTACTTCTAGTGGAGTATCCAAGGAATATGCCTTCATCACTCTTTGCATCAAACTTACCGTTTATATTATCTTTAAGAATATAGAATTTACAACCAAATACTTTGAAATGATTTACATTAGGTGAGTGACCATACCATAATTCAAAACTTATTGCATTTTTACCTTTCTTGACTTGGACTCAATTCAGGGTGTAGAATGCAGTACTCACAGCTTCTCTCCAATACTTCAGAGAAACATTTTTCTCCATCATCAATGCTCTTGCACAATCTATTACTGATCTATTCCTTCTTTCAATAATGCCATTCTGAGGTGGAGTTCTAGGTGTTGATGTTTGTCTCTTGATTCCTTTATCATTGCAAAATGTCTCAAATTCTTTTGATGTAAACTCTTCTCCTCTGTCTGATCTTAGGCACTTCAAACTCTTTCCTATTTCCTTCTCAACTTTGGCCAAATACCACTTAAACATTTGAAATGCATCATATTTTTTCTTTAAAAACATGGCAGTCATCATCCTAGAGTAGTCATCCACAAATAGCATTTTATATATATATATATATATATATATATATATCTCCTTCATAGCTTTGAACTTCTATTGGGCCACATAAGTTTGTATGAACTGGCTCTAATACTTCTTTGGAAGTGTATTTTTTTCTTTTGAAACTTGACTTGGTCATCTTTCCTAGTTGACTTTATTTACACATTGTTTTTTTAGGCTTCTTCAATTTTGGCAACCCCTTGACTTTCTTCCTTTTTCTGATGCTTATCAGATTGTCAAAGTTAACATGACACGATCTTTTATGCAATAACCAAACATCATCAAGTCTAACAACAAGATAGGTTGCATCTTCCATATCTAGATAAAATAGATTACTCCTAGTTTGTTCACCTTTTCCTATCAAATTTTCATCAGTGTCATAGATTTTGGTAGTTTTGTTTCCAAATTCTACTTTGCAACCCATATTGCCTAGTTGTGACACACTTAGTAGATTATAGTTCAATCCTTCAACAAAGTATGCATTATCACATGAGATTTTCTCTGTAAGTCTAATAAAAACTTCTCCTTTGATTTTACATGGAAGATCATTACCATATCTAACACTATTTCCATCATATTGAGTAAAAGTAATAAACTTTCTTTTGTCTCCTATCATGTGATGTGAGCATCCATTATCTATGATCCACTTGTCATTTTTGTTCACATATGTTACTAGTGCTATTGCTTCTTCTTCATCTAATTCATCCTTCATGGCCACATAGACTACTTCATCATCATTCTCATCAAAATCTTCTTCAACAATGTAGCACCTTTGTCCTTTGTCCTTGTAATCTCTACTATCATCTTCTCTTTTGTTCTTGTACTTGTTTCCTTCTTTGCAATTCTTCTTCTATGTACACCTTGCAACAATATGTCCTACTTCATTGCAATTAAAAAAAATGATAGGTAGCTTACCTTTGAATTTACCTTTTCCTTTGTGAAATCTTCTAGCAAATAATGCTTTCAATTGTTCCACATCTTCTTCATCTATGTTGCTATCACTGGATGCATGTTTTCCTTTTCTACTCTTCTTCTTTGATTTCACCTCCTTAGTGTCTTTCAATGTTAGCTTTTCCTTGAAAGGAGATTCAATATTCTTAGGTCTGTAGATATCAAAATTGGACAACTCAAATGCAGTAAGTTTTCCCACTATACCTTCAAAGGTTAGTTCGTTTCCTAGTACACACCTTAACTCTTGGATGGTTGAAACTCTAATGACATAGATAGGAAGTTAGGTCCTTAAGTATTTTATTTTGATAGTATCATCTTCCAATTGACCACCCAAACTTCTTATTGCACCTACCACTTCTTTCATTCTAGCAGCATATTGAGCAACATTTTTACCTTCTTCCATTTTAATGTCATCAAACTTTCCTCTAAGGCTTTCTCTTTTTTCTCTTTGAACATTTAGATCTCCTCCATAGATATCTAATAGGGCTTTCTACATCTTGAATGTAGAATCACATCCTTTGATGTCATCAAATTTAGCATAATTGAGTGTAGAGGCAATCTCCATCATTATCTGGTTGTGCTCCTTTCTTTTGTTCAAAACATCTATAGAAAGGGGTCAAGGTGGGTCTGCATGTTCCACTCCAATTGAGTTTTTTTCATAGTCACCTATTGATCCAATGTGCAACTTTATTAGACTTTTCCACACAACAAAGTTATCTCTATTGAGCTTGGGAACTTCTCTCTTTGGACATCTTGATCTTTTGGCTTCTAGTACCTTTAAACTAAATTGGAAGATGGCTCTTATACCAATTGTTAGAAAGGTTTTAGAATAATTGAGAGGGGGTGAATCAATTATTCAAGGTACAGATGTCCAATTCAAACTTTTCCATCAAGAAAAGTGAGCCTATTAAATTGTTCTTCATCCAAGCTTAAACTTTCCTACTTAGCAATTTATTGTAAATCAACATGCAAGCATAACACATGAACAGTCAACATATAACACAGTGATTTACGTGGAAACCTAATTTGAGAAAAACCACCAGTAACATGCTACTCAATTATCACTCTTCTGAAGTGATGCCTTGTGAAAGGCCTGCCCTGTTAAAGGCTAGAACACATTGTTAAATGTGAGTTGGTTAAAAGATTTATCCACCATGTTAGAAGTGGGCCTAGTTAGAGGACTTTAGAACATTCACTTGGAATGCCACCCTATTAAAGGATTTACAAATGGATATTAAACCAATTTAAGTCCATAGGATTTAACCCTAACTGATACAATTGCTAGAGAGTAACAATAAGGGGTTTTGACCTAATTACAATTGACAACTTATCTTGTAGATTTTAGATCTCTTTTTTAGCTCACAACATTTTCCTAGCTTTGAATCTCTTTAGCTTTGATAGCTTGTCCTCCTCTCAAGCTTTGTCTCCTTGAGTCTTCATCCTTAATGTACCAGTGCAATCATCTCTCTTTGACCACTTATCAAAGTAGAGTCTCTGTGCTCTATTCTTTCTTCACCTTGATGTCTTCTTCTTAACACCCTTCAACCACTTAGCAATTTTGGCACACCAAAAACTCTTGCTCCTTGTTCTATGACTCCTTAAATCGAAGTCTGGAATCTTCTTTCCTACTCAATTCTTCCATCCTTTAATTTTGATTTGAATGGATTAGGTAGAATTCATTGAATCTAACCCATATTTTGTTCCTTCTAGAAACATCTTGAAAAATCCTCTTGAATTCATCCAAAAATGGTTTAAATAAAATACTGTGCCTTTAGCTCAACATCCTTATCCTCCAACTAGTTCAAAAAATTCTAGATAGCAACCTTGTCAACTCAGATTTGGAAAATCTTTGACTTTTCCAATAATGCAATAGCTCGACACTATTGAAATTTTGGTGCTTGGCACACACTATGTTACTTGGCATCAACTACATTTTACTGATGCTCGACACCTAGTATGGATTCACTCGGCATCCACTAAGTTTTTCATTTACTTGACACTTGAAGTATGCTTGGCACATGAACATGCTTGGCTTCTTCTATATCACTTGGCACACACTAAATTGTGCTTTTGCTCAGCTCCAACTAGAAATTTTCTCAACTTCAACTAGCTTGCTCGACACTCACTAATGAACTTAGTTTAAGCTTTGTAGTCAAGATTATTCCAACTTATTCCTCTAATGTTTCTAAGTGTAACCAACCTATGTATCTTCAACTATGTTATCAATACATCATTTGATAAATGTCTTAACTAATCCTTGCACTTCATTAAAAAACCATAACTCAACCTTTCCCTTAGGTGTTCTTTTTACATCTTGTTGATCAAATCCTCTTCATCAATCAACTAAGTGATAGTACTTGGATCTTATAAGAAATTTTCATTCCTAAAAATTGTAGGTTTGACATCAATGACAAAAAATGATTGAAAACATTCCTTTACAACAATCTCCCTCTTTGATCTTCAATAATGATCTTTTCAATCAAATTTCCAACAAGTTTCTAATATGAAAATTTAGTCTTTTCTCTATCAAGCTTGTAATCCCCAAGAAATATTTTATCTCTCCAATCATAGTCATCTCAAATCTCTTCTTCATTTCTTCCAAAAATGTCTTACTTGTTTCATCATTACCTCATAAAATAATGCCATCCTCAAATGCTTTAAAAATTAGTAAGTCATTATCATTCTTTCTAAGATACATGTTACTATGAGCATTGCCTTTTACAAATCCCAAACTTGTCAAATATTTTGCCAATCTTGCATACCAAACTCTAGGCTCTTGTTTTAGTCCATATAGTTCCTTTTTCAATTTGCAAACAATATCTTCTTTATCTATCAAAGGAAAACCATGAGTATGTTAATTATATACTTATTCCTCAAGTTCTCCATTTACAAAAGATGATTTGACATCCATTTGATAAACCGTAAAGGTTTTTTTTGCTACATATGCCAAAAATATTCTTACTACTAATCTAGGAATAGGCGCAAAAGTTTCTTCAAGGTCAAATCCTTCTTTTCCACATAACCTTTACATATAAATATTTTTTTTCTTTCTCACAACTTCACCTTCTTCATCCATTTTGTTTCTAAATTCCCATTTAGTTCCAACAACATTCTTATCTTTTGGTCTAGGAACCAATTCCCAAGTTTTTTTCTTCTCAATATACTCTAGTTCAACAATAAGAAATTCATCTTTCCTAGACAATTTACAACTAGTTAGGTTGTGATATGAGAATTCAATCTTTTCTCTGTAAAATTTGTAATCCCAAGAAATATTTTCTCTCTCCAATCATACTCATCTCAAATCCCTTCTTCATTTCTTCCAAAAAAATCTTGTTTCACGATTACATCCTCAAATAATGTCATCCACAAATACTTCAATGATTAGTAAGCCACTCTAATTCTTTCTAAGATGCACATTACTATTAGCATTACCTTTTACAAATCCCAAACTTGTCAAATATTTTTTCAATCTCTCATATGAAGCTCTAGGCTCTTGTTTCAGCCCATATAGTTCCTTTTTCAATTTGCAAACCATATCTTCTTTATATATCAAAGGAAAGCCATTAGGATGTTCAATGTATACCTCTTCTTCAATTTCTCCATTTAGAAAAGATGATTTGACATCCATTTGATAAACTATAAATTTCTTGTTAGCTACATATGCCAACAATATTCTTACTATTAATCTAGCAACAAGTGCAAAAATTTCTTCAACATCAATTCCTTCTTTTTGCAAATAACTTTACATACACATATTTTATTGTTTCTCACAACTTCACCTTCTTCATTCATTTTTTTTAAATGCATATTTAGTTCCTACAACATTCCTATCTTTTGGTCTAGGAACCAATTCCCAAGTTTTGTTTTTCTCAATCTACTCTAGTTCTTCTTTCATAGCGTTAATCTAATATAAAGCTTCATCAAAATTCTTAGGTTATGTGGGTATTTGAAAAGCTTGTAGGTTTCCAGTTATCTCAATGAGAACTAGACATATCTAGGGGCAGCTAACTCCCATTTTTTACATATCCTTTCAGACACTGGGCCAACTATAGGGCTTGACCCTTCTTCTACTTTAGGCTTTACAAAACCTAGGTGGGTGGACCTCAGATCCAATCAATATGGTACCAGTGCAAAAAAAAATTGTGAATCTATTAAGTAGATAAAAGTCCTTATATCTCCTAGAACTTATGCAATGACATAGATCTCCATTAGGAAAATGAAAATCCTATGATATTCACAAGCTAAGTGAGGGCATCACATTTAAGTTCTTCAACATCAAAGGGAAAAAATGTTTGGTTAATGATGTCGATTCAACAAAACCTCACATATGTAGTAGTAAGACCTAATGATCCTATAGCTGACCAGTGCCTAATCCATTAGACAAATCCATGAATCAAATGCATACATATGGATCCTCGATACTTATTTATATATTCAGATATACAATCTATCTATTCACCTTATAAATAGACATCCATGTTGAATCTAAATCTCATTCTTAAATGATATCCCCATCAGTAAACTTGAAACCCTATTGATTTTCTTGAAGCATTTACATAACCCCTTGAGTTATAAGCAACAATGAAACAACATACAACCTTAAGGGACTACAACTACAACCTAGGTTCTTTGTTCAAAGATCATAAAACATTGAATATTACTAAGATGGGAGATGAGAATCAAAATGAAACTAATGAAATTATTGCTCATTTGTATTCATTTCCTTGAAACAATACAATCAAATGTATGAAATGAAAACATCAAAAAACCTAATAGATATGAACTATCTGTACCATCCTTCTTAATGTTGTTCATACAAGAGAATTATGCTGAAGAATGAAGGTGGAATCATAGATCTGGATCCACAAAGTGGTCTCATAGAAAAACTAAAAATTCCAACCAACAATGGTCTCATAGTAAAAAAAATCTAGAACCCTTACAATGAAAGAGAGAAAGAATGATATAGGAGAGAAAGAATTCCTAGATCTATTCTATGTCTAACATCTTTCCACTTGAAATTCCATCCTTTGCATTGAAAAGAATCTCTCTAATATTTCTCTATAACTAGTAAATCTAATTCTTGATCATTTTTTCTTTCTAACTAAAAATTGGAGCCAAATTATACTAGAATAGCAGAATATAATCAAAATTGATCCAATAGACCTTTTACCAAGTGTTTCTACTAGGCCTATAATTACATTTCTGATTTTCACTCATTTCACTAAGAAGGCTCAAATTTTACGTTTCTTGATATAACTTGAACAAATGAATTCCTATGCAAAAATGAATTGCATAATCAAAAAGTTCATCTTCTCACAATTCTGGCAATATATAATATTGCTATGTTTGCCTCTCAGGAACCCCCTGAATCTTAGTTTGAAAAATGCCCCCCTCTGCTTAAAAACTCAAGTTTGCAACTTTATTTTTTCAAAAATTTAAAATATTCTCCAAAGTCAGAACTTTAGAAAAATTCCTTTTGAATTCACAATTCTGAACATGCATCCATTTGAGAAAATATTAAAATGACAATTTTAAAATTATTTTATTTTTTACCCACCCCCTTCAATTTTGGGGTCAACTAGGTTTGACCAACCTTTTTGCCACGTGGTAACCTCTGATTGGCCTACCAAGTTGCCACATCATCACCCAGATAGAACTTGCCTCATCACTACCACACCATCCTTGAGTAGGCTCATTGACATGTGTTAGTCACCCACTTGCATTTCTTATCTCATGAGCACCTCTGTAATGCAGGATTGTGCACACCATTTGATTTGGACACGTGTCACAATTTGGAATCTCTATCTGAAACTACTTATGACTGCCACCTCATTGCTAGCTAAGACTCGCTACCATGTGTCAACTTCTTGCATTCTTGCAATATTTATTAATCGAGCACTTTCTTTTTATGGGCATGCACCCACTGTTGGATGTAGACACATGTCAAAATCTCATGCGATATCCATTTTGGTGCCACATCATCATGCCAATTAGTTTGTTTAAAATTTTGGATAGATCACCTCCAACTGGCATTCACATCTAATGCATGGAGCCCGCCTTGTGACATGTGCCCTTGCCTTTCAAAAAGGCCCTTTCTTAAGGCATTTTACTCTATGGTTGGAGATGTATTTAAAATGTAAAATGCACACCCACTTTATCAATGTGGGATAAACACATCTGACTACTCACAGCTCCCTTTTCACTATCATGGAGTACTTCTCTCTTTCAATGCATCAACCATTACCTCAAGTCATTGTGGGTTTCTTCCTGGATGTGTCACAGGTCTTATTCTTTGTTGGGTGGCCTTTATTATATGCTTCTCTCATAGATAGGCATGGAGACCTTTTAAACATAGGGACCTTCTCCATTTTGTGCCTATGAATTTTTAATTTCACATAGGTGGGAGACCTTACTCTTGCATTTTTTTATGGTGTCTCCTTTCAAAGTGACTGCCCGACCTCATCAAACATAGAGGTTCTCCTAACCTCTAGTGTGGGCCTCTAAAATGACTTCCCTACCTTCAGCTTTAACTACATTTTTATATGGTTGGTGGCTCCTTCTTTAATAGTAGCAACTTCCTCTATGCCTCCTACATGTGGGTTTCACTTGCTGATTGTGTGGGATTCCATCTTCTTGAGATGCACTGATTCTTATTGTTCACATTTTCTTTGACACATTTGCTCCTTCCTTTTTAACTGATGATTCTTTCTTTTTATGGCATGGGGTGTCTCAACTACTAAACATTTTTCCTTAGGTTTGGATCCTCTAATGCTAGACATTGCTTGCCTTAAGCTTAGGTGTGGAGTTACTAGCTGACTTTCTATGTTGATGCTTGTGGGTTGCCTTGTGCTTTAGCTAGCAGCTTCCCTTTGAGTTACATGTTGCTACCTCCCATAATCAAGACTGCCCCACACTAGGCATCTTTCATATTTTGGACTCTAAGATTGATCACAAATTTATGTAGAGCATCCATAACTTCCCCTATCACCATCATCACATTAAACATACTCCACAAATATTACCTTATCCAACACTTTGTTGTTGTTAGTGGAATTCAAAGCCTTTGTTGCTTTTGTTTGTGACTCATATTGAGTGAAAGAAAAATTCCTTCTCATCCTTACATTGAGCACCTTGGCATATGGCTTAAAATGTTTTTCAAGGTCCCTAGCCATGGTATTAGCAAGATCAAAATTTATAACAAACAATGTCTTTGCTGGCTTCAAATTTCTTGAAGATCATTTTCCATTTTTAGAGTGATGACTGCCTCGGTCAGTTTGCTTTGTCCACTCCACTCATAGTTGATATCTCTGCTTTTCAAATTCTATTTTGTCTAGCCCTTTGATGGCATCCTCTACATCCTGCTCATCATCCATCTAGATAAAAGCAAAGCCTGACTTGACATCTATCCTATCAACTCTTCCATGAGCACTAAATTCCTAGCCCCATACTCCAAGTTCCCACAATACACAAGCTTAATCTTTGGTACTCACAATTTTCTTAAAGAAACACTTATATGTGTTCACCTATGAGTTGTTTCCTCATCATAGATAAGAAGAATGACAAAGAGAGGGTGAACTTGATAAATCCTTGTTGCAACCATACTCTCCTTGCTCTATAATTTCTTAGGCCTTTTGCATCCCTTTTTGAATCATCATCCTCTTCAGGAACATCATCATCTAGTTTACCTTCCTCTAAGCCTAAATCTTTGATGAATTTAGCCAAGCCCCAAGGTGGGTTTGGCTAAAAAAAAATTCCTTTTTGAACACCTAATAATTGTAATTGATCCATTCATCATCTGATACTGATCAAAATCAAATTTGATGAATGGATCAACATTTGAAAACTCATTTGACATCATTCTATAATTTTTCAACTTAGTGCCAAGAAGCCCTTTGACTGGCCTTAAAAATTGATCCAAACACTTGATCGAGCTTTGAAAACCAGCATACTGATTCTCTGTTGTACACACTTGTACCATGTCAAATCTCATCTCATGAAAAATTCTAGTTTAAAAGATATTGACCATCAAAGTTGACCTCTTAGAACTACTTGCAAGAAATCAATAAAACGTGTTCAGATATGGCTTCAAAAATTGGGCAAATTGACATTGGGGGAAATTAAAATTGGGACATTAGTTCACTGTCATGAGGAGAGTATAAATCTAGAATTTGGGCTCATGATGAATAACAGGACACATTTGGCAAGCAGTCAAAGTGAGCTACTCAGAATTTGTAGATTGGAAACACTGACAAAAAGCATTTTTTTGCAAATGGAATTGACCTAGAAAAGTGTGCAAATGACTTTTTCAAGATGTAAAAATTGGCACACTTAAAGCATTTTTGGATTGCAAAATAATGGTACAATCCATGCGATCTCACCTATCATAGATCTCAAGATATGACATCACGAATAGGGGTTCTGACAAATCTGCACTTCTTGACACCAGTAAAAAGTTTGAAATTGCATTTGGAATCACGTTTGAAAACTGATCAAATGGATCCATCATAAGCTGAAACTTGAAACATAACATTTCTTTGCCTTCTAAAATGAAATGCAAACTAAATTTCATCATTTGGGTCAACTGGTTAAAAGTTATAACTCGTCAAACAGTACCTTCCAGAATTTAGAATTAAGTGCATCAGCATGACATCAAAAAATGACCAACTTTGAGGGATTCAAAACCTAGTCAAACAGATCCAAAATGACTCAAAATCTAAAACAAAAGCTCTTGGGTATGGACGCTAGATACTCCCAAATTTTTGAATCATGAAACATTTCTAGGCGCAAGATATTCACTTGCAAACATAGGCTCCTATCGCTGTTTGACACGAGTGAAAATGCAGATTTGATGAATGCTAAAAATAGTACTTCATGAAATGACTCAAAATCTAAATTTAACTTTATGGAACACATAGGCATACTAAATGGAAGGTTCCAGAAGCATTAAAAACCTCTTAGGCCTCAAATGGATAGCCTAGTACATATGTACAAAAAGCATTCATAGGGGGCTCAAAGTGATTCAAAATTTGAAATAGACACTCAAAATGGGAACATAATTTTGAACGCCAACAGGTTCAACTTGTGAAATCAAACACAATTATTCACTTACCTTGTTCTTCATCGTAAAACATTTTTCCTTATTTCCAATTATCTCTTCATTAGGGTGATTCTTTGCCACAATTCTGTTAGGTGTCACATGCTCAATTCTAATTTCTTCTCTAGGCTTAGATCTAGGTTCTTCTCTCTATGTTTATCCTTGTAATTTACTCTATAAATCAATGCTATTTTCATAAATATTTCTTTCTCAAAATTATGAATATTTTTTCTTTAATTTTTCACTCCATCAAAATCATAGTCAAGTGTTCTTTCCTAAATTATGAACTTTTCATCAATTCTTACATTAGAACTTTCAATAATAATATTTGATCTTTTATTAGAATATTTGTATACTTTTATTTTCAATAAAAAACCAAGAAAAATTCCTTCATCACCTTTTTTAACATAACATTTACTTCCAAAGACTCTAAAGTACTTTATAGAAGGTGCATGTCCAAACCAAAATCTATAAGGAGTCTTACCAGTACCTTGTATAATCTTCACTTTGTTCATAGTGTATACTGTTGTGTTCACTACTTCTCTCCAAAATAATGTGATACATTATTCTCAAACATAATTGCTCTTGTTTCCTCTATTATTGATATGTTCCTTGTTTCCACTACTCCATTCTATTGTGGTGTCTTAAGGGCCAAGAGTTGTTAAGATTTATACCATTATCCTCACAAAAAATGTTAAACTCATTTGAAATAAACTCTTCCTCTATTAGATCTCAAGCATTTAATTTTCAAACTAGATTCATTCTCAACTCTACTCTTGAATATCTTGAATATATCAAAAGCTTTAGATTTATCTCTTAGAAATGTACCCACATCATTGTAGTGAAATAATCAATAAGAAGCATGAAATACCTGTCATCATAGAATGCTCTTGTTCTAGTAGGACCACTCATATCTATATGCACAATCTCCAATTTTGCTAAAGTGATAATTATCATTCTTGGAAATGAACTTTTCTTCTAGTTTTCCAATATATATTCTTTGTAAATAATAAACTAGTAAGTTTCAAAATCTTAGGCAAATATCTTACTAAATGTGGTACTAACCTTCACAATGTTATCAAAATTGATATGGCAAAATCTCTTATGACATAACCAAATGTCATCTAGTTTAGCAACTAAACATATCATTTAAGAAGGATTCAACTAAAATACATTACCTCTTATCCTTGTATCAATACCAATCAATTTACCATATTTTTCCTTGATAATGCAAGTTTTCTCTATAAATTGCAACTAACATCCCTTGTTAACGAACTATCCAACACTCAAAAGATTATGCTTCAAACCATCCAAAAAGTAAACATACTCATTGTTAGTCTTTCCATGAATTGTAATAGATCCTTTTACTTTTATGTGACATGCTACATTATCTCCAAATCTAACTACTCCACCATCATAACTATTGAATTCAACAAATTTATTTATATCTTCAATCATATAATGGGACCAACCACTATCTATAATCCAATCAGACTTTCTCTTTTCAAATTTGTGATAAATGTACTTTTTCTCCCCTTCTGTTTCAAGGATTTCTTTCATTAGAGAAAAAAATCTTATTTCATCATCCTTATCATCACTACCTTCTAATAAATTTATCATCTCAAAATCAAGTTCACTATCCCCAATAATATAGAAACATTTCTTACATGTTTTTCACTTGTAAAAATTTCTAGGCTTAAACTCCTTTACTCTTTTAGGACATTTAGAAGAATATTAACCAAGTTATTTACATTTCCAAAAAAAATTTTTTTGTTACCTTTAGGTTCTCTCTTCATAATAAAGGTAAGGCCTTCTTCAATCTTCTTTTTTTCTTAATCTTTTTCTTGACTGCTATAGGTATAACCTCTGCTTGTGCTTGCATTTCTTGTTAAAGTAGGTATGTCTCTTTGTATTTTGAAAGTGGTTTCAGTCTAGGATACTATCCATTTTTTTTCATCCACATCTCAAATGTATGTAATCTCACAAGAAGATTCCCTCTTGTAAAGTTAGGTTGGCAAGGAGTAACTCATTCAATCATCTACATTGTCTATTTGTAATTAGGTGTCAAAGTCTTCAATATTTTCCATACAACTACATCTTCTATCTTTGTACCTCCACAACTCTTAATTCTTATAACAATCTCTAATATTATAGAAAAATATCTTATTACAAATTCATCAACCAACATCTTCACATCTTGAAATAAACATATCCAACTTTGTAATCTAGCCTCTCACATGATCATTGCCTTCAAATATTTTTTGTAAAACAAGCTAAATTTATGTATTAAAAAGTAGAAAAATCTGCAAAGGAGATTTCTTAGCCCCTCCAAAAAATCACATAATATAAGAATAAAAATAACATAAATATTTACATCCAAAACAACACCAATTCTCACAATAGAATTGTAAGATTTACATCCAACATGGCTGTAAGTCTTTCCTAGTTACAACCAAATACATTGCAACAATTTCACAAGACCTTGCCAAATGCTTAGGTAGCCTAGATCCAAAAAATGGTACAAAACCCCAAGAAGAATCTATACTTGTTCTTGCAAGCCACCAATAAACCTTCTTGTTTTCCAAGCCCACACTTAGCTACTAGCTCTACCAAAGTTTTCTCCTCCCATCTAATCCATCTTCTTCATGTTGAACTCCATTATAAACTAAATCACTCTAGACATAAAAAAATCCTCTACTTATACTAAACTAGGCCACATGTTGGCCTAGAAAATTACATTAAATAAACACTTACATTAAACTAAACCCTTAAGCCATAAGTTCACTTGGAAACATACATTAAATACATGAAATAACTAAATACTTAGGACAAGCCCCAAGTTTATAATGTATAATTAACTCATATGACAACATAAGAGTACACACACTTAGAGATAGGTTCACATGCCATCCAATGATCCAAATCCAAGAGCACAAATGCCAACTCCCACCAATCAAAGTTCCAAAATATTACTAGCAACCACCAAAAAAGGATCTAACTTCAAAGAAATTCATCCAATCATTATGTGTGCTTAGGACAAGGTTCCCCATTGTGCCCCAGACATTGTTACAATCTAGGGTTATCATTGCACCAAAAGATCAACATGTCAATGCCCAATGCAACCACCATGTTTATAGAACATATGAAGCAGTGAAGCCATGTAATGAATCCCAAAGGGGAAATTTGGTGGTTAGTCTAAAATTCCCCCCTCAGTGTTACCTAAGGAGATTCACACCTCTAACCAACATTTGATACCACTTGTTACAAGCTATGGTTTTTGTTGCACCAAAAAATTCACCTACCAATATATGATACAAGCACTAGGCTTATAGAATAGAGGAGGTAGTTAAGCCAATCCCAAATAGAATTTTGGTTGTTAGTCCAACAAACATATCCCCAATAATGCAAACCATAAGTCCAAAAATTTGAGCTTAAAGCCTCTACCTAAAGGATTGCTAACTACTGCAGGATGCTCCTACATCAAACACCTTAGGTGTGAAGAGATGATGTTCCTAAAAGCTATAAGAACATATTTTAGGGTTAAACACATAAACCCCAAACTAGTCCTTCACATATCTTGGTGTTTTTTGGAACTGCCAAGTTGTTCTAAACCTAATACTAGGATGCAAAAGATAAAAACAAGCCTAAGGACTAGCTACATCTCATATTCAGTAGGATTAATCTTAGATCTGGACCAACTTCAACAAAGTAAAAATACTCTCTACACTCTATGCTCTATAGTGCCAAGGTGGGTGCACCTTAGGGATTTGGATATGACTTATTTTCTTCTATGATTTTCTTCAAATACTTTCTCAATAATACTTCTTCTTTTAGATTTATCCCCTATAGTAGATAATGGTCAATATTCTTCTTGGATTTGCAATAAACTCCTTGATTATAGTAGCTAACTATAACTTAGGAGGAAAGTTATAAAAAATAAGTAATGACTAGCAATTTTAATTTTTCATTATATAGATTGAAAATTAATTTTTGATTGATATATGTATTGTACAACCACATGAACATATCAACTTGCAACTAAATTAATTGATTAGTGTCTTATCCATTGTTATACAAAGTCAAACCAATATTTCTAGACCTATTTAATTGACTTGCAATTAAATTTGTCAACAGTTAACCCTGAATTACATTCTTATTGAAAGCATTTACTTAACTCATTGAATTAAAATCAATCAATAGCAAGATATACAACCCATCCAAGCTACATTAAACTGAAAGAACTTTGTTCATTTTAATCCTAGAATTATAGGTATATGAAAATGGAGACAAAACTCAGAGACATAGTTATGGAGAATCTTCCTTTGTATTAATCTTCTTTGAGAACAATAGAGTATTGGTGTAAAATCAAAATATAACTCAAGAAGTAACAAAACTTGTCATTCAAGATTCAATGCATTCCTAGATTTGCAAAATATTGAATAAACTATACAATTGACAAAAACCAGATCGACTACAAATTAAAAAACACTAAAATTATATAGACTTCAAACCTTCACTCTACATCTTGGAAATCCTTATATAGAAGGATTGAAACAACCTTAAAATGGGAGGACACATGTCAAAAAATCACTAGAAAAACAAATGGCTAGATATGTTTGAAATGTTACATTTAAAACATTATTTGTGTTTAAACAAAACTAGGGAAGTAGTTCCGAAAGAAGCAGGTGACACTTATTGCACGAGCCCTTAACTTAATTCATTGTCTTATACTACCTTGAAACACATAAAAATCCAACTACTTCCTGCTAATAGAGCATTGATCCCTCTAACTACCTCCTAGATATATATCTCCCTTATTATTATTTGTGTTTAAACAAAACTAGGGAAGTAGTTGCGAAAGAAGCAAGTGACACTTATTGCATGAGCCCTTAACTTAATTCCTTTTGTATTCTACTACCTTAAAACACATAAAAATCCAACTACTTCCAACTAATAGAGCATTGATCCCTCTAAACACCTCCTAGACATATATCTCCCTTATTATGGGTCATTCAGTTATCTTAACTTTATCTAAGTCCCTTGTCACTTTAGTCCACATGGCATTTGTTATGGCCCTTGATTCTAATAAAAAATTATTCAAGTCTATTTCAAATTTAAAGAATGGATCCACTAAGTTATTGAAAGGGACATTTCTATCATCTTTAAAAACTATTTCCATGCTTACTTAAGTTAGCACTAAATCAAAAGAATCTGACCACTCTTACCAGTCTTTCAATTTGTTGATAGTATCCAAAATTGGGAGAATGCAAGACTCAATCCCCTATGATAAGATCTTCATCTTCCCTTGTATAATCTACTACTTTCTAGTAAAGAAGCCTATTAATTCTCTCACTATGTCCACGTCTTCTTTTATTATGATGATTTTATCAAGTAGATTTTGCTTCTTTGCCATCAACACAATTATCCTCTCCAAAAATTGTATATATGGCCCCCACATATTAAAAGTGGGTGATAGCCATGCAAGTGCTTCATTGAAGACATTTTGAGCATCTTGTAAAGAAATGAAAAGAGCATGAGCCTATTGAAATATATTTCTTAGAGTTTCTACTCTATGACCTATCATGTTTTTAAGGACAATTGTCCTTAACTCACCACCTTGCTATGCAGATGGAGCATCAATGCTCATCCTTTTGGGTTTTTTTTCCTCTTCCTTAATCTCCTTTGTCTAAGTACTTGTTTCTATTGTGACATTACAAGTTATTCTTGGATGCCTTGTATCCTATTCTGCTTTACATTAATTAGTTTCTCTTTGAAAAATGCAACTTCTACTTCTAATCCTTGAGATTCAGCTTCTAATTCATCTATTCTCTATTTATAGACATGGCTCTTCCTAAACTCTTTGTAACATAATTTCTTGACATCTATGTAGTCATGGAATGCTCTAGCTAGTATTGTTTCTATTTCCTCCACTTTGGCCTCATTCATGAATGAGAAATGTTTCATTTCCTTGGATATTTCTATACCTAAGGTCCCCTACATGGTCCACACTATCATATTTCCTTGATCTATACTTTGCACATGCATTAACTTTGGCTTATTAGTTGCAATGCTTCACACTGCTAGAGAGTTGGAATCAATGTAAATACCTAGTCCCCTTTGAATTCCATCATCTCCATATACTTCATAAGAGATGACATTCTCTTTTCTTCTTATCTTTTCAAGCATTAAAGATTGTTCTAGATCCCACCTAGGCACTAGAAGCATACAACTTCCCTATACTAGGTCCCTAACCTCTTTAAGATTCATCACTTCACTCTCTAGATCATAGACATGAAGATTGTCAATAAGTTTTTGCTTCTACTCATCTAATTCTCCTAGCTTCATCTTCAAGACCAATTCACTCTATTTTATTTTATAGATGAAGATGTTAAAATTTGTGAATTTGATTAATTCATCATCCTCTATAAATTGTTTAGGGTTTTTCCTTCCTTAAGAAGACCTAGGTGACTTAGGGTTAGGTATGAATCAATGATTTTGATTCACCCATATTGTCACTTAATACTTCCATTTTTTATGATTGGTGACATGTACTTCACAGGGATCCCCAATAAAAATTCATCCTTATCATCTAGGATCGCAAAACAATCCTCAAGTCACTCCAAAATGGTTTACATAGTAGTTTTTTTCATTACAAATAACTATGTCAAAATTGTATTACTAGACACTTGAAGTGTTTGATGATCAACATCCACTATCTCCTCAATTTTGTAACTCAGCCTTTGAATGACTCCACATCCACTGATCACCTAGCATCTTAACGACTTGACACTTACTATCTACTCAGCACTTGAGTGACTCAACATATACTATATATCTCTTGTTCAGTATATACTATTTGACAACTTATGCTCGACATACATTACTTGTTTGGCATGGACTAAGTAAATGACTTAAGTATATTGTTACTAATATGTCAAAACCAATTTGAGATTAACAATCTCCCACTTTGGCATGAGTGGAAAATACTTGGTCATGCATTAATAACCTTAGCCTTTCAAGCATAGCTCAAATAATATCCATTTAGCATTTGTCTTAAATACAAAATTTCAAAAGTTTAGAATTTTGCAAAACTTATGACTCATTAGTCATACCTCAAAATTCAATAACTCCACCTGAGTTTATTATTCTATTCTAAACTAAAACTAAATACTCCTAGTAAGTAGATCTACTATGCTAACTTTGTCCCTATTTTGTCTCCCACAAAACTTATCCCTCCTGTCATGCATTCTCCCCCTTCCTTCATTCTCTCCCTTCATTTATTCTCCCCTTTCTGAAACTTATGTCATGGGTTGTACACAAATTGTGTGTTTGTCCAAGAAAGTTTCATGGACATAAAATATTATGTTAAGAGGTGCTTCCTAGTTATCACATGCTACTTCCAATGATTTTATTTGGATAGATAACTTGATAACAAGGTGAACTAAGCCTTCATGTATAGAAAGATGAGGATCTTTCTTCATCACTATTTTTGCAAAGGCTAGTTCCTGATGTAGTATCTCCATTTGAAGGGTTAACATAGATTGGATACTGATTAGTGTAGCCCTTATATTTGCATCTTGAGCATGCAAGGCTGCTAGCTAACATTGGGAGTTCATCAAAGTATTGAAGTGCTTTTGACTCTGTTGGTGTTTTAAAACTACTAAGCAACAAAATGCTTAATACCAAGATGAAAATACTCAAACAATCTAAAGACTAGCCAATTCTTATTAGCAATTTTATGTGCAAAACCATTTAGGCCCAACTTCAACAAAACCATAGGCGGTTTTCTACTCTTCTAGCTCTGCAAAACTAGGGTAGGTATACCTAGGGATGATTCAAGACTGGGAAACACTGTATGTGGATTATTTTAGTTTCATTCTAATTCTCATCTCAAATCCTCAAATACATGTACAATTCTTGAGAATTTGATAAACACATCCCATATAGTAGATATGGCCAAAATTCTTCTATATATTTGCAGGTGTTCTCAGCAATAGTGGTTAACTGAAGCTAAAACATTCCATGCAAACAAGTATAGGCCAACTTTGAAAATCTTTAGGAAATAAAAGAAAGATTGATTTAATTCTGCATTTTGACAACCATTTGTGACACATTTCTCTTTCAGTTGGATCAAATTTGATCAGTGCCTAATCAATTAGGGTTTAGATTCTACTACAAATTTCTAGATCTAATTTATTACCTTACAACAAATTTTATTAGAAATTCTTATCAAAATTCATCACTCAGAATCCTTTCCATTGCTACAATAATCTTATCACATTCATCAAAGCTTTTACTTAATCCATTGAATTAATAACAGTGATAAATAGATATACAACTTGACTAGATTGCATTCAATTGCACAAGCCTTTACTTATACAACATCAAGATAACCAAGTAATCAAAAGGAGAAATTTTTTAGAAAGAATTGATATGAGGGCAATTCATAATTTGTATTCATTTTCCTTAAAAATTGTATACAATTTATAGTAGACTCAAAATGACCTTTAGAAGAAACATAGATCATTCTATATTCCTGTATTCTCAAGATCTGATAGAGAAAATACACCACCAATTTGCTCAAAAGAATGGACCAAAAATAGACTAAGTATCACTTAGAAAAATAGAATTTGGACCCCTTATCTAGCCCTGGGATCTGACTTATATAGTGTGAGATTCAACAAGCTTCAGGCTAAGAGAAAATGACAGGTGTCCTTTACAAGGAATATTTACATACACCTATCACAAAATGACAAAAATGTGGGTAAAAGAAGATATCCAAATCAAAAAATTATTCTAGGTGAGTCAACTTCTGTCACATGTTCTAGTGTTGCTGAGTTGGCTAATTATTTGATCCTTCTTCATATGCAACTACCAAATTAGCCAACGATGAAGTTTGTTCTGCCGATGGAACATTAATCTCCACCTATGGGTATTCATCACCTTTATCCTGTATGGTAGGAACAACATCTACATTTTCCCTTTCTTTAGTTGTATCAACATCCTATGGTCCCAGGTCTACAACTGAAAGTGACAGATTATTCTTGTCTTCTTCTTCCAGTTGGGCCTGAGTAGTGATGTTGTCAATAATTTGGATTTCCTCACCTTGCATTTCATCACTATCATTTTCACCTTCATCAAACTATTCACCAGGAGCCATTTCTGCCATCCACTTGTCAAATAATGTGTCATCTGGCCAATTGAATTACAAAATATCCCTCTGTCTTTCCAACACATATTCAACCTCATTATTAATAGCAATGAATTCTTGTTTTAAAGAATCAAATAATATTTGGGCCTTCACCATTTCTTTTGTTTTGGTATCCCACCATGCATGCCCTATTTCATTAATGACCTGATTTATTCTTAAATAGAATAAATCATCAATTTCCTTTGCCCATTCATCTTTGCTTTTCAAATTATTCTTTTTATCTAGGGGACAAGGAAACAAACTGAATTTTTATCTCTTGTACTTGTTCAAGTAGCCTACTATTATTTTTTACAAATGAATCCTTTTATTATCAAAATTAGCAAGATCAAAAACAATATCAAATGTTTTTTCAATTTGATCAAAAGAATCATCTATAATAGAGAAACACAAAAATGTTATTTCTTTCTCCCTTCTTACCCATTTATTCACAATAGGAATTAGAGCCTCATCATTGGCTTTCAAATCCTCCTAGATACTGATAACCCTTGCCAGCTAATCATAAATTAGAAGCCATTCAACTTTGTTCCCCAAATATGTGAGAGCTTTTCTTAGTTTATCTTCATATTTGGATTCCAATTCTATATGTAAGGCCTATAGTTTACCTTATTCTTCTTCAAAATCCTCAACAAATATTAATGTGGCTTTCGGGGTGTATCTGGTATTTCTATGAGGGAGGTGGATTTGAAGGGTTCAACTGGGGGGCGAGGGTATGTTATTCTTGGCATAGTGGATTTTCCCAATAGCTTGTTCTCAAGCTCAATTCTCTTTTCACCTCTTTATTGTAGGCATCCACCACTGTTTCATACTTTCTTTGTAGCTCAATCATTTCCTATTTTTCCCTTTTTGCAGTAGCCAAGGCAAATTGAGAACAATCCACATTCATGTGGGCTTCTTGTACATGTGAGGTATCAACAACTCTCCTCACAATGATACTCCATGTGAGTCCCGAATCAGCTGGCTGTGATGGATTAGCCCTAGGTCCTCTTCTTAGTGACCACATAACAAGAGAAACTTGGTCATTATTGAATGCAGTTCCCAAGAACTCCTTTTTATCTGGATCTTGCAATCCCAAATTATTTGACACAGAATTAAAAATCAAGGCATCAACAATGTCCCAATTGGGCAATAATAAAATATTTGTAGCCTTTACCATTTATCTTCTCTCTTTAGGGGTTATATTCTAGAACTCTTATATCATTTGTTCCTTTATTTGATCCTGAATGGAGGCTTCATCCATTTCTGGATGTTCTGCTTTCATATTTTTACATCTTTCCTCAAAAATGTGCATGTTTTCTCTCCAGGAAAACTGATGGAAAGCCCTAGACCTTACAAAATTGTTATCAGAAAAAAATTGATGACTAGCTTGTTCTAAAATAGGGTCTAATTCCCTTCCCCTGAAATCTACTATAGTTAACTCAAAACTTGGCATAGGAGGCTCTTGGGGGTTCCCTTCATCAATCTCTGCCTAGGTAACAAAGATTCCCCCTTGTGATCCAATTTGTTCAATTTTTTGATCAGTGAGCTGCTCCTCCTCAATTCTCATAAGGGTTTGGGAAGATGAGTAACTTTCATCATGTGGTTGCTCTTCCCTTATTATCTTTCTTCTCTTAGGAGATAGTTTAGGTGGCCTTTCTTCAAAAACAACACTAGTAGATTCAACTATCTATTTTCCTTTATTCACAATGGGCCTTTGATCTTGAATGACAATATATCCTAACCTCCTTTGCACAATTAATGGGCCTACCCCTATAGTGGGAGTGAAACCCAATCTTCTCATCATTTCCCTAGCTTTATCTGGAAAAGAATAAATGAAATGTTGCTTCTTCTCATTCATTACCTCCATTATTTTAGGGAATGTACTCATAATCTTATTTATTCTATCTGCAATAGTCATAGCATTACTAAGAGGGCTATAATATTTATCAAAACAATTAATAAAATTCAACACTTTTGAATATACTCTCCATTTTTCTTTCTTTGTTTCTTGCTCCTGCAGAGAGTACTCATTCCTTATTACATCTTTAGGGAAATAAAAAGCATGTTGAACTGGATGAATCTTGATTCTATGCCTAAGAGAAAAATTAAAAAAATCTTCTGCATCACAAAAATGAGAGTGAGATACTGCCATTTTATACTAATCCAAAAATTTGTAGAGGAAGACCCACCCTTCCTTGGTTATTACAAACTGGTGGACTACTATGCAAGTGGGAAAAATTGACCCTGTTCCCCTTTTGTGCAAAAAAGCTTCTTCCACTCCTCCCAACTGCCACAAAAATTTAGCCACTCCTACTTTTAAGGGCACTTGGTAAGGTAGTACATGGGGCATCCCTCTAAATCCATAAACTTTGATGACAGTTCAAACTGAGTATGGGATGACATCTCCCCAACTATGTGAAACTTTTAGACTATGGGGTTTGTCCATAGGCCTAACAAGGTGCATTAGTGCCTTAGGAATTCTAGGATTGTCACTCAATATGAGGCATCTTAGTTTTGAGGCAAAGTGCGTATCAAATCTAACAAAACTAGAATTTTCTACCTCTCTAGTCATGTCTGCACTATATAATTGAATTGTTAGTGCTTCCTCCTCTTGTTCTTTGTTCAGAACCATTTCTTTACCAAATTATGTAGCCCCCTTAAATAGAAACATGTGCATTAATAGGGAATATTGGCCCCAAACCTTTTCAACCTTACCCTTTGCAATCCCCACCAATCCACTGTGAATCTCACCAGCCAGATAAGAAGAAAAATCAAAAAATATTTCCACACCAAATGAGGTGACTTGTGTGATCATATACATAAAAATAATAGGGATAAAGTCTTGTTCATCCTCTCCAAAAACTCTACACAGGGTCCTATGTATCTCTACTACCCTGGCATTGAAGCATGATTTCTTAAAAGGTTCTTTAGAGGATGATGTTATTGCTAGTAGGGTTCCAATTTTTCCAATTTGGGCTTTCAATGCACCTTGTCTAACTACGTCCTTCTTTGACATATATTCATTTTCTAATTCTATCAAATCAATGGGCACATGATATCTAGTGAGAGGTCCCAAACGAAAAACTTCCCTAATCTCTTTTGGACTGATGGTGATTAGAATTTCACCATCTACTCTTCTCACTACCCTAGTGTCTTGATCATAACTCTTGACCACAGCCTCAAGGAGGTCATAATCCATAAACACATTGGTAATAACTAGCTTTCCCGGGTCAAAATTCTATATATTGGCATGTGGGGCATACAATTTCCTTTCTACGAACCATTTCTTGAACAAATTCAAACCATTTTGTGAAGTTTGAGCATCCTGGACCCAATTACCCTTGTCATACAATCCATCAGCTATCCTCAACCTAGGGTTTAATGAGTTCAACCTTTTAACTTGCACTGTCTCTATAGTAGACTCAGGTAGCAACTCAAGCAAGTCATCATGTACATTTCTATCCAAATAATTTACTTGACTTGAAAATCCCTTCTTTGGAGGCATCTTTGATTATGCTTTATAGAACTGAAACACCTACAGAGATTACAACAGATTTACTTACTTGAATTCCATCCTCATTTCCCTATGTATTCCTGCAAATTTTTGTGTGAACAAACTGCTTCACAAACCTGCCAAACTCCAGCACGATTTTCTTTAGTAATTGCTCCTGCTCAAGAATAGCTCAAAATCTTTGCTCACATAAGGTGAAACTGATGAAATCTTCTGTATTATACTCTATTTTTCCTCACATTGGAAGCTTTTATGTCTAATTAATACATACAGTGACACCATATTCTACATTTAAATCTATGCCATCAATCTTTTAAAAATCCTACGATCATGGGATATGGAGAAAGACAACTAGGCATTGCACTTGACAAGTTGGTTAATCGATCCAATGAAAATTACCCATGTACATAGCTTGTTTCTTGATGGCACTTTTGTCTAGACCCATTAGTGATTGAGGACACATGTCAGTAGGATGCTACTTTTCTATACATAAAGAACGAGCACCTTGCCATAGTGAAGCAACGATAGCCATCAATCTGATCTTGATTTTATGTTGTTGTACTGCTTAGAAAGATAGTGGTGGGCCCTCATTCACTACATCACTATATGTATCCCTCTAGCAACTCTTCATGGTGAGACAATTATATTTTTTGATCTGAGATTAAATCAAAGGTGGAGAAATTGCACAAAGTTTCCTAAAAGGTGGTGGGCCACATACTCACTATGTCTCATAGCTTAAACAACTTTCAACTTTCTAAAGTGAGATAGTGAGGACTGTTGATTCTACTTTGTTCTAACAATCAAGATCACTTGTACACTTGATCAATGGGGCATGGGTCTAGAGTATTGATGACATATGAAATTCTGCACTGCTAGCACCCCACAAGACTTTACTTTAGTCCTAGTCATCATCCCATGTTACTAGAGGTCCCACCGGTTGTTGATTTTATAGTGCCTCACTACTTCGCTAATGGCGAGATGCTAGAATTTTCTAATAGTGAGGTAGAAAGCTCTAGCAACTTTAATAAATCTTATCACCATGAAATACAAGGACCCATCATATTGTTATTGCTCCTACCAACTGCTTCTAACAATAGTAGTTATTACTGGTCATGCCACCTAGACAACTCATGGGTATCGATAAATTATGAGGCCACTGACTCTTTAATTTTATGGTGCCTCGCTACTTTGCTAACGGTGAGATGACCAAGATTTTTGATAGTGATGTAGTGAAGCATCGAAAAGATACTCATTCTGTTGCCAACTTCTAACTATTTCTAACTAGGTCCCTCTTCTGGCTCTGACAATACATGCAAGGTGTATGTGACTAAGAAATCAGCTAGAAAACAATTCTCTAACTGTCGTGTCTTCATTTTGTTGTCCCATCTTATAACCTTTTGAGACTCACTACCTCACTATACATAAAGATTTCCCATGTTTTCATAGCGAGGAAACGAAAATGGTGGATCTATTTAGATCGAACGACTGGGGAATCTAAGAGAAAAAGTAGCTCAGGGTGCGGAAGATATAAAGGGAACAAAATATTTGCCTGATTTGAAAATTCAAACATTTCACATTTGACAGTTTGCGAATGGAAAGAAATGTAGGGTTTTCACATAATTTTTAAAAGGCTTAACAAAAGGATGACTTAGCTAGGAGCTCTACTCACCATTAAAGGAGAAAATCTAAATTTTCTATTCCTGGACAAAGGACTTCTATCAAGCAAAAATTTAAACCAATAGACTTTGTGTTGGATAATTTGGTAGAGTAGTACTTGTTCACTTCATATCTCCTTGCAGAGTCTCAATATGGCACTACACTTCTTGTGTGAATAGAGTTATATTACACAAATTGACCTATAAAGAGAAAAAATTTCTTCGATACTTTCTTCACTCCCTCAATCTTGGTTGCTAACTCAACCTGGTGTAGTGCAATGACACTAGATATATGTTCACCCACCTTGGTTTGAAATTTCTTCTTAGACCATTCCAATAATTTGACATTGGTATCTAGGTCTTCATTTTTTATTTTCTCTACAATATTTTCCAACTGCTCAATGATGGGCTTGGCTTCATTAGGTGCAAGGATTCTGAATGCATTAAGAAATATGTCTTTGATTTCATGAAGTGTTTGTTTCTACCTATGCCCCCTTTTGAGTAATTCTTGGTATTTCTTCCTTGCTAGAGCATCTTGATTTATGCTCATATGCTCTATTATGATTGTAGTAAGACCATACTTTGGTAAATCAATCACCTCATCTAAGTTGATGTCACCATAGGATGTAACCTCATCAACCTTAGATGTGCTAGGACTTGGCCTTGATGCTTGCAAAGGTGTAGCTTCAATATTTGACCTATGAAATGCTTGACTAGGAGTAGGAGTAGTAGTGTCTAGTAAGGTAACTAGTGTTTGTATTACTATTACTTCCTCCAGCTTTGTAGTCAAGGGTGAATCTTTAGTCCCATCCTTCTCCTTCTCTTTGATCTCTTCTCCGCCTTGTGCTTGTGGTGTAGGTGTAGGACTAGCTTCCTATCTTATTTGAGCTAATGCCCTTTCTTTTTGAATTATTTTAATTGCAAGTACCTTGGTGTTGATTTGTGAAGGCATGATGTCCTTGTTGTGATATACTACCATATGTAGGGAAAGTTACATTATTGTAGATTTAGAGGGGGCACTAGATAATGCTTGATTTTTCTCCCCTACAGATGTTGATTCTACCTTCTCAATCTCATCCACACTCACCAACACAGGATAACTGCATAATTGTGCATTGGTGGTGGAATCAATTAGTATCTTCTACATATCCTCCTCTTTTAGGGGATTGATGTCTAAATGGTGGTGTTAGACATATACTTAACCTTTACCATATCTTCTTAAGGACTAACACTCACTATTTTGTACTACTAGTACATTTTGGTGTAGTTGTTGCTCTTCTTCAATAGTTCCCTCTGTAGTGCCTTCCTCATGTACTTCCATCATAGATTCGTCATTTTTTCTTCAACTACCTCATCCTCTATTTTGTCTTCAAAAACTTCTTGAGGTGCTTTCTCAATAGCCTTTTGTATTGTCAGCCCATAAATTACCTTCCATATTTGTGTTCTTTGTTGGGAAACAACTTCAATCTTGTTATATAAAATGTTAAAAGCTTAGTAATTTGGAGAAAATATTTCATTGTACTTATCAATAAATTTTCTCATCTAATATTTTTCCAAACCTTACATCACTCTTGCAAGTGTAGTCTATCAAATATTTCTCTCTATTGTGAGACTATATTTCTACTATTGCTCAACTCTATCATATAGGCTCTTTGGTAGAGAGTTGGCAATCTCATTTGGAGTGATCTTAAAAGTTTCCATTGTGGAATATATAGACTCTTCTAATTTATTCATATCTAACTTCCCAAGTTTATCAAAATCAACATGTGTGAATCTACTTAAATTGACATTATTCTTAATATTTTTACACAAGTTGTCCAAATTAGAAGAGGGACTATGACTTACCACTTTTAATTGGTTGTTATAATCTAACTCTATCCTCTTTTCATTTGATTTAGTTGGGGAAATATACTTCCTTCTTTTCTTCTACTCACATTTATTTCCTTTTTTAGTTGTACTAGCTCTCTTACCTTTAGGCTTTTGAACCTCCCATGTCTTCTTCGAAGTAGCTCTAGTGCTATCCCTGGTAATAGGAATTGTAGGATTTTTTCATGAATATTTCACAACCATTTCAGGTTTTCTTTTTGCTTGCTTCTTTTCTTTTGTGGCAATAGGTTCTTCATTGGCTTCTTCTACCTTGACAACTTCATCAATTTGTGTTTCTTCTTTTCCTTGGTCCTCATCTTGACCTTTGTGATAGCAAGTGGTGTTTGGGCAAGTATATCTTCATCATCTTCATTATCTTATTCTTCTTTATCTCCTTCTACCCCTTCACTGAATTGTTCTTTGAGTTTCTTCACAAGATTATTCTTTTTCCTCATCACAAAAGCTATCTTTAAATCCATTGTGATCATTCACTTTTCTACATCATAGTTTCCAAAAGTAGTAACATCCTTTTCTACTTCTTCGACTAGTAAAGTAGTGATGGTTGTAAATGCCTCATCAACATTAATTTCATAAGGTAGTGTTCTAAGCATCTCACCCTTGGACCAACAACTTGAACATATGTGAAATAAATATTAACTAGAAAATAGACATCATTGCAATCTTTCTATACTAGTGATATTGGAATCCTTTGTCTTTGTTTGATTGACTTCTTAAAGTCTTCAAAATAACTAGTCATCACACTCTCAAAATTATCCCCAATTTTCTCTATAAATTTACCAATCTGCACTACAACTGATTTATTGGTCTTCCATGATAATTTCCCAATGTGGGAAAAGTGTTCTACAAATAGAAAAATATACAAACAAGTATTGAACCAAATTTTTATCATGCACTTTTGTTTTCCTTATGGCTCCCAATATCATAGATAACTATTGGAGTAGTAACTCCGCAAGGTCATAAGAGTGGTCTTTCTTCACTATCTTGTAGCCCAAATCCATAGCCATACATGGTACACTATTTAATCTACTAGATTGAAGGAACTCATGTGCAATAATTCTTACTAAAAAAGTAATTAGGGGATAACTTTTTTTTGTCTATGGTCATTCCAATCTTGTTCCATAGTGCTCCTGTATTCTTTTCAATTGCCTCTTTTTCATTACTCCTCATTGTCCTAGGTCTATCTAGGGTTTGATACCCTTTCACTCTATGAATGATCCTCTTTGTGATTTTTATAGGGCCATCCTCCATGCATACAAAACTATCATGAATTCTACTAAGAACAATCTTAATCCATTCTATTTTGAATACATTTGGAAAATCTAGGGCATGGGTTAGCCCTTTTCTCTCTGTAACCTTGAATTATTATTTAAATACTCTATTCTCACACAATTTTCCATATAAGCCTCATTTCTTCATTTCTCCAATGCTTCCAACCTTACAAGTGTAGCAACACCTTATATCTTGTATCTTCAATTCTCATGGTGGCATCATCAATAATGCACTAGATGAGTCTCCTTTGTATGCAATGTTAGGAATTTCCTAGAAATGTGGTTGATTGATCTCATTACTTATCAATTGAACATTCAAAACTTCCTTTCCTTCCTTAACCATAGTAGCAAAAGAAATAGATTCCATAACAACTAACTAGGGTTTGCAAAAATTCAAATGACATAGCTTGGCACATGATAAATACCTTCTCAAATCTGATGAATGGTGTCAAAGAATGGTTGAATTCAGTCAAAAAATACTTGAATCCTTCTTCCAAATTTGGCTTTAGCTCTTCATGCTCTCTCCAAATTTGATTTTGCACAAATGAGTCAAAAATTGACCATATAGCCATTAAAACTTTGCAATAAATGCTAAGTGCTTACACGACTATAAGCTCAAATCTAATAGTGATTCTTACTTACTCATCTTCCATGTAATTTCCTTCATGCTTGGTAACCACTATGAGCTCAACCAACACTATCACCTTTGATATTTCAACATTAACTAAGTTTCACTCAGCAACCATAGTGAAGCTTTTCATGCTCAACAACAACATGAAAACTTATAGATTTCTTCTCAATTATAACCAATAATTTTCATCTTACTTCATGCATATATGATCTTTTAAGAACTCAATCCTTGGAACTGATTTATAATTGAACTATGAAATATTAGTCTCATACATACCTCTTAATTTCCTACATGGAGATGGTGTGATCACCTAATCCATTGGATGAAGTGATCCCATTTGTACTTGATGTGTAGTAATCTTCCTTCTTCTTCCATGTCTTGCTTATTTGCACTTTGACTTCTTCAATATCAACCTTTCCTTTTCCTCTATTGAACTCAGTGCTAGGTACTTTTGAGCTTTTTGGACAATTTCTACTTATGTGACTAGTCTTTAGATAGCTAAAACATGTAGTTTGACTCAACCATCTTTTGTAGTCACTTTTGAAATGCGTTCTAATGTAATTTTCAGTAGCATGTCCATAAACTTGACAATAATAACAACTATACCTTGTATTTTAATTCCAATTATACGTGTTTCCATTGTGCTTTAAATTTGTCTACTTGTTTGATGGCCACTTGGGCTTGGATCTACACTCATATGCTCTATGTCCATGCTTCTAATAGTTATAGCAGTATCCTTCAAATTTCTATGTGCTTGTGGTCTTGGTTCTACATTCATGTTCTTGATGTCCTTACTTGTTGCACTTGTGGTAGTAACTGATGAACTTCTTCTTAGGATTCTTATTTACATTCTTGATTCTACAAACATTAGCAGTATGTCTCAATTTTCCATAATTATGACAAGTAGGTTTGGAGTTCTTACCATTGACATTCCTTTTGTTCACCACTTTTAGATGATTCTTCTTCTTCAATTTTAGTGTAACCCAATCTAGTAGTATCATTGTTGGATCTAGGAGATCTCATCAATTGCTCAAAATACTTGATAACTTTACTAGGTTTGTTGAAACTTTCAAAAAATTCTTTTTCTATTTTCAGATCATTTCTCATTTGTTCATTCTACAACTTTATTATTGTGATCTCAATATATTTTCCATTCAATTCATGATTTGCAATAATCATTTGATTTAATGTTTCCAGTTGCATGTGAGAAATCCTATTTACCTTTGATGTCTTCTCTTCTAGTCTGATAATCAATATCGTTTTTTCATCTTCAATCATGACTTTATCTTCTTCAACTTTCTTTTTCATCTTGGTCACATAACATAGCAATACTGATTGGACTTCTTGTTCTATTTTGAGATTTTGACCTCTTCAGTTAGGCTCCATTCTTTTCCATTAGATTTTCAATTGCTACATCAAATTCACTTGTGTTTCCATCTACAAATAATGTAGTAGTGTCAAATTCTTGGTACTGTGTATCATTATCTTCAATATCCATCTCTTTCCTTCTTTCCAATGATCATTGAACTGATGTAGGGAAAGATGTATTTTAGTATTATGTTTCTTAGTAGTCTTTCCCAACTTGTAGACTTCCATCTTCAAGATCTTTTCTCAAAGATGCAAAGCTTTTCTTTCTAGAGAACCTTCACTCTCATACCAAATGTTGGAAATACAATAAGGAAAGTAAACTCAAAGGGGGGGGGGGAGGGTGCGGGGGTTGTGAATCAATTCTTAAAAACTTTAACCATAAATCATTCACCGCATATCCATCTCACAATTGTACATGTAAACTACAAAGACTAGCTAACATATTCATCCATAGTATGAAGGAAAATTAACATTCAACACATGTATGACACAAGATATTTGGTTACCTAGAAACCTTCCAATGAGAAGGTAAAAATGGGGTGGGATGACACCCAAAAATTTCCATTACTACAACAATAAAGTGTATCCAAAGAAGGTTACAATGTTTGATCATGAAACATGATCTACCCTATGAAAGGTTCTCCTTATTAAAGTCTTACATGATTGTTAGTTCTTACCTTGTTAAAGGATTTCAACACCATGTTAAAAGTGTGCATGGAAAAAGAACTTTAACATACAATGAAGTGAGCACACTGTTAAAGGATTTATAACAACCTATTAAGACTACTCTATTAAGAAATTTAATTGAGTCACCTATTAGAATGTCTCAACAATGATCCTGTAGTTAGTACTCTACTACTAGATAACATATCACCTCTTTCCTAATGTGTACTTGATCCTAACTGATTAGATGTATCTCTTCTATCCTCTATCCTCTTTCCTCTTGTTCTCCTCTAACTAATTCTATAATGTATCTCAATTCACAAATCCTTAGTTATCATGAATGCTCTATTTGTTCATGAAAACTTCTCCCTTATTATCTAGGATCACAAAACAATCCTCAAGTTAGCTCCAAAATGGTTTACATAGTAGTTTGTGCCATTACAAACAAGCTCTAAAATGCTTTACATAGTAGTTTGTTCCATTACAAACAAGCTCTACAATGCTTTACATAGTAGTTTGTGCCATTTCAAACAATTATGTGAAAATTGTATTAATTAGCACTTGAAGTGTCTAATGCTCGACATCCACTATCTCTTCAATGCTGTAAATTAGCCTCTGAATGACTCACAATCCACTAATCACTTGACATCTAAATGATGCAACACTTGAGTGACTCGACACTTACTAGTTACTCAACATATACTATCTAACAACTTATGCTCAACATACATTACTTGTTCAGTATGAACTAAGTAAATGACTTAAGTATATTGTCACTCATATGTGAAAACCAATCTAAGATTAACAATGACCTAGTAAGAGCTTTTATTAAATCAACGTCCACAAGTACTTCTAGAAAGATGAGCTTTAGCAAATTCTTCCTCCATGGATTATAGATAGGGATTTTATCCACTATATTGTGATATAAATACCTAAATAACTTGTACCCATTAACACTAGGGCATATAGCTTCTCTATAAAATGCATAAGGGTCTCAAAAATCATCATCATTTGCAGAGATAGGATTCAAGGATTTGAGAAACAATTTGATCCATTCATTTGCAAACCTATTTTGTTTTCTCTTCTTGGAAGGTTTCCCTCCTTTGGAAGTAGAAGACCCTAAAACATCCATATATGTGGCTTGAATATCCTCAACCTCTTTATTTGACATTCTAGTTGTAAGTTAAAATCCTAAGAAATCTATAATTGAAAATAAAAACAATAAATCATTTGCACTAAAATCTCTTCAACTACTATAAATCCTTTCTTTCTACAAATGGCAACCTATCACTAGCCTAGGGAATGTTTTCTATGCTATTTGTACCTCATCATGAACATTATGCATTGAATTTCATGCATGCTTGAGCTTTCAATTCAGTTTTCTTTATCACCTAAATGGAGCATTGACATAACTATCCATCTCAAAGTTCCTTATACTTTACTCAAACTCCATTGGTAGAGAACCTAAGTCACTTTTCCAACATAGAAAAGGGGAAAAGTGCTTTCATGTCTTATTTTAGGGATCTTACAATCTTAAAACTCTCTTGGAATTCAAACCCTTTGTATTATCTCAGGAAAGGAACTTGGCATTTACAATCTTATGATCACTTCCTTATTGCATGATCAAAGGTTTCTTTTGGGTCTCTTATGATCTTACGATCAACACTTTATCTCAAGATTGACACAACAACTATAGTATCTTCTCTTCAGCTATGATCTTATGCTGTATAATTTATAGACCTTTTCATAGCATTGCCACCATGTATCTTATCTCATACAATCTTATGATCATAGAATTGTGTAACATCAAACCTCACCTTGTCTTACTTTACTATCTTTCAATCATAGTTAAGTTAGCCACTTCATGCCCTTGCAGATAAATCCTTGCGATCATAGTTTGGGGTAGCATTGGGCTTCAAATTTTCTTACCTTGTGATCTCTTGATTGTGGGAAACTAACTCTTGTCATGACCTCATAATTTTCCTTTAATTGCTACCTCTAACTATCAACCATACACTAGCTATTACTTTCCTCATCATAGCTTTGGAAGATTTAACTTTTACCTTTATGATATTACACCTAGAATTTTTTCATAGCTTTAGAAGATTCAACTACCATATGTATCAAATTCTTTATGTTCATGCACCTGGCCCCACTTTATCCACATGTCACCACATCACTTTCTTTCTTTGGCTAATCATCATGTAGCTTTGAGAAGTGAAAAAGTGGCAGTCATAGATCTTCAAGATCTAACATTCCATATAAAATTGAAACTTTGTTATAATATTTAGTACCTTCAACCAAATGATACCTTCCATTTAGACAACACATTCTAACACATTTCCTTTCCTAGGATCTTATGATCATCTCACTTTTGTAGCTTCAAAAGTCTCCCTAGGAACACTTACACATATAGTATCTTCCATTTATTGTAAGATCATAACCCTTCAAAACCTTAGTGTCTTATGTCCTTATGATCTCATGATCATCCTTCCTTTGTATGTTTAAGAATCTACTTTATAGCCTTTATGATCTCATGATTACCAGTTTATCATAACATCTTATCACTTGTCATTTACTATAAATTACTTACATTGACACAAAAATAGGATGATCATAAGATCAAAACCTTCATAAAAAACCTTCATGATGCTATGATCATATTGTCTACCATAACATTAGGAGACCCCACACTTGACCTTTATGATCCTCTTTTAGACTTTACTTTGTATCATCGGGAGATGGAAAACTTGGGTTTACAACTAGATGCTAAACCCTTTATTGTAAGATTGTAAGACTTGATGAAAACATGAAAATGGCATATGATCTCCCACCTGATTAAAAAACCTAGGGTAGAGGTTGAGATTGATCAAATATTTAAGAAATTTATCCATGATAAGATAGAGACACAAACCTAAAGATATTAAAATATCCTACCAGGGAAAATTTTTAATAGGTCAGAGTTTCACTAGAAAATTAACAATCAACATAGAAAAAACCATAACAATACAACACAAAATAAGGTTTTTTCACAATAAATTTCCAAAAAAAATCCACAGTGAAAATAAGGGTTATCAACATACATGTCTTCCACTAGATCAACTTGTAAACTCCTTTCCTTGTTCCACTTCAGATACTCCTTTCATGCGACTATCATCTTCAAAACTATCTTTGGTGTGAAATAGGTCTTTTTTCCATGTTGATCTATAACCCTTTGAGAATCCTTCAACTCAACTCAGCTACAAAAACTCATGTTCCTCCTACCAATTTCTTCATTCTACAAAGGAATCAAAGGATGCTTGCTCCCACCCTTCTCAATAGTAAATACATTCTTCACACAATTATGCACTACCTTGCACTTATATTGCCAAGGTCTACCAAGTAATATGTGACAACTACTTATGTACACAATATTACACAACACCTGATCCATATACTTCCCAATCCAAAAATTTACTAGATACTACTCTGTCACTTCCAAAGCATGTTCATCTTGTAACTAATTGACCTTATAAGGACATCTATGTCTTACTCTCTTCAAAACAAGTTTCTCAACCATCTTCTTAGAAAATAGGTTATCACTACTATCACCATCCACAATCACATTCCAACATTTACCATCAAACTTAGAATGAGTCCTAAAGAAATTATGCCTCTAACAAGGTTCCAACACCTTCTTACCAAGCAACACTTGTTGAAATAAAAATTTATCCTCCTCCTTGGGTTCAATCACTAAGTCCACATTCTCATTCACTACACCAGCTCTTTTATCACCAACCTTACTATTTGTATTAGAACATTCAAAATATATATTTCCTTCATCACCACATCTATAGAAATTATCCTTAAATACACCTCTTCCCATTCTTCTCTTCTACTTAGTACATTTTGGTTTACCCTCATCAATATATTTGTTCTTCACTAAGTGATCTTACTTCTCCTTCCCTCAAGAATTACCTTGATGTATTCTCTTTAAATTTTCTTATTCCTAGAGCATACTAATAATCATCCTCAACTAAGGAAATTTTCAAAATACCAATCTCATCTTGAATAGTGAATCTCAAACTATTAATATATCTAGCCATCCCCTCTTTAGAAAGTTCTCTATGTCTAGACCACATAGTCAACTTGTAGAACTCCTCAGTTTAATCCTTCATAGACATATCCTTATGCTTTAGATTTTGCAATCTCTTAAACAACTAAATCTCATAACCAATAGGAATGACCTAAGCCTTCAATTTTTTTACCACCAATCTCCACCTAGTGATCTTTATTTTTCCTTTTTTTCTTTCTCTTTTTTATTTTTTCCACCATTTAAAGAAGCATGTCCTTTCAACTTAATTTGTACCAAATTTTACTCTAAGTGGATCCTTAATATCCTCTAACTCAAATTAGTCTTCTAATTCATCAAACCAATCAATCAATTGTTCATGATTCAAAACACTAAGAAATTAGAAACAACCATCTTATGCTTTAGCTTTAATTGAGCTACAAAACTATCCAACTAACCAACTATGTCTTCTATAGGTCTCTCTAATCCATTAGTTCTATCTTCACTACTAGATATAGCAACCTCAAAGTCTTCAACAACTTCGTCATGACCATCTTTAGTACCCAAATTCCTTGATACACTAGCAATACCACTCATGATCTCATTCTTCATCAACTCCATCTTAGATTTGAAATCTAATCCAACCTTCTCCAAAATCCTAGTCTTCACAATGTCATAGAGATTATCAATTTCCCTAAGGTCCAATATTCTTAAAGGTATCTTCTAAAATTTTCACAAACCCAAAACAACAAATCTACAAGATCAACCAGCTCCAACCTTTTCTCTGATACCACTTGATGTAGTACAATGTTAGAAATTCCCTAAAGGAAATGTCCTAGCCCCCAAAAACTAACCATACACTAGAAGTATAACAATAATACATATATTTAGATCCAAAACAACAAAAATTCTCATAATACAATCAAAAGATTTACATCCAACATTATCAACCGTAAGGCCTTCCAAGGTACATCCAAATACAAAGAATTTTTTTGACAAGACCTTTCCAAACCCTTAGCTATCCTAGATCCCTGAACTAGTACAAAACCCAAATAAGAATATATACTTGTGCTTACAAGCCACCAAGAAACCCTCTTGTTTTCCAAGCCCACACTTAGCTACTAGCTCTGCCAAACTTCACTCCTTTTAGCTACTCCATCATCTTAATGCTGAAATCCATCATGAAATGAATCACTCTAGACATAACAAGACCCTCTACTTATACTAAACCAAGCCACAAGTTGTCCTAGAAAATTAAATAAAATAAAAACTTACAGTAAACACACCCTCAAACCACAAGTCATCTTGGAAACAAACATTAAATACATGAAATAACTAAACACTTAGGACAAGCCCCAAGTTTATAATGCATAACTAACACATATGCAACATAAGAGTACACACACTTAGACATAGTTCCATATTCTATCCAATAAGCCAAATTCAAGAGAAAAAATGAAAAATCCCATGGATCAAAGGTCCCAAAAACAATCTCTAAAGTCTATCTAGGAAATTAGGAATACATTAGCAATAGCCACCAAAAAGGCTCTAACTTCAAGATAATTCCTCCAATCATTATGTGTTCTTAAGGCAAGGTTCCCAATTTTCCTTGAATATATCACCAACTTCCTATGAACCATAAGTTCATAAATCTAAGATCAAATACCTTAGATACATGATTGATGACTATCCTAGGATGCTCCTACATCAAAATATCATAACAACTCTCAAAGATTTTACCTATCCAAATTCTACAATAGGAAGGCTTGTCAATAGTGCTTCTCTAGAAAGCATATTCTACATGAATAAATCTTTCTTTTCTTCTTATAAAAACCGAACAAGATTATTGTTGGAAACATGGCCAATCAATCAAATAAGGTGACATATGTGGTTGTCATTTATGGCAACATTTTTTTTGTAGTTTACTCATGATTATTTGTGAAGGAAAATTGTCTAAGTATTGGACAATGTTACAACAGCATGACAAGATTTGTTGATAGAATAATATTCCCTTGGAATATTCTCTTGCATAGTTAAATTTAGATACATGATGTCATCCTAATGATGCATACCAATGCACATGTCTATATGATCAACCTAGTTTGAGTTATAGAGGAAATACTAATGTAGATACCTCATAGTGCAAAATAGAGCATGTTAGAAAATTGACTTGTATGACTTGCAAAATTATTTTGTTTACTAAATCTTGATGGGCCAAGTCTAAGGATGATATGTGAGCCAACTAAGGAAGAATTTATTGATATGTTTGATATAATTAAAGAACTTCAAGTGTGAAGTTAAAAAGGAATGTGATATCATGATATGTGATGTGAAGCAATGTTATGTGAGATATGATGCAAATTGATATGTGCACAGTCAGTCTTTATATGAAGAACTAAAAAATAGAATAATTGTAAAGTACAACAAGTGATCTAGTATTATATGTATATCTATTCTCTTGAAGAACTCATTGTATAGTTGCATGTTAGGGAAGTGGGCTCTTCTTGCACACATTTGTATGTGATCCACCAACTCCTAATAGGGTTGAGGCTTCTAGAAAAGCCTAGTCTCCTAACAAGGACTCAAGATACTATACATTCTTTATAGAATATCCTAATCTGGATTCTTTTATATAGTGAATCATCTAGTGGGTTTCATCTCCATTGGGGTTTTCCCTTGGCTAGGGTTTGCCTAGTTATCAAAATATGGTGTTATGAACTCTGTTTGTACATGGTTGTTTATTGTTCAACATTATTGGTTTACTTCTTTATGCATGTATTAAAGTAGTTAATAATATCCAGCTATGGAAAAAAATATTGAAAATACTGATTCACACCCCCCCACCCCCCTCTCAGTATTATCTATTTCTAACAATTGGTATCAGAGCTAGGTTATTTAGAAAAGGCTTAAAAACTTGAATAAGATCCCTATGCATATGGAATAGTTGAAGAAGAATCTCAAAGAAGATCTTGAACTAATTGATGTCCTTACTAAAAAAAGAGATGGCCTAAAAGATAAATATAAAGATGCAAAAGCTTACATTGGTGAACTAAAGGAAAATATAGATGACTTGAAGAAAAAAGGACCTAATGAGAAAATTAGTGATGATGATATTGAAGATCTAAAGAAAGAAAATGAGATATTGAAACATGAATTAAAAATAGTTGAATTCAAGCTAAGTCCTAAGAAAAAAGGAGGAAAGAATGACTCTAAAATAAAACTTGAAAATGCAGATCTAAGATCATAGTTAAGCAAGGTAACATCTAAATTGGAATCTATCAAGTTAGAGCATGTAGAATTAGAAAAATACAACACTATTTTGAAAGATGAGTTGGTGCAAACCAAACATCAACTTGAGAAATTATATACCAATAGTGAAAAGATTGAAGAACAAATATCTATACGGAGACCTAGTTATGACAAGTTTGGACTTGGATTTTTGTTAGGAAAAAACCATGGACAGAAATAAAAACTACATGCAAATATAGCCAATAACAGAAAATAATAGAACACATAGAAATGAACACAAGGCACCAAGATTTAACGTGGTTCACCCAATCTCTGGGCTACGTCCACCAAACAGCAAGTCCAATCTTATTACAATCCAGTGATTACAACCTGATTACAATCCGTAATCCCTTACAGCTCAATATCGCCGCAAGAACCAATTTCGTATCACCACATATAAAAAATACCCAACCCTAAGCCCTTTTTATACAAGTATTAAACCACTTTAGGGTTATAACATGTCAGCCATATGTCGGCCATAATATGTCGGCTACCATGTCGGCTACTTCCAAATATTTTTTATGAAGTATGTACAGTACTTTCCTGATTAGTCATCACAATTTAACAATCTCCCACTTGGGGACTGATCAGGCTCCACACTAAACAACAATCTCCCACTTGGAGACTGATCCTGTAGCAATACAACTACCACATGGGGCTCCCACTGGATCAAACCACCTTGGACTCTGCTATTCTTTTATTCACATTTAGTCTAAAAGACCAACTGAAGCTGAAGAGGAGTTCAACTTCTCCCTTGTTACAATCTTTGTCAACATATCTGCTGGATTTTCATTGGTATGTATCTTCTCCAGCTTTAACTGTCCATCCTCCAAAACTGACCGAATGAAATGGTACCGCAACTGTATGTGTTTGGTCTTAGAATGCAGAGCTGAATTCTTAGCAAGATGAATGGCACTCTGACTATCTGTGAACAAATAATTATCCTTCTGAGGATGTCCCAATTCTTCCAAGAAGAACTAAAGCCATATCATCTCTTTGGCTGCCTCTGTAGCAGCAACATACTCTGCCTCTGTAGTGGAGAGAGCATTAATCTTCTATAGCCTAGAAACCCAGCTCACGGCTGCCCCACCAACAGTAAAGACATAACCTGTAGTACTTCGCCTGGTATCAATATCCCCAACCAAATCTGAGTCAAAATAGCCCTGTAAATCAGTAGTAGAGCCCCCAAAGTGTAAATACTTATTGGATGTTCCTCTCAAATATCTGAGAATCCACTTGATAGCATTCCAATGCTCAAAACCTGGACGACTCATATACCTGCTAACGACTCCCACTGCATGTGCAATATCTGGCCTAGTGCATACCATAGCATACATCAAACTTCCTACAACTGAAGCATAGGGTACCTTGGACATCTTATCCTCCTCTTCCTGTGTCTTGGGACACATCTCCTTAGTCAATTTCAAATGACCAGGTAAAGTTGTGCTGACAGCTTTAGCATTCTCCATAGAGAAACATTGCAGCACCTTCTCAACATAATCAGCTTGAGATAGCGTCAATGTTCTATTCTTCCTATCTCTGCAAATCTTCATACCAAGGATTTTTTTGCTGCCCCCAAATCCTTCATAGCAAATGCATGTGCTAATTGGTGTTTCAGCCCCTTAATATGATCCATGTTAGACCCAGCTACAAGCATATCATCAACATATAAACATAAAATAATGTAACTATCATCATCCAACCTATTAAAATAAACACAGTAATCTGAATGACACCTATTATATCCATGCTCATGCATAAAATTGTCAAATTTTAGATACCATTGCCGAGGTGCTTGCTTCAAGCCATATAAACTTTTCTTCAATTTGCACACTAAGTTCTCCTTACCTTTGACCTCAAAACCCTGTGGCTGAGCCATATATATTTCTTCATCCAAATCACCATGAAGAAAGGCTGTTTTAACATCCATCTACTCTAAATGTAAATCTTCAGTAGCCACAAGACTTAAAACAGTACGAATGGAAGTCATTTTAACAACAGGAGAGAATATCTCATCAAAATCAACTCCCTTTTTCTGTGCAAATCCTTTTACAACTAACCTGGCCTTAAATCTTTTCTTACCTCCTTTCTCTTCTTTCAACCTGTAAACCCATTTATTCTGTAAAGCCCTTTTACCTGCAGGAAACTTGCACAAATCCCATGTCTTATTTTTCAGCAAAGAGTCCATTTCATCTTTCATTGCAAACTCCCACTAAATCTTAGTATCCACCTACACAACTTCATCATAAATTTTAGGTTCACCAGCATCAGTAAGTAAAATAGAATACAAAGAGGGAGAAAACCTTTGTGGAGGTCTAATTGGCCTTGTTGACCGTCTAACATTCACTGGTGTGTGTGGTATTTGTTGTTGCAGTTGTTGCACATCATGAGGAATGGCTGGAACATCAGCTTTTGGAGTATCATCCAGCACTACATAATCATCTTCTTTCTTCTCATGTTGCTGCAACAGATCTTTGTACAACGCTTTTTCATTGAATATGACATCCCAGCTTCTTATAATTTTATGATTTTCAAAATCCCAAAGCCTATAGCCAAATTCATTAATGCCATATCCAACAAAGACACATTTCTTTGATTTAGCTTCTAGCTTGGTTCTATTTTCAGAGTCTATATGAGCAAAAGCTTCACAACCGAAGGTCTTGAGAAAAGAATAACTCACCTTCTTACCAGTCCATGCTTCCTCTAGTATACCACAACCCAAAGGAGTAGAGGGACCTCTATTAATCAAATATACTACAGTATTGATAGCCTTTGCCCACATGTGTAAGGGCAACCCAGCATGCAACCTCATGCTCCTTGCACGCTCCATTATAGTCCTGTTCATGCGTTTAGCCACTCCATTTTCCTGTGGAGTCCTTGGAACAATTTTTTGTCTATGAATACCATTAGTGGAGCAATAATCTTCAAATTCATGACTGCAATACTCACCACCATTATCAGATCTGAGACATTTTAATTTCTTACCAGTCTCATTTTCAACCAAGCATTTCCATTTCTTAAAAGTTTGAAATACATCAGATTTTTGTCTAAGGAAATAAACCCATAATTTTCTAGTTGCGTCATCAATAAATGTAACATAATAATGAGAGCCACCAAGGGAAGATACCTGAGCCAGTCCCCATACATCTGTATGCACAAGCTCTAATTTCTCCTTTTTGTTTTCCTTCCCTGTCTTTACAAAACTCACTCTCTTTTGTTTTCCATACACACAACTTTCACAGAAATCCATATTCACACATTTTAGACCTGGTAAAGCTTTCCTTGAATGAAGTACTTTCATACCTTTCTCACTCATGTGCCCAAGTCTATTGTGCCACAGCGCTGTATCAAAATCTATAGCAGCTGTTTGTTCTCCCTGCTCAACTGCAGTAATTGTTCCTGAATATTCATTTTTCTCTGAAACAATCAAAGTAGAAGGAACAATATGACCTGTACAAAGATATAAGGTGCCTACTTTCACACCTTTTGCTACTACAAGGGAACCTTTTGAAACCTTCCAATTTTTATCATTAAAAGTAACTACACAACCCTCATCACCGAGTTGCTCTGCTGAAATTAAATTTCTACTTAGTTTTGGAACATGTCTTACCTCATGTAGTAGCCAATGATTCCCATTCTGCAACTTAATCTTAATTTTTCCCTTTCCAACAATCTGACAGGGTTCATTATCCCCCAAATAAACAAGCCCAAAATCCCCTTGGACATAATCAATGAAATAACCTCTATGAGGTGTAGCATGAAAAGAAGCACCAGAATCTAAAACCCATGATTCATCAACATTATCTAAAGATAGAAGCAAAGCATCCTCTTTGGATTTGTTACTTACCACATTTGCCTCTTTGTCTCCATCTGATTTATCTCCTTCATTTTTCTTTCAAGTCCAACAATCCTTCTTTTTGTGACCTAGTTTCCCACAGTACCAGCAATCATTTGGTCCTCTCGATTGAGACCTCCTCCCCTTTGACTTTCCTCTTGATTTCCCATGATTTCCAGAGTTACTTCCTCTTTCAGTCATTCTGCCCCTGCTTTGTGCATTTAAAGCACTTCTTGATGTAGATCCACCTGAGGATTTTCTACGAGTTTCCTCACTTAAAATAACACCGATCACATCATCATATTTTAGGGTACTAGATCCAGGAACAAAATTACTCACCACCATTACCAAGCCATTCCAGCTTTCAGGCAAAGAACACAAAATCAAGAGAGCCCTAATTTCTTCATCAAAATTGATACCCACAGAAGATAATTGACTAGTAATAGTATTAAACTCATTTAAATGATCTGCAACAGATCCACCTTCTACCATTTTCATATTAAATAAATGCTTCATGAGAAATACCTTATTTGAAGTGGAGGAATTTTCATACAATGTCGCTAGGGTTTTCATCAAATCTTCTGTCATCTTTGCTTTTGTAATATTAAATGCCACCGATGGTGCCAAGCATAACTGAATGCTTCTGAGTGCCTTTCTGTCCAAAAGATCCCATTCAGCCTCTGACATAGTTCCCTGATTCTTGGCTTTTCCTTCCAACGGCTTCCATAAATCCTTCTGATATAAATAGTCTTCCATTTGCATCTTCCATAACTGGAAGTTCTGCCCATTAAACCTATCAACCCTCAACTTACCCTCATCTTCCATCGCTCCCACTTAACCGTGAGACTTTCCTGTAGAGGATAACTAAAAGACAACCTTGCTCTGATACCACTTGTTAGGAAAAAACCATGGATATAAATAAAAACTACATGCAAATATAACCAATAACAGAAAATAATAGAACACACAGAAATGAACACAAGGCACCAAGATTTAACATGGTTCACCCAATCCTTGGGCTACGTCCACCAAACAGTAAGTCCAATCTTATTACAATCCAGTGATTACAACTTGATTACAATCCGTAATCCCTTACAGCTCAATACCACCGCAAGAACCAATTTCGTATCACCACATATAAAAAATACCCAACCCTAAGCCCTTTTTATACAAATATTAAACCGCTTTAGGGTTATAACATGTCAGCCATATGTCGGCCATAATATGTCGGCTACCATGTCGGCTACTTCCTGATCAGTCACCACAATTTAACAATTTTTCCTTGGACAATCCACCAAGAAATCTATTGACAAAAAAGAATGTGATACTCCTAAAGTCAAAAAGGATCTAGGCATAAGAAAAATAGATGATATATCTAAAGACAAGGAGAATGTTTCTCACTTTGAGAAATCTAGAGAATTTAATCAAGATGGGGATAATAGAAGAAAGGAATCTCATGTCTGGTGCAATGAACTTGAACATATTAGAGATGATTTTAAAGGTAAGTCTTTTAAACCTATTTCAATTTTTTATTGTCATAATTTTCATGGATATGGACATTATGTAGTATATTGTAAGAAACCTAAATTTGATAATTACAATGCAAATAGTAGAATTTGTAGGAACACTAACCATGCAAGCAATAGAAGAAGATCTCACAGCAATGAAAGTGGAGAAAAAAGACAAATTATTTGTTATAAATGCAATAATCTTGGACACAATAAGTAATTACAAAGCACCTGACAACTAGAATAAAAAAAGAAGAAGGAATGCACTTGTATGCCAATTATGTAATAACTTTGGACACATAAAAAAATTTTGTAGAATGGAAAGAAGAAAACTTAATAGGAATCAAAATTACAGAAGGAACAATAGAAGAAATGAAGGAGCTGACTGAAGAACTTAAGGAAATATTTGTAAAGGCAAGAGAAGATAGAAGTTTTCATATAGTTCAAGAAGAAGCTCTTCCTAATGTACCTAAAAAAATAGTAGAGTAACTTATTGTCTATGACCCATCTTACCTACATTAAGCATTCTTAGTAAAATAGTGCATCAATTAGTTATAACTAATGTTAGAAAGAATATCAAAAGTTGCACAGTTAATAGTATATACTAGACATTGAGAGGAGTCTACAGTTAAGTGCACATTTCTTAATATGATTAGTGTAAGAATATAAAGGAAGAATAACCTCTCTATTATACAGAGATAGTATTTTGGACTAGTGGAAAATACACATTTAATGTGAAGTACAGATTGCAAAAGATTTAAAGAATGGAAATTTATTTACGAACATCATTTTCTTGTGCAAAATCTTAAGTGCAAGATTGAAGAAGATATTTGAAGTGTTGAAGAAGTTTGGAGATACATGAGATCTAGAGATACATGAGGTTGCCAAAAACTCTAAAATGTGAAATTAAGGTATTTTTAAAACTTGTTGAGAATATTTTTAAAAATGGAAATACAAGAAGTGTTTAATGTTAGTAATAGACCTAGATATAGCTTCAAGAAACACCCATTTGTTTCTCTACTTGATGACCCCATTGGAGCATTTTCACAAGTACCAAAAAATATTCATGTTGAGGACATAAGAAGTTATATTCACTATAAAATAGAAAGAATAGGAGATATTGAGATTCATAAGGAATTGGAGAAAATGTGCAATAATAATTTGTCATTGAAATCTAAATATGCATAACTAGAACAACTTAACCTAGTTAAGCATATGTTCTACATGGACTTAGATAACCACAAATGGACAAGAATCATTCTGAGTAAAGTTTATGATGACCTTTTGTGGTTGGGAGATTCTATCATATGCATTGATAATGACCTAATTCACAATGTCACATGTTTGAGTAATTAAGGATGCAATCCAATGAACATAAAGAATGTGCACAAGTTAGATGGAATAAATCTTAACACAAGTTTTGATCATAGGAATATGAAGATCAACTCTATTCAAGATGTTGGAGTAAAACTTGTCAGTAAAATTTTGGGATATAAGTTCAACCATGGATCTAGAGTAGATTCAACCCCCACTGGATTTCTTCATGCAACTTATGTGATGCTAGTAAAAGGAGAAACAATTAATCTATGTGATATTATCAAAGATTAGTTGTTGGATAACATGTCAAAATCAAGAAATCTAGGAGCAGAGTCTTTAGGTTTGAATCCCTATTGACTTGTATATTTTTCTACACAACAAAGAAGTTTCTTGGTATCTCAAATTGGGATTGAAGTGAGTGCACAATGTAGACTATCACTCGTGCATATGGAACTAAATAAAAAATTGTCAAGATAATGATATTGATAGAATGATGAAATCATTCCAAGATGAAATGAAGCAAAGGTATAGGATACATCTTGCACTAGTGAAAAAATATAAGGGTGAACTATGTTTTATGGTAGAAGAAAATTACACATGCACGAAGGTAGTAGTTCCTCAAGTAAAGTTCATTGAACCTATGGGTTATGAAATGAGTGATGAATAGATTGAAGGATATGTGCAGATAATTTGACAATCTAAAGTTGATTCTGAATGCCCTAGATGGGGGACATATAATAAGAAGATGAGAGAAGTAAAAATAAATCAAATAATCATGGATTCCAAGAAGAAGGTAGAAAAAGTAATTGATTCTATCCTAAAGGAATTAGGGATGTCAAGAAAGGAATTTGAAGAGGTGAATGGGATAGCCTTGGAAATGAAGGCCACCAGTCAATCTAAACTATTGATCCCTGCATCTATTGTATTGGCTAAACCTACTGAAGAGGTCATAATTGCACAAACAAGTGTGAAAGCACCTATAGTACCATATGCAATAGTTGTGGAGAAGCAACCTCTAAGGAATCCAAAGAAAATAGAGGAAGCATCAACACCTAGGAAGTCCATAAGGCTTGAGAAAACCAAACCTTAGAAGAGAATCAAGAAAACTACAAGTGGACCTACTAAGAGGAGAAGAACCTTGCAAATAAGTTCCTCCAAATCTGAAGAAAAAACTAGTGACAGACCAGTAGAACAAGCAAATTAGGAAGCAAAGACTTTAGCAAGAAGAAAAGCATGGAAATCAAAGGTACAAAATCTTAACATAAAATTATTAATGACAATAATTTTGTGCAATTGAAAAAGTATTATGAATTGTATAATAATATGGATAGAAGATAGCTAGAGAGTGTTGTAGTTAGAAATATGATCCTAAAAGATAAAAGGTTTGATAGAATAAGAGGTCAATACCTAAAGATTTGTATAATAGACTAATAAATAGGAAAAGTAGAGTAATTGAGGAAGATTAGAAAATAAGGATAAATATGATGAAAAATTTATGTATAGTAAATAATGAAGAAGAGATAAAGAAATTTTGAAAGGAATAGCACCATTGTTGACAAATAAGAAGAGATCTATTCTTCTTATGGGAGGAAATTATGAAGAGGTGAATGAGGAAACTCAAAAGGCTATAGTCACATACATGTCTACTATGCCTAATAAGACTAAGGAGAGTGTACAACTAGAGAAGGCAAGCCTTATGCCCAAGGAGAGTGTGCAGAGAGAGGAGACAAGTCCTACTATGGTAATAGTCAGTCCACCTCATAGTTTTGAGCAACCAAGTGATTCACCACACATTACCATTGGTAGTGAATATATGCAAGTAGATAATGCCAATGTGACAATGGATAGAATTGAAGACCCATTTAAAGATTTTGGCCCCAACATTGTTGGAAATATTATTGATTACAAAAGCTCATTTGATGAGGAGAAAGAATAGGAGAAAAAGGAAGAAGATGTACCTTCTACAAAGAAATTTTAAACTAGCACTAAAGCAACTACTTCAAGTGTGCCTTTAGCAAAAATAGTAGTAAAACTTTCTACACCACCTATACAAGCAACAATAGTCACCATAGCAATAGTACAGTTAAATGAAGAAGATGAGGGACAAAACCTTATATCTTCTTTAAGTAAACTCCTTGAAAAGAAGAAATTAGTCAAGTCTATTGAGAAGACTTTAACTTCAATTTTGGATAGATTGGAGAAGATAGTAGGTTCTATTGAAACACTTGCAAACATCTAATAGAGAGCAATAATTTTGTGCAAAACCTTTGATAATGAGTTTACAACACATACCAATGTTGCTATAATTCAAGTACAAACTAAGCATGATGGTAAGCTTCTTAAAACCATGTGTACAAATATAATAAATGATATAGAAACACTAAATGAATGCATTATGGCATTAAGATAGAGTATGGAGGAAGGGAAGCAAATATATGCTAACTAGTGTAACATGGCATACCTTCACCTTCATAGTTTTGATGAGCAAGTGAAAGAGAGGGTAACCAAGCTTTAGACGCTCACTGATAACTTTCTAAAACAAAATAAAAAATTATAAACCTTTGAGCATACAATGCAAGCAATTCATAATAGCATCTGAGATACTCAAGAAGAAAAGGAGAAAGCTCTAAAAAGAATTACTTTTTTGAGGGACCATTTATTGCCATAGATTACATTGTTACAAAATTAGTTGGAGGAATGTTTGGTATCCAAGACCTCATACGACAAGTTTATGGCTACATATTTGAATGCAACAAAGTTAGTCACATATGCTGGATGTGCACTAATTAGTGTGTCTAATGCACTAAAAGATAGTTGGGAGAAACACATTGCATAGTTGAAGACTAACTTCAGTGATTGTTTTTCCAAGTTTTAATGTAGCTTTCAAGTTTTGGCACGATTTTCTTTTTGTTGACACCATTTTCATTGATGTCAAAGGAGGAGAAATAAGGAAAATTGTAATTCAAAGTTAAATGGTTGTATTTTGAAGTATAATAGTAAGATTTACTTTAATCAAGCTTTGTAATTGGAGTAATAATGGGTGTAATATTTTTTTCAAAACATGAATACAATTTTTTTACTATGTTATGATTACTTACTTTGATTAGTACAATAGCATGTTTGGGACTTAGCCAATTTTCCCAAAATGTTGCCATCAATGCCAAAGGGGTGGATTGTTGGCAATATGACCAATCAATCAACTAAGGTGACATATGTGGTTTTCATTTATGGAAACATTTGTTTCACAATTTAATCATGATTATTTGTGAAGGAAAATTGTCTAAGTATTGGAAAATGTTACAACAACATGACAAGATTTGTTGATAGTAGAATATTCCCTTGGATTAATATTCTCATGTGTAGGTAACCCTAGATGTATGAAATCATCTTGATGATGCATACTAGTGTGCATGTCTATACAATTATCCTAGTTTGAGTTATGGAGGAAATACTTATGTAGATACCTCATAGTGCAAATAGAGCATGTCAAGAAATTGACTTCTATGACCTGCAGAATTGTTTTGTTTACTAAATCTTGATAAGCCAACTGTAAGGATGATATGTGAGTTGAATAAGGAAAAATTTATTGATATTTTTTATATAAGTAAAGAACTTCAACTGTGAAGTTAAAAAGGAATGTGATATTATGATATGTGATGTGAAGCAATGTTATGCGAGATATGATGCAAATTGATATGTGTGCAGTCAATCTTTATATGAAGAACTAACAATTAGAAGAATTGCAAAGTACAAAAAGTGATCCATTTTTGTATGTATATCTATTCTCTTGAATAACTCATTGTATATGTTAGAACTTAATATTGAAGTCTTGATTTTGAGTACCATTGAAAAATTAAGTCCTATAAGCGCTTTTTAATGCAACTGTACTTGGCTATCCATTTGAGGCTTGTGAGGTGTTTAATGTTTATAACACCATGAATTTAGTATATCCATGCATCCCATGAAGATAAATTTCTATTCTGAGTCATTTTGTGAAGTCTTGTTTTGAGCAAAGTCCAAATCTGCATTTTTGCCCTAGTGTCAAATAGTGATGAGAGGCCTAGTTTGCAATTGAATATCTCACACCTAGTTATGTTTCATGATTCGCCACTTTTGGAGTTTTCATTTTCCATACCAAAGAACCTATGTTTCATATTTTGAGTTGTTTTGATATGTTTTCATTAGGTTTTGAATCCCTCAAAGTTAGTCATTTAATGTTGTCATGTTGATGCAAATTATTTTGAATTCTGGGAGGCCCTATTTGACTTGTTATAACTTCGATCTAGTTGACAAAAATAATAATTTTCCTTTTTAATTTCATTATAGAGGTCAAATAATTTCTATGATCCAATGTCTATCTTGTGAAAAATCTATTTTATTATTTTTCAAACATGATTCCATATGCAATTTGTAACTTTTTACTAGTGTCATAAAATGTAGATTGGTTAGTACCCCTATTCATGGTGTCATATCTCTGAATTCATGATAGGTGAGATTAAATGGATTTTAACATTGAATTCTACTCTAAAAATGCTTTAAGTATGCCAATTTTCAAATCTTGATGAATCCATCTGCATACTTTTCCAGGTCCATTCTGTTTGTGAAAATCACTTTTCTGCTAGTGTTTCCAGTCTACAAATTTGAATAGCCCACTTTGACCGCTTGACATTATTTCCCTATTATTATTCATGAGCCCTAATCATAGTTTTATATTCTCCTCATGAAAATGAACCAATGCCCTAGTTTTTGTGTCACCAAGTGTTAATTTTCCTTGTTATCAAAGCCAAATCTAAATGTGTTTTATGGTTTTCTGACATCTTTTCTTGCAAGAAATTCTAAGAAGCCAACTTTGATAGTCAATATCTTTTGACTGAGAATTCTTCATGAGATGAGATTCAAGATAATGCAATAATGTGGAATAGAGAATCAATATGTCTAATTTTAGAGCCTAGTTAGATGTTTTGGTCAGTTTTCAAGGATAGTCAAAGGACCTTTAGGCACGAAGTTGACAGTAGATGTAAAATGATTTTTAAAATTGTTTCCAGTGGCTGAATTTGTTTCAAATTAGAATCAAGTGACTAATGGATTATATTGATAGCTCAAGTGTTTGAATCCAGTTTTTTTCTTAGCTAGACCCACTTTGAGGGCTTGGCTAAATTCATTAGATGAATAAGTCACTAGGGATTCAAAAATGTTATGTTGGTGTTTTATAACTACCAAGAAAAAATAATGCTCAATACCAAAATGATATCACTCAAACAATCTAAGAATTAGCCAATTCTTATTAACGATTATGTGTGTAAACCATTTGGACCCAACTTCAACAAAACTAAAGGTGGTTTTCTACTCTTTAGGCTCTGCAAAACCAAGGTGGGTATACCCAAGGATGATTCAAGACTAGGAAACACTGTATGAGAATTATTTTAGTTTCATTCTAATTCTCATCTCAAATTCTCAAATACATGCATAATTCTTGACAATTTGATAAATAGATCCCATATAATAGATCTAGCCAAAATTCTTCTATAGATCTGCATGTGTTCTCAACAATAGTGGCTAACCGAAGCTAAAACATTCCATGCAAATAGGTACAAGCCTAATTTGAAGATCTACAGGAAATAAAAGTAAAATTGATTATAATTCTGCATTTTGAAAACCATTTAGGACATATTTCTCTTCCAACCGAATCAATTTGACTATTGCCTAATCCATTAGGGCTTAGAGTCTACTACAAATCCTTAGATCTAATTTGTTTCCTTACAAAAAATATTATCAAAAATTCTTATCATAATTCATCATTCAAAAATCCTTCTTAGTATTGTAGCAACCTTATCAAATTCATCAAAGCTTTTCTTTAATCCATTGAACTAATAGTAGTGATTAATAGATACACAACCTAACTGGGTTGCATTCAATTGCACAAGCCTTTACTCATACAACATCAAGATAACCAAGTAATCAAAAGGAGACAAAATTTAGAAAGAACTGATATGGAGACAACTCATAATTTGTATTCATTTTCTTTGAAAATTGTATGCATTTATAGTAAACTCAGAATGACCTTAGGAAGAAACATTGAGATCATTCTATATTCATGTATTATCAGGAACTAATAGAGAAAATGCATCATAAACTTGCTCCAAACATTGGACCAAAAAAAAAAACTAAGTACATCACCTAGAAACAATAGAAATTGGACCCTTTCTCTAGCCCTGGAATCTCGCTTATATAATTTGAGATGCAACAAGCTTTAGGCCAAGAGAAATTGACAAGTGTCCTTTACAAGAAATATTTACATACACCTATCACAAGATGACAAAATTAGAGTAACATAAAGACTTATATATCAAACATTCCTTTTGTGTGTCCATTTTTCTTATTCCCTTTGGGAAGACAAAAATAATATGATTGGATTCCTTTAGTGTTTAGGTTCCTTGGGATAGGTGGCCTTCAAATGCGATAGTGATGAGTCATCTCTTGCTACCTAAGGATCCTCTTTGTCTTTATCATCAATGGCAGAGGTGGCTTCTACTTTTGTACCCTCTTCTTTATCATCATCCTCCACCTCATGATCTCCTTCTATTTTTTCTATAGACATGAATTTATCTTTCCACTCATTATAAGCAATGTCATCTAGCCAATCAAAATTCAGAACCCCCCTTTGTACAATTATTAGAGAATCTGCAACTGCCTCTATATCAACCAATTCTTTTCTGATGGATTTGTAGAATATTTGCACTTTAACCAAATCCTCATTTGTCATTGCCCATAATAGATGGCCTGTTTCATTTAAAACCTTATTTATTCTTTCACAAAAGATTTCATCTAGCTCCCTCTTCTATTCTTCCTTTTTCTTCACTTTATGAATAGTCTTTAAAGCACAAGGAAATAAATCAAACTTCTTTGTAATATACTGAGAAAAACAATTAATTAATCTTTTTTGAAAAGAATCTTGTTTGTCATCAAAACCTTGCAATTTATTAAACAAATCAAAGATCAATTCTATTTGATGACATGGTAATTAAATGATGGATATACACATAATATTGATATCTCTATTTCTTTCCGTCCATTTCTACGTGAGGGGTCTAAATGTAGCTTCATTTTTCTTCAATTCATCCCTGAAGGTTGCAATCCCTGATAAAAAATCAAAAAATGATGGCCACTCAATCTTATCTACTAAATACATTATACACTGCCTTATTTTCTCCTTAAACTGATTATTTAGTTCTACATGCAGTGCATACAATTTATTCTTCTCTTCCTCAAATTCCTTTGTAGTGTAGAACGATGGTCTTTTTGGGGTGTCTAGTACTTAAATGATTGGAGTAGATTTGAAAGGTTCAATAGGTGGCTTGGGAGGGTATACAATCCTGGGTCTGCTAGATTCTTCTACTTTTCTTTTCCCCAGTACCTTCTCCATTTGGGATACTTTGTTTTCCAATGGCTGTATCTGCATAACCCTTTCCTCATATGCTTTCAAAACTTCTTCAAATTACCTAGCATTGAGTTGGGAAAATCTATCTTCTTCCTGGCCAGATACAACACTACCAAATTTTAGCATTTGTGAGGCCATTCCTATTATTTTCTTACTACCTACCTCACTGGCCGTGAAAACTGTCAATGCACTAGTATGTTGTACAATAGAGATTTCTTGCATTCTAGTCTTGTCTCTTTATTCAATTGACCAAATAACAAGGGCTTGGTGGTCATCACTAAACTTGACTCCCCTATGAGCCTATAATATCTCTTCCTTAGTCTTAAACTAGACATCCTTTTATTTCCTTACTGAATCAAAAACTATAGCATTCACTATATCCCATTCAGGAAAAATAAGGACTCCTGACTATCTAATTATTTTCCTTTCGGCCTTAAGGGTAAATTGAGAAAAATTATTCAAAAATTTATACTTTACCTCTTCTTTAATAACAAAGTCTAATTTATCAATTTGCTTTGCCTTTATCTTTTCACAAGTCTTCTCAAAATTTCCTATATTTAGCCTCCATAAAAATTGAGCAAATGCTCTAGATTTCACAAAATTTTCATCATTAATAAATTTCTCAAAGGCTTGGGAAATTATTGGGTAAATTTCCTTACCTTGGTAATCAACCACAGTTAAATCCAAGGAAGGTGTAGGTGGTTCTTGTGGCTCTCCAATCTCCAAATCTGTGGAGGTAATAATTACATCTCCCTCTCCACCAATTTGTCTAAGTTGCTCTCTTAGAGATGTTTCATCATCAATCCTAATTAGAGATTGGCTTGGGGAATATTGCTCCACTTGGGAAGAAGACCCTTGCTCTAACTTTTGTCTTTTTGGAGCACTAGCTACAGGTGGACTTTCTGGTCTTGGCCTCTGATGAAGGGGTGTCTATTGTACACTTTGAACCATCACATTCTCTACAAAGTATACTGACTAGGAGATATCATATTTCTATTGTCTATTCTCTTCTGCACCTCTATAGCCTAGTTTGGATAAGCCTTAACATATGTGTCCTTCTTCTCATTCATGGCTTGTATTATTACAACAAAATTATTCATCAATGCCTGCATCTTGGCTCCTTGGTATTTCTTTTCTTTTAATGGATCATAATGGGGGTCAAAAGTATTAATGAATTCTAGGGTTTTTCTAAATACTATCCATTTCTCCTTTCTCAACTCTTGTTCTTGAAAAGTAAAAACATTTCTAATCACATCCTCTGGATAGTAAACTTGTTGCACCATGTGGAAAGCTTTTATTCTCTCTCTTAAGAGGTCATAGAATCCTTCAAGATCAATAAACCTGGCATGAGACTCTACCATGTTATATCTATCTAAGAAAAAATTCAAATTCTTCCACCCTTTCCTTACAAAAACAAAATCATGTGCTATAGTAACAATTGAAAAAAATGTGTCTTTCTTAGGCAACTCCCTCTAATCTATAGTGCCTATTTTCCATAACAACATAGCTATTCCTATCTTAAAAGGCACATGAAATGGTAGCACATGAGGCTTTCCTAAGAAGCCATATACTCTTATTACTGTTGAAACATTATAGGGAATTATATCCCCCCAATTATGACTAACCAGTAGCCCTTTTGCATGGTCCTTGGGTCTGACCAATTCTAACAGTGCTTGTAGAATTCTAGGGCTATCTTCTCTCAAAAGTAATCTAAGCTTTGATGCAAAATATCTGTCAAACCTCACATGACTGGCATCTATGGTTTCTAAGGTTATATCCACACTCCACAATTGTACTAGATTCCTCTCCTCATTTCTAGTTGTTTCCAACTCCATACCCTTGGAGAAGAAGGTAAATCCCTTGTACAAGCATACATGCATAAGAAATGAATACCAATAGAATGGTTCATTCACTTTTCCCCTTGCTATTCCCACCAAACCATTGTGAATCTCCTTTGCAAGGAAGGTAGCAAAACCTAGAATAGTGCTCATCCCAAATTGAAGAGTTTGAGCCATTATAAGGAAAATAGAGCCTAGAATTTGATCAACTTCATCCATCCCAAAAATCTTGCAAAGAGGAAAATATAATGCTTGAGCTCTAAGGTTGAAATGCCTTCTCACTAATGGCTTTGGGGTACTGGCTGTAATCACAAGCAAGGTGTCAATTGTAATAGCATGCTCCTGCAATGGCCCTGTTCTTAGGTATATTCTTTGTACATCATATCTTGCTTGCAAATCATCCATATCAATGATTTCATGTACGGCGTGGTTAGGGTTAAGGTTAAAAAATTCACTAAATAACTTAGGGAAAACCCTAAAAAGATTCACTCTAGAATGATTCTTCACCCAACCCATAATAGGATCATATTTTTTAGCTAGGTCAATCAATAGATCACTATCAAAAAAAACTATAGCGACTATTAATTTTCCAATGTCAAATTCCTAGACATTGCTCATGGGGGTATCTAAATTCCTTTCTGAGAACCATTTTTTGAACAATTGCAAGCCTCCCATAGATACTTGGGCATCTCTTACCTAGTTTTCTCTATCATAGAAACCCTCAACAACAATTACCTTAAGGTTCTTAGGAATGAGTTCTCTTCCTTTAGTTATTTCATTTACTAATAAGGAAAATTTTTCTAGGAAGTCATCATGCACAACCCTCTTTAAGTAATCAGTTTGCCCAAAAAAATCCTTCCATGGAGGCATCTTTAAAAAAATTTAAACTCTTATCATAGAAAATTCTAGATTTCTTATGGTTATAGGTTACTTACCCTCTAAATTTTCCCTTCTTTCTCTACAATTTTCTCTGCAATTTCACTAAAACCGCTATGAGATTTTGTGCCCTTGCTCTAGAAGTCCTTTTTCTCTAAGAAAATCTGCAACTTTGTGATTTAGTAATGGCAAATTTTTATGTTATACCCATGCATTAAGGTCACACAAAGGAACTCTCAAACATATTAAATCCTGTAACCATTACCTCCAATTTGCAACCAAGTTTGAATCCTATCCGTAGAGTTTCATCAGATCAAACGGCTTTGATTTAAAAGGCAAGAAGCTTTATGGCTTTAAAAACAATGCTACGTGTCACAATATCGCTTGCCCACATTTCTTAAATTTCTTGCACCTTAGAATTGTGGGGAAGCACCACTCATTGATCAAGACAAGATCAATGATTAGATCAATTCATATTTGAATAAAGTCTAGTAAGCTATACTGACCAATAGGAATCCTTTATATGAGTTTGCACCTTTTGACAACTTCCATGCTAGTGGGTCCCATTTCTTCTTCTGAGCGAGTAGGTGCTTGATGTCATTATTTCCATGTGTCAAGTTGGCACATTCCCACTTTACTTATTGATTGAGCATTTCCTTGTTGCAAGATTGCATCAGCCATTGATTTTTGAAAGATCAACGGTGACAGTGATTATACCCTACAGAGCTTCTGAGTTAAGAATTGAGACATCATAATGGACACATGTTCACAAGGCACATACCCACTTTACTTAAACTTCATTCAAGTTCTTAATGTGGGCAAGCATCCCTCGTTGATCAAGATAGGATCAATGGTGTGAAACAATTCTACTTTTTATACTTGCATCATCCACTTGGGCCAATGAAGTGACTGCTTTCAATCCGCATGCTCTAACTGATCTAACTATTGTATTAATTTTTGAGGTTTTCACATCCATAGCATAAGTACTTCCAACTAAGAAAAAATGGTAGACCACACGGCATAACTCAATGTTCTTTTGTAATTTGGCCCCACTATGACACATGTCACAAAGGTGCAAACCTGCATTCCTTATTTGACTAATAGCTTCATAATGTGAGATTGCACTAACCCTCAATCTTTAAAAGATCTATGGAAGATGAGGCTTCACTTCCATCTGGCAGACAAACTTCTTCAGTGGCACATCTGGCAGTACATGTTAGTGATCACTTTATAGTGTGTCACACTGTAGCATACAGTTAAAATCTCTTGACCCACCTTGCCACATGTCCAAGAATTGCCTGCCCGCATTATTTATCTCTCTTGCAACTTCAAAATGTGTGCATGCATTGGCCTTTGATCTTTGATAGATCAACAGTTATAGAATCAAATGTTTTAAATACCACGTTGGCTGCAGTGATGAATAAAATATCTCCATCCATTTGGACTCATTTGACATTTTCCACAGAAGACATCTCATCATCATCTTTTAGAACGATGAGCCCATCTTGTTAGACTATGCCACTTGTCTCATTTTTGCTAAACCCGCATTATTTAATTCACGAGCATCTCCTTCTTGCTAGAAAGTGCTAGCCCTTGATTCAAATGAAATCAATGGTTAATGCTTCTTGGTGATAAAGGCATATCTCTATCAGTAACTCAACCAATGATATCATAGGAAATCTAGAATGTGCATGAAAAGTATTGATGAACCTGCAAAAGTTTTGACTAGCTCTGACAACCATGAAGCTTTTTTGGTGCACTGAGGCTGAAATGTCAACAGGGGCTATGTGTTGAAAAGGTGCTTGCCCGCAATATTTAAAAACCTCACAGCTCCATATTGTGGGCAAGCCTCAACCCTCGATCTTAAAAGGATCTACAATGCTTAAAAGATATTACAACTTGGACCTTTTTTCAAATTAAAAAAATGTAATTTAGGAAAACTTTATAAATTTTATCAAAAGATTAATAAAGGCATCTTTGAGCAGATAAATCTTTTGGATAAAAATGTCCCACCAAAATTTATTTGAAACAATACTTTCTAAAGTTCTAAAAGGCTAGGGCCAAACAAGGCAAGGCACAAGGTTATTTGGTGAATTTTTTGCCTAGGGTTTTTTAACCAAATTTCAAATTACTTGGAATGCACATTTAGGGTTTTTCACTGCTGAATACAACAAAACAAGGGTGGTGAAAAACCAGGCCAACATGTTCAACATAGGTGATTATGATATTTTAAACAATTACAATGTTTCCAAATGGAAATCTTGTCCATTTGGAAATTAAAGGGAGAGTATGAGGTTATCATACAGCTATGCCATAGTAATTTATGACTCTTTTTGTATGAGAGCTGATCAAAACTATGCCAAGTGAGGGAATAAGAAAACACATATATACTCTCCAAAGAGTTGGAAATGTGTGAATGGCTCAACTCCCACTCTTTGGTTGTAATGAACATAAAATATTTTAAGAACAAGGTAGAAAGCTTTGGCAAATGAGCAGAAGAAATTTGAGGGTAGCTAGATGTTGTATAACTATAACCTTTGTGGGAAAGAGTATAGAAGTGACAATGCTCGTACTCAACACCTTAAGTCAAAAGAACATATTTCTTGTGTAACTAAGGTTGTGAAGTTTTATATTTTTTGTCATTAAGCCACTCCCAAAGTGAGTTACAAGATCCTCAACTACCTATTGTGAGAAAAAGGAAGATTCTAAAAACAACAAGGAATGGATGTGTTGCAATAAGAAAGGGCAACCATTTCAAAGTTTAGAAGTTTTTAGGAAGCATATGATCTCAAAAAACCACTAAAAATTATGCTATGGAGATGGCAATGAGAAAGAAGATAGTGATTTTGATGACTTTTATAACTATACTAACAATTATGTCAATTAAAGTGGTGTGTAGATAGTGGCCATGGGGAAAAATCTGGATGCAAACTTTTAATTTGGTAGGAGGAACTAAAAAATAAAGACATCTACTCCAAACAAAACTTGATTTCCTTCTTTTTGACACCTTTTTGAACAATGTGCATTTTAGAAAGGGGTTTTGATTTTTCTTATGTATCATCAAAGATGACCCCTATAGTATGGTGTGGAATGTGTATGAATCTGGGGATAGCATGTTACCTATGGTTCATTGTTGGATACAATTGTTCAATTATGTGTTGTCTTTGATGTCACACAAATATCATATCAGTCATCAGATAGTATCTACCGACCTTAGAAGGTCAACAAGGAAAAAGATAGTGTCTACTGAGCTCAGAAGGTTAGTAAGGAAAAGGATAGTGTCTACTAAGCTCACAAGGTCAGTAAGGCAAATGATAGTGTCTACGGAGCTCAGAAGGTCAGCTAGACAAAGGACAATTTTTATCAAGCTTTCAAGGTAATCAAAGAAATGTAGTTCTTAATGAGCTCACTCGGTAATCGAAGAAAATGTGATAGAAATAGTTCTTATTGAGTTCACTCGATCATCAAAGGTAATTTGGAAGAAGCAGTTCTTATCTAGCTTACTCAGTCATCAAAGGTAATTTGGAAGAAGCAATTCTTATCAAGGGATTCAGTTCTTACCGAGAAAACTCGGCAGCAAAAGGATTTTAAGGATATTGCAATGTTAACCGAGTCAAGATGGTTAACACACAAAATTCCTAGAAGCAGTATTTATCGAGCAAGGTCGGCCAGTAAAGAATTTCATTATCTTATGAGATAACATTTATTTGTTAAGAGTAATACCTATAGTCGACTGATGTATGATTTATTGGTAAATGTAACATGTAAATGGGCCAACTTGACAATTTGAATTGTATAAGTAAGAAGTCAAGTTGTGAATTCTAAAATGTATGAAGTGAAAGAATGTGGAATTAATGTGATATGAAGACTGATTGTTGTGGAAGTAGATTTAAAGAATGATCAGAGATCATTGAGGAGTAGTAGAGCCATATTTGATCAAGGAGGATCTAATGATGCTAAACAAAGACCTATAACCAGCAAATTCAATTACATCTTGTTTAGATCAATTCATTATTTCTTTCTAACCATAGTAGCAGTGATTTCAAATCTCGTAATAGATTTGGTTTAACAACCATTTTGTAAATCCTCTAACAAGGTGATAGTTTAGTTGAATTGTTCTAAATACCTCTAGCAAGGCCACTCCTAACAAGGTGATTAAATCCTCTAACAAAGTCACACCTAATAGTGTGTATTCTAACCTTTAATAGGGTTAGCTCCTAAAAGGGCTCACTTCATAAGAGTGAAAAATTGGTGACTAGTTACTTGGTGGTTTTTCCCATATTGATTTTCCACATTAAAACTGGTGTCTCTTGTGTTCACTTTATTTTAATTACATGCATGAATTCTTGAAAAGAAAGTAATAGTTTAATTTACCAAGTTACAACACTTTCTTATTGAGTATAAGTAGTATCTAGATCTTTAAGACATCTAATGGATTTGTGGATTAATTTTTGTTAGTAACTAATTCACCCCCTCCCTCTTAGTTACTCTATCTTTAATCCCAACAATTGGTATCAGAGCTATTGGTGCTTATAGGAAAAGGTTTCAAGGATCTAAGCTAAAGATTAGGATGTCTTACAAAAGGAAAATTCCAAGACTTAACAAGGACAACTTCTCAGCATGGCAAGGATTGATGAGGCTTCATTTGGCTTCTATTGGTGATACAGGGCTGAAGTACCTTGATGAAAAATATGAAGAACATTCTGGTACATTATCTGCCAATGATATTGCTAAAAAGAAGACTCACAATAACATGATGATAGATATAGCATCTGCTCTGAGTTATGAAGAATTTGATGACATCAAGCATTGCAAAACTACCATTGAAATGTGGAACAAGCTTAAAGAAATCTATGGAGGAGATGATAATGTGAGAAGAGCCAAAGCATAAAGTTTGAGAGGACAATTTGATCAAATGAGGATGAGAGAGGATGAAAACATTGCAAAGTACATTGAAAGAGTTCAAGCGTGTGTTAGTGCAATCAAAACATCTAGAGGAGATATTAGTGAGGAAACAATTATAAGTAAAGTTCTTAGAACTCTACTTCCCATTTATGCAATCAAAGTCTTTGCAATTCAAGAAAGGAGATGTGAGGCAAATCATAAAATAAATTTAGAGGCCATAGTTGGAAGATTGATTGCATTTGAGCTAAACAACTATGCCAATTATGTTCCAACTGCCAAGAATGTTGAATCAGCATTTGAAGCCAAGCTTTCACTCAAAGAAAAAGTGAAAAAGATGAAGGATCCAAAATCAGACAGTGATGAAGAATCAGAAAAAAATTTAGATAGTGATCTTGGAGTGGTTGAAGCTCTACTAGCAAGAAAACATTCAAGAGACAAAGGGAAATACAAAGGTAAGGTTCCTCTAATCTGTTTCTCTTGTGAAGAAATTGGACATATTGTTGCTAGGTTCCCAAATAAACAAAACAAAGATGAGAAGAAGGGTCACAAGTACAATGGGAAGAAAGACTTCAAATCATTCAAGGATAAAGGTAGGAAAACATGTTTTATGGAAAAATATTCTAATGATTCTAATGATGAAGAAGAATATGAAATTGTCTATATTGCTGTAAAATATGAATTTTATAATGATGAAGAAATGGCACTAATTTCTCATATGAGCAAAAATGATACATGGATCATAGATAGTGGTTTTTCTCATCACATGAATGGTGATAAAACTAAGTTTGAATATTTTGAAGACTATGATGGTGGCAGTGTAAGATTTGGTAACAATGAACCTTGTTGTATAATAGGAAAAGGAAGAATCTCACTAACCAAGGAACTTGTATGTGATAATGCATATTGGGTAGAAGGACTAAAAAAAAATTTGTTGAGTGTGGCACAACTACTCAATAATGGATTCAAAGTAGAATTTATGCATGGAAAAGCTGATTGGATCAGGAACCCATACATAAGGTTACTTATTTTATCTTGAGCTTAGTGAATGTTCATATTTCATTGCTCAAATTGAAGAAAGCTAGTTATGGCATATGAGGTTGTGTCATGTAAACTTTGACAATTTAACAAAAATCAGTAAATTCAAGAAAGTAAGAGGTATTCCTAGCATAAAGAAACCTGAGGTTGGTCTATGCAAGAATTGTCAAATTGGTAAAATGGGAAAGACTAGTTTTAAAAGCAAGAACTATTAGACTAAAGAAGTTCTAGAAATTGTGCATACTAATTTGTGTGGACCTATTCGAATTGAAAGTTATACTAGTGAAAAAATCTTCATTTTGTTTGTTGATGATTATTCAAGAATGATGGTTGTCATGTACCTTAGAGAAAAATCAAAAGCATTTGAAAAATTCAAATGGTATTTGGCTAGAGTAGAAAAGGAAATAGGAAAAAGATTAAAATGCTTAATGTTTGACAGAGGTGGTGAATTCATTTCACACAAGTTCAATAACTTTTGCATTGAAATGGGAATCAAAAGATAGGTTTCAACACCTAGAACTCTAGAACAAAATGGAATAACAGAAAGAAGGAATAGATCTATAATGTATTGTGTAAGAAATTTAGTGATTGAGAAAGGCATTGCTATCAAATATTGGAAGGAAGCTATCAGCACTGCAATTCATACCTTGAACTGAGTATAGCTGAAAAAGGACTCATTCAAAACACCCTATGAGTTGTGGTATAGCAAAGTATTTGGAAGCAAATGTTACATTTTGAAAGAATCTAGAAAACATAAATTTGATGTAAAAAGTGATAAAGGAATATTTTTGGGATACTCTTGCAAAAGAAAAGCATATAGATGTTTGAACTTATCTACTCACAAAGTTATAGAAAGTGGACATGTGAAAGTTGATGAGTTTGTAGAAAGAACAGAAAAAGAAAGAAAAAAGGAACCTGAAGACTATAGAAGATTCATTTACGTTGAACTTGATACAATGCCAAGTATACCTATTATTCAAGAATCCTCAACTCTAGAATCTTTAGTTACCGAGTCACAGAAATTTCAAACTGAGCTAATGCCTCCTAAGTTGCAAGAACCTGAGTTGCAAATAGAAGCTATCAAGTTAGCATCTACCAAACTTGAGCAACTAGAATTAGAACCAGAAGTTGAGACATAGAAGGATAACAATGCAAGTCATTCAAAAGGCAAGGAGCCCATGTTAGCCAAGTATGTCAGATAGCATCATGCACCAAATAAGATCATTGGTGATAAATCAAAAGGAACAATGACAAGAAGTAAGTTGAAAGGCATTTGTTTACTTGCTGATTTTGAACCTAGAAATGTCAAAGATGCACTAGATGATGAAAGTTGGATTGAAGCTATGAATGAAGAAATAGAATAGATAGGGAAAAAGAAAACATGGACTCTTGTACCTAGACCCAAAGACAAGAATGTGATTAGAACAAAGTGGGTATTTAGAAACAAACTAAATGAAGATTGTAAGGTATCAAAGAACAAAGCTAGACTAGTATGCAAGGGATACTCTCAAGAAGAAGGTGTAGACTATGGAGAAACTTTTGGTCCCATTGCAAGATTGGAAGGTGTCAGAACCTTACTTGCATATGCTACATTCAAATGATACAAAGTATATTAGATGGATGTCAAGTCAGCATTTCTCAATGGCATATTGGAGGAAGAGGTTTACATTGAGCAGCCTAAAGGTTTTGTTGATCCAGAAAAGAAGGACATGGTTTGCAAATTGCATAAAACATTATATGGTCTAAAACAAGCCCCTAGAGCATGGTATGAAAGATTGCATAACTATCTTATTCAGATTGGTTTTCAAAGAACTAATGACAAAAATAGTTTGTACATAAAGGAAGGACCAGATACTAAGATTGTTTTGGCAAAAATATTTGTAGATGATACTTTTCTCATAGGAAATGATGATCTTTGCAAAGAATTTTTAGAACAAATGAACAAGGAATTTGAAATGTCAATGTTTGGTGAAATCAAATTATTTGTTGGTCTTCAAATTCAATAGAATAAGAATGGCATCTACATCACTCAATCTAAATACATTAAGGAGATACTAAAAAATTTGGTATGGAAGATTGCAAACTAGTTGGGACTCCTATGTGTACTAGATTAAAACTCACCAAGGATGATGAATCAAAGGAAGTGGATCAGACATTGTATAAATCTATGATTGGAAAGATGCAATATTTAGTGCACACAAGACTAGACATTTCCCTTGTAGTAGAGATTGTAGCAAGATTCTTAGAAAAACCAAAAGAAAATCACATGATGGCAATCAAAAGGATCATGAGATACTTAAAAGGAACTAAACATTATGGATTATGGTATAAACTTGGAGGAAAATTGGATTTAAAGGTGTTCACTGATGCAAATTGGGCAGTAAATATTGATGATAGAAAGAGCACAAGTAGAGGAGCTTTCTTTCTTGAAAAAAGGTTGGTTTTTTGGACAAGCAAAAAGCAGAATTGTACATCTCAATCCATAGTAGAAGCTGAATATGTTTTAGCAGTAGTAAATTGCTCAAACATTGTGTGCTTTAAATAATTATTGAAAGGTATGAAGCAAGAAATCAAAGAACTAGTTCTTATGTTTTGTGATAACACAAGTGCAATTAACATCTCCAAGAATCCAATGATGCATTCAAAAACCAAGCATATTGCCATAAAATATCACTTTGTTAGAGAATTGGTGCAAGAAAAGGAAATAAGATTAGAATATGTGCATACAAAGGAACAAATTGCTGACATGTTCACAAAGTCTTTACCTAAGGATGCATTCTTGTATCTAAGAGGTAAGTTAGGGGTCATTCCCCTATCTAAAGCTCGCTAAAATATAGCTTTAGTGATGCATCAACAAGAACAAAATTGAAAATCTATCTGTTGATGTAGCAAACCAATGAAGATATTGCATATGAATCAGTACATTAGGTACAATGTTATTTAGTTTTTTTGAGTTGTCTTTGGCATTTGTTGTCAAAGAGGGAGAATATACTATCATATCTTTATGAAATTTGCAAATAAAAAGAATTTGTGTAAGAGGGAGAGATTATTATGAAAGAGGAGTCATATCTTTCTAAAATTTGCAAATAATAAGAATTTATGTAAGAGGGAGAGATTATTATGAAAGAGGGAGTTTTGTATTCTGTCATTAAAAGAGTTCTTTTCAAATTTTATTCTGCTATGACATGTTGTGTTGCCATCAATGCCAAAGAGGGAGATTGTTCGATATAATTATTCAATTGTGTGTTTTCTTTGATGTTAAAAAAATATCATATCAGTCATCAGATAGTATCTATCGAGCTCAGAAGGTCAACAAGGCAAAGGATAGTGTCTACCAAGCTCATAAGGTCAACAAGGCAAAGGATAGTGTCTACCGAGCTCAGAAGGTCAACGAGGCAAAGGATAGTGTCTACCAAGCTCAGAAGGTCAGCTAGACAAAGGACAATGTTTACCGAGCTTTCAAGGTAATCAAAGAAATTTAGTTCTTATCGAGCTCACTCGATAATCAAAGAAAATGTAACGAAAATAGTTCTTACTGAGTTCACTCGGTCATCAAAGGTAATTTAGAAGAAGTCGTTCTTGTTGAGCTCACTCGATCATCAAAGGTAATTTGGAAGAAGCAGTTCTTACCAAGACAACTTGGCAGCCAAAGGATTTTAAGGATATTGCAATGTTAACCAAGTCAAGATGGTTAACTCAGGAAATTCCCAGAAGTAGTATTTACCAAGTAGGGTCAGCCAATAAAGGATTTCATTGTCTTATGAGATAACATTTATTTGTTTAGAGTAATATTTGTAGCCAACTAATGTACAATTTATTGGTAAATGTAACATGTAAATGGGATGACTTGACAATCTAAATGGTATAAGTAAGAAGTTAAGTTGCGAATTCTAAAATGTATGAAGTGAAAGAATGTGGAATTAATGTGATATGAAGATTGATTGTTGTGGAGGTAGATTTGAAGAACGATAAGAGATCATTGAGGAGTAGCAGAGCCATATTTGATCAAGGAGGATCTAATAATGTTGAACAAAGACCTGTAACTAGCAAATTCAGTTGCATCTTGTTTGGGTCAATTCATTGTTTCTTTCTAACCATTGTAGCAGTGATTTCAAATCTCTTAATAGAGTTGGGTTTAACAAAATTTTTGTAAATCCTCTAACAAAGTGACAATTTAGTTGAATTGTTCTAAAGACCTCTAGTAAAGCTCACACCTAACAAGGTGATTAAATCCTCTAATAGGGTCACACCTAATAGTGTGTATTGTAACCTTTAACAGTGTTGGCGCCTAACAAGACTCATTCTAGAAGAGTGAAAAATTGGTGACTAGTTACTTGGTGGTTTTTCCCATATTGGGTTTCCACATTACATCTGGTGTCTCTTATGTTCACTTTATTTTCAGTTACATGCATGAATGCTTGAAAAGAAAGTAATAGTTTAATTTACCAAGTTACAACACTTGCTTACTAAGTATAAGTAGTATCTAGATCTTTAAGACATTTAATGGATTTGTGGATTAATTTTTGTTAGCAACTGATTCACCACCCCCCCCTCAGTTACTCTATCTTTAATCCCAATAGTTCATAGCAGTTATTACAACCATCAGCCAAATTTTAAATTTTCTCTCCAATTCCATGCAAAAAAATCACCATTCCAAAGTCTTTCATTTGCAACACACATCTGATAGGCCAAATGAATGGTTTCATTATTATAAATATAAATCATATGATTCTAATTTTATCACTAAGGTGATTATAGTGTTGTTGGAAAACAAGATGGCAGTGGTTAGAAAGAGAAAATAGGAGGTAGAACTAATAGGCAACTATGTCCAAAAGAAAAAAAAGGTTAAGGAATGAGGAATCTATAACTATAAATATGCTCTCATAATTACTTTTTCTATTTAATTAAATAATCTTTAATTAATTAGAGACACTTTTGTTTAATTAAATAACTTCATTTAATTAATTGGGAATGACTTCCCATTTAATTAAATAACTTTGTTTACTTATTTAGAAGTACTCCATTTAATTAAATAATTTCTTTTAATTAATTAGAAATACTTTTCTCATTTAATTAAATAATTACATTTAATTAATTAAGATAGGCATATTTATTAAATTAAATAAATTTAATTCCATAGTACATTAGCCTTAGGATATAATTTAATTTAATTAAAGTATAAATACTTTAATAATTAAATTAAATATTAATCAATAAGTTTAATGTGACTAATATGAGTAAATACTATAGGAATTAAATAATAAGCATGATGAATGTAGATTTAAGTTTTTTGCATCTGACAATTAAGTCAAGTAGCGAATAGCAGAATGAGAATTGCCTATTAGAATAGGACTTTGAAATTATCAGGAATAGACTAGAATTGGTATAATGGCAATGAGCCAATTTTGGGGTATTACATTTTTCCCCTCTTTGAATGAATGTGCGAGCAAAACGTTGTATTCAAAGATAATCAGAAAGCATGATGCAAACATGAGATTGGTTTCGAAGGTGATGATACGGAGACCAATTGATAAGCTTTTTAAGGACTATCTCTAGAACAGATCTTAATCCTAAGGAATCCAAGTAGAGCACTTAGATACCTAAGATTGATAGCATTTAAAAGACTACCTCTAGAACGAAGCATAATCTTTAAGGATCCAGATAGAATGTCTAGATACCTAAAATTGAGAAGCATTTAAAAAGTTTCTTCAGAACAAAGTTTAACCTTTAAGGATCCAGATAGAACACCTGGATACCCGAGAGTGATAGAGCATTTAGAAGACTATCTCTAGAACAGAGCTTAATCTTCAAGGATCCAAATAGAACACCTAGATACCTAGAATTGAAAGCATTTAGAAGATTATCTCCAGAATAGAGCTTAATCTTCAAGGATCCAGATAGAACACCTAGATACCTAGAATTGAAAGCATTTAGAAGATTATCTCCAGCATGAAGCTTAACCTTCAAGGATCCAGATAGAACACCTAGATACCCAAACTTGATAAAAGAAAGATAACAAGGTTCAATCATGAGTCGTAGAATCATCCTTAGAATGAGGCTTGATCCTCAGGAGAAGGGGTTTAAACTATCCCAATACCTATCTATCAAACTTTGAGAAGAGTTGTTATAAGGTTGATCAATTGATGAAAAGATAAGATAGATGGAAAAGATGCCAGATAGAAGGAAATAATATGCCCCAAGTGATGTGATGCCCCAAGTGACTAGGACATAAGATGGGAACTAGATGCCCCAAGAAATAAGTATTTAATGATGTAATCATCATGCCCCCTTGGGAGCGAAATCGAAAGATGACACACCAGAAATATGATTGAAGTAGTATATCATGTCAGCAGAATCTAGAAGAGATCAGAACGATCTAAAGATTCGGTTGATTTGAAATGATTGTGAAGTCACAATGAGTTTGACCAAAAGTTGACCAAAGTCAGCCACAGTTGACATAAGTTGACTATTTTCAAAATGAATTTTGAAAATATGGAGAATGTAAAGTTGAAAGGATTCCAAGAATCATAAAGTATCAGAAAGATTTGGGCTGCACAAGCGTTCGATCACGTTGGTCCCCAAAATTTTAAAATGCATTTTTAAGGCTCTTAGGTGTGTCAAATTTTGAATTTGATCCCAAAAATGGATCCAGAACGGTCCAATTAGCTAGGGGTGCGATTTTTGCACAAACTCGAGTACTTTAAAAAATTTGGTCAACACCTATAGAAGGGCTCGAAGGGTCATTTGTGCTTTTTGTCTTGTAGTGATTTTGAGCTCTGATAGAGACATGGTAGTGAACATGAGATATCATTTTTTTGAGCACTCTAGATGACATAGCCAGCTAGTAGACTACGGACCACTGGTGAGCCATCGATCTTCCATCTTTGTACTTTTGTTTTCATGCATTTCTAGTTCATTTATGCACATTTTTAGCATGTTTTAGGATGTTCAATTCTTTCTTCGTGCGAGACCGATCTCTTCTTGCATGAAGATCTTCTTTCTTCACATGAAGAAATAGGATGCGCTATTTCTTCGCATGCGGCCGAAATATCTTCACGCAGGGCAATTTTGGTTTCGCACGAAGGTGGAGATTCTTCACGCGAGGCAATTCGTGTTTCACGCGAGAACCTCTTTTCTCGCACGAGGAGATCTTTTTTCATGCGAAGGCTAGATTCTTCGCATGAAGAAAGAACTATTTCGTGTGAAACTATATGTCTTTGCACCAGATTTCACTAATCTCGCTCAAAATTCTGTGCCAGTTTTGTGATTTTCGCATTTAGAAATTGCATTTTATTTTGTTTTGATGCTTTGATTTGACTTGATACTGATCATTTGTTTGTCATTTTTTTTTTTTGTGCATGCAGGAGGTCTTTGAAGATGTATCATTTAGATCTCATTATCCACCTTATGGAGAGTTATTGTAAAGTTTGAATGACGTAGATCAGGCACACATTGCTCGATTGGGTTTGTCTTCACTATGCCAGATTCCAGCCGTGATGGTGAATCACGGTTTACTGACTGCATTGGTAGAGTGTTTCCATTCAGAGACGAACACATTTCATTTGTCGATGGGTGAGATGAAGATTACCCTGGAGGATATTTGGAGGATACTGAGGATCCCATTTCATGGTGCTCGAGTCATCTATGATACAGTGCCTTGATTAGGGATAGAGGCACTTTTCATTGTATTCAGGAGAGAGCTACCAAGAGGCAGAGCCATCAGCTGGGATGAGCTGATGCATACTTATGGACCCACAAATAGGTTGGCATCCATGCTGGGTATTTTCTTGAGCTGCTTCCTATGTCCTGATAAGGGACAACATGGATTGGAGTGTGGATGGGGTGTCATGCTCTGTAGGATGGTTGAGGCACCCGAGATCTTTGGGTGGGGTCAGTGCATGTTGGCCCATCTTTTTCATGAGATGCATGAGGTCATCTTCCATGAGAAGAAGACCATGGTAGTAGGCTTTTATGTGCTATAGATCTAGGCCTGGGAGCATCTCCCTGTATGTAGGCTAATTTTTGAGGATTCTCGGGAGCCCATGGAGCCCTACATCTGTAGATATCAAGGGCATATTACCCAGGCCCACTTGGGTAAGACTGAGCACTAGCAGACTCATCTTGATGACCTGGTGTCTGTTATATGGCGACCCTAGAGAGAGACAAAGGACTGGGATGATGCCCTAAGAGAGTTACCTTGGATGTTTAGTTCTCGACCACTGGCAGGCAGGACGACATCTGTCATAGAGAGATTCGTGATCTCACGAGTGTGGCGGCAGTATGATCAACCATAGGATATTTCAGCTGAGTACTATGCCTATGCCAAGGTGCAGAAGGATATAGAGTGGGGATGGCCTCCACAGATGGATCCAGGACGATCCATGATAGATATCTATAGCTTAGTTGTAGTTCAGTGGGACTACCTGCCAGAGGTAGTAGATGCTAGGATGACACCTACATATTAGGCATTTTTTATGAGCCATCCATTCCCATGCTTCACGGATCCACTAGGGACGGTAAGGCAAGTACAGGGACAGAGACAGGTGCTCGAGCAGCAGCAGGTACAGCCACAGATGCCACCACAGGTCTAGCACCAGGTATAGTAGATACCTATTCCTCCACATCAAATGGGATCAGACCCAGGTGTTGGGGGTAGTGGGGTAGGACATAGTCGGCGGAGGAGGCAGAGGACAGAGGAGCAGGCCCCTCAGCAGGAGGTCCCATAGTAGCAGGTGTCTCCACAGCCACAGGTACCTCCTCCAAAGATGATTGATGAGGATATGCTGGATCAGTCGGCGAGTGGGGTACAAGATGCGGTACAGTGGTATCGAGAGTGGGTTTGTGCAGCCTCCTGACAGTTGGGAGAGTTGCAGATTGCATTAGCATCAGGGATGCGCAGCTGGTAGAGTGACAGCGAGAGATAGATTGTCAGAGAGAGCGCACGGAGGCTGCAGAGCGTAGGCTAGAGCTGGTACAAGATGAGATCTACTTCCAGTCTGCTCAAGCTGCATATTATTATGCTGCATACACTAGTGTTGTACCTAATGAGAAATTGCAGGTGCAGCGATTCTCTCAGTATGCGTGAGAGTCTGGAGGTGCACGAGCTCCTGTCAGGCTAGATATGCCACCACCACCTCTGCCACCTACTACCCCTGCTCCTCCTAAAGGCGAGAGTTCAGGATAGAGTTAGATGCTTTGTGCCTTTCTTTTTTTTTGATCTCTGGCTATGTATCGATTGGTGTGCCAGCACCACATGTATCATTTTTGATCGATTGCGCTCAAGTAGCGCCCATTTTTGTACTGACCCATTCTTTAATATATATATATATATATATGAGATTTTGAGCCGACTATTCCTGTGTACATTTCATTGTCTATTTTGTTTTGCTCTGATGTACATGAGATGTATGTTTAGATAGAACACATATGTATGAACTGACATCTGACATAGTTTTGTGTATTTTTGTTTGACAGTCACAGGTATTCTATTGAGGAGCGAGAATCAACGAACCAAATGCTTGTGCAGCCATGGAAGAATCTAATGCATGTGGATTATGAACAAGATTACCATCAAATTGCATGCTAATGCAAATGAAGTATGCAAGACTATGTTAAATGCAACCCTAGGTCTGGTTACCAAGCCTCAATGTTTTATTATCATTGGATATAAAATAAAGTTTGTATGTTATACAATTTCCATTGACATTGCAATCATGAAAATATGAATATAACATACGTTATTGGGATGTCGGGATTAAATGTAAGCATTCGAGGCACAAGAAGCCAGAATGACCAGAACATTTGTCCCTTTTAATGTAGCAAGTTAACATAAGCATCAAAGCATGAATGCTAGGATGACCTAAATGTTGCTTGCATGACAGGCACACCAAACACATGAGAGATTTCTCTTATGCTAAGTATTCAGTATTCATTCTATTCGCAATGACCCTTGCGTTCGTAACCTGAGATAGAAGTGTGCTAGATATACTCACAGTGACCTGTATGTTCACTTAATAGGACGATTATCAGTATTTACTGTAGCATAAAGAGTTCACTCCAACAAACAAGAAGAACCAATGTCATTGATGTATCTATATAAAAGGAGTCAAGGTACACATGGCCATCCAATACGAGATGGAGGCTCTTATAGTGGACACCCCTCTTATAGGAATAGATCAACTTATTAGAACTAAACTGCAAACAAAAAGCAAAAAAAAAAAAGATCATGTCCCCAGTCATTACTTCTCTAGTCAAAGATGACATCATCGAGTTACTCGAGGAGATATGATAAAGCAAAACAAAGAAAACAAAGAAAATTCTCAGCATATCCAAACAAGTATATCATTGAGTTTAATGTTTTCGGGATTGATGTCAAGTGTCAATGTCCAGAATATGTAAGAAAGAAATCTCTTCAATAGGGTGACAACAGTAGGTGGACGCAGTTAGAACGACTAGTGACTGAGGTCAAAGAGGAATCTTCACAATGAAAAACCTAAGAAGGACTAAGCGACAATAGACAGACACAGCCAGGATGACTAGTGACTAATGCAAAAGAGATGTTCCATAAAGGAATCTTGAGACATGACCCAAGCAATGGCAGGTAGACACAACTAAAACAACTGGTGACCGTTGTGAAAGAGATTCTATGAGGAGAATCTCGAAAAGAGTGACACTGGCGATCATAGGCAGATGCAGTCAGAATGACTGGTGACTGTCACATAGGAAATTCTATGAGGAGAATCTCAAAAAGAGTGACACTGGCAATCATAGGTAGACACAGTCAGAATGACTAGTGACTGTCACGTAGGAGATTCTATGAGGAGAATCTCAAAAAGAGTGACATTGGCGATAGTAGGCAGACGCAGTCAGAATGACTGGTGACTGTCACGTAGGAGATTCTATGAAGAGAATCTTGAAAAGAGTGACACTAGTGACAGTAGGCAGATGTAGTCAGAATGACTAGTGACTGTCACATAGGAGATTCTATGAGGAGAATCTCAAAAAGAGTCACATTGGTGATAGTAGGCAGATGCAGTTAGAATGACTGGTGGCTATCGCGTACAAGATTTTATGAGGAGAATCTTGAAAAGAGTGACACTGGTGACAGTAGGAAGATGCAGTCAGAATGACTGGTGACTGTCGCGTAGGAGATTCTATGAGGAGAATCTCGAAATGAGTGACACTAGTGACAGTAGGCAGATGCAGTCAGAATGATTGGTGACTGTCGCATAGGAGATTCTATGAGGAGAATCTTGAAAGAGAGTGACACTAAGGGGGGAATGCCCCCAAGCTATGACAAGACTCAATCCATGGATACATGAGCAGAAAAAGTAGGAAAGTGAAAGCATGAAAGTGACTAATAAGAGGCGCCTGTTTACCAGGTTTTCACCTTCTTGGCAGGATTTTTATTTTTTTATTTTTTATTTTTTGAGATTTTTTCAATTTTTTAGGATTTTTTTCAGGACATTTAGATATGTACAAAGAGCTTGCTGAGATTGAATCAAGTATAAAACCACTTCAGGTGGAGAGTTTTCATAGGCTCTTTAAGCACTTCTCCTTTAGTTGTGGAAAGTTGATAGGCGCCAGATCCATATACTACAGTAATGATGTAAGAACCTAGCCAATTTGGTTCAAACTTTCCCTTTTGCATTCGTTGTTGTTGATTCTTAGGATTCTCTCTTAGGATGAGATCACCCAGCTAGAACTCACGTGGCCTAATTCTCCTATTGTAGCTTCATGCCATTCTTTTTGATATGCTCGTAGATGATCACATGCCACTTGTCATTGTTCATCCAGTAACACAAGCTCTTGAAGTCGGGCTATCCTATAGTCATCATCTTTGATAAGACCTTTCATAGAGATTCTCAAGGTAGGAATCTTGACCTCTATCGAAAGCACAACATCCGCCCCATATACCAACGCAAAAGGAGTCATGCCCGTTGGAGTTCTAATGCTTGTTCTATATGCCCATAGGGCTGGATTGATCTGGAGATGCCAGTCTTGCCCTGACTTACTGACTGTACGATGAAGAATTTTGAGGATCGCCTTCTTGGATGCCTCAGCTTGGCCATTACCCTAGGAGTAATAAATGGAAGACCAATGTTGTGTAATTTTGAATTTCTTGCACAGTTCCTTAAGATCTTTATTTTTGAATTGTCCTCCATTATTAGTAATGATTGAGGACGGTATACCATATCTACAGATGATGTAGTTTGTGATAAAAAAGCACTACAGTTTTGCCATCAACAATTGTGAGAGGGACTGCCTCTACCCATTTCGTGAAATAATCTATAGTGGTGATAATGAACTTATGTCCATTAGAAGAGGTTGGGTGAATTTGTCCCACCAAGTCAAAGGCCCACTGTTGAAATGGCCATGTTGTAGTAGAGGGAATCAACTCTCTAGCTGGAGCGTGAATGAGATTCCCGTGTAGTTGACACTATTTGTAGGACCTAACATATTTAATAGCTTCTTGCTCCATTTTAGGCCAGTAGCAACCAGCACAAAGGAGTTTGTGAGCTAGTGTTAGGCCATTGGAATGAGATCCACAAATGCCTTCGTGAACATCAATTAGTGCACGTTTGGACTCATCAAGTTCTAAACACCTAAGGAGTGTTTTTTCGAGACCTCTCCTATACAGATCGTCAGCAATAATGACATAATGTGAAGCGTTACGAATTAGGTAGCGTTTCTCATTCCAGGTCAGACCTTCTAGAATGGTTTGATTACAAAGGTAGAAATAGATGTGATGGTAGCGGGATAATTCTTGTCCTATAATAGAACAGATCATCTTGGAATCAGGTGTGTCATAGGCTGGGTAGTGTAATGCTTCCACCAAGAACTCATGTCAGAGATCATTTTCTGGCATTTGTAGAAGGGAGGCCAGAGTGGCCATGGCATTAGTTGCTTTATTATCTGCACGTGGAACCTGTTGGAAGGTGATGTGTGCAAAATATTTCATCAAGTCATCAACCATGCATTTGTAAGGAATTAGTTTTTCATCCTTTATTTGATACACATCATTTACTTGGTTGATGGAAAGTTGAGAGTCACTGAAGATATCCAACTGATCTACTCTCCATTCAGCTGCAATTTTCATACCACTGATCAAAGCTTCATATTCAGCAATGTTATTTGTACAAGGAAACATGATCTTGTATGCTTTGGGCAATGAGTATTTCTATGGTGTGATGAAAAGTAATCCAGCACCTAATCCTTTTTGTGTGAAGGATCCATTGAAGAACACAACCCATGTATGGTAAGTGAGTGTTAGAATTGACTCATCTGGAAAATCAATGTTTATTGGTAGAAGACTCTATATGGGTGCCTCAGCCAGCTGGTCTACAATTGCTTGTCCCTTTATAACTTTTCGTTCAACATATTGGATGTCAAACTCACATAATATCATGACCCATTTAGCCAATCTTCCTGTGAGAGCTGCCTTACTGAGCAAATACTTTAATGGATCTATTTTAGCCACAAGCCATGTAGTGTGGGAAAGCATGTAGTGTCTCAACTTTTGGGAAGCAAAGACAATTTCCAAGCAAGATTTCTCAATAATAATGTAGTTTTTCTCATAAGAGACCAATGTTCGGCTCAAGTAATAAATAGCTCTTTCTTTGTTATCATTGTCTTCCTGAGCCAACAGGATTCCCAAAGATGTTTCAGTGGCTGAAATGTATAAAAGAAAAGGCTTCCCATGCATAGGAGACATCAGGATTGGTGGATTGACAAGATATTGTTTAATCTGTGTTAAGCTTTGCTCACAATCCTGGCTCCAATTGAATTTCACACCCTTATGTAAGGTCTTTGTGAAGGGTTGTGATTTATCCGCCAATTGTGAAATAAATATGCAAATAGATTGAAGCTTTCCCTATAGTCCTCTCATCTGACTGATATTTCGAGGTGGTGGCATGTCCATTATTGCTTGTACTTTTTATGGATCTACTTCAATTCCCTTTGCAAAAATAATATATCCTAACAGTTTTCTTGATGTGACACCAAATGCGCATTTCTTAGGATTGAGCCGAAGACTAAACTTTTCCATATGATCTAGGATTGGTCCCAAATCTTGCAAATGAGTATTGCGTTTAGCGCTTTTGACCAAAGTATCATCAACATAGTCCTCCATATTTCTATGCATCATGTCATGGAAAATTGTAGTAATAGCCCGCTAATACGTAGCTCCAGCATTCTTTAAACCAAATGGCATCACATTCCAACAAAAGGTTCCCCATGCACATGTGAAAGCTATTTTCTCGTGATCTTCTAGCACAATTTTTATCTGATTGTATCCAAAAAAACCATCCATAAGTGAGTACATCTCATAACCAGCCATCATGTCCATGATCATATCAATATTAGGGAGTGAAAAATCGTCTTTAGGACATGCCAAGTTAAGATCACATAAGTCTATACAAACTCTAATAGACTTATCATGCTTGGACATAGGGACAATATTGGATATCCATTTAGCATAATCAATTGCACAAATGAAACCAGCCTTCAGAAGTTTCTCCAATTCGGCTTTGACTAGCAATGCAACATGAGGATGCATTTTCTGAAGCTTTTGTTTAACTAGTTTGATGCCTGGTGCTATGGACAAGTGATGCATAATAAGATCAGGATCCAATCCTGGCATGTTAGAATATGTCCAGGAAAAATTTATTTTCTTCTCCTTGAAAAAGGCAATGAATTGTTCCTTTTCTTTCGTTGACAATGACTGAGCCAGATGTATCACATGAGGATGTTCTTCTGTGCCCAAGTTAATCGGTTGTGTTGGCTCTATTAACACTGATGATCTCTCTTGAAAGTGACTGGGAAGGACAACAAATATCTCATCTGTGGGTGCCTTAGAAAGGTTTTCACCCTTCGATACATCTTTTGTTTTTACTTTTTTTGGATCTGACACTGCCACAATGTGGTTTTCACCATCGGACCTCTTGCATTTTTTCTTTTAAATTATGTGACTGAGATATTTGATGTCGGCCTCAATCATGTTGATGCTCTGCTCATTGGTGGAAGACGTTATAGGTTCAATAGCGTTTAGGTAACAGGCAAGAGTATAGTCATTCTGGAACATGGGGACTTTGTTAGATGCATTGGGGTTCCAGTCTATAAGCTCAGGATGTGCGAGTGAGAGAGTGGTGGCTGGTTCAATTGTGTTCATAGTATAGTCATTAAATGCATGGACCAGCAATTTGAGACCTATGGCGACCTCACCCATAGGTGTATTCAAATGTCTCAAAGTACAAACGTTAGTAATTGATGACTCTAAGATACTAGTTGGATCAGACCCCTGTGACCTATCCCTAGATGTTTCACTAACTTTGATTTGATTTTCATAGACATGCACTTGGTCAATGTCTTTATCAGTAGTCACTTCTGAAAGATTGTCAAATTCATATTCATGAGAATTGGTGCTACATGGTGAGAGACTATAGAACTCCCCAATAGTGATAGGGACATACTCTCCTTAAGCCTCTGGATTCTTACACAAATACTCAATATGGCATGACTGACTAGATTCTCCCTTTTCTGAATGATATTTGAGTTGCTTAGTATTGTCCTCAGAAGAATCACTAGTATCATCCATAGTGCTAACACGTGGCACAAAGTCATCTATCTCAGCAAATAATTTAGCAAGATCATAAGGAATAGGATGAGGGTAAGAATCCTCATCATCAGATTCTTCCTCTCGAGTACCTAATTTAGATTGTGACTCATTTTTAGATGAACTCTCAGGTACGGGTGTGAATTTATTGGATCCCAAATGGAAAGGGACCTTCTTGAACCCTAGGCCAGTTGTGTCACTATTGCTTCGAGCTATTGCTTTGATAGGATCTATTAAACCATTGTTATTGCACCCAATAGGGTCAGTTGCCTTGTAGCCAAAATGCTTCATAAGCTTAAGACTAGGTCCATACTTCTTCAGAGTGATTTCTCGAGCTTGTTCTGTTAGGTCTACTGGAGACTCTTCTTTGTAAATCCATGCAGCAATGGCTCTGTTTTCACTTTCATCTTCTAAGGGAACTATAGCTTTGACAAAAGAGCCATTAAACTTGGTCTGAGGTGTCAACACGAATGGCTTCTTTGCTACTGAGGGTCTCCCAAAATGTTGAGGGGACTCTGGAATTGATGTTAACGATAACACTAGTTCCATGTGGTACTCTCCCATCCCAGTTTCTTTCAATTTAAATGACTGCTCAATTTGTTACAACTTATTGTTGTGACAATCAGTAGACTCACAGTTAGCAGGGATGAAAGAATCAACAGCTTTGAGCATATTGCAAGTGTAGCTAGTAGTTGCAGGAATAGTAACTTCAGAGCCATGAAATGGGAATTTAATGCATTGGTGGTATGTGGATGGCATAGCACACATCTCATGTATCCATGGCCATCCCAACAGAATGTTGTAGGCTAAGGGAATGTCAAGTACCTGTCAGGTGACATCCCTTTCGGCAGGACCGACACGAATTGGTAAAGTCACAAGACCTAGTGACTTTTGTTCTACTTCATCATATGCTTTAATAGCGATCTTTCATCAAGGATCAATAGAGTCCTCAGAATAATCCAATTGTCTAAGCAGAGTTGGAGAAACAATATTTAGGCCAGCGCCATTGTCAATGAGTACCCGACGAACACATGTCTGGTGGATCATAACCTCAATGTGTAGAGGCTGATTGTGTGGGTGATTCAGTGATTTGTCATCCTCCTCAGAGAAGTTCATAAGATGAGGTGAGGTCAGGTGACCTACCATGGATTGAAATTGTTCAAGATCAAGATCTTGAGGAACGTTTGCCTCAGTGAGGGCTTTGTCCAGAATTTGCCTATGAGCAGGCAAGATTTTAAGTAGCTCAAATATAGAAATGTGAGCATTGGTTCGTTTCAATTGATCTAGAACACTATAACTAGTTGCAATCAAGTTCTTCGTGTATTTTGCACCTTTACCGGATGGACAAGCAAGGGCTTTGTCCTTGTGTTGTTCAAGATTTGAAGTACGAGGTGTAGGGCCTTTGAGCACCAATTTTGCATGAGAGCGAGTACCAATGTTAGCACAGTGTTGCGAAGATGCATTATCCATCTTATTGGAAGTAGGGCCTCTCAAGACAAATGGTGTCTTGGGTTTATCATTATCTTTCTTCCCCTTTATGGTAATAACATCACAGTATTCAGAATCTACAAGTTCAACCATGTGAATGACATTGTCATTAGTGGAGTACGTATAGTTGACCTTATTGCAGGGTTCTGGTTTCGAAGTCTCTCCTTTTTCATAAGCTAGGAAAGGTTCTTTGAACGCCTTGTGTTCTGAGTTTTTTTTATGTCCATCTACCACAAGTTCACCAGCATCAATCATGTCCTAGACTTTATGATGTAAGTTTATACAGTTGATGGTTTTATGTCCCTTGTTTTGGTGATACTCACAAAATGAGGTCTCATTCCACCATGGTGGACATGGTTGTGGATCATAGGCTATCCATTGGTGAGATAAGCTTGTGTTTTAACAATGTTTTGTAAACCACATTCAAAGGTTCTCCTAAAGGTATATACTCTCGCTTGGGTTGTGCTGCCCATGAGTTTCTCGATTTGTTCCTAGATGTTTTATTGTTAGGAGGAGGCTTCTCAGCACTTTTGGCCACTTTGAAGCAATCTGTGAGATTAAATGCTGCTTTAGTAGGTTTTGATGTGACATTATCAACAACCCCATCATGTACAATTTCTCAGTTCTTGTTGACATGTTTGGTTTTATCCCTGTTGGAAGTGGAACCTTGTTTTGAGTCTCTCTAAAGAGTGAGCTCACCTTTCTTGACCATAAATTCTTTGATACGGATAGCCTGTGTAATCATGTCTTCAAAGGTATGTGGACCTTGTAGTTGGACTCTATACCTGAAATTGGGTAAGAGGTTATTAGTGAAAATGTCGAGCTTCTCTGTTTCTGGGATATTACGAGAGTACTTAGTATAAAGGTGTCTCCACCGTTGGAGGAAAGTGAGAAAAGGCTCACCAACCTTCTGTTTAAGGTTGCATAGATCTTGAATATTTACAGGATGTTGAATGTTATGAGAATATTGCTGAACAAATGAATTAGCAATTTTGTCAAACATCTTGATACCAGGAGGTAAATGTGAGAACCACTCCAAAGCTTGACCACCTAGGCTTCTAGGGAATAAACGCATGAGGTACATTTGATTGTGTATAAACTCCATAGACAAAGCACCAAATTCCTACAAGTGATCTTGGGGATCATCAGTACCAAAGTACTTGTCATATTTGGGTAGTTCTACACCTCTTGGGAAAGGCGGCATGTTTATACTTTTGTCAAATGGAAATGAACAAAGAGCATCCAATGTGTATGTCTTTTTGGGTTTCTCTTTGTCATGCATCATCTAAGCCAATTGGTCTTGCATAATTTTCAATTGTTTTTGGAGTTTAGTGGTCTCAATTTCTTCTTCATGTGTGATAATGGTCTCCACATCAAAATGTGTGGGCAGTTTAGCTCCCTCTTGGGCGAGTTTGAGAAAGTACTTTTCTTTCTCTTCGTTGATTAGGATTCCCATGACCTTTTGAAAGTTTTTGTCTCTTCGACATCTTGCTATGTGTTCAAGAAGGATTTCCACCTCTTCTTGTTCTTCATCAGTGTCATTTTCTTTCTCTTTCTCCTTGTCATCCCTAGGTTGTTCTTGATATCGACTATGGCTACCCCGTTCAGGTTCATGATTAGTCATTATAGGAACTTGTTCAGTTTCCACACATTGTGTTTCAAAAGGGTCTATGGAGAAAGGGTCATACATTGTGTTTGAGAATGAAAGACTCCTACCTATCTTAGTATCCTTTTGGTAAAAAGGATTCCTAATTTGTTACAAATTGGAAAATGTTCGTTGAACTTGAGATGACCTTACAGGTGAGGAAGACCGTGAAGACGCCTCACTAGCCAAACTGGATATAGATTGCATAGCGAAAGGTAAGCTACCCCTGCTGCAATTACGACCCCTAGCGTGACCACGTCTAATGTTATCAGGATAAAACACGTTGCCTCTTCTGGTTGTGACAGTCATAGGCAAGTACAAGAAGCTAGAACCTGGACAAGGATTATACTAAAACTAAGTCTCAAAAAGGACAAGATAGTAGCAAGAATGATGTTCATTAAGGCACAAATGGTCTGATTTAAAGGCTAGAACATCTAGAGATTATGACCACTGTGGCACAAAGTATGACAAGCATTAAGACGAGGACCAAGATTATGTATGAGACGAGACTAGTCAAGGTATAAGACACAAGTTTCAGTTAAGCGAAGTGTCACTATTCTAGGACTGTTTGCAAATAGAGAGTGATAAACGAACATAGAAAAGGACAATGTGTAGGCTGCAAATAGCTAGAACAAACCTAGATTGTAAATGTTGATACAAAATCTCATGCGAAAAACCTTTATGGGTCAGGCAAAGAAGTTTTACAGGCCGCATGAAGATGTTTCTGTCTCACGCAAAGATCAGTAATAGGTTTTAATTTCATGTGAGAATGTTTTTGGATTGCGCAAAGATGTGCAACAGAACTTTAATTTCGTGCAAGGGAAAAATGGCTTCATGCGAGAGCCAAATGATTTCGCTCGAGAGCCAAATGATTTCGCTCGAGAGCCAAATGATTTTGTGCGAGACCAAAAGATTTCGTGTGAAAGGATAGAACAGTTTCACAACAGCGACTAATTTTGACAAAAATTTTGATCGATCCAATAACCAGGCAGATAAACAGGCACATAGAACAACAAGCAAGTGATTTCAAGCACGTCTAAAAATAATGAGCAAGGGAAAAAGAAACCTTGTGCATGAACAATCAAGTGACTTAGTTTGTGCTAATCCCTAAGAGAGCTATTTGTGTACATTTTCAAAGAGTTTTGCAATCATTGCACACATTCCTAGAAAACAAAAGTTGGCTTCTCTAAGGTATTTAATAATAGTTTGACTCTGCAACTTTTATGGCTCATAGGGGTTACCTCCAATCCTGGCACACTGAGGTTTTGACACAGTCTAAGAACTTAATCTTCAAGAGCTGCTAGGGAGATCTGACAACCCACAATGAACCACACCCATGGAGATTTCTTCCACAAGGACATTTATATAGCAGTTGTCACTACCATGGCAAAAATGGCTATTACCGCTTGAGGTTCCGTTATCACAATTTTCCCCGTAGAGGGATTGTTTGCTATGGTTAACCCTCTCTAAAGGTGACCGACTCACAATAGTATACCACAAGGGGACTTAGCTTCCAGATTCAAGGTTTTGACACCTTTTCACCTTTAGCCTAATCAAAACAAATAGATTAATCCGATACGCTAGACTAAGATTATCTCTTAAAGATCTATGATATCATCTTCCTGTGATCTATCAAACTCTCCAGAGAAAGGATTCCTTAATCAACAAGTCAAAGATTCATCTATCTATGAGATGCTCAAAGTATCCTCCCCACCCATAAGGAATCCGTCTTAGAGAGGAGTTTCACTAGGAACCCACTCCCTCAAGATCCACGAATAGTGTTCATGGGGGCTTAATTACTATGTGTGTACAGATGTTAATTCCTGAAAGCAAATCTATCTAAAAGGAATCAAAAAGCACAAGGTGGTACACTTAATGCTTTAACTAATGTGAGGTGATTCCAAAGATGTGGAACATTTAACCCCTCACACAAGCCAAAATGAGTCCACAAATCAGAAATTAGTGAGTTCTAGAAAGCACAAAAGGGTTGCCTTGTGGAGCCTTTAACGCTTATGTCCTATAGACCTCTCCCCTATTTAACATGGTGCTGAGCTTGCAACCATAGGGTGGAACAAGGGGCCGGCGGATTAGCGAGTCCAATAACTCAAGATAGCTAATTAGATCTATCACTAAAGACTAAGCCTGCTAAATGAATACTAATAGAGATCACAGCCTAGTATGAGTTTATGCATGTGTTGTAAAATGGAAATACAGAAGGAAACACACAAGCTCAACACGAAAGATATTTTTTTTAGATCCAAATGAAATGTTATCAGCTAATGAAGATTACCTGGTGATCCTCGCAACGCGCTTAGTAGATTTTTACCTACTTCTGACAACTTTAGCACGCTTTTCCCATTGTTCCACAAATTGCTACTATGTTATTCAAAAAAATCAAAAAACATAGAAACACTAGAAACTGCGAATAGTCAACAGAAAAATCAGAAAACACCCAAATTAATGCAAAAAAATTTGCCTCTGTCAGTAGAGTTTCACGTGAAATTCCTGATAGTCCGCGCGAAGAAGTTTTACAGCCCGTGCGATATCAAATTCGGCTCGCGCAAAATTAAACTCGGCTTGCAAAAAATTAAAATTAGCTCACGCGAAGAAACAGGTCTCGCGCGAAGCTTCGCGCGCCAAAAAAATTTCTCGCGCGATGCGGAAAGAATCTTCGCGCAAAGATTCTAGATCCTTGTGCAAAAATGAACAGTTTCACGCGAAGATTGCCAAATCTGTATGGAATAGTACAGACAAAGAACAAAAAAATGATTAAAAAAATACAAAAAGAGGCCAGAAAAATTGATTTTCATGCCCCACCGTGGGCGCCAAAAATGTGTACATGGAAATGTGGCCTATGCTAACACACACACTTCAACACGGTCCTTATTTGCAGATTCATCGTGGAATGAACATTGAATTATTCATCCAAAATTTTCCCTGCAAAGCGACCTATTGCCTTCTATCTAAAGGGATTTTGCCTATTAATATCCTCAAAATCGAGGTGCAGGCAACCAGACCCTCTAAGAATGAAGGATTTGACAATGGAATTAAGCTAAGAATGAGTATACAAATTAATCTAAAAAAATGAAAGATGCAATGTAATCTAAGAAAAAATGAAGCAAACTAGATTAAGCATATGCATGATTAAACTAAAATGAGATTAAACTAAGAATGAGAATGTATGCAACAAATGTAAGTAAACATGAGCATGAATTTCAATAGCAATTTGATAGCAAATCAATTCATCCTCCTAAAATGAAGAAATGAGGGTCTCTTAAATAGAGTCTCCTGGAATCCATTAACGGTTGAGATCGATTCAGATCAATGGTCAGGATTGAAGATGAGTTTTAGTCATAAAGGGAGATTCCCAAATTAAAGGGAGTTAACAGACTTAATTTGAGTAAAATAAGGAGTTAACTGTTTTAATTTGAGTAGAAAAAGGAGTTAACTGAGTTAACTCATTTTTTATCAATAGTGAACTGGAAATTCCCCTTTTTTGAACTGAAGAGAGATTTTGTTGAGATATTTAATTTAATAAAATGAAATATGCTCTCATAATTACTTTTTCTATTTAATTAAATAATCTTTAATTAATTAGAGACACTTTTGTTTAATTAAATAACTTCATTTAATTAATTGGGAATGGCTTCCCATTTAATTAAATAACTTTATTTATTTAGAAGTAAGTACTCCATTTAATTAAATAATTTCTTTTAATTAATTAGAAATACCTTTCCCATTTAATTAAATAATTACATTTAATTAATTAAGATAGGTGTATTTATTAAATTAAATAAATTTAATTCCATAGTACATTAGCCTTAGGATATAATTTAATTTAATTAAAGTATAAATACTTTAATAATTAAATTAAATATTAATCAATAAGTTTAATGTGAATAATATGAGTAAATACTATAGGAATTAAATAATAAGCATGATGAATGTAGATTTAGGTTTTCTGCATCTGACAATTAAGTCAAGTAGCGAATAGTAGAATGAGAATTGCCTATTAGAATAGGACTTTGAAATTATCAGGAATAGACCAGAATTGGTATAATGGTAATGAGCCAATTTTGGGGTATTACAAAAGGTAGCTTAGATTACTCATCAATTCCCAAAATGTTTGAAGCTATCCAAGGTTTGAACTATGAAGAAAATTAATCCCTACACATGCAAGCCCATGCCCAACATTCTAGTGCAAAAAAAAAATTAATGATTTTTTTTTATCCCACATGCCCTATGAGTGGAAATTTTAAAGTGTTTAAATACATAAACACATGATAGTGCTAGTGTCCTAAAGAAACCATTTCTTTTGGAAGTAGCCTATGCCTAGCTGGAGGCGACCATAGAGTAAAGTTTTGAACAAGCACATTAACGAAGAAAATGACATGAAATCAGAGATGATTGGATGATGACACACAACCACAGCTGATGGCTGGTCCATTTTGGAATTGTGGAGATGCATAGAAGATAAGAAATGTGGGAAAGTGCCTAGGAGCCTTGTGGCACCGAGCCCCCATCAAAGGTGATGTGGCAGTCTGGTTAGCATGGAGACATGGAAATGACAGAGTCGTCTGAGAAACAATTAGAAGTTGCCACATGAAAGTAACTAGCAGATCAATAAGAGGGTGCCACATGGCACTAGGTGGATGATGATGTGGTAGACGTCGAGCAATGGTATGCTGCCACATGGTAGAGGTGGTCAAACTAAGTCAACTTAAAATGCATGGGTAGGGAAAAAATAAGAAATATTTTTAAAATTGATTTTTCTTAAATGTTTTTCAAAAAGCTCCCATATAGAGTTTTAAATTTAAAAGGATATATTCTCAAGTTTCAACTTTAGAAAATTTTACAAAAAATTTAAAAAGGTGAAGTGTAGACCAGAGACCATTACTAAGGGTATAGTTTTGAAAACTAGATTTTGGGAGCTTATGATAAGTCAATATAGCAACATTATATATTGATAGAATTAGGAGAAGATGAATTTTCTATTTATGGAGTTTTCTTTTGCATAGGAAGCCATCTATTTAAGTTATGTGAGGTTTTCTCTTAGATTCCTAATTTGTAACCGCATTTAGGTAGTGAAGTTCAAATGTGATTTCTAGTAGGGTGATGAGTTGAATGTGCATAAAAGGCAGTAAAAATGTAGTTATGGGTGAGTTTGGTCACCTTCAAATTAGTTAAATCTAGATTTTATTAGCATTTCATGATACATTTCGAATATTTGAGCAATAGAAGGGTTTTAATCATTCATATGAGATATTTCCAAATTGGTTATAGAATAATGATGAAAACCAAACTAGATTTCAAGGGTAGAAAGAGGAGAGATGTTCTACAATAGCAAAGGATGAGGATTCTTCTTCTATATCTTTCTCTTTCTCATCCATTGTAAGTGTTCCAAATTTTTGATCGTGAGACCATTGTTGGTTCTAGTTTTGGAGAAAATTACTAGTTGTTGTGATACCATGTGTATTCCAATCTTGAGTTTTCTCATATTTGTGAGACCAGGGTTCCAGTTTTGATGTGTTTTCATCATTTTGATACCACATTCTTTAGCATATTTTCTCTTGTTGGAACAATACTAGTGAAAATAATAAAAAGCTAGTTCTGGTATGTTAGGCATTTCTATGTTTTAATTTCATACATATGAATGTATAGTTTTAAAGAAATGAATAAAAATGATCAAGAACCTCGTAGCTTCATTCTAATTCTTATCTCCTATCTCTATAATCTACAATCTTATGAGGTTCAAGAACAAAAAATTAAGACCCATTTTCATTCCCTTAAGTTTTTATGTCTGATATATTTTGCTATTGGAACAAAGGGCTAAGTAAATGCTTGGTGTGTTTGATAGGGTTGTTGGTTATTTTGAGAAGGATAATTTATAAGAATGAGGTCTTTATGAACATCGATGTTTGATTCAAAAAGTGAAAAGATAGATTTGATGTTTGGGTGTATGAAATATGTCATTGATATCATAGATATATGTGTTCGATTCATGGAATTTCCCAACAGATAAGGTACTAACCAACTATAGGATCACTTGTTCTTATTGCTACATATTTGGGGTCTTTCTAAAAATCAACATCATTAATCAAATGGTTTTTCCTTTAATATTGAAGAACTGAAAAGGATGCCTTCACTTAGCTTAGCAGTTTCTTTGTCCATGTTATTAGCTATTCCATGTTTGAGATCTATGCATAAGTTTTAGAAGATTTAGAGTTTTTATCTACTTTGTCAAGATTCAAGTATATGTTTTAGCACTGGTACCACATAAAGAATCTATAGGTACACCAACCTAGGTTTTGTAGAGCATGAAGTAGAAGAAGGGTCAAGCATTATAGTTGGCCTAGTGTCTAAAAGGATATGTTAAAGATGGGAATTAGCTACCCCTAGATGTATCTCATTCTCATCGAGATAATTTTCTACCATGTTGTTTCAAAACACCAACAATATAGTTCCATGTTAGGGTAATGGGCTCTTCTTGCACACATTTGTATGTGATCCAATAACTCCTAATAGGGTTGAGGCTTCTAATAAGGCCTAGTCTCCTAACAGGGACTTGAGACACTATAAATTCTTCATAGAATCCTAACAGGGTCAATATCCTTAACCAGATTCTTTTATATAGTGAATCATCTAGTGGGTTTCATCCTCATTAGGGTTTTTCCTTGGCCAGGGTTTCCCTAGTTAACAAAATATGGTGTTATGAACTCTCTTTGTGCATGATTGTTTATACTATTTAACATTATTGGTTTACTTCTCTATGCATGTATTAAAGTAGTTAATAATATCTAGTTGTCGGCAAAAAGATTGAAAATACTAATTCACCCGCCACCGCCACCCCCCTGCCTCCCCTCCCCTCCCCCTCAGTATTATGTATTTCTAACAATTATCTTCTTCAATTACAATCTTCTTATTTATTGTAACCAATAAAAATTCTAGACCCATGCATAGAAGATTTGTCTTCATCTTTTATTTCCAACCATCATATTTAACTCTATCAAATTTCATACTTTATTTTCTAAAATGCGGCATGGGTCTCCTTAAGCTATTAAAAATTTCCTTCAAGGACCTAGTGCTTTGATACCAATGGCTAGAAATTAAAGTCCAACAAGATAATTGAGAGGAGGATGGGGGGTTGAATCAGTTATGCATTTAAGGAATCTCTTAATATCATTATTAATCTTGAAACATATAAATAGTAAATACAAAAACTATATAAACATAACCATGCTCAATAAAACTAGATATGTTAACTAGAGAAAATTCTAGTGGGAGTGCTGCCAAGAAGACAATGTAATAATATAAAAGTTTTTGTAAAATTATAGGTGCTATTAGGAGTTAATTAAATACAATAAATACATATGAGTCCCTTCTAAGAGACTTTGAATCATTATTAGGAGATTCCAACCCTATTAGGAGTTGTGTCGACCTTGTTAGGAATTAAAAAGGAGTATAACTATACCCACTGTCCAAATAGCCTTGAAAATTATCTTCACCACATAATCTTTTAGATAAGTATATCAAATATTTATGGTCTAACTAAGTGTTTAATCATTTTCCAATATAGTTCCTTTGAATATCACAATACATTGGTCTAAATCAATCTCTTCTCTAATCAAAATATATTCACATTGAAGTTTACACAATGATCTCAATGATAAAAAACCACTGTTAACCATAAGGAAATAATTTTTTCTTTATTCCAAGTCCTAAATAATAATAATTGAGTCATCCTTGAGTTTTTCCTAATTTAAAATAATAATATAGGATAATATTAATATTTTAGAATACATGTTACATCATAAATTTCAATCTTTTTCAAGATTACAAGAAAACTATTAGCTCACAATATTCATAACTTTCTACATGATGATATTCTAATTATGCCCTCTTAGAAAGGAATCTATTTCATTCATTCAACCTCTATCTCAATCTTCTTAAGATAATTCTATCCATGTGAGGAGATAGAATCAAAACAACAATACTCACTTTCCATAAACATTGTCTGAAAGATGCCTTCACTAAAATCCGTATAACTCTATCCAAGCTTCATATATCTACATATACTCTTAAATTTAGCATTGAGAAATATTCTAGAACATAATCTCAATTTTTCATAAGCTGATCTTCAATCCGTGAACAATGCCAAACATGTCTTCCTCTGTAACTCTACCAATCTTCACAAAATAACAAGTATATTAACATCAATGACAAACAAGGCTAGAAATGCAACATATAACCACTGAATTATATCTCCATCAATTTTAATGTACTCCCACATAGAAATATCATAAAAACTCATATTAACACATCCATCTTCTCATGAAAACCAAAAGATACCGCATCATCTTTAACGAATTCAACCTCCACCTATTTCTCAATAGAAAAAAATCTTCATTTATGAAAAATCCTTCTAATTGGACTAACAACTCTCTTTTTTATCAATAGATGATAAATAAATCAAGATTTCATTTGATCCTCAATCCTATAATTTAATTTATCCCAAAAATAATCCAACATAGCCATCAGGTTTCTCTCAAAGTTCAACTATCTCACATTAGAGATCTGATTGCAAGACTCTAGCTACCTCCCACTCGACAATCTTCTTTCCATCTTTTCAACTTACCTCAATTGGATAATCTATTCACTTAAGGAAAATTTTATTTATCACAAAAAGGTTTCACAAGAAAAAAATTTCCATTTATGATTCCTTTGCAATTGCGATCCATAACCACTATCTACCACCTCACAATAAAGAGATCTAGGGCTTCATAGACAATAAATCCACCACACAACTAACATAGGATCAAAATCTTCTCTGATACCATTTTTTGTAGTTCAAGGTCAAGAGTACTCCCCTTAGAGGTGACCAAGCCCCTAGAAAATAAGCACACATTTTAAACTAAAGAATAACAATTGAGATTTAGATCTAAAACAATATATATTCTCATAATGTAATCATAAGATTTACATCTAACATGTTGGGCTAAAAGGACTTCATTATGACCATTAAAAAGAAGAATATAACTCAATAATCATATACAAATATCCACCTCATAGCTACCATCCATCAATATTTTCCTAGCTACTCCATTCTTAATTGATTATTCTAGACATAAAAAGACCACCTTCATATACTAGTAAAAAAAGTCATAGGCCAACCTAGTAGATTATATTAAATAAACATGTAGAACATGCCACAAGTTTACAACCATAGCTAATAGATAAGATCAAATAATCCTACACACCCTTAGAAATAGATCTAGACACTAACCAATAATTCAAATCTAAGATCGCATAAGATAACTCCCACAAATTAAAGCTTGCACAAATAATCTCTAAAGTCTTCCTAGGAAATAAAGAACACATTACTAGAAGACACAAAAAGAGCTCTAACTCTAATATGATCACTCTAATAATCATGCACACAAGGAAAAGGTCCACAAATATGACTTGAACATAACCCTAAGCTCACAAAACATAAGGCCCAAAAAATACAAGCTTTAATGTCTTGCATCAATAGTGCTACTAGTATTAATATCCTTAATTAATTATCAACATCATATACCACTATTTTTTGTTATGTGGATCCTAATCAAACTTAGAGTTTAATTGTTTTTTACTTTATTTGATACAATTCCTCTTTATATTTATCTATGTGAGTTTGGGGGTAGTGATCCCAAGCCAATATCAAGGTGTAGCACCCCTTGCAAGGTCCTAGGCCAGAGCTATTATTGTAAAAGGTGTCAGCTACTATTTTTCTATTGGACAAATTATTCTAGCCCAAATTTTGTAAAAGAAGCTTGTATAAAATTGATTAAGGTTCAAAATTTCTTTTTTTATGATGAATTTGTAGCTTCTTGCAAATATATTGTGTTGTAAGGGATTGTGGATTGTAATAAAGTTGTAATCACTAGATAATAAGAATATTGGACTCGTTATTTAGTGGGTCTAGCTCACGGATTGGGTGAACAATGCTAAGTGTTTGTGTCTTGTGTTCTCTTCTACATGATTTATTCATTTTGATATTGGTTATACTTGCATGTAATTCTTACTTCTATCTCATTAATCCTAACAAGTGGTGTTAGAGTGAGGTTGTTTCAGTTATCCTCTATAGGAAGGTGTCATAGTTGAGTGGGAGCAATGGTATATGAGGATGAAGTGAAGGTTGAGAAGTTTAATGGGTAGAAATTTTAGTTATATAAAGTGAAAATAGAGGAATACCTTTATTAGGAGGATTTATGGTAGTCACTACAATGAAAGGAGAAGAAAGAGGAAGCCGTGATAGATGAGGACTAGGAAATTTTGGATAGAAAGGTACTTGGAAGTATTCATTTATTCCTAGTGCAATTTGTGGCATTTTATATTACAAAATCTACGATGATAGAAGAGTTGATGAAAACCCTAAAAAAATTGTATGAAAAGCCCTTAGATTAAAATAAGGTATTTCTCATAAAGTATTTATTTAATATGAAGATGGTAGAAAGTGGATCTATTATTAATCATTTAAATGAGTTTAATATAGTTACCAGTCAATTATTGTATGTGACTATCAATTTTCATGAAGAAATTAGGGCTCTCTTGATTTTATGTTCTTTTTCTAAATTTAGGGATGGCTTAGTAATGACTCTGAGTAATTATTTTTATGGCTCTATTAATTTGATAATTTTATTGGTGTGATTTTAAGTGATGATGCTCATAGGAAATTCTTAGGTGGATATGTTTACCTCATGGTCAAATAATTTGTTAGTTAGTGACTAAACACTTAATCAGACTAATTATCTACATTGCTACTAAGCTCTACAATTTCTACTAAGCTTCTTATACAACTAGTAGTATATACTGAGCATTTCAGTTGCAATTGAGCTTCACAGAGTTTTTCCAATCTTTACAAAGTCTACGAAGCTCATTAGTGCAAACCATGGATGAAGTAGTGTTAACTAAGCTCTATAGTGGTTAACCAATCTTTTCAGTGTCTAGTGAGATGGTAGTATTAATGAAGTAGAATGAAGGTAGTATTGATCAAGCTCTACTATGTCAAACGATTCCTTCAATGTCTACCAATTTACCAAGTGCTAACTAATTTTGAACTACTATAGAGTGATCAATGTGGACCGAGCACTAGTGTCAAATAAATGCCAGAGCTTTCTGAGTTAACAGTGTTGATGAGTGTTAGGATATCACCTGAGTGGTCTTCATGACCTAAGTTCTAGTAGTGAGCTAATTTAGTGAAGATTATTGAATTTGATGTTGTAGCCGACTCTAGAAGGTAATTTATTGGATTGGAATATATGTAATACATCTTATCATATCCAATATATCAAAGAATAACAAGCAAGAAGAAGCATGAGTGGGAATTAGAAGGATACAAGTAGTATAAGGGAAAAAAGAGTCTTATCTATCACAACAAGGTGATTATTATATTTCAAAAGAATCTCATTCTGCAAACCAAGTTGTAGATTAGAGACCAACCACTACTTCATCCTAATAGGTGCTAATCTCCTAATTGAGTGCATACTTCATTGTATGTTGTAAATCCTTTTACAAGATGGACCTAATAGTCCTTATTACTCCTAACAAGGCAAATCACTAGAAGTGATCAATTGTAAGCTTTAGCAAGCTAACTTTATACTATATTACTAAAGCTTATGGGTATTGTTGTCACAAAAGCTTGCACCCTTGCCTAGAGTTTTTACCTAAAGACACCCTTGTGAAACATGGAAATAATCTCCAAGTTATGGAACTTGAGCTATGAGATTGAGTTTTTGGACAAGGTTAACTTCCTTACTATCAGGGTATACCTAACCACTCTTGGAGAGGAAAAGGGAGAAGAAATGCATAAAATAAAGATACCTAATCTAATCTAAAGGGGGTGATATGCCAAAATAGTTTGTTCAGTCATATCTCTACCTAAAAATACATTATTCATCAATATAACCTCAAAATACACTAATTCAACCTTTTTCTTAATTTAATAGTTATATACAGATTAGAAACTAAATAAATTTACACAAGGAGGAAAATTCACTCTATAACATTCAAAGGTAAGAGTAAATATTGTTATGAAAATTGAAGAATGAAAACCACCAACATAGGAAAGAAGATTTTGTACTAATATTGATGGGACAATGAGGTAAAGTAGAGGATTATATTCACTAGTAAATAAAAGAAAATTATAGTAACAGAGTAGAATACTACTACTTTTATAGTGCAAGAATAACTTAGATAACTTCTACACTAAGGCAAAGCACAATAACTACATTTAAGGTTGTAAGGAAAAATCACTACAAATTTGAAAGAGATCTAATCATGGTACACATCTAGATGCAGGAAAATCATATTATTCACCAAGCTGAAGCTTTAGGAGATAGAAATGATGATCATTGTCATTTTTATTGAGTAGATGTATAATCAAGTGGTGATAGAGTGTCCCTTACATTAAAGTGCCATGAAGAACAATGAAATTGGTTGTGGGTGATCAAAAGGACTGATATGCCATTAAAGAGTTCTTTCTTTCATTCTCAATATGCCAAATCAAATAAATCAATAAGTTAATTAGATTTGACCACTTAATCCTACCATGTGGCCCAATGAAATTTGAATATTCTGCCACCTTGTTTAGATTTCTAACATTATGTTGACCTACTAACTATTTACACGACACAAATTTTCCACCTTTTTCTTCAAGTTTTCCTATTATTTCCTTTTTACTTTTCAACCTTGGCCTACAAGGACACATGTAAATATGTTGTTAAGTTGCTATGACTAAAGGTCTATCAAATTTTAATAGCAACATAATGATAACACTCAATCTACTTTCAATCTGATAGTCCTCAAGATGTATTGATCTTTGTCAATACCTTGACCAATCAAAACCTTTACCTATGCCAACTCATTCTGACACCTTTTCACTTGTGGACCATAGCTAAAATAGGTCCCATAAATCCACATGTCACATCATTTCTATCTCTCTATGAAAAATAAATGTACAATTTTCATAGAAAGAAAGGGACAATCATTGATCATCTCCAAATCAATGGTGGACAAGAGTACATTGAGAAACTGGCTCACTTTTGTAGCACAAATAAAACTTTGCTAGTTGTTACCACATCTAACAACTCCACCAACCACAAAGATGAAAGGCCCACCTAGGATATGTGGCACACTATTGCTATGTCATTACATGAATTTTTTGTGAAACTTTTAATCACAACAAAGTGATGCTTATTGATCCCAAAAGATTGCATGGTTGAGAAGATGCAGGCCTATTAAGATATTAATAATGTGAAGTAACCAAAAGACCTAGGACATAAAATATAACCCAAGGTTTAAATATATCTTTTATAATGTTTGATTATTTGAATATTTGAAAATATGGTTGTTAGCCATGATTGTCAGGAAAAACTCAAATTTTTGTAGGAGGAAAAATATGGCCAACAATTCTAGCAACTCATAGAGGATACTAGTCTACTAAGTATATGACCAGAGACCTTAAGCATCAATTGGGCTATGGAGTTGTAAAACATGAGATCTTCTCTATGAAAAAATATAAATATTGAAGAGCTACAATCTCTACAACCATAAAAACTATAAAACTCTACCTCATCTACAACCTCAAACTTTCAAAATTTGGCTATCTTATAGAGAGATAACTTGTGCTTGAGACTTCATGAAAAACTAGAGACTACTCTAATATATACACAAAACCCTAACCCCAACTATAAATAGGATTTGATGTGAATTCCATTTATTAGAATTGGAAGGATATCACTATTAGGGTAGGAGAATTTGAAGCCATTAGCTTTCTTACAACTGGTGATAACATAAGGTCCTCTCTAGATAGCATCAAATTTGGAGTGCCTACTTGGTTTGGCTTTGCCTACATCCCACTTGAGAAGAAGGTCTCCCCCTCTTAAAATCCTAGCTTTGGCCCTCTTGTCAAAGCTCTTTTTGACTTGTTGATAAATTTCAAGTGTTTGCATAGCCTATTGTCTCTTTTCTTCTAGTTCCATTGATTCTTCCATTCTAACTATCATTCCATCGTCTTTCATTATCTCTAATTGATGAGCTGATTCAAGAGAGGGTAACTCAAGAGAAATAGGAAGTATGGCCTCTCTTTCATATACCAACATGAAAAGTGAATTCCCTACTACTCTCTTAGGTGTGATTCTATTAGCCCAAAGGGATATTATTAGCTTTAAATACCAACACCTTTGGTTATCTTCAAATATCCTCCTCATGATTTTGATCAAGTTCTTATTGGAGGACTTAGCCAAGCTATTGCCTTGGTGTAGTAATTTGAGGAGGTACTCAAATATATTCTGTGATCAACTGCCCAAGAGAAAATATGGGCCCCAACAAAAGATTTAGCATTGTCTTATATTATTATCAAAGGAAAACCAAACCTAGTAACAATTCCATGAAGGAATTCCACTACTAAGGCCTCTATGTATCCTTCAAAGATATTTCTTCTATCCATCTTGCTAAATAATTAGTTGTAGCTAGGATCCACTTGTGACTAGAGCCGGAAGGTGGATTGATTGGGCCAATAAAATCTAACCCCCATTGATAAAATGGTTGATCAACCTAAATAGGATGCAAGGGAAGAGTTGTTAATCTCTATTTACCTAAAAAGAAGGCACACTTCTCACATTTCCTTATATACCTATAAAAATCATGGTACAGAGTTGGCCGGCTAATAATAACCAACTCTCATAACCTTCATAGCTATTGTTCTAGCTAAGAAATGGCTACCATTACTACCATCATGAAATTCCTTGATAATCTTATCAGTTTGGTCAAGGTTTATACATCTGAGTAAGGCTCCATTGAAATCCTTTCTGAAAAAAATCCCATCCATTAGGACAAAAGGGGTAGATTGCAATCTAAATTTCCTTCTTTTAACTTCGTGTAATCCTTATGGATATCCTTCCCCCAACAAGAAGGTTTTCATGTCATGTATCCAATTATTCAAGTTTTCATTCAATGCTGATTCTACATTTTTTATAACCAGAGCAACCTCCTTAGTTGGCTCCTAGGATGAAATCATTTATTCACATATTCATTTACCTCTTATAAGCTTGGTGATCTTTATTTGTTATGTCATACTTCATGACCTTAGTGATCCATCCAACCATCTTCTCATTGACATCCTTATTTAGGAGGAAGTCCTTACACTTGCATGAGGGAGTAAGAGTTGGATCTTGATATGTGATAAAAGATGTATGAACTTATTTAAGGCCCTTATGATAGTGAAGACCTATTTTTCCACATAATTATACTTATCTTCATAGTCCTTTATCCCTTAACTGAAAAAGGCTATATGTTGTACTTCATTTTCCAACTGAGATGCTTGACTCACCCCCTAGGGTATAGAGAATTAAATCCTTATCAAAATTGATATTGATAAGGGTAGGAGTTGATGTTATTGTTGCCTTGATATCTTCCAAACTAGCTCTTCCTTCCTTTGTCTAGGTGAAGACCATACTCTTTCTTAACATAGTTGTAAGAGGCTTGACCATGGTATCAAAATTAGGAATAAATCTTCTTACAAATTTTATTCTACCAAGGAAACTTTGCAGCCCTTTCTTATGAGTAGGAAGTGGGAGAGCAAGGACTACCTCTACCCTCTCTAGATCTATGGTCAAGCCTTCTTTAGAAATAATATGTCCAAGAAATTTCCCTTGATTAGTGAAAAACACACACTTGCTTGGATTTAAGCATACACCATATTCCCTACATTTGATGAATACCAACCTCAAATGACCAAAATGGTCTGCCACATTCTTGGAGTAGACTATTATATCATCTAGGTAGATGAGGACAAACTTCTCAATCATATTCTTGAAATCCATCTCCATTTCCTTTTGAAAAGTAGCACACATATTAGTTAGTCCAAAAGGCATAAGTGCCCCATTTGGTAGTGAAAGCAATCTTGTATCTATTAGATTCTTGGACCAATGCTTGGTTATAACTAGAAAACCCATCTAAGAAATAAAATCTCTCTAAACCACTAACTAGATAGAAATATTTCCATGGAAGGGAGACGATGGTAATCTTTAAGAGAAGCCCTATTAAGGTCCCTAAAATATACGCACAATATAATTTCCCCATTCTTCTTCCTAACGAGGACAAGGTTGGCTACCCAAGAAGAATGCTTAATAAGAAAATTGATATTGTCCTCTATTAACTTGGATAACTCCTTTTTCATCATAGGCTCAATCTTAAGGTTAATTGGTCTATGCTTTTGTCTAATAGGTTTGGCATTATCACTCAAATATATAGTATGTTGAAACAAAATTGGGGTCAAACCCTTTTAAATCATCATATATCCATGCAAATACATCATTGAATTGTTGATATAAATTAACAAAATTTTCTTGTTCAACTTTAGAGCATACCTTTCCCAAACTGAGAGTCTTTCCATCATCAATTACAACTAGTATGTGATCATACTTTTTTGTAGCTAAGTTTGAACATCTACTCTTTGCTTGGTAATTAGGATTTAAGATACCCTCCAAAGTGATTAGGCCACTAGGTAAATTATTTAAATTTAGGTTCATGAATTTATTGCCATACTAGCCTTGCAATTTGGACTAGTTCCTCTCTAAGAGTTCTGCATCATTTTTTAGAAAATTTACAATATGCACATCAAAATCAAAGACTTTCCAATTGATATTGTTGTCTAGGATTGCAGGTCTTACAACTACTCTGATGTGTTTCTACTTGTTACCCTTAACATGATTTGGTGCATCATAAGAAACACCAATTGTTGCAGGCCTATCAACATGTTTGTTCTTGGTCCTAGGAACACTTTGGACATTGAATTCTGGAAAAACTTCAAGAAGATCCCATACTCTATTCTTGTATGAATTGAGGAGGTTGTTCTTGGTAATATTATAGCTTCTTACTTGATTAAAAACCAACTCTTAGAGCCTTTATTCCTTTCTTTTGTTCAAGTTGGAGACCTTGGATCAAAGCTTCATACCATGCTACATTATTGGTGCAGCTGAATTGGAGTCTAAATGAGAAATAGTACCTCTCCAATTTAGGGGAAATGAGCATGCCACTAGCCCCTGAGTGTCATTCCTTGAGCCATCAAACATCATGCTCCATAATCCATCAATACCTTCTTTCTTTTCTATGAGATTAGGAATAGGAGCATCATTTTTTCATATGTAATATGTGCCAAGGTATGTCTTTAGGGTTTCTTATACTAGGTCAAATTGATAAGTAGTGACCCACTTATCCAATAGATAATCAGGCACCTCTTCCAAAGAAGTAGTAGACTCCTTTGCTACATCTCCATCTTCTTCTTCAAAAATAGTGCAATTCATATTTATGGGACTTGGAGTATAGGTCTCTATATGATTAAGGGCTAGAGGCTCTACTCTTATGGAATATTTTATTCCATACCTTGTTCTAAAAACATGTAAGACCAATCAGATGAAATATGGCCACCTATTTGTGTAGTAAAGTTATTGGAAAGATAGATTGCAAAATGAGGTTTGACCTTAGCTACTAATATATCTTGTGTAATAGTACAACTAGGGAAAGTATACAATGCCATCTCTACATTTTTTAAGACTCTTATAGTCTTGAAAGAGCTACCATCTAATTGGAGCACATCCCTAACCATCGACTCATATTTGATGCCAAGGAGATCAACTACACTTCTAGGCATTATAGATTTACTATCCCTTGAACTAATCATAGAATTATGGACTAGTTTCTCTCCTATTATCAAAGAGACATAAAAGGGGGGAGGCCTGATTTTATTACTTATTTATTCATCTTTTATTGGTTGCACCAGGCTTGTTTTATATGGGTGTTTGGTCTATCACCTCTATACTCTCTAACTCTTGTTGCAATAGGTTTTTCTATAATGGTATAGTAGCAAAAAAATCCCATATATAGATATTGACATTATTCTTTTTGATTTGATGTACCACATTGAAAGGAGTATTAGCTACTTTGACTAAAGCCTTGAGAGCTAAATGGATAGGTGGTTGAATTTGAGAGGTCTAAGGTTTAGTAGACTTCTTGCTGCTCATATCTTGCCTCTATTGAAGAGAAGCATTGGATTGTGCATTTATCATTGGCATATAGGGAGCATCATCTAAAGTTGAAGCTTGAAATGGTGGGAGATAACATCTCCAACAACTCTTCTTTTACTTCTAGTATTATGAGCTATGGTATCATGATTAGCATGACAATGTTCCTCTAAATGATGGTTCATGAAAGAACAATCACCATGCATCATGAACCATCACCCTACTATTGTATATGAGAACCATTAGTAGGTTGGCTAAAATTATATTATTGTACTACTTCTTTCTCTTGTGTAGTCAATACTAAGTAAGATTATTCCTTTTAACACATAAAATATCTATCAGAATAGTTACAAAAAGGGTATAAGTCTTGATCTTAAGCAAGATTATTCTGAGGGACTAAAACCCTATTTAGGTTTTCATTTATAGTAGGGGAATTATCAATAGGCCTATTCTGATTATATAGAACATGAACCTAATTTTGATTTAGAGGCCTATTATAAATGAGATCTTGATACTAAAGTGGGGGATGCTCATTATTTTGAGCTTCTTGCCTTTCTAAGGTCACCACCTTGTTTCTCATCTTTTGTACCACTGAGAAACTATCCTCTAGCTTCCTCTCCTAACCCTAGAATTTCTTGTCTATATTTTGCATCATGGACTATGTCATATATTTAATCCCATCTATTCCATTTGAAGATGTAGAGGATGAAGGGACAATATCAAGGGATGACTTATAGATGTAGCAGGGATAGGGGCTACAGTAGGATGACGATTAGGCATATCAAGAAAGAAAGGCATTGGAAGCCTCAGAGCCAACTTAACTCCTTATATCAAGATATTTTCTACTTTTATAGAAATTTCATAAGCATTAGGTAAGGTATCCCCTCCCATAGTTTTCACTATGGTAGCTATGTCACTATTAAAGGCTTCGAGGTAATGTAAGAAAGCATCACTAAGGGGAGGCTTTCCTGCAATACATATTTTAACCCATGTATTTTGAAATATATAATTAAAATTAGTCATATATTCATGGGGTGCTCTCATGATAGTTTCTAGCTACTTTAAAGTGCTTGCAAAGTCCTACTCCTAACCCATCCAAATCAGTAATAGAGTTATGGGGCAAACCTCTGTACCATTGTAATGCTTTTTTGTTTATGCATGAATCTAGAAGCCTAAGAGAAACATCATCCTCTATAATACTATGTATGTTTCAAACATTTGAAATCTATTAAATATTTTCTATAGGGGATGTGGAAGTCTCACGAATAAAATTAGATACACTTTTCAGAGTTGATACTAGAATAACATGTCTTTGAGCCAATAGGAGAGGACTTCCACCATTAAAGGTCAAAAATGCATGTGCTCTAGGTTGTTTCATATGGAATAATGACCTATATAAATGAAAAGATGGCAACCTAGGTTGCAATCTATCAACAAAAGGAGTTGAAAGGGATCTTGATGTTGTATGTGTTACTGTTGTACTCCAAATTGGTGATAGAGATAATATATTTATCTTTGTTCTAGGGTTTGAAATGAGAGCTTAGTGTATTGAAAATTACCTCTAGAAGATGCTCTTGTATGAGCCATGGGTATGAATCACAACAAATTATTCTAGAAACTAGATGTATTATAGAATAGAGTTGCCAAGTACTTGAAAATGAGCCTTTTGAAGGCCTGAAATTATCAAGAGCAGCACTATCTTCTCAACATGTATTTGAACTTTTCTTTTTTGACACCTAATGCAAGAGAATCGAGCTTAGATTTAGGTGGATATATGATTTTCATGGTTAGGGATGTGTTTGAGAAACATTGGAGAACCTTTACTCATGATTCCATAGAGATTGGATGGATTGTGTTGAAGTTTGAGCTGTTTGTACCTTGCTGCAAGAACTGTGTTTTTCTTGGTTTTTGGGTGCCTATTTTAAAGTGCATAACTAATTATTTTTAATGAATGAGAGGTTATTCACTTCAAGGATTGAAGAGGGAATAGATTAATTCTATTATTCAAGATTGTAAGTTTTAATTCGTTACAGGTTAGGAGATATGGAAATTCTCCTAGAGTATCAATTTTTGGCAGTTTCACGCGACAATTTATTATGGGTGACTTTCAGGATGGATGTGCACTTTTATTTGGGGAATAAGACTCTTTAAATTTAAGGGGTTTTAGGGGACCTATATTTATACATAGGGTTCAAAGAAAAAGTTCTAATTCAATTAGAGCCAGGAGATATCACAATTTTACTCAGATATCAATTTTTGGGGATTTAATTGCTATTGTAGGCCAATTTGTGGCATTTAATTTATGTATTTTTATTTAATTTGTGTTTTAGGCTGACTTGTGGCTGATATTGGTATAAGTGTGGATTTTGAGGAATTATTTAGTCATTATTCATCCATCATGGAGAAAAGGAGGTTGTAGAGGAGAGAATTTGGAGAAGAGCTAGTAGTTGCAGCTTGGAAAACATGGAGATTGCTTGGTGGGCTTGTGAGCACAAGTTGAGATTTTCTTTGGGGTTTTCTACTAGAGTTTGGATCTAGACTAGCTAAGGTTTGATTTGTATCTTAAGGGATCTTGCATAAATATTACTTTCTTTGTATTTGGTCATAATCAAGAAGGCCTTATAGCTTGACACATTGCATGTAATCAATTATATTTTATGAATATATTATTGTAATTTGGTATTAGATCTTGCATTATTACCTATTGTTGTTGTGTTTCCACTACATGGTTATATTATTAGGGACTAGGAAATCTCCTTTGGGGATACTCCTACCTTGTACTATGTTAGGTGGTATCAGAGAAAAGGTTGATCTTGAGTGTGTAGACACATCATCGAAGCTGAGGCAGCTTGCACTAAGACTTGGGTTGGAGAAGTATATCTGAGTTGATCTTGATCTAGTGATGGATTGTTCTTTTTAGAGTCTTAGATCTCTTGTTTGTGAGGTGGTAGATCATGGTTCTGACTTGGAATTGTAGAGGGCTTTCATATGGATCAATGGATGAGAAGATGGAAGACTGATCTTGTTGGTGCATGATTGTAGAGAGTTTGTGGATTATAGATCTATGTTCCTAGACTTCTGATTTGGTTCTTGATTATTCAAGTGAGGTGATAGGACGCATTATAACTTGCAAGAAATTTGAGGTTGTCACAAGGAGCATGGGAAGGATTTATTGTTGAGGGTTTATGAAGATCTTGGGAGATGGCTCCAAGAGGATTAGACCCTGAGATAATTGCAAATATTCATGATGTGGTGGAGACAAATTTTTCTAAGATGTCAACCTAGTTTGAAGCTAGTTTGGATGATTGAACTAAGAAGGTGGTTGCTTAGTTTGAAACTAGTTTAGATGATCAAGATAAGGATAGGATGAGGAAGGCACTCTATAGATTTTTGTAAAGCTAGAGTCTACCAATCCAAAAGAAAGTTGTTTGGTCAATCAACAGACTTGTTTGAGAAAGAAGATGGCACGGCAAGGTTTAGTTGAAAGAGGTTGGTTTTCTTGATCAGTTTGTGAAGTCTGATACAAAACTTGTAGAGCAGTTAGAGGTTGTTGGTGAAGATATTCTTAACTTTTTTGATGCTATGACAAAGGTTTTTTTTCATGATCAGTTGGCAAAATTTGACATGAAAATTGTAGAGCACTTGGTCATGGATGATCTAGTTGTTGTTGGTGATTATTTGTATTTTAGAGATCATCTTGTTGTAAGCAATGAGATTGTTGAGATTTATAATTATGAGGATTTGTATATAGTTGTTGATATGAATCTGAATTCATATGTTGTTACTAAGATGATTGAGGGTATAGGTGTTTCTATTTATGTGGAGTTTGTTGTTGCTAGTGTGGATTCACTAGTTGCTGATTTGGTTTTGGATCTACATGATACTATAAATCTATAAGTTCTTGATTTTCCTATGGTTCACATGGCTAAGGATTTACATATTCTTCTTATTATATATTTTAATCTACATGCTGATATGGAGTTTGTTGTTTCTAGTGTGGATTCACTAGTTGTTGACATGGATGAGGGTTTTTTGTTGAAGCCTTATGTTCAGTTTGTTTTTGGGTGTGAGCATGCTAATTGGGTTGTTGATATGTATTTTATTATGATGTTTCAATGGATGAAGCATAGATGGTTGACTTTCATATTTTTTCTATTGACTTTGATGAAGTGGAAGCCTTTGGTAAAGATGAAGTTGGTTGCAGATCTTTCTTTGGACATCAAAGTATGGGACATACTTGTCTGTTTACCTTGAGAGTCTAATGTAAGAGCACCAAGCTCAGATTTTTGGGGAGCTATGATTTTCATGGTTCTAGATGTGTTGGAGATAAATTGGAGAACCTTTCCTCATGATTGCATAGAGATTGGATGGATTGTGTTGAAGTTTGAGTTGTTTGCACCTTGTTGTTGGAACTATTTTTTTTCCTAGTTTTTGGGAGCCTATTACAGAGTGTATAACTGATTATCCTTAATGAATGGGAGGTTACAAACATCAAGTATTGAAGAGGGTCTAGATTAGTTCCATGTATCAAGAGTACAAGTTATCATTCATTATAGGTTGGTAGATATCAAAATTCTCCTGAGTACCAAATTTTGGCAATTTCACATGATAGTCTATTGTGGGTGACTTTCAGGATGGATGAGCACTTTTCCTTGGGGAGTCATCCTTTGTGCATTTAAGGAGTTTTAGAGGACCTATATTTCTAGCTACAGTTTGGAGCACAAGTTCTAATTCAATCATATCTAGGAGATATCATGATTTTACTTGGATATCAATTTTTTGGCATTTAATTGTTGTTGCAAGCCAACTTATGGAATTTAATTTATGAATTTGTATTTAATTTGTGTTTTGGGATGACTTGTGGGTTAGATTGATATAATTATGGGTTTTGGGAAAGTCTCTAGTCATTATTCATCCATCATGGAGAAGAGGATGTGGTAGAGGAGCGAATTTGGACAAGAGCTAGTAGTTGTGGCTTAGAAAAGAAGTTGAGATCTTCCTTGGGGTTTTCTACTAGATTTTGGATCTGGACTAGCTAGGGTTTGATTTGGATCTTGAGGGATCTTTCAAAACTATTACTTGCTTTGTATTTGGCCATAACCAAGAAGGCCTTACAGCCTAACACATTGCATGTAATTAGTTATATTTTATAAATATATTATTGTAATCTGGTATCAGATCTTGATTTATTTCTTCTTGTTGTTGTGTTTGCATTGTGTGGTTATATTGCTAGGGGCTAGGACATTGCTTTTGGGATACTCCTACCTTACATTGCATCAACACTAGTGAACTTATAATGCTTCAAATGTTAGTCTCACTAGGCATGCCAAAAATAATTATCACAAAAGCTTGCACCCTTGCCTAAATTTTTTACCTAAAGGAAACTTTGTGAAACATGAAAACAATCTCCAAGCTATGGAACTTGAACTTTGATATTGAGTCTCTAGAAAAGGTTAGTTTCCTTATTATCAAGGTGCACATATCTACTCTTTGAGAGGAAAAGGGAGAAGGAATGCATGAAAGAAAACTATCTAATCTAATCTGAGGGGGTGATACACCAAAATAGTTTGTTTGGTCATATCTCTACCTAACAATATACTATTCATCAAGATAACCTCAAAATACACTAATTCAACCTTTATCTTAATCCAATAGTGACATATATATTAGAAACCAAATGAAATTCCATAAGGAGGGAAATTCACTCTATAACATTCAAAGGCAAGAGTAGATATTGTTATGAAGATTCAAGAATGAAAACAAAACACAAATAGAGGCAAGAAGATTTTGTACTAATATTGATGAGAGAATGAGATAAAGTAGAGGATTACATTCACTCATAGAAAAAAGGAAATTATAGTAATAGAGTAGAGTACTACTTCTATATAATCAGAGAAAAAATGGCTGACCCTAAGAAGGGTTACAAAAATTGCTTTTATAGTGTGAGCATAACTCAAATAGCTTCTACTGTAAGGCAAAGCACAATAGCTGCATTTAAGTTTGTAGAGATCAATCAATGCAAATATGGAAGATATATGATCATGGTACATGTCCAAATGTAATAAAATCATATTATTCACAAAACAAAATCTTGATGAGATAGAAACAATGGCCATTATCATTCTAAGTAGGTAGATGGATAACTAGGTAGTGATGGAGTGTTCCTTACATTAAAGTGGCACAGAGAATGATGAAAGTGGTTGCAGGTGATCAAAAAGATCGATCTACTATTAAAGAGGTTTTTCCTTCATTCTCAACATGTCAAATCAAATAAATTATCAAGTCAACTACATTTGATCACCTAACACTACCATGTTGCTTAATGTCATTTGAATACTTTTCAACCCTTTCTAGCTTTCTAAATTTATGTTCACCTGTTGACTATTTACACAGCATGACTTTGCCAAATTTTTATTTGAGTTCTCCTATTATTCTTTGCTGAATTTTCAACTTGGACCCATGAGGACATATGTCAATCTACCATTATGTCACTATGACTAAAGGTCTATTAATTTTTTTATAGTGACATAACGATGATGCCCGATCTACTTTCAATCTAATGATCTTGAGGATGCATTGATCTTTTTTAGTACCTTGACCAATCAAAACCTTTCCCTATGCTAACTTATACTAACACCCCTTCGATTAAAGCCCATAGTTGAAACAAGTCCTACACGTCCATGTGTCACATCATCACTATCTTGCTATGAAAAATGACATACAATTTTCCATAGCAACAAAGAAAAAATCATTGATCATATCCAAATCAATGGTGGACAAGAGTACATTGAGAAATTGACCCACTTTTGTAAAGCATGAAAAAAACTTTGTCAGCTATTACCTCGTCTAACAACTCCACCAACCACAAAGAAGAAAGGCCCACCTGAGATATGTGGAACATTTTCACTATGTCATTATGAGAATTTTTTACACAACTTTTGATAATGACAAAGAAATGTTATCAATCCCAATAGATTAGATGGTTGAAAAGATGTCAGTCCACTGAGATATTTATAATGTAAAGCAACCCAAAGACCTAGGATATAAAATACAACCCAAAGTTTAAATATATATTTTATAATATTTTGATTATTTGAATACTTGAAAATATGGCCGTTGGGCATGCTTTTTAGGAAAAACTCAAATTTTGGCAAGAGGGCAAATATGGCCAATAGGTATCATCCCCACCCCAATTTTACTTTCTATTTGGAAGGTTTTTGGGTTACCAAATATTATGTCAAGTGTTATGAATATTTTACTACTTTCAGTCTTTCATGCATGCAATTATATTAGATTATATTGTGAAGGTTTAATTGGTGAATTAAACAATAAGTTTTCTTGGTTCCCAATTACACCCCCATCCCCTCTTAGTCACCTAGTCTATAGTACATTTCCAATAGTTGGTATCAGAGTTTTAGTTCTCACATCAAAAGTTTAGCAACTTGAGACCAAATTAGAGGCAATAAAAGTATATAGACTAGAGAAAGCTATTGAAAATAAAATGTTGGATCTACAATTGGCCATGGAATAATTCAACAAAATGTAGGAGCAACTCTCTCAATCCTTAAAAAGAAGAAAAAATGTTGCAACAAAAATGAATGAAAATTTCTACATTGAAGAAATAATTGAAGACATTTTTCATGATAGAAGTTTAGATGAAGCTGATACAAAAATCAAAGATCTACTTGAAAAGAATCTTACTCTTCTTGAAGAAGTTAGAAATCTCAAAAGAGAATAAGAAATTTAGTTAGTTGGAATGTGTGAAGACATGGGAAAAATTACAAAGCCATTGAAGAGATGGTATTGCTAACTAAAAAGATAGAAGAAAAGGAAAATGAAATTCATCAACTATCTCTTTACCAAGAAAATCTAATTGATCAACTCAATGATACAAATCAAGAGCTTATCAACATGAGGACAGAGAATAAAAGATCATAGAATGAACTCAGAATATAAAATTAAACCAATGAGAGGATAATGAAATATCAATAAAGCATAAATAAATTTGACAAGAAAACTCAATTTAGACACAAAGTAAAAGCTAAATTATGATACATAGAAGAAGGTGAATCATCTTAGCAAGGAGCTCAAAAGAAAAAAAGGCCTATTTTTAATCATTGTGAAAAAATAGGGCATACATCATACAAGTGTTAGAGTAATGGAAAACCAAGATTCAATGGAAAGTGCTATAGTTATAACAACCTAGGACATAGAGCAAGTGAATGCATATAGAAACCTAAGTTTGAAGGAAAGTGTTTCAAATGCAACAAACAAGGGCAAAAATATTTAAAATGAAAGACCAAGAAATGGAACTCAATAGAACAAATTGTGAAAGCTATTTTTTATTGGGATTATAAGACATGGTGTAGATGTCACTATTGTGGTGAGTATGGGCACACTAGAGAAAATTGCATAAAACATCACTTGAGGAATAGAGACCCTACAAAGAGATGCGTTGTATGTACAAAACATGGACATCTAGCTAAAAACTATATGAACCAAGGTAAATTGGAAGATGAGAAGAAAGCAAAGGATGAAAAATTTAGAAGTCAAATGAGGCAACAATGGGTAAAGAAATCTTTAGAGAATTCAATCAAAGTCCTAAAAATATTGACACCCAAGTCAATCAGTTGGGTAACTCAAATATTTCAAACAAGTTAGCCATGGAGATCACTAGAACTATCATTCTAAGGAGATATTTCATATCATCATTTCATATGCAATAGGATCATTGAGATAGATAGCAATTGGACTTATGTCTTAAGACCTTACCAAGAATGGTTGACTTGCAAGATCATACCAAGCAAGGTTAGTTTGCCAAACCTAACTGAGTTTGGATGCAGATGGTAAGTTGGAGACTCTACCAAATTGAAGACTTTACCAAGTTGAAGGTTGTTAGAAGATTTGGGAGATTGTTAAAAGATTGGTTGGAAGCATGAATTATTATGATATTCCTATGGGGGAGTACTATAGATATGGTACTATGATGATATGTTACATTCATGACTGAGTTTGTCATTGATGTCAACATAGTAGTTTTCTATGGTATCTAATAGAAGATCAATAGAAAGATCAAGTAGTACGGATGACTAATCAAGTATTACAACCACCCAAGGTTATGGGAGATACTTTTGAGTATCTAGTATATGTAGTTAATGTCAAAAGGAGAAAGGATAAGTCTAGAATATGTTATGTAAGTTTTGGTGATGACCATTCTGAGATAGAGTTTACAGAGGCATGTTCTGGTAAACTTGTTATATCTCTTAGTAGAGTTGATATCTTGAGGATTGAGGATAAGGATATAAATAAGACATGTTGAGGATGACATGGCTAGGCTCACTCATAATAATATTGTGTGTACAAAAAATTACTCAAGTTGCAAGGTGAAAGGTTTATGTTACCATTAAGTGTAACACATTCTTAATGTGGTCCTATAATTATTAATTGAGAAGGTCTAATATTTGAATCAAGGAATTGTTTAATGGAATTGGCATTAAAAAAGGACATTTTCCTTTATCATTAGAAATTTGAAAAATGGATTATGAATGATTGATAAGTAGTAGAGAGAATGGTATGTGAAGTTGAGCAGAGCAGTGCGGAAGTGAATGTAACTTTATTGTCGAGGTTTTGTTGAGTGATCTAAAGTTTGGTATTTCAATCAAAGGGTTGTGACCTAGTCTACATGGTCTAATATTAATTGTTCCAGCTGATAGGAAAAAGGAAAGAGTAGAGGAAAGAGGAACATAATTGTAAAATACTTGGTTGAGCAGTGAGCTCTTCTTGTAGTTAAAATTGCATGTTTGGGAAGTGGGCTCATCTTGCATACACTATACCAAAACTCCTAATAGGGACTATATGTACTAAATCTTGTAATAGACTCCTAATAGGGTCCATCCTATAAAAAAGAATGTTTATATTAGTACATCATCTTGTGGGCATCATTCCCACCAAGGTTTTCTCTCTGATCAAGGGTTTCCCTAGTCAACATATCTGGTGTAATTGTCTATGTCCACTTTATTATGATTTATGTTTACTTTGGTTGAATGGTTAAGCTTGGTTGATGAAGATATATTTTTTAATTATTGGAAAATTGATTTGATAAATAATTCATGCCCCCCCCAGTTATCTTGGTGGACTATTAATTCTAACAATTGGTATTAGAACTTTAGGTCCTTGAAGAAAAAGTTTAATAGCTTTAAGAGATCCATGGTGAATATGTTTAAAAAAGATAGTCTGAAGTTCAATGGAACAAATTATGATAGTTGGAAGGAAAAGATGAAGGCACATCTATTGTATATGGGTCCAAGATATTGGATCTTGAAAAAATCTAAGAAGACAGTCATTACTAAAGAAGACTTAGAAACTTGTATTGAGGTAGAAAGAGATATTTTCATGTTTGATATGTGAGCTAGATAAGCACTATTGACTGCACTTCCTAAAATTGAGTACAATCAAGTAAAATCACTTGCTACTCCACATTTAATTGGGAAAGCATTGGAAAATACTTTTGAAGGTGATGCACATTCTAAGAAATTGAGGCTACAATATTGGATTTGTGTGTTTCAAGATGCTAAGATGATGGAAGATGAATATGTAAGAACATATATAGGTAGGGTATTAGAAATTTCTATAGGTATTAAAGCTCAAGCAGGAACCAAATAAGATGATGAAGTTATATGTAAGATATTAAATACTCTAACACCACCATTTAAGTCATAAGTTCAGATGATATAGTTCTTAATATCTTGTACCAAATATTTTACAAAGGAAACATTTCTTGGAAGACTTGAAGCAGTTGAGAATGAACTTAGACAGTTTAGAGAATTGACCAAAACAATGATAGCTTTTAGTGCCTTGAATATTTGCTCTAATTTATCAAGGAGCACAAGTGCTAGAGGAGATTTTGCTAACAACAATAGATCAAAGGAAGATAGAAATATTGAAGGAGTTGTCCTTCTAGTAAGAAGAGAAAAAGGAGGTAAGAAAATCTTTAAAAGTTGGACTTCTGATGAATATGGTCATTATGAATCTAAGTGTCCGAAAAGAGAGGCAAATTATAAGGGAAATCATAAACCTAGAAAAGATAGAGAATTTTTTTATGCAAATGAAGATAATAATTCTAATGAACAAGCATTAAATTCTAGTGATGACGAAATTGAATTTGTGGCAATTAAAGAAGAAATTCTAGAGAAGGTGGCTTTGATTTCATAGGTTGAAAAGAAATCTAATTGGATAATTGATAGTGGTTGTTCACATCATATGACTAGTGACATGAACAAGTTTGTTGACTTCAAAAGTTAGGATGGAGGAATTGTTAAAGTTGGAAACAATACAACATGTCAAGTTAAAGGTATTGGATCTATAACTCTTGATGGTAAAACTAACACTGATTATGTGTACTTTGTTGATGGTTTAAAGTAAAATATTTTGAGTGTTGGACAACTAGTAGACAAATGTTATCAATTGTAGTTCATAGAAAAAATATGCATGATCAGAGATAAAGATGGAAAGGTAATTGGAATAGGAACTAGATCTAGAGGTAATGCATTTCAATTGAATCATACTAAAATGACATGTTTGGTTGCAAAGGTAGATGACATTTGGTTATGGCATACGAGATTTTATCATATAAACTTTGATAGTATTGTGAGGACTAGCAAAGTGTTTGTAGTAAGAGATTTGCCAAAGATTATAAAGCATACTAACACAATTTGGAAGGAATGTGTTTTGGCTAAGCATAATCAAAACTTCTTTTCCCAAAAAGAATTTCACCACTATAGAAAAGTTGGAGATTGTACACATAGATCTCAGTGGTCCTACAAAGACTAAATGATTCTATGATGAAATTTATTTTATGATTCTAGTTAATGATCTTTCTAAAACGATGTGGGTTGCATTTCTTAAAGAGAAATATAAGGCATTTGACAAATTTAAGATATTCAAAAATAGAATTGAGAATGAATCTAGTATGAGTATTAAATTTTTAAGATTAGATAGAGGAGGAGAATTTATTTTCAATGATTTTACTATGTTTTGTAAAGAAAATGGAATTAAAAGACATCTATCAGCTCTGAGAACCCCTGAATAGAATGACATTGCAGAAAGGAGGAACAAGTCAATTATAGAAGTAGCTAGAGCTATGTTAGGAGAGAATGATGTATCCAAGACATTTTGGAGAGAAGCTATGAATACAACAATCTACACTATGAATAGAGTGCAAGTCAAAAAAGACACAAACAAGACACCTTATGAACTGTGGTTTGGTCACTCACCTACGATTAAGTATTTTAGAATTTTCGAGAGTAAGTGTTATATCAAAAGAGATGATGATATTGGTAAGTTTAATGATAGAAGTGATGAAGGTATGTTTTTTGTTTATTCATTGAAAATAAAAGCTTATAGATGTTATAATCAGAGAACTAAGACTATTATGGAAAGTGCAAATGTGAGAATTGATGAGAAACTCAAGATGCAAGAGAGAATAGTTGATTAAAATTCAGATGATGATGTTGTTACTAAGAAAAGGAATGATGAGGTATTTATTGAGACTAACAATGATTTTTAGAATGAAGGAGAGCCAAGGCAGGAAAAAATCTCGAAACCTTTAGTAGAGCTAAGAGTTCAGATAGCAACTCCTACTTCAAGAAAGAATATGATAAAGAATCACCCATCTAAATAGATCATCAAAAGAAAAGATAAAAGTGTGATGACAAGAAGCAAAATAACTAAAGAACTATGCTTGATATCTCAATTTGAGCCTAAGAATATAGATGAAGCATGTAAAGATGACTATTGGAAGCAAACTATGAAAGATGAATTGGATTAGATAGTAAAGAATGAGACATGGGAATTGGTCCCTAGACTAGTAGATAAGAATGTGATAGCAACTAAATGGGTATTTAGGAACAAGATGAATAAACAAGGTGAAGTTGTAAGAAATAAAGAAAGATTGGCATGTAAAGGCTACTCACATCAAGAATGGATAGATTATGAAGAGACCTATGCTCTAGTTGCTAGAATAGAAGTAGTAAGATTATTCTTAGCCTACACAGCATAGAAGAAATTCAAAGTATATTAGATGGATGCGAAGTCAACATTTTTGAATGGAGAACTTGAAGAAGAGCTGTACATTGAGCAGCCTAAAGGATGTCCTTTGATAGATGACAAAGAAATAGTATGCAGACTAAGGAAAGAATTGTATGGATTGAAGCAAGCAACCAAAACATGGTATGTAAGGTTGGACAAACATTTGAGAAAACTTGGATATAGCAAAGGTATGGTAGATAGTAATTTGTATTGAATTTTTTTTTATGATGGTTTAATGATTTTGGTAATATTTGTTGATGACATCATATTTGGAGGAAATGATGAATAAAGTGAGAAGCTTAGAGAAGAGATGAAGAAATAATTTGAAATAAGTATGATAGGAGAGATGAAATATTTCCTAGGATTGCAGATTGTACAAAATAAAGAAGGAATCTTTATTTCTCAGAGTAAGTACTTGAAGTATTTACTGAAAAGGTTTGGTTTGAAAATATGTAAACCCATTGGAACACCTATGGTAATTGGACACATTTTATATGCAAAGGATGAGACACCAACTATTGGGAAGAAAAAGTATAGATCTATGGTCAGAGAGTTTGCAATATTTTACTCACACAAGGCCAGATATAGAAAATGTAGTTGGAATTGTTGCAAGATTCCAAGTTGATCCTAGAGAAGCACATTATGCAAGACTAAAATGGATATTTAGATATCTAAAGGGAACATCTAAGCTTGGATTATGACATGAAAGATCTAATTGTTTTACTCTAAGTGCTTATACTGATGTAGATTGGGTAGGTAGTATGGATGATGGAAAAAGCACCAATGGTGAAGCCTTCTTTCTTGGAGGAATATTGGTTTCCTGGTTAAGTAAGAAGTAAGATTGGAAATTGTTGGCTCTTGATTTAACAATTTTGAAAATGACCAAGAAACCAGACCATTGCATCTAAGGCTAGCAAATTCCTATGACAGATACATCTGACTGCAGTCTTGGGCCAACTATAAGGCAAAACTCCTTCTTCTTCAGGCTCTGCAAAACCTAGGTGGGTGGACCTATAGATTCTTTATATGGTACATGTTATCAAACCATACACTAAATCTAATATAAAGCAGATAAAACCCTTATTTCTCCTATTAACTCATGTAATAACACAGATCTACAGTAGCAAATTGCAACTCTATGATATTCACAAGCTGAGTGAGGGTTAAAATGTTCTAGCTCTTCAACATAAAATGTAAAGATGATTTGAATTTTGATCTGATTTTATGTGGGTGGGGAAAGAAGATGAAAACCAAGTATAGACAACAAACTAATGATCCTATAGTTGATCAATGCCTCATCCATTGGGCAATTCATGAATCTTCCTAATGCATTTTGGATATCTGATACTAATTCATATACTCAGATATATGATCCATCCATTCACCTTGTAAATAGACATCAATGCTCAACTTAAATCTCATTCTTACCTGATATCCTCCTCAACAAACTTGCAACCCTATTGAATCTCTAAAGCATTTACATAATTCTTTGAATTACAAGCAATAATGAAGAAACATACAACCTTAAGGGATTACACTTATGATCTAGGCTCTTTGTTCAAAGACCATAAAATGTCATAACTCAACTGAGAAATGAGACAAGATTTAAACTAAAACTAAACACTTGTTGTTCCTTGTATTGATTTCCTTGAAATAATACATAAAAATGTATGAACTTAACTCATAAAAAAACTAATAAACCAGACTATTTAATGAACACATACTGTCATACAAGACAGAAAATGGCAAGAATGAGAAACTGATGGGATGGGAAGGGGGTATCACAGCCAAAGCAAAAAATTCATGTTCTGGAACCAGCACATCCTAGATCTTTCCATTCAGATTTCACCAATTCCAGTGCCAATTCTACTAAGTGTTTTCATTCCAAAGAAACTTTCCAAATTTTTTTTTTACAAAGAATGGATGAAAGAAAGATATAGCAAGAAGTAAATTTCTAGATCTTTTATGCAACTAACATGTTTCCACTTGAAATTCCCTCTCCTACAACTAAAAACCTCTTTCCTCTTTCTACCATTTTGATCTAATTTTGTTTTCATCATTACTTTGTTACTGATTTTGAAAATATCTTTTCTAAAATGATGAAAACTTCTACTTGCCAAAATATTTGCTAACTTTGTGAAAATGCTGGTGAAAACTCAATTTTTACTAAATATAGGTGAAAAAATTCAACCAAAACTACATTTTCACTATCTTTCAACGATATTTAGGTCATTACCATGTTAAAAATTAGTTCTGAACTTTGTCACCTGAATACAGTTGCATAATATAAATCTAGAAGAAAACCTCCCATAGTTCAAATAGACTACTTCCTATGTAGAAACTAACTGCATAGTCAAAAAAATTGTTCTCTCTTGATTTCGGCAATATATAATACCTCTATGTTAGCCTCTCAGCAACTCCCAGGAAGTCAATTTGAAAATGTCCCCCTTTGCTAGAAAACTCAAATCTGCATCCTTGATATTTTAAATTTCAAAATTTTAAAATTTTCTAATGTCTAAACTTTAGCAAAATGACCCTTTTGAAATTAAAACTCACTGACGCTACAGTTGCTTATTAACAATAATTATTTTTTTATTTCTTTCAAATTTTCCCACCCTCTGAATTTAGGTCAAACTAGGTTTGACCAAGTGCCACATGTCACTTCCTGATTGGTTGACCACTACCACCGAGCACCACTTATCATGATTTAATTGGCCTACTCGTTTCACTACCATGTCATCATCTGCTTTGACCTAGTGCCACATGTCACATTACTACTTACCTACATTCCTTAAATTTCTAGCATCTTAAAATAGTAGGTAAGCACCAATTGTTGATTAAGAGAAGATCAATAATTATACAAATTTATAGTTGACTAAGGCCCACTCAGTCATTTTAACCAATAGGAAGTTTCCATGTGAGTTTGTGCCTTCTAAAGACCTCCGCGCAAGTGGGTCCCTATCATCTTTTGAGCAAGTGAGTACTTGACATTATTCTTTCCACATGTCAAGTTGGTGCATTCCCACTTTCCTTATTGAATGAGCATCTCCATATTGTAGGTTTGCACCATTCATTGATCTTTGAAAGATCAATAATGAAACTAATTATACCCTATAGAGCTTCTGAGTTAAGAATTTAGATGTCACCATGGACACATGTCCACATGGTGCATACCCTCTTTATTTAAAATTCATTCAAGTTCTTAATGTGGGAAAGTGCCCTTCGTTGATCAAGATAAGATTGATGGTGTAAGAAAAAATTTGAACTTCATGGTCTCTTCATCTACTTGGGAAAATGAAATGACTGCTTTCAACTCTTGTGCTCTGACCTAACTAACTATTGCATTAATTTTTGAAACTTTCCATGTCCGTAATAGAAGTACTTCTAGCTAAGCACATGTGGCATATAGTATGGCACGACTTAGTTTTCTTTCCCAATCTTAGCCCCACTATGACACACAGCACAAAGGCACATTCTCGCATTCCTTATTGAACAAGTAGTTCTTTATTGTGGTCTTGCACCAGCCCTTGATCTTTGAAGGATCTATAGCGAACCAAACTTTGATCACATTTGGTAGGGAAACCTCCTTAATGGCACAACTGGTAGTACATGTTAGCAATCACTTTTCAATTTGGTACACTATAGCATTTACTAATAACTCCCGACCCCACCTTGCTATGTGTCCAAAAACCACTTGCCCACTTTATTTAAAATCCTTGCATCTGAACATTGTGGGAATGCGGTACCCGTTTATTTGAACAAGATCAATGGTCACACAAAATTAATAATACTTTGGCACTTCTCAATAAAATAATATGGTCGATAAGTTTTTAAAATGATCTTTTAATAAAACCATACTCACGTAGGCCCATCCTTAGGGTAAAATGATATATTTTTAAAATCATTTTTTTGAAAAATATTTTGAAGGTTTTTCAAAACTAGGGTAAAATAAGATAGGGCACTAGGGTTTCTGAGAAATTCTCTAAAGACAAACCTTGAGAATTTACTAGAATTTCAAAGACACAAAGACCAGGCTATGAACTAGGGCAATCTAATGGTTTGAAAAATACAAGGAATAAAACCCTAATTTGCATGACACAAAGACTCTAATGATATTTCACTAAAACTTTCTCAAAATTTTTGCATTGTGAAAAATCAAATCAACACACATCACAAAGTACAACCGAAGTAGAGTATGTTGTAGGAGAAAGTAATTGCAATGAAGTCATTTGGATGAAGTAAATGCTAAAGGATATAATGATAGAACATAGTAAAAATGTCTAAGAATCCAGTGTTGCATTTGAGGACCAAGCGCATTTCTATTAAGTATCATATGTTGAGAGAAAAAGTTGTAGAAAGGAAATTACATTGGAGTATGTGAGAAATAAAGAGAAGATTGCAAATATATTCACTAAACCTCTACCCAAAGAGACTTTTGAGTATTTGCAAGGTATTTTTGGGGTTATGCCCCTTCCTACATTAGAATAGAAGATGCAAGAGTGCATCAGTCTAGGGTAATAGAGCACCATTTTTTTTTAAGACTGAATGTTGCTGCTTCCTATATGGTGGAGTATCTATGATGGATAGAGTCATCTAGGACTCTTGTTGATGTTGTTGTTATTTTGACTAGTGTCTTCTCACACTCAAGATAGTAAGTATCAGTTGTTGCAAAGTTTGATGTAGTGATGTTTGTTGCTAAAACCTTTGACATTGATGTCAATGGGGGAGAATTTTGGCATGAAAAAAATTATGTTGAGGAAGATGTTTAGCATAAGTACAATATGTGGTTGGTATAGAGAAGATTAAGGTATATCAATGGGGGAGAATGACTAATGAAGTAGATTTGAAGATGAACAGTCATTTGTTGGTATTCTTGGAAACTTGATGTTTTTCATCTATGTTGCCATTAATACCAAAGGGGGAGATTGTTGGAAGACTTGGGAGATTGTTAGAAGATTGGTTGGAAGCATGAATGATGATGATATTCCTATTAGGGAGTACTATAGATATGCTACTATGATGATATGTTATATTCATGACTAAGTTTGTCACTAATGTCAACATAGTAGTTTTATGTGGTATTTGACAGAAGAATAATGGAAACATCAAGTGTTATGGATGGATAATTGAGTATTACAACCACCTGAGATTATGGGAGATACTTTTGAGTATCTAGTATATTTAGTGAATGTTAGAAGGAGAAAGGATAAGTCTAGATGAAGTTATGTAAGTATTGGTGATGATTGTTTTGAGATAGAGTTTACAAAGGCATGTACTAGTAAACTTGTTATATCTCTTAGAAAAGTTAATATCTTGAGGATCAAGGTTGAGGACATAAATAAGACATGTTGTGGATGGCATGGCTAAGCTCACTTATCATAATATTGCATGTATGGAAAGTTATTCGAGTTGCAAGGAAAAAGATTTATGTTATCACTAAGTGTAGCATGTTCTTAATGTTGTCCTATAATAATTAAGTGAGAAGGTCTAATAGCTAACTCAGGGAATTGTTTTATGGACTTGGTATAAAGGAAGGATATTTTTTCTTTATCATGAGAGATATGAAAAATGGATTATGAATGATCGATAAGTAGCAGAGAGTATGGTATGTGAAGTTGAGCAGAGTAGTACAAAAGTGAAGGAAACTTCATTATCGACATTTTATTGGATGATCCAAAGTTTGGTATTTGGATTTGAGGTTAGTGACCTAGTCTACAAGGTTTGATAATGATTGGTCCAATTGAGAGGATAAAGGAAAGAGAAGAGGAAAGAGGAACATAATAGTAAATTACTTGGTTGAGAGGTGAGCTCTTCTTGTAGTTGAAATTGCATGTTTGGGTAGTGGGCTCATCTTTCATACACTATACCACAACTCCTAATAGGGATTCAAAGTCTCCTAATAGGGACTCTATGTACTAAATTTTTTAATATAATAATAATAGGGTCCATCCTCTAACAAGGAATATTTATATTAGTAGATCATCTTGTGGGCATCATTCCCACTAGATCTTTCCCTCTGATCAAGGGTTTCCCTTGTCAACATGTCTAGTGTAATTATCTATGTACACTTTATTATGGTTTTTGTTTACTTTGGTTAAATGGTTAAGCTTGGTTAATGAACATATATGTTTTAATTATTGGACAATTGATTTGATAATTGATTCATCCCACCCCCCCCCCACCCCTCAATTATCTTGGTGGACTATTGTTTCTAATAAAGGTATCTTCTAAGTGTTGAATACTTAACTGAGTTGGACAACCTATCACCGAGATAACTAATCTACAATGCATTAATAAAAAATTTAAAAACAAAATTTGGATAAAAGAAAGAAATTAAAGGTTATTGTTTCACCGTAAATTTTCAAAGCAAAGAGTGAATAATATCTTTGATCCCACGAACGATTTAGAGAAGATTTGTCAAAGTTTATTCCTACATTTGAAGCTTCATTGAGAAAAATGACATCTTCTAGTATAAAAGTGAAGAAAGTTTTAGAAATCTTGGTATGAAGTGTTGATTTGATGTAGAGCATACAACAAAAGTGTGTTTTTTTGGGATTTCCACAAAATTTTGAAGTTATAGAACCAACTCTACTTTAACACTCCTTAATCCTTACTATGTTCATAGACCTAATAGGCCTAATTAAGCTTGGATTACAAAGAGATTACTAAGAAATGGGTACATACAATCAATTAAAAAAATAAAATAAATTATTTCACTCAATTCTTAGGTAGGGATTCATATTTATCATTTTTTACATCTATTCAAATGAATGAGGGAAGAATTTAAAACCCTTATTCAATCATTAATAAATCCCATAATTGAAAGAAGTAAAAAAAATATTTTGGTGAAATTCAATAAAAGTGAGTTACCAACATTTTCTATAAGTTATAGCCAAATCCAAGAAAAGAAATAAAAGTTATTGTAATTTCCTCAATGTTGTTCATATTGTGACATAATCTGACTAGTCTTCACCAAAATAGTCATAACTTCTTTCAAACGAAATGAAAATAAGTGAAATGAACATCAAATGAAATATAGATAATATAAAATTATAAAAATATAATTTTAGGTCTTTATAATTGAAAATGAGTTTGCATCAACCAAAACATTAGAAAAATTACAAGAAAAAATAACCAAAAAACTAAAATATACAACATCAAAATAAGTTTTCTTCCATTCCAAATCCTTCATCCAAATTCTCCCACTTAGAATTTCATGTTTTTGAGACCAAATATATATTATTTTGAATCACATTAAATTCTCCAACCAACCTACAACTACCCATTGACATCTTTAAACCAACTTTTCAAAAATTGTCACCAAGTTGTAAAAGTTGTCATTACAATTTTGGCAACTTTTGAACAACTTTTACAATTATTATTCAAATTACTTAGAATTTTTTATAAACCCTTATAATATGATATTTAAGACTTTAATACTTGAATTAAACTATTTCCACTCTATTTTGAATCATTTGAGTGGTTTTATCACACTTAACTTCTTTAGGACCTTGTAAGTCACTATGCTTTTGATGGCTTTTATAGCCTTAAAAAATAATTTGAATGAACTCCAAATGATATTTAGTTCCTTATATAACATCAAAAAAATATTAAAGACAATTTAGAATATGATCTATGAAACATCCAATGAATAGGTACTCTTGCACCATACTCCCCAACTTTGAAAATTTTCCAAGTCCTTTTGGAAATGGGGTTTCAAAGATCTCTTCTTCACTTTTGGTTTTTCAATCCCTTTTCTTGAGAATATGATCATATAAAGAAAAAAATTATGTCCTCTCCAATCCAATTTCTTCATCACCCACATTGAAATGAGCATAAAAAAAAAATCATGGGTGAAATCACTTGATTAGTATCAAAATCAATCACAAAATTTACATCTTTCTTCTCCAATCTTCTTGGCAACTCTTTCCTTTTGCCATCATTCTCACAATAAATATGATCACTCTCTACTATTTGTTCATTATTATCCTTTATCTTTGAAAATGCTTCAACATAATCATTTTCAACAATGTCCATATTCATGGAGTCTTCAATTGGCTCAACTTCCTTATTAGATTTAATCAACACTTCCTCTTTTGTTTCTTTTATCCTTGTTTCTCTTTGTTATTCCTTAAGTTTTTTCTCTTTTTCCACATATTTTTCAACTTATTGGACCTCTAAAAAATCAAATTCATCATCTGCTTCACCATTTGCAATTTTCTACTCTAGGATTTTAAGAAGTGCCTCTAACTTCTTTGTATTCTCTTTTACTTCTTTTTCCAATATTTCTACCTCTTTTGGCTTTTTCTTTTTTTCCTCCTACTTTTGTGAATCCTTACCCTAAAAATTATGATGCATTAATTTCATAAATAAATCCATTTTCAATCAAGTCTCTTTTACCTATCTTCCTCTTGTCTTTGATTCCTCTCCTTAGGCCTTTCTCCTCTTTTCTCTCTTGGCCTAGTCTCTTAGTATCAAGGTTCTATCTTCAACCTGTATAAGAAAAACACACAAACACAAAATACCTTTTGCCCAAATTTTTTTGGCTTTGATACCACTTGATGTAGATAGCACAAGAAATTTTTTCTTTATGGGCTTTCTACAAAATTTCAAAGTTATAGAACCAAATCTATTCCAACACTCCTTAATGCTTCCTATGTTCACAGACCTGTTAGGCCTAATTAGGCTTGGACTACAAAGAAAGTACCAAGGAATGGGTATATATAATCAATACAAAAATTCAAATATATTATTCCATTCAATTCTTATGTATGTATTTACATTTATAATTCTTTCCATCTATTCAAATTAATGCAAGAATGTTGCAACTTTTAAGAATAATTTCCCAATGAGGGAAGAATATAAAACCCTTATTCAATCATTAATAACTCCCATAAATGAAAGTATTAAACTAATAATTTTTTATAAGATGAAATAAAAGTTTATAACTAAAATTTTCTCCAAGTTGTAGAAAATTTTAAATATGGAAATAAAAGTTATTACAATTTACTCAATGTTGTTCATATTATGACAAAATCTGACTAGTCTTCACCAAAATGGCCATAACTTCTTTCAAACATAATGAAAATAATATTTAAAAATACTAAATAAATGATAACTCATATAAATTTATGAAAATATAAGTTTCAGGTTTATATAATTCAAGATGAGTTTGCATCAACCAAAACATTAGAGAAATTGCAGGAAAAAATAACTAGAAAACTGAAATATACAACATCAAAATAAGTTTTCTTCCATTCCAAATCCTTCCTCAAACTTCTCTCACTTACAATTCTGTATTTTGGAGAAAAAATATATATTATTTAGAATCATATTAAAGTCTTAAACTAATCAAAAACTACTCATTAACATATTTAAACCAACTTTTAAAAAGTTGTCACCAAGTTGTAAAAGTTATTACAATTTTTGCCAACTTTTGAATAACTTTTATAGTTACTATCCAAATGACTTAAAACTTTCTATAAACCCTTAAAATATGATAGATATTACTTTAAGACTCCAATAAAACTATTACCACTCTATTTTGAAACATGTGAGTAGTTTTATCACACTTCACTTTTTCATGACCTTGTAAGTCACTATGCTTTTAATGAGTTTTATTGTATAATGAGTTTTATTGCCTTACAAAATAATTTGAATGAACTTAAAATGATATTTATTTCCTTACATAAGATTAAAAAAATACTAAATATAATGTAAAATATAATTTTATTTATGAAACATCTAATGAATAGGTGCTCATGCACTATACTCCCCAACTTTGAAATTTTTCCAAGTCCTCTTGGAAATGGGGTTTCAAAGATCTCTTCATCTTAACTTTTGGTCTTTCAATCCTTTTTCTTGAGAATATGAACATGTTAAGAAAAAAAGGTATGTCCTCCTCAATGTGATTTCTTCACCACTTGCATTGAAATGAGCATAAAAAAAAATCATGGGCAAAAATCAATTGATTAGTATCAAAATCAATCACAAAATTTCCATCTTTCTTCTCCAATATTCTTAGAAACTCTTCCCTTTTACCATAATTCTCATAATAAATCTGATAAATCTCTACTATTTGTTCATTATTATCCTTTATCTCTGAAAATACCTCAACATAATCATTTTCAACAATGTCCATCTTAATGGACTCTTAATTAGCTTAATTTCCGTATTAAATTCAATCAACTCTTCCTCTTTTGTTTCTTCTATGATTGTTTCTCTTTGTTCTTCCTTAAGTTCATTCTCTTTTTCCACATCTTTTTCAACTTCTTGGACCTCTAAAAAATTAAATTCTTCATCTCCTTCACCATTTGCAATTTGTTGCTCTAGGATTTTAAGAAGTGCCTCCAACTTCTTTGTACTCTCCTTTACTTCTTTTTCCAATATTTCTATCTCCTCTTAATTTTTATATTTTTCTTCCTTCTTCTTCTTTTGTGAATCCTTACCATGACAATTACAATGCATCAATTTTATAGATAAATCCATTTTCAATCAAGTCTCTTTTACCTTTCTTCCTCTTGTCTTTGATATCTCTTCTTAGGCCTTTCTCCTCTTTGTTCTCTTGTCCTAGTTTCTCAATGTCCAAGTTCTCTCTTCAACCTATGAAAAAAACAAAAAACCAAAAAATACCTTTTTCTTTGAGTACCTTTGAGCCTCGAGCAATTCAGAGTAGATTTGTCAAATTTTATTCCTACATTTGAAGCTTCACCGAGTGAAATGGCATCTTCCAAAAGAAAAGTGAAGAAAGGTTCAAAAATGTTTGTTCAAGATGTTGATTTGATATAGAGAGAATATAAAAAAGTGTTATTTTATGGACCTTCCACAATATTTCAAAGGTATAGAACCAACTTTTCTCTAGCACTCCTTAATCCTTACTATGTTCACAACCTAATAGGCCTAATTAGGCCTTGATTACAAAGAAAGTACCAAGGAATGGGTACATAGAATCAATATAAAAATTCAAATATATTAATTAACTCAATTCTTAGGTAGGGATTCACATTTATAATTATTTTCATCTATTCAAATGAATGGAAGAATGATGCAACTTTTAAGAATAATTTCTCAATGAGGGAAGAATTAAAAACCCTTATTCAGTCATTATTAACTCCCATAAATGAAAGAATTAAACAAAAAAAAATTGTGAGACTCAATAAAATTAAGTTACCAACATTTTATCCAATTTATAGCCAAATCCAAGAAAGGAAACAAAATTTATTGCAATTTCCTCAATGTTGTTCATATTATTGTAGAATCTAACTAGTCTTCACCAAAAATACCATAACTTATTTCAAATGTAATGAAAATAATTAAAACCATAACCAAATGAAAGATAAATCATATAATTTTCTTAAAATATAATTTTTAGGTTTTTATAACTCAAAATCAGTCTATATCAACCAAAACATCATAACATAACCAAAAAATTGAAATATACAACATCAAAATAAGTTTTCTTCCATCCCAAATCCTTCCTCCAACTTCTCCAACTTGTCCCACTTACAATTTTGTGTTTTGGAGACCAAATAAATATTATTTTTAATCAAATTAAAGTCTTTAGCCATCCTACAACTACCCATTAACATATTTAAACCAAGATTTAAAAAGTTGTCACCAAGTTGTAAAAGTTGTCATTACAATTTTGGCAACTTTTGAACAACTTTTATAATTATTATCCAAATGACTTAAAAATTTATATAAATGCTTAAAATATGATAAAAATTACTTTAGAACTCAAATTAAACTATTTACCCTCTATTTTGATACATTTGAGTGGTTTTATCACACTTAATTTTTTCAGGACCTTTTAAGTCACTATGCTTTTAATGGCTTTTAGAGTGTTACAAAATAATTTGATTGATCTCCAAATTATATTTGGTTCCTTAAATAACATTAAAAAAAAAATATAATGTAAAATATGATTTTATCCATGAATCATCCAATGAACAGGTGCTCCTACACCATGATTCTAAAGCCCCAACATTTAAATTGAGTCCACTAGTTGCAGGATAACTTGACCCAGTTGGAGCTTAATCTCAAATCCCTCCTAAGGTACTCCTAATTCATGATATCTAGTCATTTTATCATTGTTAAATCTAGAAATTAGGAACCCTATAGTTAAACTAGGCATGTGAAGAACTTTGTGTGGATGAAATTTTAAAACTTGAGCACAAGAATTTGGAAGGAAAGGGTTTGATCCATATCCTGCACATTCTAAGGGACTTTCAAGGAAAAATGGATTAGGTTTACTCTCAACCAAGTCCATGACATGCACCTATGGCTTTATCAACCAATTTAGATCATGAAGAAGATGATCCATAGAATCATAGGGTTACCAATGCTCAACAAGGTGAAAACTACCAAAACCCTAGGTCAGGTCAAACTTGAAAAAAAACTCTTGTGAAGAGAGATAGAAGAGGCATGAAGTTGAAAGGAGTCACTAATATGAAAATCAAGTTTGGGATACATGTTATTGCCCACAAAATCTATGCTTCAAGCACATTGAACAACATTCCACGTGAAGCTTTTGACCTAGCATACAAAGTGGTCAAGAATAACTTATCTTTCGACCTTACCGAGTTGCAACTCAATAAACTAAGAAAAAACATGGAGCACATATGATCATCAAAGAATAATCTGTTTATGTTTGGATCACTCTTAAATTGTATATTCTTTTATGTTCATAATTTTTTCCCTTCCAAAGTTACTATGGCATGGAAGAAGGATATACATATTGTATATTAGATAAATGAGTTCATAGCTGATATGGGAGACAACTTTGAGAGCATCATGGATGCATACTTTGATACATTCAATGAGAGAATTCAAAGAAAAATTAAGATTCCAAAATAGTTAGTAGATGACTATGAACAAGATATTTGTTTTTGTGTGGATTGTAACTAAATGCAAATATAGGAAGTTAGGCCAAGGGTGGCATGGGCAAAACCTCTTAGATATGAGATGAATATTGATGATATAAGAGACATAATTAAGGATCTTGTCAATGATCTAGTAGACCTCAAGGAACCATACTTTGGTACTAATGAAGAATCTAAGGCTAGAATTTCTTTATAAATCAAGCTTCCTCAAGTCATGAAGAGAGCAATAAAATAGTTTGAGAAGATTCTGAAGGAGAACAAGAAATATAGTTCCCCTCTTTTGCTCATAGAAGGCAAGTAAGACAATGTTAAAGAAGAGGAAGGTGAAGAGGAACCTAAAAAAGAAGAAATGTAATGCCCTGCTGGAAGACCCTAAAGAAATAAACCTAATATGTTACAAAGTTTACTAAACAATTTTATTTTTTTAAGTTTAAACAACATCAAAGTAATAATAATGTGGAAGCAATATTTACATACACATCAAATACACATAAGAAATTACAAATATAGTTTCAATTCCTCAAGGGTTCCTTCATGTTGAGTCACATTTAAGAAAGTTTTATTAATAAGTTTAAGTCTCAATTATAATGTCCATAATCATAAAATGAATAAGCACATACATAGTCATATAAGCAAATGCATAAGTACAACTAAAAATATGAAAGCACATCTAATGAACAAAATCCATTGCACATGTCACAAGGTATGTGATAATAGATATAAGTACATCAATATAAAATACAATATCTTATATGATCTCAAAACATAGAATACATAAATACATCAAATGAATAGAAGTCTTCAAGATAATAGGAACAATGATAATGGTACCACTATATCAATGAGAATTCAACATCTATCAATCTGAGGGGGACCCAAATGGTAAGAATACACTACCTCCCGACCGCATGGTCACCTAATTAGGCTCCAACTCCTACCATGTAGGAGAGATAATGTACAATCCACACACAAATAATCAAATCATAAAATAATCCTAGGCAAGGAATCCTGATAGCCAAATCTACCTCAAGGGTAACATAAACTACTCAAGAAGAAGAGATAATCAAAATTGAAAGGACACTCATCCAATACTAACATCTCATACCAAGTCAACACACAAATACCAAGATCAAAAATATAAAACCACCTCAAAATCAATGTCAAGTGTCACAAGCACAATGTCCAATAGATAAAAACTATCATCAATAAAATTAAACTACCAATCATTAACTTCATCAATAAAAACACCATTAATGAATAACTATTCATTTATTAATAAAAGTCAACTGTAACAAATAAATGGCATATAATCAATGACTGAAAACTCACAATAAATACATGATTAAAAGAAATATCCAACATGTACACAACTAGAGACAAATATAAAAAACCCATGAAGGAGACTTAGGCTACATACTATGATGTGTCATCACATGAGCCAACTCTAGAGTTTCCCTGGTAGTCTCTCAGGACCCCAACCCCATAGTGACTCTATGCGGAACCAAAATACCCTCTCATGATGATGAGGAAATTAGTCATACCTCTCAAGGTATCATCTACATCTCATCCTCAGTCTATACAAGCACTCAAGGCATGGACGAGAAAAAATCTCTAACTTATCTGTTTAATGTATCTCAAGGAAAAGGTCTAGGCAAGATCTTTTAATTACTATGTTATCAATTGTTACATAACTTACAATGAGTTACCCTAGCAGCTACTTTAGGCCCCGACCTCCATTGCAAGCCACTCCCATAGACATGTACCTAAACTACCTTCCCAAAAATCATAAACCACAATAGTGTCCCATACCACAAGAGTAATATTGATCAAATTTGCTTTGTTTCCTTAACATGCAACCCAAAAAATAACACTGATTTCCAAAACCCAAGTTCTTGTAAATGCTCAATAGCATAAATCTCATAAAACATAAATCTCAATTCAAACAATAAAGTTCATCATGACATCTAGTTAAATAATCATAGAAGAAATTACAAAAACTACCTCTAGTTCACATCTTAACTTGACCAACTAAACAACCCACAAAGAGAAACCATCATGAAAATAAACATCAGAAGACTATAAATAGAATATTAGAAAGTAAATAGTTTTCAGCCACATGATTTAATTCCACCAATTTCTCTTGTTTAGTTTGGGTCATAAGAATGTGTTTAGAAATAAAGTAAGAATATACATGTTAATATAAATTGTTATGCTGATATACTTATTTAAAATAATAAATATTTGAATATCCAATCTTATTTAAGTCTAATATTAATATTTATTTTTCCTTTAATTCATAATGCAACTAGAGATAAAATTATAAATTTAATTTAATTATTTATAATTTCTCTTATAAAGTCAAATAGTTATTAACTCAATGATTACAAAGTGAAATCTACCACGACTTCTCTTAAAATATAATAAAATTATAAATATTTAGTTATTAACTTCCCTCTTGTATTAATAATTTTTAAATTATTTATATGCAACTAAGAGTTTAATTAGACTTAAAGAATCACTAATATTACTAATATTCACTTTAACTAAATGAATAATATTTATTTAAATTTTTTGAAATTACTAAATAACTTTAAAATTTATTTTTAATGAACTAATTTATTTTTAATTAATTAATATTTTTAAATAAATAAATCCAAAAATTAAATTATATTACTAAAAATACACATGCAATTAGTATTTTTGCATGTCTTTGATCTCTCAAATCATGCAACCATATTATACTTAGTTTTCTATTTTTAGCATATTTGTTTTCACATGGAACCCTACTATACTTAGCTTCTATTTTTAGCATATTTATTTTTGCATGGATGTAACCATATTATACTTAGCTTTCTATTTTTAGCATATTTGTTTTCACATGCATGTAACCTTACTATACATAGTTTCTATTTTTAGCATGTTTGTTTTCGCATGCATGCATAAGTTTAGTTACAACATATTTTCTTCTTAATTAATCTTTTTTTTCTTTTTCCAATAAATTTTCCAATTAAATTATTTTAGATGTAAGAATAATTTTTATCTATCTTTATAAAATTTATGATAATCTCATGGTTTCAATGAAAAATTTACAATTCAAACTCTAACTATTCAATTTATTATTTTCTTCCAATTTTCAATAATCAAAATTTCATTATATTATAAAGGGGTTTGTAAGAATACAGTCACAATAATTTTCTATAATTTTCTACAGTCAAGTTTTCTTGATTAATAAGTTTTTCCTTTCTCAAAAATCTACAACATAATTCTTTATTCAACAATCAATACACTAAATTAATAAGCAATATGCAAACACCTAGGAAGACACAAAGTAGACAGATCTTTCAATAAAATTCTACAATGGGTTTTCAAACCCTACCTCAAAATCATAGCTATATTTTGAGACAATCTATTGGAAAAGCCAAAGCAAAGAGGATGAAAATATTGCCAAATATGTTGAAAGAGTCAAAGCAAGTTTTAGTGCAATCAAAGCTTCTGGAGAAGATACTTAGAATATTGCTTCCCATTTATACAATTAGAGTATCTACAATTCAAGAAAGAAGTTGTGAAGAAAATCACAAGATAAATTTGGATGCCATAGTAGGAAGACTACCAGCCTTTGAGCTAGATAACTATGATAATTATGTTCTAGCTTCCAAGAACATTGAATCAGCATCTGAAGTCAAGCTTTCACTCAAAAAAAGGTAAGAAAATAAAGGACTCTCGATTAGAAAATGAAGAAGAATCAGAGAAAATTTCTGACAGTGATCTTGAAGTTATTGAAGCTCTACTTGCAAGGAAATATTCTAGAGGCTGAAGAAAAATACAAAGGTTCCCCTAATTTATTTTTCATGTGAGAAAATTTTTCATATTGCAACTAGGTGCCCAAACAAGCAAAGCAATGATGAGAAGAAAGGTCAGAAATGCAATGGCAAGAAAGATTTCAAATCATTCAAGGACAAAGGTAAGAAAATATGTTTTATGGCTAAAGATTCTAAAGATTCTAACAATAGTGAAGATGAAATAGTTTACATTGCAGTGAAAGATGAATCTGATAATGATGAGAAAGAAAAAATGGCACTTATCTCTCATGTGAGCAAAAATGATATATGGATGAGAAACAGTGGATGTTCACATCATATGACTGGTGACAAATCTAAGTTTGAACATTTTGAAGACTATGATGGTGGTAGCATAAGGTTTGGAAACAATGAACCTTGTTGTATAAAAGGAAGAGGCCAAATCTCATTAACCAAAGAACTTGTATGTGATAATTCCTATTGGCTTTAAGGACAAAAACATAATCTGTTGAGTGTGGCACAACTAATCAATATTGGATTCAAGGTGGAATTCATGCATGGAAATGCAAGACTACTAGATGACGAAGGAAAGGTGATTGGATTAGGCATACAAACAAAAGGTAACTTGTTTTATCTTGATCCTAGTGAGTGCTCATGTTTTATTGCTCAAGCTGAAGAAAGTTGGTTATGGCACAAAAGGTAATGTCATGTGAATTTTGATAACATGGTAAAGATAAGAAAATTCAAGAAAGTAAGAGGCATTCCTAGTACAAAGAAACCTGATGTTGGTCTATGGAAGAATTGTTAGATTGGTAAGATGGGAAAGACTAGCTTTAAAAGTAAAAACTATTAGTTTGAAGATATTTTGGAAATTGTGCATATTGAATTATGTGGACCTATTGGAATTGAGAGCTATACTAGAGAAAATTTCTTCATTATTTTTGTTAATGACTACTCTAGAACGATGACTATTATGTATCTGAAAGAGAAGTCATAAGAATTTGAGAAGTTCAAATGGTATTTGGAAAGAGTATAAAAGGAAATAGAGAAAAGACTGAAATGCTTGAGATCAAATAGAGGTGATGAATTCAATAACTTTTTCATTGAAAGAGAAATCAAAAGATAGGTATTAGCTCTTGGAACTCCTGAGAAGAATGGAATAGCTAAAAGGAGTAAAATATCTATCATGGATTGTGCAAGGACTCTAATGATTGAAAAGAACATTGCTATCAAATAATGGAAGGAAGCTATCAGCACTGCAGTTCATACCTTGAACCAAGTACAGTTGAAGAAGGACTCATTCAAAACCCCCTATTAGTTATGGTATGGCTATAAACCCAATGTAAGTTACCTGAAAGTATTTGGAAGTAAATGTTACATCTTGAAAGAATCTAGAAAAGATAAATTTGATGTGAAGTGTGATAAAGGTATATTTTTAGGATATTCTTGCAAAAGTAAGGCATATAGATATTTAAATTTGACTACTCACAAAATCATAGAAAGTGTACATGTGAAAGTTGATGAGTTTGCAGAAAGGATTGAAGAAGAAAGAAAAAAGGAACCAGAACATTATAGGAGATTTTTTTTTATTGAACCTAATACATTGCCTGACACATCTATCTATCAAGAAACTACAACTCCCAAGTCTTTAGTCACTGAGTTGTAGGAACCCGAGTAACATTCTAAAGCTATAAAGCCAATGCCTACCAAGTCAGAGTAGCCAAAACTTGAAGTTGAAGTGCAAGAGGATGACAATTCAATTCATTCAAGAGGCAAGGGACCTATATTGGCCAATTATGTTAGGAGACATCATACACCCAATCAGATAAATCAGAAGGTACTATGACAAGGAGTAAGCTAAAAGGTACTTTTTAACTTGCTAATTTTGAACCTAGAAATGTGAAAGATGCATTGGAAAATGAAAGTTGGATTGGGGCTATGAATGAAAAGATAGAGAAAATAGAGAAGAACAAAACCTAGACTCTTGTACCTAGACTTAAAGATAAAAATTTGATTAGAACAAAGTGGGTATTCAGGAATAAGTTGAATGAAGATGGTAAGGTATCAAGAAACAAAGCTAGATTGGTATGTAAAGGCTACTCTCCAGAAGAAAGAATTGATTATGGAGAGACTTTTTCTCCTATTGCAAGATCAGAAGGTTTCAAGACCTTACTTGCATATGCTACATACAAAGGATTTAAGGTATATTAGATGGATGTCAAATCAACATTTCTTAATGTTATTCTTGATGAAGAAGTCTATATTGAGTACCCTAAAGGTTTTGTTGATCTAGAAAAAAAGGACATGGTCTACAAATTAAACAAAGCATTGTATGCTGTGAAACAAGCCTGTAGAGCATGGTATGTGAGATTGCATAACTACCTTATTCAGATTGGTTTTTAGAGAACTAATGATAAAAATAGCTTGTACATCAAGGAAGGACTAGATAAAAAGATTTTTTTTGTAGAAATATTTGTGGATGACACTTTGTTTATAGGGAATGATGATCTATGCAAAGAATTTTTAGAGCAAATGAAAAAAAAATTTGAAATGTCTATGGTTGGTGAGATTAAGTTCTTTGTTGATCTTCAAATTCAATAGAGAAAGAATGGTATCTACATCACTCAGTCTAAATACATCAAAGAGATACTCAAGAGTTTTGGTATGGAAGATTCTAAACTAGTTGGAACTCCCATGTGTACTAGACTAAAGCTTACCAAAGATGATGATTCAAAAGAGGTAGATCAGACCTTGTATAGATCAATGATTAGAAAATTGTAGTATGTAGTTCATACAAGGCCTAATATTGCTCTCGTAGTTGGTATAGTGGCAATATTTTCAGCAAAACCCAAAGAAAATCATATGATGGCAATCAAAAGGATCTTGAGATACTTGAAAGGAACTGAAGATTATGGCTTGTGGTATAAAATTGAAAGAAATTTGGACTTAAAAGTGTTTACTAATGCTGATTGGGTAGGAAACATTGATGATAGAAAAAGTATAAGTGGTGGAGCATTCTTTCATGGCAAAAGGTTGGTATCTTGGACAAGCGAAAATTAAATTGCACATCCCAATCTACAACAAAAGTAGAATATGTTGCAGTAGTAGTGAACCATTCTAATAAATTGTTGGAAGGCATGAAGGTTAAAATCAAAGAACCAATTGTTATGTTTTGTGATAATACACATGTAATTAACATATCAAAGAATCTAGTGATGCATTTCAAAACCAAGCACATTGCTATGAAGTATCACTTTGTCAGAGAATTGGTGTAGCACAAGGAGATCATATTCGAATATGTCCATATAAAAGAATGGATTGCAAACATATTTACCAAGCCATTACCTAAGGATGCATTCTTGTATTTAAGAGGTAAGTTAGGGGTCATTCCCCTATTTGAAGCTCACTAAAATAAAGTTTTAGTGATGCATCAATAGGAACCAAGTTGAAGATCTATCAGTTGATGCAACATAGTCAAGGGAATATTGCATATGAATCAATACTTAAGGTACATTGATACTCATTTTTTATGTGTTATCAAAGAGGGAGAGTTTACTATTTGGAAAAGAAGCTATGTAATTCCTTCATAGAGGGAGATTATTGCATTAGAGAAGTTTGTGGCATAAAATCTAAGAGAGAGAAAATTTCTATCAAGAAAAGATTTGTTTTCAAATTTCATTGTGCTATGACATGTTGTGTTGCCATCAATGCCAAAGAGGGAGACTGTTGGATAAAATTTTCTAATTGTGTGTTGTCTTTGATGTTACAAAAATGTCGTATTAGTTATCAATCAATGTCTACTGAGCTCAGTTGGTCAGCAAGGAAAAATGTCATATCAGTTGGCAGTCAATGCTTACTAAGCTCAGTCGATCAACAAGGAAAAATGTCATAGTAGTTGGCAGACATGCTTACTGAGATTAGTTGATCAGAAAAGTGATTCTCAATGCCTTCCAAGGATTCTTATAAATTACTCTGCATAGATAGTATCTACCGACCTCACTTGGGCGTCAAAGGAAAATGAGGAAGAAAGTAGTGTCAACTGAGCTCACATGGTTAACAAAGGAAAGTAAGGGCTTACCAAGTTCACTTAGTCTCCAAAGGATTTTGCAGGGTTCACAGTGTTAACCAAGCTTTAGTTGGTTAACACAAGAAATCATTTCTGGAATAGTGTTTACCAAGTAGGGTCGACTAATGAAGGATTTTTGTTAATTGAGAGATAAAGTTTAATTATTTTAAGTAATGATTCTAGCCGACTGAGGTTATGATTATTGATGATTGTAACTTGTAATTGGGTTGACTTGACAATTTAAGGTATATATAAAAGGTCAAGTTGGAATTCTAAAGTGTAATGAGCAAGTATGCAAGTGTATTGATTTTTTGAAGAGGAAAGTGTCAGTGAACTTTGAAGGATAGTCATATATCCTTGAGGAGCTACAAAGTTTTATTTGATCAGAAAGGATCTAGTGGAGCAGAATAGAGATTTGTATCAACAATTTAGTTGCATCTCATTCAGGTCATTTCATTGTTACTTTCTCACCATTGTAGCAGTGATTCCTAAATCTCTTAATAGAGTTGGTCTAACAGGCATTTGTAAATCTTCTAACAAGGTGAAAGTTCTATTGAATTGTTCTAAAGACCTTTTGCAAGGCCACTCCTTATAGGGTGATTAAATCCTCTAACAAGGTCACACCTAATAGTGTGTTGTGTAACCTTTAACCAAGTTGGCTACTAACAAGGTTCACTTTAGAAGAGTGAAAATTAGTAGCTAGTTACTTGGTGGTTTTTCCCATATTGGATTGTCATGTTAAATCTATTGTCTCATATGTTCATATTGTTTCTTTTATGGTTGCATGTTAATCACTATGAATTTTTAAGATCTATTAAAGTTAATATACACTGCATCTACCAAGTTACAACATCTTTCAATATGTTTATTGAGTGACAGTAGTAAGTAATTTTATCAGACATCTAAGGGATCTGTGGATTTGTTTTTGTGGTAACTGATTCACCCCCCCTCTTAGTTACTCCATCTATATTTCTAACAGCCACATGCTAAACATTATTTGGAGGTAAGTCAAACTATGCTATTCAAAAAATTTAGAGAGAGTCATCCAAGATTTCATATATCACAAAGGACTTTTGAATCTTTGAAGCCATTTTATTATGTGCCACTTAAAATTCAAAATACATGTTGCAAATATCATGTTGAGTTTAAGAAATGTTGGAGAATTGTGGTGCTAGTGGCCTTCCAAAATCATCAAGAGACTTGCTAGATCAATTTTTATGTCATAGAGTTGATGGTTTTTTCTTTTATAGAAATGCTTGCTTAAATGAGAAGTGTTTCGAATGTGATGACTTATCCAAGTTTGACACATGTTTCTATAAGGGGTGCGAACAAGATCTTGGAAAGACAATATTTTAAAAATGATATATGAAATAGTGAAATACACATTGAAGAGTGGGGGTGAGGGCTCTAGATGTGAATTAGTTGCAAAAGAAATTAGTGTGGCTAGTTTTATTTCAAATTTTAAGACAAATTTTTTCTACAAGTATGCAAGACATAGTCATAGGTCTCAATGGTTAGATCACCAATTTAGAATGTGTAAGGAGACTTTTCCCATTAGCACTATTATATTAGTTGTTGACTTTACTGAGAACTACACATTGCAACCTCAAAATGAGACACAATCTTAGTATTACAACTCCATTGATATTGCTATTTTTGTCCACATAACATCTAGACATGCCTTTGATAGTGCAGAAGATAATCAAAAGATTATTAGAGAGTACCATTTTATATGAGTGATGATAGATCTCACTCTCATGAGTTTGTGCAATATTGCTTCGAGAATTATTTTAATTTCTTACAAGAACATGCAATTGCTATCGATAGACATATCATTTGGTCAGATAATTGGATAGGGCAATTCAAGAATGCTCGCATATTTTATTGGTTGTGTAGGATGCACGTAGAGAGGCGGTGCATCATATTTGGAGGGTTTTTTAGTATGGCCATGGGAAAGGGGAACATGATGGAGTAGGGGCATGTGTGAAGAGAACTCTAGTTAAGGAGCATTTGAAGATTTCAAGAGTAGGGCTTCTTGATCCTCATAACATTGTTGATTGGTGTAGTTCAGCATTATCATAGGGGGGACTCAATTTAGTAGTACATAGGTTCTTTTGGCTAGTTGAGGAAGGGTCCATAGGTGATAGATCAGATTGTGCTATAGTGAGAGACTCATAAAAATGCATTCATTCTAAAGCTCTAATTCTAGTACATGGACCATTTGGACACAACAGCAAGATTTCTTTTCTCCTATTTTTTTTTAGTGTGATTGAGATCACTATGAGTTGAGTGAGTAGGTGGACACATGGGATCCACATTATCTTACTCCATTATCTATCATACCCTCTATTAGAAATGACGACATGGAAAGTTCACTTGAGCATAACCATCTATTAGATCTTCTTTAGTCAGGACATGTCTTTGCATTGCTTGCACCATAGGGGAATGATTAGAAATCAAATTATTGGTTAGCACATTGTGTAAGATGTAAATAAAAGCTTGAACAAGTAATCACAGATGATGATGGATTCACATATCCTACTAGTTTAGTGGTTGTCACTAGAACATGGCTGCGGAAATCCATGCTTAGAAGGAACATAATTCTTGCATCCGAAGACTATTAGAAGCACAAAATAATTTTCATATATTTGTATCTTATTATAGCAACAAATGTAAAGTTGTTGAAGCATTAAGAAAGACCAAAAGTAAAATAAATTTTTACTATTACTAATGCTGATCGTGAAGCCCTATTGGAGACCCAAAAATAGAGAGAGGAACCTACTAGAACACTCGACTAGGTATATTTACTTCTTATCTTATTTTGTTCATAATGATTCGGTGAACTGATGATTATCTTGTTTAATACAATAAGTTACTAATATTTTTTATGACATTGGAATATAGGTACATCATGAAGAGTGGCCATGCATAAAGATAAAAATCTAAATAAGGAACAAAATGAAGAAAAATCTATTCTATTTTTTACACTACGATTTTTGACAATACTTTTATTAACACTACAATTTTTGGTAGTTGTGTATTGATGTAATAATGATGAAACACTTGAGATATTGTAAATATAAAATTGTTGATTTAATGTAAGAAACAAAGATGATTTTACTTAATGCAATTTATGTGGAGGGACCTAAAAAATGATGATTTTAATACATACACCAAACTTGCACTGTGCCCAATGCCAAAAACTTGAGAGAGGTAATAAATAATATTTTTTCTTAACACTAACCATAGTGACACCCTTGTTCTGGCCCTAGAGAGCCTCCATTCTCTGCAACCACCCCATACCAAAGAGTCTCTGAGGTGCTCTAAGTGCATGTCGAGGTTGTTCTTCTGAGGGTCTTAACTTGAAGTTCGTCAGAGCTATTGATGAAACATTGAATGCTATAGAATGTTCATGGTGAGGCCTAAAATAACCTATCTCATTTTTGAGAGATCACATTTTATTTGGATTTGGCACAACAATCTTGCTCAATGCCAAAACTCGCAGCGTGCCTTAATTCATAGGTGCATCATAGTGTAACTTTGAAACCACTGATCTTGGCATTAGATCATCAACACAATTAGCTCTAGGTGGGCAAGTTAACCCTAGTGACACTCTTGTTCTAGCCACAGAGAGCCTCCATTGTCTACAACTACCCCATACTCAAGAGTCTCTAAGTTGCTCTAAGTGCATGTTGAGGCCGATCTTTCGAGGGTCATAACTTAGAGCTCATAAGGGATATTGATGAAAAATAAAATTCTACATGATGGTCATGATGTGGCCTAAAATAACATATCTCATTTTTAAGAGATCACATTCCATTTGGATTTGGCACAACAATCTCACTTGATGTAAAAGCTTGTAGTGTGCCTCAGTTCATAGGTGCATCACAGAGTAACTTTGAAATCACTAATCATGGCATCAAATCATTAGTGTCATTAGCTCAAGATGGGTAGGTGAGCCCTAGTGACACCCTTTTCTGGTTGTGGAGAGATTCCATCATCCACAACTATCTCATACTGAAGAGTCTCCAAGGTGATCTAAGTGTGTAGCAAGGCCGACCTTCTAAGGGTCATAACTCAGATCTTTTGAGCACTATTGATGAAATGGAAAATGCTACATGATGTTCATATCGATGCCTAAAATAGCCTATCTTATTTTTGAGAGATCACATTCCATTTGGATTCGACACAACAATCTCGCTCAATGCCAAAACTTGTAGTGTACCTCAGTTCATAGGTACATCATAGCATAACTTTGAAACCACTAATCTTGGCATCAAATCATCAGTGCCACTAGCTTTGAATGGATAGGTGAACCTTAGTGACACCCTTTTTCTAGCCATAGATAGCCTCCATCATCTACGGCCACCCCATACCGAAGAATCTCCAAGGTGCTCTAAGTGTGTATCAAGGTTGATCTTCTGAGGATCATAACTCAAATCTTGTGATGGCTATTGATGAAACATAAAATGCTACATGATAGTCAAGTTGAGGCCTAAAATAACCTATCTCATTTTTAGAAGATCACATTCTATTTGGATTCGATATAGTGAACTCGCTCAATGCCAAAACTTGGAGGGTGCCTTAGTTTATAGGTACACCATAGCATAACTTTAAAATTGCTGATCTTAACATTGAATCATATATGCTATTAGCTCTGAATGGATAGGTGAACCCTATTGACATAATTTTTCTAGCTGTAGAGAGCCTCAATTGTCCCTAGCCACCCTAGTGCAAGAGCACCTAAGTAGTATAGTTTTTACCTAGTGCTTCTTTCTTGTCATTTTGACTTGTATCTATGCTAGCCACATCACTAGTGGTTTAATAAGACTTTTTAGGTCCTTAGGTAAGGTTAACTTAGTTGCTAAGTGGGTTTTTTCTCCTAGGTTGTTGTTATGCCTATAAGTTTCTCAATAGGGGTTATGTTGACCAAAGTGGTAGAAAAGTTTACCAGGGGTAAAAAAACATCTTGGGATTTCTAAATAAACCTAATAGAACCCCCTACCAAGTTTTGTGAACTTGTCTAATTAAGAATTTTAAGTTATAGCAAAAATTGCTCAAAATTGCAAAAGTTACAAAATTGCAATTTTGCAAATTTTGCAACTTTTTCTTGCAAAGTTGAAAATGAGTGCAAAGAGTTAGTTAGGGGTTTGAGCATGACCATAAAAGGTTGGAAACACCTATATAAGTTGTGAAATGACCTTGCTATGACTATGATTGTAATGTGCTAACAACAACATCTAATTGAAATTTGTTTGAGATATTGATTTTTAGTTATTTTAGAGTTGTTGGTTGATCCAAACTCATACATATAAATGTTACAATGCTGATGGAAGCCTTGAATATTTCTTGGATTGACAAAATGTCATGTGGTCTTGGTAAGCTGAATGTGTAGTAAAGTCTCATAATAGCACTTGTTCTCATTTTTTTTTGTAAAGTTGATGTACCAGGGTGAAGGAGGTGGATTGCAGAGATTATTTCAAATTAAACATATATAATAGCATTTCAAATTAAACATTGCATCAAAATTTGATAATAAAGGTTGTTAAAATTTTATTCACAAATTATTGCATTTGAATTGAATATAACAAACATGATCAAAATGAATGATATTCCATAAACGTGAACAATACACATGATCCATGATAAATTGAACAATACTATACTAAATTAATATGTATATCATTATGCACATAAATGAGAAAAATATATATCAAAATACATGTATCTATAGATAAATTACAAAAATATATATCAAATTTCATGTGTCCATAGAAAAATTACCCAAATATATATATATATATATATATATATATATATATATATCAAAATACATAGATCCATATAAAAATTGTGGTTGATCATGTCATCGAAATGTGTATAATATCAATGTTTATGTAAACAATGTGGCATATGCCATCTCAAAGTGTCTCATGACACATCCTATGACAACTATACTATCCTAGGCTATTGGTGGATGATCAAAATGTAGTCTCTTCATTGCACTAGGTGGATCAGATGCCTCCTACATAAACAAAAAAGGAAAACCCAGACTACTAAATTTATATGATTCTTTGTATCTAACATTGAATTACTCAAATGCATAATGATATTTTTTAAATGAAGATTTATAGTATTAAACTTTCGTAATAAATACCTCGCTCATTAACCTCCTACACTGGTCAAGAGTCCTCTCATATGCCCTCGACAATGCTTGTACCTCACTGATTGTGGCCTATGTATATTCAAATATGTTTGTCAAATGAATCTACAACTTAAACTATAACATTATAATTTATAGTATGCTAAATTTATAACATATAATCAGGAATTTAAACTACAACTTACCTATGTCGACTCCTCCTTAGGATATAATAGCTGCATCAGCAAAGATACAAAACTCTATTATCCAATCTCCTATGCACTAGGTGTTTCCTATGAGATAAAAAATACTAGTTGTTAATATCATGGAAATTAGTTTTGAATTTATTTATGAAAATAAGAAAAATAAAAAATAAATGATACTTGTACATACAATGGGGCTCTTAGTGTGAATGGAAATGCCAGAGCATCTATGATGTGGAATTTGCATGGGCTCATCACCAGTAGCCATGCTCTATAAAATAAAGAATCTAATTAAATTTCATTACCACAAAATTTTTACAAGAATGCATCAATATTCAATCAAATAGAAAGCACCTAATTACCTTTCCCTTGTCAATGGGTCCTGGCTCATCCCTTGCACTCTTTCCCTCAATGATAGGTAATACCTGGAAGAAAAAAGAAAGATTAGAAACCATATATGCTACATTATCAAATAGAAAAACAATGAGAACACAACATAATGTACCATAGATGTCTCAAGGCCAAATGAAATATTCAAGTGCATAACATCATCAACCTCTAAGCTCCTCCTCAATCATCGACTAAACATGAATCAAGATCACATATATGTATACGTTAGTATGGGTTAAAAATTAAAATTTCTTTATTATAAAGATTAACTTGAAATCAAATATGTTGTAAAAAAAAAATGTATACTCGTACTAACACAGAAGGAGTCCATGTCTCTACATTCCCCTCCTCTCTCACATTAGGGTGTGTAGCCTTTATATGTGCATCTGGTGTATCCTCATCAAATACAAACTAATACTTAAAAGATCACCTATGGGACCTAGACAAATATTCTTGCACATTATGCAAGTATGGGGCACACAAACATGTGATGAGCTTGTCAATGATGAACTCATGCTAGCAACATAAACATGGGGAGGCAACGCTAACCTAGCCTAGGATATCAATAGGCTACTCAATATATGGATGGTTCTAATAGTCTTAGAGCTAGCCTCTACAATGATATTAGGATGTTGCACTTGAGGAGGGGGAGAGACATCAGTAGGGGGGACAAAAGTGCCAGCTTTCTTCTGCTAGGAAAAGGGTCTATCTTAAGGAGCTCCTCCTCCTACATCCATGTTGGGCTTCATGCTCCAATAGTTCACCTTGAGGCCCAATAAAAATTTTGCATACCATTTTCTAAGTAGATAAAATGGAACCTCTAAATTTGTATGTGGAGGGATGTCAAAAACCATCTGCCAACAATCCCAAAAGTTCACACACATAGCCTTATTTGTGCACCATTTAATTGATAGTTTGGGCTTTTTGTAGTCGACTTGTTTACCAATTTTTGGGTTCGCAAAAAGGGCAACCAAATCATCTTTACTTATATTGAGGGTTGCAACCTCATTATAGTCCAATCCATCATCAAATGTGTAGTGCCTCTCATGTTTGCAGTCTATGTCTTGTCTATTTTGATTCGAGATATACTTGATACTCTTATTATTTTGTACCTTATGATGACCTGAGGGTCGGATGTTATACTTGGATTCAGTACCATAGATGTTTTACTGCTATACTATTCAGTTTATCACATTTGCATGTTGATGCCATTTTGAGATGACAGTAGATCTATGATGGTATCTAGTTATATGATGTATTGGACCTAATTGTTGATTATGTTATGAGATGGATTCTATGCTATGGTTATTTACTTCATTCTTGTATCTTTATGCTTTTTGAGAATGTGAGTGATGTAAATGGATTAAATAGGTATTTTAATACATGTTGCTTCGACTATGATATTATTTGCCATTGCACTTGATCATGTGTTTTAGTGTGTAGGAATTATATCCCTGGTAGTGGTACATGGAGTTAGTGATTCAACTATTCATATTTACCCATGTCGTTCCTATCTGGTCGACGTACCCTTATTGTTATTGTTTAGATCAAAACCTTTCGGTGATTAGTAAATTCAAACTCATTTGCATTATGTGATTAGACCAGTGAGTGTGTCTATGCATTTAGAAGTTCACATTTGTCTTGAAAGTGTTAAGTGTTTTTTTATGTTTTGGGGTTTTGGGGTTTTAATCTTTTCAAATTTAATTTTTGGCAGCTTTGCCTTAGGTGAAATCCCATTGTGGATAATAACCTATTTTCGTTTGGGTCAATTTGGAGTTTAACTACTCCAGCTAGCTATTTTTCCAGAATTGACTATTCACCCAAAAAGTGAATAAGTATTGGAAAAGTGATTTCATAAATCACTTATCACAATTTGGAAATTGAAATTTGGAGAGCAATTTGGAAATCCTCTTCTGTAGGATTCTTGTTTTGTTCATTCTGGGAGCTGTGAGCCTGGGATCTTTGCGAGTTTGGTCTCGTTGGATTTAGCTTGAGGAGTTCTTGCTTTGCCATCAGTTTCAGCAGTTTTGGAAGATTGATTATTTTATCATGTGGGTTTTAGTTTCTTCCCTTTTTTCATCAGGTAGGGGCTTCCCATTTTATTGGTTTTACTCCATTTTTTCTTCCATTTCTTGTAGCTGTATGTTAGGAGGATGAGAACTAGTGTTCCCTTCCATTTCTATTTGTTGGTTCTGCCCGATCGGTCGGGTATGAACGTTTTCCCTATTTTTGAAATGGGGGTTTGGGTTTTTGGGCCGTTATGCTGGCCATTTTTGCATACGGTGCCTAATTTCTTTTATTTTTGGATTTTTGGGGTTTTTAAACCCAAAGGCCAAATGGGTTTTAATTTTGAAATTTTTTTAAAATTTGGGGTTTTTACCTCATTTTTCATGCTGCCCTATTTTCTCAAGTTTTCTTGGCACATTGTGGTTCATCAACCTGGGTGATTCATTTGGATACCAGTTAGACCACTTTTGCATCTTGGGTTGCATTAGGATGCATGAGCATCCGTCATCCCGATTATGTTTTGATTGATTGACTTCTATTTGCATTCTCATCCTATCCTTGTGCATGATCTTCATGAGGGTGATGCACCACACATGTGTACATCTTTCAGGAGACCTACAAGCCCGATCTTCTATGTTACTTTCAAAAGTTTTGATCATTGGGGTTGGGTTGGGAGTTTGCATGCCTACGGGCACTCATCGTTGAATGAGCATGGGTAGGGTAGGGTAGCATATGGAGGGGGCTTCTACCTCACAACCTGGTGATCATTGTGCCCAGAGGGTTGGCGAAGGAAGCTTTAATTAAGTGAAAATTAAATAAATATTGGGTGGTAATAATCTTATTATAGTAAAATATTTGGGGTGCAAGAGCCTTTCCGTTGAGGGATGTTGAATCTGTGCAAGTCCTAGCTTGGGCTTTTTGATGCCAAGCGACTCTCCATGATGTTAGTCCCTACATAATAAGCCCATTGAGGTGTCTGATAAGGACATGTAGTTTATGCATTGTCTATGTCTTGGTTTCAGTCATCATACTGCTTGGTGTGAGTGTTAGCCATGGTTGTGTTTTTGTGTGTTTATGGTCGGATCACCATCTCCATTAGCACAATAGGTGTGGACCTACGGGTGCCACGTGGTTGGGAGGTGTAGCTACCTTCACCACTATTAGGGACTAGTGTACAGAGACGGTCTAGTGTCCTAGTATGACTATAGTTGGATGTGTCACTTGGTACTTCAGTATACAGAGTATGCTTCTTGTGATTTATGCTCTCATTATGATGTTATCATATTTAGATGATGTTAGTTTTAATTCATTCCTCATTATGATGATTAGCATGTAGTAGATGATGTTATCTGATTACAATTTTATCTTATGTTTACTACTAGAATGTTAGATTTTATTTACTTACATTGTAGCATGTTTAGTAGTAACGTCCCTATTATGACAGTACCAATGATTTGATTGGTGGCTTGGGATGTTATGTGTAGGGGATGGCTAGGGCCCACGATGGTCCTACGACACCATTGATGGTTGGGAGGAACCACATACTTAGTTGGTTATTTTTCTCATTGCAATGTTAACTATGTTAGTGCAATGTTCTTTCAATTGAATGTGATGTTTCCTTTCTGTATTTTTCCCTTCTCTATTTGGTAGATGGTTAGATTCTGGTGTTCTATCTTTCAGTTACTCTATTATTGTTCGAGTGCTCTCGCCTTGGAATGTGGATCCGGTAATCCTCGGTGTGGAGCTTTTTTTGTGTGTTTGGCCTTTTTCGAGTTTCTTGAAGTGTTTTTTTTCTATGGGTGACATTTTCTTAGCATTGTGCGACACTGTTAAAGTATCACACACCCATATAAAGAATATCATACGATACTATAAAGTATTGCACGCATTACTAGAGAAGTATCATACGACACTGGACGAGCATCACATGGCTTCATGAGAAATGTCGCGCGATACTTTTCCAATATTGCGTGCCTTCTTAAGAAGTGTCACACGCACTAAGGGAGAAGTGTCGCCCTCCCTTAGTAAAAAGTGTCGCATGCCCTTTAGTTAAAACTTGCGTGTGCCACTAGCGGGCACTTTTTGTAGTGTTCTAATCATTTTGAGAGTTGATCTGGATACCTTTTTGGGCGTTCTTCAAGCCTATGTTGTTGCATTTTGAATTCAAGAGGTTTCTTTTGAAATTCAGTTTTTGGGTTTCTGTTGTAGTCCTTCAAGGTTTAAAATATATCGTTTAAGTATAAGTTGACACATACTTAAGATATATGTTAATATATGTGACGATTCATTTGAGATGGGTTTCAGACCTTTATGAGCTAAGGTGTAGATTCTAGGAAAAATCAGGGCTTCAAAAATTTAGACTTAGCCAGTTTCCAAGAGTCAGCTTATGTCTTTCAGCTTGGTAGCTCTTTTTGGTTTTCGTGGTTATGTTTTGGATGGTAGTGGCATTTGGAGATCCATTGGTGCTTGATTGTCTTTCAGTCTTCCATTGCAATCTTTTGGTTTGTGTAGGTTGTATCTTGTGCACTTACACTTGTTTAAAAACAAAATTTGTTCTGGCTTTTTTTTCATCCTTGTTTCCAAGGATCTCCGGGCGAGGCATTACAAAATGTGGCATGCATTTTGTCATGCCAACGAAGAGTAGCATTTTTTTCATTGGTAAGTGTTTCAATATTATCCACTATGGTGTTTAATGTGGATAACATAGGAGCCAATGTGGGTACAGTATTATATGTGGTTTGCAAAGCTGTCAATTCGATGCAATTTTCAAATATCAAAATTTCAATTCGAGGAGGGTTTTGAGGGGTTAGGGGATCATTTGGTGGATGATTTTGAGGGGCCACTTAATTGTTTGGTGGAGGGTTATGAGGAACATTATTCCTTGCCTTAGTATCATCATTTTGGTTAGCCATACCTATTTATTTGCAAAACATGATTTCTATTAAAAAAAACCTAAATTTCAACAATCTCTATTAAAAAAACTAATTTTTAACAGATTCAATTAAAAATAACTAATTTATAATAAAATTCATTCAAAACATTTAGAAAAAAAAAAAAAATACTCACTGATATCGTATACCTGTTCTAAGATTGAATAACAGAAAAAGGAGCTTCAAACAACAAAAAATGCAATGTAAAACAATGCTTAAGTTTTATTTAAATCAAAGTTATAGGTGTTGGGACTCAAAATCGAAGCCCTGATTTTGAGTACCATTGAGAAAATTAAGCCCTTCAAAATCCTTTTGATGTACATGTACCTGACTATCTATTTGAGCCCCATGAGGTGTTCAATGTTTCTAACACCTTCCATTCAGTGTGTTTATGCATCCCATAAAGTTAAACTACCATTCTGAGCTATCTGATGAAATCTTGTTTTGAGCATTTGTCAATTCTACATTTTCACCTAAGTGTCAAACAACAATAGGAGGTTGTGTTTGCAACTAAATATCTCGCACCCAGTAATGTCACATGACTTGCTGCTTTAGGAGTATCTAGTGTCCATACCAAAGAGCCTATGTTTTAGATGTTGAGTCATTTCAAGTCCATTTGACTAGGTTTTGAATCCCTCAAAGTTCATCTTTTAATGTTGTCATGTTGATGTGAATTGCTTAGAATTCTGAAGGCCCTATTTGACCTATTATATTTTTGACCCAGTTGACCAAAATGCTAAAATGCCTTTTACATTGCATTTTAGAGGTCAGAGACTTGCTACATTTCAAATTTGAGCTTATGATGAATCTGTTTGGTTAGTTTTCAAATGCAATTCCAAATGCAATTTGTATCTTTTTATTGGTGTCATAAATTGTAGATTTGTTAGAACCCCTATTCATGATGTCATAACTTGAGATCCATGATAGGCGAGATTGAATGGATTGCACCACTTTGTTTTACTCTAAAAATACTTTAAGTGTGCCAATTTGAAAGTCTTGATGAATCTATTTGCACACTTTCTCAGGTTAATTCCATTTGCAAAAAATGTTTTTCTGACATTTTTTCCTGTTTACAAATTTGAGTAGACTACTTTGACTGCTCGCCATTTACTCTCAGTTATTCATCATCAGCCCAAATCATAGATTTATACTTTCCTCATGATAGTGAACCCATGCCCCATTTTTTTTCTTCCCAAGTGTTAGTTTGACTCATTTTTGAAGCCATTTCCAAATGCAATATATTGTTTTTTGACATGTTTGCTTGCAGGCAGTTTTGGGAGGGCAACTTTGATAGTCAATATCTTTTGACTGAGAATTCCTCATGAGACAAGATTTTATAGGATAAAAGTGTGCAGAATAGAGAATCAATGTGTTTGATTTCAGAGTCCAGTTAGAGGTTCAGATTAGTTTTTTAAGGCTAGTCAAAGGACCTCCTGACACAAAGTCGACAATCTACAAAAAGTGACAAAATGAGTCTTAATTAGCAGTTCAATGATCAAATTTGATTTGAATCAGTATAATGGGTTCAATAGATCAGTTTAGAAATTTAGGTGTTTGAAAATAAAATTGTTTTTAGCCAGACCCTCCTAGGGCCTTGGCTAAATTTTAATCTAATTGGTAAGGCATCATGGATTTTTCAAAGTGACTGAAATGGGTTTGAATGAATGTGATTGTTTCTTGAAGTATTAAGGTGGAAAAGTGATAATGGTTGGTGCAGGGAGAATACCATGATGGTATTCCCTTAATATGAATGTTTAAGGAATTAATTTTCAAGAATTCAAGTAGCTTCTTTTGTTTTATTTTAAAAGAAAGGAGGGTAAGAAGGGAGAGGTTTTGCAGAAACACAAGAATAGACACACCAAAATTGAAGCACACAAGCTTGGTTAGTCTATGTTTGGGAGTCCTTGGACACCACCTCAAGGATATAATAGATGAACTAAGTGAAGTTTCTGATATATTTCCACCTAAAATCAAGATGGCACTGCTAGCAATCACTAAGAGATGAGGACTATTATGTGATATAGTATTGCTTGCATTAGTAGAAAGATCATGCGAACTCTTAGATATCTTAGGTTCTAAAGTCATAGATAGAGGCATGTTGAAGGTGATTGAGACATGCCTTTTCTTGAAAGTTGTTGATATCAGTCGATGCAACTGATTGAGCACTCAATAAATTGGTGCTTTGCTACAAAAATGTAAGTCATTGGAGACATTGCATTGGGGGAAGGGGGGGGGGGGGGCACACCTCTTAGCAATCAAGTTGCACAAAGGTTTTTGGATTTATGGAAGCCAAAGTTGAACGAGTTTTTGAGGAGGATAGCTAGGAAGAGTTGGATAGTAAGGACATTTCTAGCAGTCATCACACAATTCGTTGGATAAGATGGTTTTCCATGGATGAGAATTAAAGGAATTACCTTACTATGGAGTGTCCTCAAATCTGTGTTAACCCACCTACACCTCATTATAGAGGAGTATCAATTCCTAGGGAGGCCCTTCTAGATATTGTAGTAGATGAACTGGTTGTTGAAGATATAGACCCAAACTCATGGGCAGTTTATGCAGCTCTTAAGCTTAAAACGTTGAAGGAAAATGAAAAAGTTGAGCCCAATATAATACCACAATCTGAGCTATTCAGGCTTGCCTTTCTGGAAAGAGATGAACATGTGGCTACTAAAAGAGAAAAGAACATGAGGCAACATCCAATGTAGGGCAACATATAGAATAGAGGAAGCCATTGAAGACAAGGAAAATGCCAATGTTTTGAACCAGAGATCACATGGTTAGAAGAACCCCAAGGGTTATACAATCCTTCTTGACAAGAATCTTGCTGTCAATGATAGAGGCCTTTAGAAGGTTCAAATTAATGATATTTTTGCCAAATTAAGTGAGGCTTTGTATGTGGCAGAGCAGAAGCCCAGAGAGGTAGTATAGATGAGGTCCAAGATTCAAATGGAGTTGATGTTAAAGGAGAAAGTTGTCCAAGCCACATGCAGGAGAGCCATTGATTTAATGCAAGGATGATGATGCAAACATTTTCAAGTCTTGGCTGGAAACATTTTACAAACAAACCCCCATGCTAAAAACAAAGCATCTAACACTTTAGATAGATGAATAGCCTCGAGAAATTATCCCAAATTGCTCATATGGGAATCTCCTTAGTTGTTTAAATGTAAAAACACATAATATGACTAATGTCTTTGAGACAAGAACTTTTGAAGCGTAGGCTTACACATGGGGTTTGTGATTGATAGCTGGTTGCCCAAGCAAGATTTTAAATGAGCAGACAACTATGTTGATGTGGCAAGTTCAAAACTAGAGGCACCAAATGATGACATGTGTCCTAATCCTATAGTGTGTGCATGCCTACAAAATAAAGATGCCTGATAGTTAAGGAATGTGGGAATGCCCTAGGCTACCATGTGGTAGTGGGCTCGGTCATAGATGATGTGGTAGTGTGGCATAGGATCACACCACATGGTGCATTGGAGGGCTGGTACTTGCCCACAAATCGAAGATGCTCAGAGGTTAAATAATGTAGATAAGCGGGGAAGTGCCACATGGCAGTGGGCCTAGCTGGCAATTATGTGATGGGTGATGGAGTAGTGGCATGGCCAATCAGAGGCTGGCACAAGGCAAAAAAGGTCAAATCTTGGTTGAACTAGATGGCACACTAGGGATAAAAATAAAATATTTTAAATTTTCATTTTAAAATGTTCTTTCAAAAAAGTGCACATTCAAACTTTTAAATTTGAAGAAGCTTTTATTCTAAAGTTTATACTTTAGAATATTTTAAATTTTTGAAAATTTAAGGATGCAAACCAGACACTTATAGCAGGGGGTATTTTTCAAATTGAGATTCTAGGAGTTTTTGTTAGGCAAATATAGGCATATTATATATCGTCAAAATCGAGAGAAGATGAACTTTTTGATTCTAGGGTTATTTTTTGCACAAGAAGCAGTCTATTCAAGCTACAAGAGGTTTTTTCCTAGATTCCTAACTTGCAACCACCTTTAGACATTGAAGATCAAATCTAATTTTTGGCATGGTAATAAATTGAATTAACATAAAAGATAATGAAAATATAGTTGGGTTAAATTTGGTCACATATAAGTTAGTTAAATTGAATTGTTACCAATTTCTAGATTTTTTCTAATATTTTGGCAAATAGAATGGTTTTCATCATTCAAATGGAGATATTTACAAGTTTTTAGCAAAGTAATGATAAAAACAAAATCAATTTTCAGGGGTAGAGAGATGAACGAGGTTTCGCAACTATAAGGGATTAAATTTCAAGTGGACACATGTCATTCTGAGATCAGATCCACGAATTCACTCTCCTCCTGTATCTTTCTTTCTTTGATTCATTGTAAGGGTTCCAATCTTGAGTTTTCTCAAATCTATGAGACCAATTTTTTGGATCCAGAACTATGATTTCACCTTCATTCTTTAGGATATTTTCTCTTGTATGAATAGTAGTAGAAAAGATAATACAACTAGTTCTAATTTGTTGGGTGTTTTCATGTTTTGATTTTCATGCATTTGATTGTATTGTTTCAAGGAAATGAATACAAATGAGTAAGAAATTCTTTAGTTTCATTCTGATTCTCATCTCCTATCTCACTAATTTGCAGTCTTATATGGTCTAAGAAAAAAGAGCTAAGACCCATTTGCATCCCTTTAAAGTTGTATGTCATATATGTTTTGCTATCGGAATAAAGGCCCAAGTAAATGCTTGATGTGTTTGGTAGGGTTGCTAGTTATTTTGAGAAGGATATTTCATGAGAATAAGGTCTTGATGAAAATTGATGTCTAATTCACAAGGTGATAGGATAGATTTGATGTTTTGGTGTATGAAATATGTCCTAGATATCATAGATGCATGCATTAGATTCATGTAATTTCCCAATAGATAAGGCACTGATCAGCTATAGGATCATTAGTTCTTACTACTGCATATTAGGGGTTTTTCTAAATTCAATATCATTATTCAAATATTTCCCCCATTTCATGTTGAAGAGCTGAAAAGTCTAACCCTCACTCAGCTTATGAATTTCATAGATTTTCATTTAGCTACTGTAGATCTGTGTTATTACATGAGTTATTAGGAGAAATAAGGGTGAAATCTATTGATTATAGATTCAGGAATATGTTTTTGTACTGGTACCATATAATTGAATCTGAGGTCCACCTACCTAGGTTTTGTAGAGCTTGAAGTAGAAGAAAGATCTAGCCTTATAGTTGGTCCGGTGTCTAAAATGACATGTTAAGGATGGGAGTTAGCTACCCCTAGATGTGTCTTGTTCTCATTGGGGTAATTAAAAACCTATAGCATTTTAAAACACCAACAATAGGTATGGGGTATCCAATTTCATATCAAATACTCAATAAGGCTTGATCCTAATTTTTTAGCTTTAGTATCAGGATGGGTGGAAAAGAGTCAAAGTGAATTTTGAAATGCTTTTAGACATTTTCAAATGCTATTTTTTTCACAACATCACTTTTTGGCACACCGTGATCCTACACACACCCATCTAAGGGATATGGGATTTATTTTAGTAGTAACTAATCCACCCCTCCCCTCTTAGTTACTCTTGTTATATTTCCAAAAATTGGTATCAGAGCTTTTTGGTACTTGCAGAGAAGGTTTCAAGGATCTAAGTTAAAGAGTAGGATGTCTTAGAGAAGAGAGATTCCTAAGCTAAAAAGAGATAATTTTGTAGCATGTCAAGGACTTATGAAGTTACATTTGGCTACTATTAGTGATTCAGGGTTCAAATATCTTGATACTGAATACAAGACTCCCACTAAAACATTATTAGTTGAAGACATTGTTGAAAAGAAGAATAATAACATCATGATGACTGACATTGCATCTGCTCTTAGTTATACTGAATTTGATGAAGTCAAAGACTGCAAGATAGCTCATGAGTTGTGCATCAAACTAAAAGACATATATGAAGGAGAAGACAATATAAGAAGAGTTAAGGCTACAAGTTTTAGAGGTCTTTTTTATTAGATGAGAATGAGAGAAGATGATAATATTGCAAAATATGTGAAAAGAATCAAAGCAAGTGTAAGTGCAATCAAAGCATCTCGAGGAGACATTGAAGAGAAAATAGTTCTAAGGAAGGTACTTAGAACTCTTCTTCCTATTTATGCAATTGGAGTATCTTCTATTCAAGACATGAGATGTGATCCAAATAATAAAATATATTTGGATGCTCTAGTTAGAAGATTTATAGCTTTTTAGTTAGATAAATTTGATAACTATGTTCCTAGTTTAAAGGTTATTGAGTCTACTTTTGAAGCTAAGCTCTCACTCAAAGAAAAGGGTAAGAAATCAAAGTCTAGTCCATTAGATAGTGGAGAATAAGAAACATAAGAAAGTTTAGACAGTGATCTTATGTTGGCATTAAGTTATGTTTGTCATTAGTGACAACACTTATTCATAATTTTGTATGGTTACTGAGTTTATCACTCAGTCTCCAGTGTTTACCTAGCATTCAGTGGTTGCCAAGTAAGTTTAGTAGTTCAATAGTTCATACTGAGCATTCTATAGGTTACTGAGTGAAAACAGATAGTGTGCAATCCAATAGTTATCACCAAGAAGTTAGTGGTCACCAAGCTTCATAGTATTTACCAAGTCATCAGTTACTATGATGTGAAGCTAGTATTTACTAAGTGCATGCAAGGTAAACATAGTGATCAATTTCTACCGAGTTACACTATATCTACTGAGATTCCAATGTTCACTAAGTTTGAACCTATGTTGAGTGATTAGTATGGATCGAGCTTCTACTACTACCAAATGCATGCCAATGTCGAGTAATGCAGTGGACGTCGAGTATCAGAAGGTCATCAAGTAAGCTATTCAGAACCCAAGTTTCTACACTTGGGCTAACTCAATAATATTTTTGTTAAGTTATGTTTTGGTTGACCTTGCAAATATGAGAATTGGAATGGTATATATGTAATTAATTATATCATACCCAATGTATGGATTTATGATGAAGTAATGTTTTGAGAAGAGTGAATGTGAATCAGTAGTAGAGAAGAGTATTCAGCAAGGTCTATAAGGAGCAGTAAAGTTATATCTATCACAAGAGGTGATATATACTTCAAGGATCTAATTAGAAATCAAGTTGTAAGTTAGATCTACTATTTCATCCTAACAGGTGAATTGGATTCAAATCCTTTAACAGGGTAGACTTAACAATCTTTCTCTAAATCTCTTAATAGAGTGAATACTTCATTGTATGTTTGTAAAAACCCTAACAAGGTGGACCTAGTAGTCCTAATTGCTCCTAACAAGGTAGATCATTGGAAGTGATCATTGTAAGCCTTAATAGGCTAACTTTATACTATAGTCTTGAAGTTTTCTGGGTATCATCCCCACCCCAATTTTACTTTCTATTTGGAAGGTTTTTGGGTCACCAAATATTGTGTTCATGTGCTATGAATGTTTATCTTTCAATTTCTCATGCATGCAATAGTTTAGATGATTAAATAGTGAATGGATTATGTTGATTAAGTGTTGAATCTATTAAAAGTTTTGAGGTTACTGATTCACCCCTCTCCTCTCAGTAACCTAGCTAGTCTTGGGTATTTCCAAAAAATGGTATCAGAGCTTTGTGGTTCTCAGGATAAAGCTTGAGCAAAGATCAAGGACAATAGAGATATTCAGACTTGACAAAGCTATTGACAATGAGAAGCTAGATCTAGAGATGGCCATAGCTCAACTCAAGGAAGTAAAAGAGCATATTTTCCAATCCCTAAAAAGAAGGAAGAAACTTGCAAAATAGATGAATGACCACTAGTATGTTGAAGAAAAGATTGAAGATTTTTTTTCTTCAATTAGTTTAGATGAAGAAAATGAGGCAATCAAAGAACTCATAAAAAAGAATGGCTCTCTACAAGAAGAGGTAAGAAAATTAAAAAGAGAAAAAGAAATTTAGTGTGAAATCTTGGAACAAAGGAATAAGGAAAGTGAAGACTTGGAGGCAAGGAACAATGAAACTCAAAATTAATCCCTTGAGCAAAAAAGTCTTATCAATGAGATCTCCAATGCAAATGAGGAAATCATGAGTTTGAGATCTAAAAATGAAAGGTTAAGAAATAATTTAATCACTGAAAGACAAATCAATAAAAGATTGAAAGCTGATCTGAATTCTAAAAAGCAACTCAATGAAAGAATAATGAAATACCAAGTAGATATGGATCAACTGAATTAGCAAAGTGAGCATCATCTTTATAGGAAAAAGGGAAAAGTAGGACTTGGATACAAAGAAGAAGGTGAATCTTCCAAACAAGGTGCTCAAAGGAATCAAAGACCTACTTGCAATCACTGTGGTAAGATAGGTCATATACATCAAACAAATGTTGGAGCAATGGAAATGAAAAATTCAATGGAAAATTCTATAATTGTAGTCAGCATGTTCATAAAGGTAATGAATGCAAGGAAAAACCAAAGTTTGAAGGTAAATGTCACAAATGCAAGAAACATGAACACAAGGCATCTCAATGCAGATCTAAACCACTCAATCCAAGTGAACAACTTGTAAAGGAAATATTTGGTTGGGACTACAATACTTGGTATAGATGTCATTATTGTGGAGAATATGGACACATTGGCATAAATTGTGCAAAGCATCACTTGAGAAAGAAGGATACAACAATAATATGTTATACATGCACTAAACTTGGTCATATAGCTGAGAATTGCATGAATATAGGAAAGGTTGAATATGAAAAGAAAGCTAAAGATTATAACATTAGGAAGAAAATGAGACAACAATGGATTCCCAAATCTATCGAGAAAGCCAGTTCAAATGATGGTCATGCCACTCAAGAAGTGGGTGACTCCACCATTTCCAATTAGGTTCTTGAAGGAAGAACTAAAACTGTATCTTCAAGCCATATCTTAAGTAGTTCCAATGAATAAAAGAAAAATATCCAAATCCATATTGTAGATACAAAGGGATCATAGAAGGTTAACATCAGTTTTCACCAAATGAGGCTAGATCATATTGAGCAAGGTCAGGAGTAACAACTTTTGTTTGCTCACCAAGTTACAAAGTTCTATCAAGTTATCTAGATAAATAGTGGATGATAGCCTATCAAGAACTATGTCATTATGGATCTCTTCATATTGAGCATTAATGGAAGGTTTTCATCAAAAAAGAAAAATTTTGACTTCATTCTCATCATAAATTCAATACATCCAGAGCTAAGTGATTTACGGAGCATCCAAAGGATCTTGAGCATAGTTTGCAGCAAAAATTTTGAAGGAGATTTTATCAGTCTATTGAGCAATCATGGCATTCACCAATAGTAGTAAGGCAAAGAAAGGTTCTGAGATGTTGGTGCATGGTGTCAAATGGATGGCTCCAAACTTCAAGCTAGTGCCAACAATTGTGGAATCACTCAACCCTAATGGAACTCAGTCTCAAATTTTTCCAAAGGTACTTCTAATAAATGACATTCATACTCATTTTAAATGTGCTTTGCAAGAAATTAGAACCCTAAAAATGTATAGTGCCCTAGCTAAATTATGTGTAGATGGAACCCTAAAACTCAAGCATAAGCACTTAGAAGAGAAAGGTTTGACCCACATTCTGCACCTACCAAGGAACTTCCAAATTAAGTGGATTAGGTATATTTTGAGCCGAGTGCACAATGGTCAATTATGGTTAGATCAACCCATCTTGATAAAAAAGAAGATGATTCATAGAATTACTCATCTACCTATGCTCAACAAGGTCAAGGTTACAAAAACAAGGTCAGGGTTACAAAAGAAAACCCTAGTTGAATGGGATGGTAGAGGACTAAAGATCAGTAATGTGTCTAATGTGGAACTTAGGTTTGGTATTCATATCATTTCCCATAAGATATATGGCTCCAAAAGATTGAATAGTGTGTCATGTGAGGTTGTGGACTTAGCTTACAAAGTTGTGAAGAAGAATTTGGAGTATGATTTGGTATATTTGATGTTGAAATAAATTAACAAGAACATGGAAAGCATAAGGAATTCAAAGAATAACCCCTATAAATTTGGTTCTCTGTTAACTTGTTTATTCTTTTATGTACAAATTTTTTTCCCATCCAAAGGATCCATGGTATGGAGAAAGGATACTCTAGTTCTATATCAAATCAATGACTTTATTGCAAAAATGGGTGAGAAATTTGATAATATTATGGACAACTATTTTGAAGTATTCAAAGAAAAGATGAAGAATAGATTCCAAATTCCACCAAAACTAGTTGAAGACTATAATGACGATGTTTGTTTTATGGTTGACTATGACAGGGTATATATTTGGGTAGTTAGGCCTAGAATTGTTTGGGTGAAACCTCTTCCCTATGAGGTTAATATTGATGAAACCAAGGATATAATTGAAGCTTTGGTGAATGTGTAGTGCCTGCCCCTAGTTCACATTTCTGTTATCATTGTTGATCTCTTTTAGACTAGTTTTATGTATGATGTTTAGTAGCATTACTCTCAGATTATCAGATATTGTTTTACATTCAATTGATTATATGATGAGATTACTTGATACTCTATACTTCATGTATGTATGATGATTATCACAGTGTTTCCAGTTATTGATGATGATTAGCTAGATGGTTGTTGTATGTGTTTTCTTATGAATACTTACCCCATACTTGCATGTGTATGGTGTGTGTGTTTGTTTTCTTTATGTATGGCATTTCTGATGTGGTTAAGGAAGGGAGTCGTAGTCACCTGCTAGTCGAGATCTACACGATGCACCACTTCCTACCATTGCTTGTTTAGCTTAGAATATTGTGTCTGTACATGTGTGAATTTTATGCAGGTTGCAGGTACCGGGTATCGACTTCCCTGAATTGCCAAGATGAGCATACCCTATCACATTATCTCAATGGTAAGAGAGGGGAGATAAATTTTTGAGTCCAAATCCTAACCCTTTCAGCCATTTGTCCTAATTGAAAATTAGAAAAAGTATTTGAGTCAGTACACTCTGAATGCGTCGAATGATGTTAATTCGTGATTCTAACCCTTTTGTTCGATTTGGTATGTGTTCTATTATAATGGGTTTTCGTATGTTGCTTTATGAGTGTTTGGTGAAATTTCTATTAATTAAGTCTAATTAAAATATTAAATTAATAATTTAATTTTATGGGAATTATTATGACACTTTAATATTTAATTGTATTTAATTAATTGAGAAATTTATTAAATAAGAGAATTAAATTTGGAGATAAAGCTTTACGTTATTAGTATATATTTAGAACGTGATAATATTTATTTAATTTAATAATAATATATTTAGAGTTCATTTTTAAATAAATGCTAAATATTATTGTTATTTAAGTTAATCAAATATTTTACCAATTAAGTTTCTAAAATAAATTAAAAGTAAAAAGATATTAAGCTATTAAAAGATTCAAGTTCGCATGATGCGCTCATTAGTTGAAAATAGAAGAAGATTAATTGAAAGATAAAATAAGTGAAAATAATAATGTTACTTTAATTTCATAAAGTGTGCATGGGATTAAAAGTAATAAAGATTAAAATAGAAGTCAAGTGGAAATTAAATAAACTTATTTAAAAATTCATTTAACGTGCATAAAAAGATAAAGAAAAGATTAATAAAAAGTTAATATGGAGTTAAGGGTTGTGAGCAAGGAGTTCTCCCAAGTGAATGCACAATCAGTGCTTGATTTAAGGAGAGAACTCTTTATCACAATTAGAGGGTTCATTTTTGATGGACACGAATTTGGAGACAAAATTTGGAACAAGAATTTTGGGGACGAATTTGGATACGAATTTTGGAAGAGGATTTTTGGACACAAATATTGGGAAGCAAATTTTGGAAGCGAATCTTCTCACAATTCTCGATTGGTTCTGTGTTAGCATCAGGTTCAGGTATGCTCTTGTGTTGTGATCACTGATTTGACTTATGAAATTTGATATTCCTGTCTACTTCATGTTTGTAAGAACTTGTCTTCTCGAATGTGTCAATTCTTTGTTCAGGGTCTTTTGCTATTCGATTTCATTGTATATCCAGATTTAAAAATTAAAAAAAAAACAAAAAAAAAAAACTATTTAGAAAACCTTGTTCAACAATTGAAAAAATTAGTCTTAAATCAGGATTTGGGTTTGAATTAAATGGAATTTGAGAAATTTAATCGGGATAGGGTTTTGGAATTTTTAAAAAAAAAAAAACTTTGAGTCGGGAAAGAAATACGATTGATTAATTATATCAACTCAAATTGGCAAGAGTTTAAAAAATAATAATAATAATAAAATTAAATGTAAATGATTGGAAATTTATTTTTTATTTAAATTTTATAATTGATAAAATTTAATAAAATATTTTTTCTTGAAATCAATTTAAATATATAAATATATATATATGATTTTATTTAAAGAATGTATTTATAAAATCTGATTAGATGAATTAATTTAATTAAAACAAGTATTTTAAAATGAATGAATTTTTACATACGAATGGGGGGAGAATCGTATAGAAGAAGTTTTTTATTAATAAAATAATAATAATAATAAAATAATAATATAATTTTTTTTTTTAAATACCCCATGTACCTTGATTGGTCAGCCTGAGCACAGGGTGCTTTAAAACCGGCAGCCTATCTTATAAAGAATACGTTTAAGTTTATAAAGTTTTTATTAAGACTTTAGATTAAGTAAGATATATTAAGGGTTTTATAAACTTTTAATTAAATAATAAACTTTAAATTTTTTATAAAGTTTTATTATATTTTAATTAAAGTAAGATACATGAAAAGTTTTTATAATTTTTTTAAAATATTTTAACTAAAGTAATTTGTTAATAGTTTTATTTATATTTTAATTATTATTTTAATGAATAATGTTTATTAATAAAGTTTATTAATAATTTATAAATATTTATTAAATAATTTACTAATACTTATTTAATAAGTTTAATAATTAATAAATATGATTAATTAATGATTAACAGATACTATTTATTTAAGAATTTTGTTAATAGCTATTGAGTGTTTATTAATTATTAATTATTAAATAATTATTAATTATTAATTTAGAAACGAAAGAAGATATTGGAATTAATTGGAACTAATAATTAAATCATGATAATTATATTGATTATTTAAAATTTTGATTATTAATAAAATTGGGGTTATTTTTATTTAATAATCAATTATTATTATTTTAATAAATGATTATCAATACTTTTATGTCATGATGCGATTTCTTTTATAAGAACCAGACAGGGTTTAATTAAATGGGTTATCTAAGGAACTCATAGTAACACTGGAAAACTTAAACTTTATTGTTCTTCTCAAATTTTGATTTTCAAATCAAATCCAAACTGCAAGACTATGATGTTTTCTATGTGTTCTCTGTGTTTTGGAGTTGACTAGATTGTTGACCAGTTATAGGATGTTTACCAGAGGCTCGGGGGTTATGTGAATGTGATAGTATGATGAGTTGGTCTCGATCTTTCTAAACCCAACCATGGTGATGTGTGATATGCTCTATGATGTGATGTATTTACTGGTTGTTATTGCTTTCTAGTTTCCTTGTGTGAAGATGAGGTGTATGTATATGAGATACCTAGCTTAACCATTTTTGAGTCTCGATCAGTTATATTTGATAACCATTTCCGAGTCATCGATTAGTTATACTTGGGTTTCTTTTCAGTCAATTTGAGAGGACTAATGTGTTTTGAGTGATTTTTTCTTTATGATGTCGTGTTGTGATATGTTTTTACTTGACCATTTTGGAGTCTTCGATCAGTATTGTGATTTATTATTGGGATACTTTCTAGTTGCTCGTTGGAGAACCATTGGATATTGTGACTTATCATAGATGCCTTCAGTTGCTGATAGAGAACTGTTGTGATCATTATGATTATGATTTGATACTTTCTAGTTTCTTGTGGAGAACTGATGTGATTATTGTGGCTTATCTTTTGATGTTTTCTAGTCACTTGTATAGGGCTGATGTGATTTTGTGATTTGTGATTTCATGAGCCTAGGGTAGGTTATTTATGTGTAGTTTCAGGAAGTGGCTTGCAATGGGGGTCGGGGCCCTAAGTGGCTGCCAGGGTAACTCATTGTAAGTTATTTTAATAAGTGATAACATTTACACTAAATGAGAGAAAAATGAACCTAACAAGATTAATTGTATGTTCTCTCCCTTGCCTTGAGTGCTAGTACAGACTAGGATGGGGTAGAGAGAACACTTAGTTACGACATTGCATTCCGTAGTATGCCTTGTCAATATGAGAGGATACTAGTGGCCGCAGGGATCACTAGGGACCAGAGATTCTTAAGGGATTGCTCGGGTAACTTCTATGTGACTTTTGTGATGACACTTTCCTACTTGCATAGTAGGTTTCCTACGTGTTTGTGTTGTCCCTCTAGGTTTTGATGTCAATCTATGTGTTGTAATACTTGAGTTAGTATACTTTTAGGATTTCCTAGACTTAGAGAGTATTTGTGATTATGTGATTTGATATCCTATTTGGGACTTCAGACTATCTCCTCAGCACGGTGGGAGTGGACCATTTAGGTTCCATGCAGTCGGGTGGTAGTGTTATTCACTCTTACCATTTGAGATCCATTTGTTGCTACCGTGGCTAGAGCTTCTTGGTATGCTTGTTTATCATGTATAGATAATGTTTACTATGCTTTATTCTAGTATGTTAGATTTATTTATGCATATGATGTAGTATGTTTTAGGAGTGATGTCCCTATTACTATAGTACCAATGATCTCTTCGGTGATTTGGGATGTTATGCATGGGGGATGGCTAGGACCCATGATGGTCTAATGATGCTATTGACGGTTGGGAGGAACCACGAACTTAGATTAGTTGTGTTTTATGATAGATGGATAGTTGTATTTCATGTTGGATGTTTATATCCTTTATGATGGATGGATGTATCATGTATGGTATATGGTTTCATTTATTTTACTGTACTTTGTATCATGGATTCTTGGAGGATGATGTATCTTTATTTCTACTTATGTATTTTTTTTTAGCTTTTCATACCCTGTGACATGTATAGTGGATGATTGAGCATTCTGAATTAATTTTCCAAAAGGCATTTGGAACAAATGTATATTAAATGGACATTGGACTTTCTTATTATTCTTTCAAGTGGATGTGGTAGTTGTTAGACTTAGAATTAATTAAATTTAAATGTGACTCAACGTCTTGGTATCCTTAAGGAATGTAACCTGTTATGTATGTTTACAATTGATTGTATGTCATTGCTTCCACTACTATGTGATTGATGTGTACATTATACTTTCTTGTTTAAAAAAAAAAAAAATGTTTAGCAAATTTAGTAAAACTATAGGTTAATCCTTTTGGGTCCCTTGGCGGGGCATTACAGAATGAGCTAGTAGATCCAAAGTTACCCATTTTTGGAACATATGATGATGCAAAGGCCAAAGTAGAGCTTGAGATCAAGCTACCTTAGGTGGTAAGCAAAGGTAAGAGGAAGATAGCGAATTTGGAAACTACAAGTGCTCCTCTTATGCTTACCAAGGGCAAAGGAGGAGATGAGGAAGAATCTGAGCATGAAGATGAAGAATCTAAAAAGGAGGAAGAACCTATAAGAAAGAAAGGCAAGGTGATTATCACAAAGCCACCCAAGGCTTGCATAGCTATGTTCACAAGAAGATGCAAGAAGGAAGGAGATAGTGAAGTTGTGCTTATTAAACCTCCTCCCACTTTTCAAGAAAGACTCAATCAATTAAGAGTAGGTGCTAGAATCAATAACTTCAAAGCACTTAAACATGAAACCAAGACTCCAATAGAATAGAAAGAAGTTGAAGATCTGATCATGGACAAATTAGGAAGATGGAAATTATCTTCTAATCATTTTGCTTCACAAATCCCTATAGTCTTATTAGACAAAGTCAAGGTTAGATGGGAAGTAGCTATGTAGACAACCAAAGATATATTTGAGAAAACTTTGAGAAAGTTGTTACTGAATCTTACTAATGCAGAGGTTAAGGAAGAAATGAAGAAAAATGAAGAGAAAATGATGTTGATATTTCATACTTGTTTAATTTTGGTGAAGGAAATTGAGCATGTAGTCAAGGATGTTATATATATGTGGGAAAAAATTTATCATTTGCATGAACCTAGTGAGGATCTAGTTGAAATAAATGATGATGATGATGATAGTGATAATGAAGAAGATAATACAACATGTGTCACTTTTGATGTTGAGGATTATCAGGCATTAAAGGATGGTGAAGAAGAGAAAGAGGAAGAAGTTGATGAGGAAGATAAGGAAGGAGATGAAGAGAATGATCTAGTGAGGATAGTTGCACAAGTTATAGCCTCCCTTCCTCACTCTCCACCAAAGACTGATACATCATTTGGCATGGAGATAGCTTCAGCAAGTGTGATTGCAACTACCACAGATACGTCATCTATTCAATCACTATTTGCTACCTCTCAACTCTAGGTATTAATAATGCAAGTGTCTACCATTTCATCCACCAAGCTGTAGACTTCCTCTTCATCAACTCCCAAGTCAGGGATATCAATAGTGTATATAGCATCTAGTTCTATAATTTTGTCAACTTTAGTTTTGCATGCTTCTATAAGTAATTAATCTATAAATACTTCTATCAGTGCTCCTATTGTATGTACTTCAATCAGTGTTCCACCTATTATTACTTCAATTTTGGGTTCTATTAGCACTCCTGTCAGTATTCCTTCAGTAGGTCCTATTCAAGTTTTCATAGCAGGTTCTACTATTTCTACAATTGTTTCTATTTCTAAGTCCAAGGTAGTAATATTAGAAGTAGAACCAAGGACACCCCTAAAACTTCTGATTATTGGAAAAGAAATTGATGAAGATATTGACTTGGATAAAGAGATTGTAATTCCTAAGTTGGATCTTGATAATGCTATTTTGGAACAAATCAAATTGGTTAGCTAACTTCTAGAATAGAAAGCTAGGCAGAAGTAGCTCAGAGAGGAAAGGGATAGGGAATACAGGATAATTGAAAGTGCAAAGAATATTTTGACAAAGGCTATAGGCATGGGTTTTAATTCTAATCAAAATATTTTTCTATAGTTAGAGGAAGTTGTAAATAATTTCAATGAGGACTCTATTGATCAAGAAAAGTTAATAGAAAAGGCAAAGAAAAAGTTTGACAACAAGGTGCTTGAGCACATTGCTCAACACATTACTATTAATCAAGTAGAGCTTTCCTCAATTTTGGCTAATCTTGAAAATTCTTTTACCAATGTAACATCTCTTTTTGCCAAACTTTGTGATGTTACTGAGTACACTAAAGAAATAAAGGAAAAAATGAATAAAATTGATGAGGATTTGAAGGCTAGTGCCCAAAAGTTTTAGCTTGACCCGAGTTCAAGTTTTGCACATCACATTAATGTCAAATTTTTGTTAGACATGTAGGATGAATTACTGAGAGAGGAAGCAAGGATCAGGTCTACATTAATAGACATCCAAAACATGATCCTGTCAATCATGGACACAATATAGAAACATATTGCATATTCAAAAACATTGATTCATGATAACAATTTTTCAATTGCAGACCATATGATTGAACTTTCAGTAGAGGTTCAAGTGGCACTTCATACCTGCAAAATTTTGCAAGAGAACTAGGATAAGATATTAGCTCTTATTCTCAAGGTACACTTTGAGTTTCTCTCACATTTTAGTGTCTCTATATAAGTATGGTGTGAATAAATGTTTGGCATTATTGTCAAAAAGGGGGAGAGAAAGAGATATTTGTGGAGAAACATATGTATAGTACATAATATTAAGATATTTGTATATACACTTAGTACTATATGGTATGTACACTATATGGGGGAGATATGTGCAAATTTATATACAAAAAAATTACAAAGACAAATTTTGAAAAAAAAAATTTAAAAAAAATTTGCATGACACTGTACATAAGTCTTGGCTAATAAGTGATTTTGTCACTAATGCCAAAGGGGGAGATTGTTGGAATTAATTTATGTTTGTCATTAGTGACAATAATTATTCATAATTCTATATGGTTACCAAGTTCATCACTCAGTCTCCAGTGTTTACTGAGCATTCAGTGGTTGCCAAGTAAGTTTAGCAATTCAGTAATTCATACTGAGCATTCCAGAGGTTAACGAGTGAAAATAGATAGTGTGTAGTCTAGTAGTTATCACCGAGTAGTTAGTGGTCACTGAGCTTCATAGTATTTATCGAGTCATTAGTTACTATGATGTGAAGCTAGTGTCTACCAAGTGATGGGATGAGAAATATTTATCGAGTGCATGTACAGTAAACATAGTGATCAGTTTCTACGAAGTTACACTATATCTACCAAGTATCCAATGTTAACCGAGTTTGAAGCTATGTTGAGTGATTAGTATGGACTAAGCTTCTACTTCTACTGAATGCATGATGATGTCAAGTAATGTAGTGGATGCTGAGTATCAGAAGGTCATCAAGTCAGCTATTTAGAACCTGAGTTTCTACATTTGGGCTGACTCAGTAATATTTATGTTAAGTTATGTTTTGGCCAACCTTACAAATATGAGAATTGGAATGGTATATATGTAATAAATTATATCATACCCAATGTATGGATTTATGATGAAGTAATGTTTTGAGAAGAGTGAATGTCAATTAGTAGTAGAGAAAAGTATTTAGCAAGGTCTATAAGGAGCAGTAAAGTTATATCTATCACAAGAGGTGATCTGTACTTCAAGGATCTAATTAGCAATCAAGTTGTAAGTCAGATCTACTATTTCATCCTAACATGTGAATTAGATTCAAATCCTTTAATAGGGTAGACTTAACAGTCTTTCTCTAAATCTCTTAACAGAGTGCATACTTTATTGTATGTTTGTAAAACCTCTAACAAGGTGGACCTAGCAGTCCTAATTGCTCCTAATAGGGCACATCATCAAAAGTGATCATTGTAAGCCTTAATAGGCCAACTTTATACTGCAGTATTGAAGTTCTGTGGGTATCATCTCCACCCCAATTTTACTTTCTATTTGGAAGGTTTCTGGATCACCAAATATTATGTTCATGTGCTATGAATGTTTATCTTTTAGTTTCTCATGCATGCAATAGTTTAGATGATTAAATAATGCATGGATTGTGTTGATTAAGTGTTGAATCTATTAAAAATTTTGAGGTTACTAATTCACCCCTCCCCTCTCAGTAACTTAGCTAGTCTTGACTATTTCCAACATCTTGAAGTTGTTGAAGCCCTACTTGCAAGAAAGTATTCCAAAGATAGTGGAAAGCACAAAGAAAAAGTTCCTCTAATCTACTTTTCTTGTGAAGAAGTTGGTCACATTGCTACAAGGTGTCCAAACAAAGAAATCAAAGATGAAAAGAAAAGAAATAAGCACAAAGGTGAGAAGGATTCCAATAAATACAAGAACTACAAGGATAAAGGTAACAAATCTTTTTTTATAGCTAAAGATTCTGATAACAGTGAAGAAAAAATTATATGTATTGTTGTAAAAGACGAATCTGATGATGGAGATAAGATGAAACTTATCTCTCATGTTAGAAAAAATGATATATGGATGATTAATAGTGGCTATTCACATGATATGATTGGAGATAAATCAAAATTTGAGCACATGAAATATTACAATGGAGGTAGTGTGAGATTTGGAAACAATGAACCTTGTAACATAAAAGGAAAAGGATGCATTTCATTGTCTAAATAACTTGTATGTGACAATGCTTATTAGGTTGAAGGACTAAAGCATAATCTACTGCATGTGGCATAGTTGAATAACATTGGATTCAAGGTAGAATTCATTAATGGATAGGCCAAACTATTGGATGGAAAAGGAAATCTAGTTGAATCTGGCAAACAAGAAAAAGGTAATCAATTGTATCTTGATCTTAGTGAATGTTCATGTTTTATTGCTCAAGTAGAAGAAATCTAGATATGGCACAAAAGACTATGTCATGTAAACTTTAATAATTTGGTTAAGATAAGAAAACATAAAAGAGTAAGAGGTATTCTTAGTTTGAAGAAACCTGATATGGGCTTATGCAAGAATTGCCAAATTGGTAAGATGGGAAAGACTAGTTTCAAAAGAAAAAACTATCAATCAAAAGAAGTCTTAGAAATTGATCATACAAACTTATGTGGACCTATTGGTATATAGAGTCACAATGAAGAAAATTTTTTCATTCTTTTTGTTGGTGACTATTCTAGAATGATGATTGTAATGTATTTAAAAGAAAAATTAGAAACCTTTCAAAAGTTCAAGTGGTATTTGGCAAGAGTAGAAAAAGAAATTGGAAAGAGGTTGAAATGTTTAAGATCAGATAGAGGTGGTGAATTAATCTCCAATGAATTCAATAATTTTTTCATTGAAAGAGGAATTAAAAGAAAAATATGTTGGAATGTGCAATGGGAAGAGTACTTTCAAGAGGGGGGTGAATCAAAAGTACACAATATTTATCCTTTCAAACCTTAATAACATATAACCAAAAAAAAAAAGTTGCATGAATGTAAACATATAAAAAAACATGCAATGAAAACATGCATCAACTGATAACATAACGATTTGGTGACCCGGAAACCCTCCAGGAATAAGAAGGTAAAACTAAGGTGGGGATGACACCCACAAAAGTCACTGCAGTAATGAGTTCAACCACTTCTGATGATTTGCCATGTTAAAGGCCTACCCTATTAAAGGCTACAACACTTTATTAGATGTGACCTATTGAAAGGATTTACAACACTTTACATGAAGTGTCACCCTATTAAAGGATTTACACAAGGATGTTAAACCCACCTAATACATAGGATTTTCTTGACCTTTTCAAAAGGCTTTCCTCCTAGCTGTTAAGCTAACCTATCACCATAGGATTTCAACCTCTAATACAATTGTGAGAGAGTATTAGAACTTTTAACCTAGTTGAATACAATCTCAAATTGCTGAGTTCAAGCACTAGATCTTCTAGTCCTCTTCTAATCCTTACTTGATCTGATCTCTGAATATGTCCCCTGTTTTGTTCTGATCAACTAGATGTAAAAAAATTGTCCTTTCCACTAAGTCTTTTTCTCTTCACATTGAAGTTTTTCTATAATCTCCCCTTTTACTATTTTCTTCCACTACATGCAATGGTGCATTCATTCTCCTTATAAAGAGTGCGAAGACTTAGGGTTAGGTATGGATCTACGATCCATATTGAATCTCAAATTCCAGCTCATACTTTGCATTTTTCTTATTGCTTGGATGCCTTCACCATTTTTTTGATTGGCTACATGTAGATTGCATAGGAATGTAAATGATTCATTCTTATCTTTTTTTGCTTTCAAAATTTCTCTAAGTCGGCTCCAAAAAAATGGTTTACATTTGAGTTTGTGAGGGAAAAAACTCATATGCTAATTCTACATTGCTCAGCACATGAAGTATTACTGATGCTCAGCACATACTATTTCTGGATTACTTGGCATCAACTACATTTTCTAGTTTGCTCGACACCTATTATATCCTATATTGTTCGGCATCTGAATGATTCTATTACTTGTCACATGAACAATTTTAGATCACTTGGTACATACTATATTGTGATCTACTTAGCACTAACTATGACTCGACACCTATTGAAATTCTTGCTTGACATCTATTGTGTACTAGGCATACATAGTGAAAATGGTTAAGTGTGTTGACACTCATTTGCCAATATTATTTATTTGACCAACAATCTCCCCCTTTGACATGAGTTTCAAAAAAACTTAACTAAGCATTAGTGATCCTATCCTTATTGAGTACATTCTTTACTTACTCAACTTACATGCAAAATTTCAAAAATTGTGAGTAGTAGTATACCTTATGACTCGTGTAAGTTGTTTATGCTATTGAAACTGAAATTCTATGCCAACGTGCCTGATCATCTCTATTCTTTTACCTGTTTGTACATTCTAAGCTTGTATGTTGTGTCTGATTCTTTGTGATGTCGCTATATTCGATGTGATTACCAAAATTTTACATCTCTACTTCACTTCTTTATTCCTTATCTCCCCTTTTGGATAATTACAATAATCTTATTTATCCTCAAAATGAATGAAAGAATGTAATCAAAATGATCAAAATTTGTCAAAATGTGGTAATTACCCATAGTATCTACATATCTCCTCCTTTTCTTACTCCCCCTATAATATATCTCCCCCTTTTTGATACTAATGTCAAAGGGTCCTATAGAGTAATACCATGTTTAGCAAAAAATGAGCTATTAACCTCTAGGAGTATCTTCAGAGCTGCATCCTAGTTGTTTAATGAAATATCCAATGACTTGTGTTGGAGTGCAAGCTCTTCTGCTAGGTTTACAAGTCCTTCATGTGTTGAAAGATTTGGATCTTTCTTTAGGACTGTCTCTGCATATATCTTCTCCTTGTGGAGTACTTCCAAGTGAGGGGTGATGGAGGATTGAATTTGCATTATCTTGGCTTTTATGTTAGCCTCCTCTGCTATTAATACAACTAGTTCCCTTTGAGTGTGAAGTGTCTGAGAAAAATGTTTCTCACTTTGAGCTGGATTGGTAGGAAGTTGCATGCTATAAATCTTTAGATTTCTCTCCAAGCTCAATATCTTTTGGCTAATATCTTGTGTGAAATTTGAAAAATCACACAATTTATTGTAGAGGGAGAATATATTTTCAAGTACAACTTTGACTCTATCTAATTTCTTGGCAAGGTCAACTTGTCCCAAAGTGATATCATTTGATATCTTCTTATTGACCTTACCTTGGAATTTCTTCTCTGACTAGTCTATTAGTTTAGGGTTGGTGTCATGGACCTCATTTTTTACCTCATCAACTATATTTGATAGTTATTCAATAATTGGTCTTGATTCATCTAGAGACTATAGGTTGAAGGCATCCATGAATATGTCCTTGGTTTCATTTAATGCTTGCCTGTATTTATAATCCTTTCTAAGTGCCTCTTGTCTCCTTCTTCTATCCAATGCACATTGGATCTCATTCATCTTTTCTTATGTGAGAGTGCTGGATTCATAATAGGGTATCTTTATTTCTTCATCAAGCTCAAGAATTCCATGATGAATTGTCCTAGCTACCCTAGTTGAGCTCGAGCCTGGTGTTCTAATTTGAAATTCTAGCATTCTAGTGCTCAACTACTAAAGATTTTTTGTAGGAGTACCTCTTTTGGATAGTTCAACCAAATTTTTTATTGCAGATTCCTCCTTATCTTTTGTCTCTTCTTTCTCTTCATTTTGTTTCTCTTCTACTATCATTCTGGCTAGGCTTGTACCTGTTGATTCTACTAATTTTTCTTTATCATCCCCTGCTACTACACTCTACTTTTCAAGTGCTTGTGTGATTGCTTTTGGTGGAGATGGAGGTGGAAGGAGTAGAAGTCCAATAGATTTTGTGGTCATAGGTGGTTCTTGTGTTTATACCTTGACTTCTTTTAATTTCACTACTACCTTCTAAGACACAGCAACATTGACCAATATTGGGCTTGAGCATACTTTAGCTGCTTGTGTTGATTGGTCAAGGATCTTTGCTAGATCCTCTGTAGTTAATGGATTAATGTTTTGACTAGAAGTGTCAATAATGTCCTTTATCTTGATTTTTTCTACAAGTGTGATGGTAGAATGAGGAGGGCTAGGAGGTGGCAGTTGTGTGTCTTGCATACTTTGTTCTTGTTGCTCATTTGTCCCCTTTTCTTCTTATTTTCTCATTTCCTCCTCCTTCTCTTCTTCATCCTTCTTTTCTTCCTCCACTTTCTTCTCTTCTACTTTCTTCTCCTCTACCTTCTTCCTTCTTCCTTCTTTTATTTCCTTTGTTTTGGCACTTGCTTCTACCTTTTATTCTTCATCAAATAAATCATCAATTTTCTTGTAAATAATCTTCCATACTTTTGTGGTTTTGCTCACAACCTCTTCAATTTTATTTTGTAAAATGTTAAATGCCCTGTATTTGGGAGTAAATCTACTATTGTGCCTTTTGACTACATTTTTTATTTTACTTTTAGTCAAATCAAGAAGCATCCTTGCTAAGGTAAAATCCCTTATTTCTTTCTCAATTTGCAAAAAAAAATGCCATTTATCCTCTACAATCTTATATAATTCCTTTGGCAATGAGCTATCCAATTCAAGAGGTGTATGTTTATATTCTGCCATCATACTATAGATAGATTTCTCTATTTTATTTTGCTCATCCTTTGTGAGCTTATTAAAATCTACATTCTTCAAGTCATTCATGTCACCATTCCTAATCTTAGCACATAATTTTTCAATAGAAGACTTAGGTGGATGACTTATCACTTTAAACTAACTGTGGTCTTCTGATTCTATCCTTTCGTCATCTGAATCAGGTTGAACCACAAATTTTCTTCTTTTATTTGGCTCTTCTTCAATATTCTTAGTAGATTCCTTCCTCTTTTCTGCCTCTTCCTTTGCCTTTTGGGTAGTAGCTCTAGTAGTAGGCTTCTTAGGTGCAAGCTTTGCCACTTTCTTTGGCTTGGGCTGAGGAGCATGTGATGCTTTTGCCTTTCTTTTGGTGACCTTAGTTTGGATGGATGTTTCCTTGGCTTGTTCTTCCTTGTCACTCTCATCCTTATCTTCACCTAGGCCTTGAGTTGACTAAAGTGTCCCTTACTTTGGCTCATCCTCATCTTTCTCATTGTTTTCCTCTTCTTCATCATCACTTATTTATTTTTCTTCTTCTCCAATACCTATCTCTTCAACACCAAATTTATTCTTAAGTTTCTTTACAATATTGTCCTTCTTCTTGACTATTGTTGCTATCTTGAGGTTTGTGACCACCCTTCATTTGACAACATCATATATTCCAAAGTGCTTTGCATTTTTATCAATTTCCTCTGCAAGCAATGCTGTAATAGCTACTGAAGCTTGATCCACATCAAGTTCATAACCTAGTGGTCTAAACCATCTGACTCTAGGGATCACCACTTGTATGTAAGTATAATCAATATCCACTAGAAAAAAAATGTCTTTTTCAATTTGATCCACTAAAGAAATTGGTATCCTAATTCTTTGTTTCATGGACTTCTTGGAGTCCTCAAAGTAACTAGTCATTTGGGCATCAAAATTTTCACCCATTTGATCAATGAATCCATTTATTTGGTCAACAGTAGTCTTATTTGGATCCCATTTCACCTTTCCTACTAAGGGGAATTCTTTCATAATGTAGAAAAACATGCAAATCAAGATTGAACCAAACTTGCATTAAGCCCCTTTTGATTTCCTTATGGCTCCCAAGTTTTCATTGATTTGTTGCATCATCAACTCTACAAGATCATAAGTATGATCCTTTTTCACTATCTTGTAAGCAACATCCACTTCTATGTAGGGTACATTATTTAACCTACTAGATTGGTAAAATTTATGAGATATAATCCTTACAGCAAAATCTAGTAGGAGGTCTTTGATGGTGTCAATTGTCATACCCCTATTGTTCTACTTAGCACTAGTGTTTTTTCTCAATTGCCTCCCTCTTATGGCTTCTTAGGGTCTTGGGCCAATCTAGGGTTGGAATACTAGTAACCTTATGTACAATTTCCTTGTGAACTTAACTGGCCCTGTTTCTAGCCAAAAAGCTCCATCATGGGTTCTTCTTAACATAATGTGTATTCATTTTGTTTTAAAGACAACAGGGAAAACTAGGGTTTTGGTCAGACCCTTATTCTCATCTACGGAGAATTTGTCTTTAAGTTTCCCATTTTCACAGAGCTTATCAAATGCATTGAAAATATCTAAATCTCCTATTCCTCCTTTCTTATAGTTGTAGCATTTGCATACATCCTAAACCATTACTACTTTATCAGGAATCATGGATAGGGCACCAGCAGGATCATTTTTATAGGCAACCTCTAGGATTGATTTGAACACAGGTTGTTTAACTTTGTTGCTCACTAATTGAATTTCCAAGTCTTCCTTTCCCTTTTTAGACTTACAACCAGATGCTATTTCTAACTAAACTAGGGTTTACTATTTAAAAAAACTTTTTCAAATTGTGTAACTCGGCACTTGAATGAAATACCTGGGAAATTGATAAAACAAAGTTTGATTGCTATTGAATCACTACAAATCATATTTTGATCATTGGGAAATTGCTCTATCACTCTGCTCATCTTTGCTCTTTGTTTGAATGAATGAAAAGTGAATGATTTTCACTTTTATTAGGCTTGAAACCTAGCATTTATTGCATTCGTGCTTACAGTTATACACTTGGCTTCCAAAGGATTTTCCAACTTGGCATCAATTATATTTCATTCACTCGACAACTACTAATCTTGTTAATTGCTTGGCAACCACTATCTTATTTTACTCATCATCAATTAAAGCTTTTTCAATTACTTGGCAACCAATAACATCTCTTTACTTGGCATCCACTAGACTATTCAACTTGGCATGTACTGGAGTTTTACTCAGCTTCCAAAGGTAGCTCAACATCATCTTTCAACTTTTATCCTAACCTCTTACCTTATGCTAATTTCTTCTTTGCAGTGCTCCTATGTTCTTTTGGGCTGATATATGATAAATCTTTATATCTATTAGCCCCATGTGCCTTTCTAGTACTTAATTTGATGAGGTGTGATCACTTGACATCTTGGGTAAAGTGATTTCTCCATTTAATGCGTTGCATTCACTTTTCTTCTACCATGTCTTTTTCATATCTTCCCTGATGTGTTCCACATTAACTTTTTCTTTGCCCTTGTAACTGTCAGTCTTGGGTGCTTTGACCTTTTTTATACAATTCCTACTAACATGTCTAGTCTTCAAGAAACTAAAACATGTAGTTTGGTTTAGCCATCTATTGTAAATTCCCTTGAAATGTGTCCTTATGCAATTTTAAAGAATGTGCCCATACTCTTGACAATAGTGATAAGTATACCTAGTATTGTAATCCCAATTGTAGTGATGTGCATGATTTATTCCTCTTGCAGGCTGATTAGGTGTCCACATAGGCTTTGATCTACATTCAAATACTTTATGTCCATAATTTTTGCAATTGTAGCAGTGACCCTCAAATCTTGGTGTCCTCATGGTCTTGGTTCTACAGTCTTGTGTTAAATGTTCTTGCTTTAAGCACTTGTGACAAAAATTTGCATTTGTAGGCTTATTATGTTGATGACTATTCTTGTTTTTGCACACATTAGAGGTATGTCCTTTTTTACCATAGAAATGACAAGTAGGTTTAGTGTTCTTACCTTTGTTGCTTCTTTCTTCTGCAGCCTTGGATGATTCTCCTTGTTCAGTGCTGATGTAGCCAAGTCTTGTAGTGTCATTACTAGCCCTTGGTGATTTCAACAATTGCTTAAAGTACTTGATGGCCTCATTGGGTTTGTTGTAATTTTCTACTATTTCCTTTTTTCTCTTTAATTCATTTTGCAATTTTTCATTCTATATCTTTAAGGTGGATATCTCAATATCCTTCATGTTTAGCTCATGATGAGCATTCATCATCCAGCTTAAGGTGTCTAATTGCATGTTTGAAATCTTTTCAAATTCAATTGTCTCCTCTTCCGGCCTATTGATGAGATTCCTCTTGTCATCTTCTACTATGTCTTTATCTTCAATAGCTCTTTTCTTTTGTTCAATCACTTCACAAAGCATTATGGCTTGTGATTCTTGTTCAAGCTTGAGTAATTTGATTTCTTCAGCTTGTGCTCTATTTTTCTCCATTAATTCTGCTATTGCTTCATCAAATTCCTTGGAGTCTCCGTTGGAAAACACTTGTGAGGTGTTAATCTCCTTGTAGTGTATGTCATTTTCAGCTATAGCTATCTCCTTTCTTCTTTTCAAATATTTTCTCAGTTCCCCCTTGGCTTCCTCTACTTTGTGTAGAGCTAGTTGCACATCAATCACCTACTTATCAATGATCTTCCCAAGTTTGAAAACTTCCATCTTCTGATCTTTTTCTCCAAGCTGTTAGGATTCTTCTTGAGAGAACCAGAGCTTTGATACCAATTGTTAGAATGTTCAATGGCAAAGGTACTTCTGAGAGTGGGGGGGGGGGGGGGGGGGTGAATCAGAAGTACACAATATTTAACCTTTATAACCCTTAATAACATATAACCAAAAAAAAAAATTTGCATGCATGTAAACATATAAACAAACATTAAATGAGAACATGCATCAACTCATAATACAAGGATTTGGTAACCTAGAAACTCTCCAGGAATAAGAAGGTAAAATTGAGGTGGGGATGACATCCACAAAAATCACTGTAGTAATGAGTTCAACCACTTCTAATGGTTTTCCCTATTAAAGGCCTACCCAGTTAAAGGCTACAACACACTATTATATGTGATCTATTGAAAGGATTTACAACACTTTACATGAAGTGTCACCCTATTAAAGGATTTACACATGGATGTTAAACCCACCTAATACATATGATTTTCTTGACGTTTTCAAAAGGCTTTCCTCCTAGCTGTTAAGCTAACCTATCACCATAGGATTTCAACCTCTAATACAATTGTGAGAGAGTATTAGAACTTTTAACTTGATTAAATAAAATCTCAAATTGCTATGTTGAGGCACTAGATTTTCTCATCCTCTTCTGATCCTTGCTTGATTTGATCTCTAAATATGTCCCCTATTTTGTTCTGATCAACTGGATGTATAAATGTTGTCCTTTCCACTAAGTCTTTTTCTCTTGACACTAAAATTTTACTATAATCTCCCCTTTTACTATTTTCTTCCACTACATACAATGGTGCATTCACTCTCCTTATAAAGTGTGTGAAGACTTAGGGTTAGGTATGGATCTACAATCCATATTGAATGTCAAATTCTTTCTCATACTTTGCATTTTTCTTATTGGTTGCATGCCTTCACCATTTTTCTAATTGGTTGCATGCAGATTGCATAGGGAATGTAAATGATTCATTCTTATCCTTTTTCTCTTTCAAAATTTCTCTAAGTCAGCTCCAAAAAAATGGTTTACATTTGAGTTTGTGAGGGCACAAACTCATATGCTAATTCTGTGTTGCTCGGCACATGAAGTATTACTAATGCTCAACACATACTGTTTATGGATTGCTCTACATCAACTACATTTTTTGGTATGCTCGGTACCTGTTATATTCTATATTGCTCAACATCTGAATGATTCTATTACTTGGCATAGGAACAATTCTGGATCACTTGGCACATACTATATTGTGATCTGATCGACACTATGACTCAGCACCTATTGAAATTCTAACTCAGTATTTATTTTGTACTTGACATACATAGTGAAAATGGTTAAGTGTGTTGACACTCATTTGTAAATACTATTTATTTGACCAACAAAGTATCAGTTCCTAGTACACCACAGAAGAATGGTATAGCTGAAAGAAGAAATAGACCCATTATGGATTGTGCAAGAACCTTAATGGTTGAAAAGAATGTTGCTCTCAAATACTTGAAGGAAGTTATTAGAACTACATTTCATACCTTAAATAGAGTACAATTGAAGAAAGACTCAAACAAAAGTCCTTATCAACTATGGTATGGCTACAAACCTAATGCAAGTTACTTGAAAGTATTTGGCAGCAAATTTTATACCTTGAAAGAATCTAGAAAAGGAAAATTTGATGTAAAAGGTGATGAAGGCATATTTCTAGGATACTCCTACAAAAGTAAAGCATACAAATGTTTGAATTTGTCTACCCATAAAATAATAGAAAGTGCACATGTTAGAATTGATGAGTTTGCAGAAAAGAGTGAAGAAGAAAGTAATAAGGAGCCAAAGGATTATAGAAGATTTTTTAAATATGAACCTAATACCCTACCAAACCTATCTGAAAGAAAGGAGGCTTCATCTCTCAAGTCCCAAAAATCCTCAATAGTTACCAAGTCACAGTGTGAAGGACTGAGTTACACTTAGAGGCTACTAAGCTAGTTCAAACTAGGTCTAATGGACATGAGTCACAAACAAAAGGACCTAAGCTTGACACTAAAATTCATGATGGAGATAGTGGAACTCATTCAAAGCCCAAAGAACCTATGTTAGCAAGATATGTCAGAAGGAATCATGCACTTAATCAGATCATTGGAGACAAATCTAATGGAACAATGACAAGAAGAAAATTAAAAGGTACATGTTTACTTGCTGAATTTGAACCTAGAAATGTTAAAGATGCTCTAGATAATGAAAGTTGGATTGAAGAGATAGAATAGATAGAAAAGAAAAAAACTTGGACTCTTGTTCCTAGACCCAAGGATAAAAATGTAATTGGCAAAAAGTGGGTATTTAGAAATAAGATGAATGAAGATGGAAAAGTTTCAAGAAACAAGGCAAGACTGGTATCAAAAGGTTATTCTCAAGAAGAATGTATTGATTATGGTGAAAATTTTGCACCTATAGCAAGATTAGAAGGTGTTAAAATTTATTAGCATATGTAGCACACAGAAGATTTAAAGTATATCAAATGGATGTTAAATTTGCATTCTTGAATGGAATTCTTGATGAAGAAGTCTACATTGAACAACCAGAAGCTTTTGTAGATCCTAGCAAAAGAAACATTGTTTTCAAGTTACACAAAGCATTATATGGTCTCAAGCAAGCTCCGAGAGCTTGGTATGAAAGACTTCATAATTACCTATTATAGATTTGCTTTCAAAGATCAAATGATAATAGTAGTTTGTATATCAAAGAAGGATTAGACAAGAAGATTGTGTTGGTAGAAATATTTATTGATGATACTTTATTCATTGGAAATGATCATTTTTAGAAGAAATGAGTAAATAGTTTGAGATGTATATCGAGGAGATACTAATTTTTTTTTGAATGGAAGATTCCAGACTAGTTGGAACCCCTATGTCTACTGGACATAAGCTTTCCAAGAATGATGATTCCAAAGAAGTAAATCGGACCACATACATATTAATGATTGTAAAATTGTAGTATGTAGTACATACAAGGCTTGATATTGCTCAAGAAGTTGGTATTGTGACAAGATTCTCAAAAAATCCTAGAGAAAATCATATGATGGCAATCAAGAGAATCATGAGATATCTGAAAGGTAATAAAGACTATGGATTATGGTATAAACTTGGAGGCAATTTAGAGTTGAAGGTGTTTACTTACGTTGATTAGGTAGGAAGTCTTGATGATAGAAAAAACACTAGTGGTGGAGCATTCTTTCTTGTTAAAAGACTAGTGTCTTGGACAAGCAAGAAACAAAATTGCATCTCTCAATCCACAACAGAGGTAGAATATGTGGTAGCAGTAGTTAATTATTCTAACATTGTTTGGTTCAAATAATTGATGGAAGGAATGAAGATAAAGATCAAGGATCCAATAGTAATATACTATGATAACACCAATGCAATCAATATATCAAATAATCTAGTGATGCATACCAAAACAAAGCATATTGCTATAAAATATCACTTCTTAAGAGAGTTGTTACAAAATAAAGAAGTTAGATTAGAATATGTAAATACAAAAGAACAAATTGCAAACATATTCACCAAGTCATTACCTAAGGATGCATTTCTATATTTAAGAGGTAAGCTAGGGGTCATTCCCCTATCTGAAGCTTACTAAATAAAGTTTAATGATGCATCAACCTAAGAAAGTTGAAGATCAATTAGTTGGTTCAAAATGGACAAGGGCATATTACAAATGAATCAATAATTAAGGTACAATGATATGAGTAGAGTTGTTGTCTTTGGCATGTGTTGTCAAAGAGGGAGAAGTTTACTATCATATTTCTAAAAAATAAATTTTTCATTCCAAAGAAGGAGAAGTTTTTTGTAAGAGGGAGAATGTTTTGTGAATGAACTTGGTAGAAGATTGTTATAGATAGAGGAAGAATCCATTAAAAGGAAGAGTTCATATTGACAAAGGGAGTTCTCATGAATAAATCCAAAATTCCATTGTGTTATGACATGTTGTGTTGCCATCAATGCCAAAGAGGGAGACTATTGGATACAATTAATTAATTGTGTATTGTCTTTGATGTTACACAAATGTCATATCATTATCAGTTAGTATATGCCAAGCTAACTTAAGTAGCGAAGACATTTTTCTATGTCTACCGAGCGTTCCTGAGTTTGCCAAGCTAAGATGACAGCACCTATCAATTTCACTTTGGCATTGAAAGAAAATGTGTAGAAGATGAGTGTTAACCAAGCTCACTTAGTTAATGAAGAAAAGTTGGATAGAACCAGTGTTAACTGAGTTCACTCGGTTGTGAAAGGATCTTTATGAGTTTGTAGTGTTAATTGAGCTTGTATTGGCTAACATAAGAAATTGTTTTTGAGTTAGTGTCTACTAAGCTAGGTCAGCTAATGAAGGATTTTCTATTTTATCATATTAAGTTTAATTGATTTATCTATTGGTTCTAGCCAACTGTGATGATGAATAATAGTTATTCTAAGTTATATATAGTCCAACTTGATAGTATGAAAGATATAAGGTCAAGTTGAGAATTTGAAAGTGTGAGAAAGTGAAGATGTGATCAATGTATTGAACAATGAAGAGAGGAAGAAAATTTGAAGGATACAAAAAATATCCTTGTGGAATAGAAAAGCTATATTTGATTAGGACGGATTAAGTACAAGAAAAAACAAATATTCGTGATAAAAAATTCAGTTGTATTCAAATTAGGTCATCTCATTATTACTCTCTAACCATTGTAGTAGTGATCTAAATCTCTTAACAGAATTGGCTTAACAACTATTTGTAAATCCTCTAACAAGGTGGTAGTTCTATTGAATTATCATAAGACCTCTAACAAGGCCACTCCTAACAAGGTGATTAAATTCTTTAACAAGGCCACACCTAAAAATGTGTTTTGTAACCTTTAGTAGGGTTAGCTCCTAATAGGGTTCACTTTAGAAGAGTGAAAATAGTAACTAGTTGCAATTGGTGGTTTTTCACAAATTGGTTTTCCATGTTAAATCCCAGTGTCAAATGTGTTCATGCTATTTTCTTTTATATATTTGCAACTAAGTTAAATTAATGGTAATCTCAAATGACATTTAAAGATTTGCATAGTCAGTATTTATCGAGTTACAACAATTTTATGTATGATTATTGAGCATTAGCATTCAGACTTTATCTTGACATCTAAGGGATCTAGGATTTATTTTAGTAGTAACTAATTCACCCCTTCCCTCTTAGTTACTCATCTTATATATCCAACAAGAACATCCTTGCTGCTTCCATTCTAGCTATAGGTTCATATGTCTCCTCCTAGTCTATGCCTTCTTGATGTGAATATCCCTTGCATACAAGTCTAGCTTTGTTCCTCACAACTTGTCTTTGCTCATTCATCTTGTTTCTAAATGCACATTTGGTTCCTATCACATTCTTTTCTTTAGGTCAAGGAACTAACTCCCATGTATCATTCTTCACAATCTAATCTAATTCTTCCTTCGTTGCTTCAATCCAATGACCATCTTTACATGCTTCATCTATGCTTATAGGCTCAACTTGAGAGATCAAATATACCGTCTCATTTACTCTATTCCTTATCATTAAACCTTTCTCTTTGCTTCCAATTATCTACTCAGGAGGGTGATTCTTTGTCAAATTCCTATTTGAGATAGGAGTTGACATCTCAACTCTTATCTCTTCTCTAGGTTTAGACCTCTACTCTCCTCTTTTCTCAACAATTAGCACATCATTCTATAAATTATTGTTAGTGTCAAAGAAAATTTCAACACTCTATCTACCAATTCTAGAGTTATCTTCTACTTTATCTAAATTATAGTCTACAATATTTTCCTTGGTTGTAAACTTTGCATCAATCCTTACATTTGAACATTCAACTATTGTCTTAGTTCTATAGTTAAAACATATGTATGCCTTGCTTTTTAATGAATCACTAAGAAACACACCTTCATACTTCTTGGATCAAACTTACCAATGTCATAATCTCTCTTAATATAACATTTTCTCCCAAAATTTTTAAAATACTTAACTGATGGTGAATGACCAAACCATAGTTCATAAGGTGTCTTGTTTATATGTTTTTTTTATTTGTACTCTATTTAGAGTGTATATAGTTGTATTAACTACTTTTCTCCAAAGTGTCTAAGAAACATCCTTCTCAAACAATATCACTCTTGCTACTTCTAGTATTGACTTATTTCTTCTTTTAGTAATCCCATTTTTCTTGGATGTTCTAGGAGAAGATACCTTCCTTTTTATTCCATTCTCTTCACAAAATATGTTAAACTCTCTAGAGGTGAATTATCCTCCTCTATCAAAACTCAAACACTTTATCTTAACACCAAATTCAATCTCAACTCTATTCTTAAATATCTTAAACTTCTCAAAGATTCATATTTCTCTTTGTTAGGAACCTATGTGTTCCTTCTGTTTATTTTGTTAGAGTAGTGTTGTTGGATGCATATGCTTTGTAAGTCGTCCCGTGAGTATATTTTATTATCCCACATGCATAGGTAGTATTACTTTTCTAGATCATACCCAGTATATAAGAATAGGTTGAGGCCCTTGATGGGCACGGACAAATTTATTGTATTGAGCTTGCTCAAAGGAGGTTACCCCCTCGAAGTGGCCTGCGATCAGTAGATTCATTCTGAGTTCTGCTATCACTTTGTATTCTGTTATTTCGAGCATTCTCACGATATTTCTATAAGGAGGTTCATCACATCTGGTATCAGAGCACTCTCTTGGGCTCGCTGGGTGGAAATTACATCAAAATTTTTTTTTTTTCTGTCGTGGCCTTCAGGTTCCTCTCACTTCTAATATCTCTTGTTATTGCAATAACTCTTTTCAGTTGTTCTGTCTGTGAGTGAATTTTTCTAAGTCGACTATTCAAAAAAAAAAAAAAAAAAAAAAAAAAAGAGTAAAAATTTTTCTGTTTTTTAGTCGTAGCTTCCTTGTTTGCTTTCTGTTTCTGCTCATACTTCCGCAGAACGTCTGCAATATCATTTCACATACTTCCTTCCTTGGCGACCCAACCCCAAATTTTACATATCAAAGCCCTAAATCCCTCATTTATCTAATTTTAGGGTTTGCCCTATCTTTTTCACCTCTCATCCAATCGCCACCAAACTGAGCCACAAGATTCAATTCCTCATTTTGCTCCCTTATCCCTCTTGGACTGTTCACCTCATTTCGCCTCCCTACCCTTGAAACCCTCATTTTTCTTTTTCCCTTGTCCCCAGATAGTCTCCCACCACCCGTCGAACACCCATTTCCTATATGAGTTTTACCCAAATCCAAGTTTGCCGTAACTAAAAAAGTTTTTGTTTCTCATCTTCTACCCATTCCAAAAAAAAATAAAAAAATAAAAATAAAAAAATAAAAAATAAAAAAAAAATTAAAAAAAAAACCTTGTTTTATGGTTGTTACGCGTACAGGAGCAAAAATCATGGAAGAGGAAATTGCATCCCTCAAAACCAAACTTCAAGATCTGGATGACAAAATTCTGGGTCTTAACTTTCAGCAGTCAGCCATGAGCCAAAACCATTCAGGAGATACTGGGTCCTCTTCTGGCAATTTCCGTGGACCAAAGCTTGATTTTCCACGCTTCGATGGTTCTGATCCAACTGGATGGATCTATAGGGCAGAGCAGTATTTCAGCTTGCATAATACTTTGGATAACCACAAAGTCTCCCTTGCATCTTTTCATTTGGAACATGAAGCTCTTCAATGGTTCCGTTGGTACATCAAGGCTAATGTAGGCCCAATGTGGAGAGAATTGTGCACCCTCATTTTGGAGCGCTTTGGCCCTAGTTCCTTTGATGATTTCACAGGAGCACTCACTAAACTGCGTCAAACAGGCACTGTAAGAGAATACCAGACAGAGTTTAAAAAATTAGCTAATTACACAGAGGGCTTGTCTGATGAATTCTTCCGTAGTTGTTTTGTCAGTGGTCTGAAGGATGCACTTCGCTCAGAAGTCAAAATGTTTCGACCTACTACAATGATGGAAGCCCTTGGGTTGGCTAAGTTAGCGGAAGACAAGATTAGTGCTCTACAACGCTCCAGATCTAATTTTGTTCCATTCAGAAATACAGGTTCTCACAACCCTCCAGTCATACCAGCTCCCAGAACTACTCCGATCAAGCACTTGTCTGAAACAGAGATGCGAGTCAGGCGAGACAAAGGGCTTTGTTATAATTGTGATGAGAAATGGTCTCAGGGCCATAGATGTGTTCAGCAAAAGCTCTATCTCTTGGATGTGGATTCTCCACCGGAACTGGAAGAATATGTAGATGCTCAGGAAACAGTGGATGATGAGGTTGAGCCTCACCAGCCTGAACCTCCTTCACCAGAAGCTCCACCAGAGATATCTGTCCATGCTTTGGCAGGAGTCACTACTCCACAAACCATGCGGGTCCAGGGTTTCTTCAAGAAGATCCCTCTTACTATACTCATTGATTCTGGTAGCACTCATAACTTCATTGATCCACGAATAGCCAAACAGGCTGATTGCTTTATCCATCCCTGCTCTAGCTTTGAAGTCATGATTGCCAATGGGGGCACTTTACCTTGTAAAGGGAAATGTTGCAATGTGCGTCTCTCTATTGGAGATTATAACATGCGCTCTGACATGTTTGCCTTACCCTTAGGTGGCTGTGATGTGGTTTTGGGTGCCCAATGGTTATGCACTCTTGGCCCCATTCTCTGGGATTTTGCTGAACTTTGGATGCAGTTTTCAGCCGAGGGGCACCAACACACTTTGAAAGGCTTACAACCAGGGTCTCTCAGCAACATCAGTTCACACCGTATGGAAAAACTTCTTAAGAAGAATTCACATGGTGTCATCGCTCAGCTCCATTCCATTCAGATGCAGCCATCAGTAGTCTCTAGCACTCCTGCCGATCTCCAACACATTTTGGACAAGTATTCTGGTATATTTGCTGAACCTATGGGATTACCTCCTTCTCATCCAGAGGACCACCGTATTCAGCTCCTTCCTGGCAGTGTTCCGCCCAACATCAGGCCCTACCGCTACCCATTTCATCAGAAGACCGAAATCGAGATACTTGTCCGTGACTTACTGAAGCAAGGTATTATTCGCCCTAGTACCAGTTCCTTTTCTTCTCCAGTTCTGCTTGTTCGCAAAAAAGATGGGTCATGGCGACTCTGCATTGATTTCCGAGCACTTAATCATCTCACTATAAAGGACAAGTTTCCCATTCCGGTTGTTGATGAACTTCATGGGGCTCATTTTTTCTCCAAGTTAGATCTTCGTTCTGGGTATCATCAAATTCGGGTTAATGAGGAGGATATACCTAAAACTGCCTTCCGCACACATGATGGTCACTATGAATTTTTAGTCATGCCCTTTGGCCTCACGAATGCTCCTTCAACATTTCAGGCAGTGATGAATAACATATTTCGACCATACCTCCGGAAATTCATTCTGGTCTTCTTTGATGATATCCTCCTATATAGCAAAACTTGGGCTGAGCATCTCCATCATCTGGAGCTTGTCTTGCAACTTCTCTCTGATCATCAACTCTGTGCAAAACTATCTAAATGTGTGTTTGGCCAGGAGGAAGTGGAGTATCTCGGGCATATTGTTGCACACCATGGAGTGCGGGTGGATCCTACAAAAATAGATGCCATGAAAACTTGGCCACATCCTAAAACTCTCAAGAGCCTTCGGGGTTTTTTGGGGTTGACTGGCTACTACCGCAAGTTTGTCAAAGATTACGGGAAAATTGCAGCACCATTGACAGCTCTGTTAAAAAAGGATGCCTTCTCCTGGACCCCTGTTGCTGAGACTGCATTTGAACAACTGAAACAGGCTATGTGCAGTACACCTGTTCTCGCGATGCCAGATTTTTCCAAACCCTTCACTATTGAGAGTGATGCTTGCGGCAATGGATTGGGTGTTGTTCTCCTGCAAGATGACCATCCTATTGCGTTCACTAGCAAAGCCCTCTCTGGTAAGAATCTAGCCCTCTCTACTTATGAAAAAGAAATGATGGCTATTTTGCATGCTGTATAGAAGTGGCGGCCATACCTCTTAGGGAGTCATTTTTGCATCAGAACCGATCACCAAAGTCTGAAATACTTCCTGGAACAATGGGTATCCTCTCCTACACAACAGAAATGGGTCAGCAAACTCATGGGGTATGATTATGAGATCACCTACAAGAAGGGTAAGGAGAATATTGTGGCAGATGCTCTTTCTCGCACATTTGATAATCAAGCTTCCCTTTCCGCTATTTCTATGCCCATTCCCAATTGGTTAGCGTCTGTTCAGCAGGGCTATGCCAGTGACTCTTCTTTATCTCAAATCATTCACCAGCTAGCCAATAATCCTTCTGCTATACCACATTACTCTTGGGATGGTGCTTCTCTTCGATACAAGGGTCGGCTAGTGCTTCCTCAGAACCCAACTCTACATCAAGCTATTTTTTATGAACTCCATGCTTCTCCTTCAGCAAGGCACTCAGGCTTCCTCAAAACTTATGAGCGAGCAAGGAGAAACTTCTTTTGGAAAGGGATGAAACAGACGATTCAACAGATGGTGGCTGAATGTGATACTTGCCAACGCCACAAGGGTGAAACGACCCTCCTTCCTGGCTTGCTCGAACCATTTCCCATCCCTACACGGATTTGGACTGATATTTCTATGGATTTCATTGAAGGGCTTCCTAAATCCGGTGGCAAGACAGTGATCTTGGTTGTGGTTGATCGTCTCTCAAAATATAGTCATTTTTGTGCCCTCAGCCACCCCTATACTGCCTCCTCTATTGCACAAATCTTCATGGACCAGATATTTCGTCTTCATGGACTCCCTTCTTCCATTGTCTCTGATCATGATGCAACTTTTACCAGTCATTTTTGGACTGAACTATTTCAGAAAACTGGCACCAAACTGAAGATGAGTTCGGGCTATCACCCACAAACTGATGGTCAAACTGAAATTGTCAATAAATGCTTGGAAACTTATCTTCGTTGCTTCACTTCCGAACAGCAACATCAGTGGGCCAAGTGGCTCCCTTTAGCTGAATGGTGGTACAATACCTCTTACCACACTGCCTCTAAAATGACTCCATATGAAGCAGTCTATGGTCAGGCACCTCCAGTGCTCCTTCCCTACACTCCCAACAGCTCACCAGTCCAGGCAGTTGACATAGTTCTCCGCAGCAGGGATCAGATTCTTCGTACCTTACAGGATAATCTTCACATGGCCCGTAATCGGATGAAACAGCAAGCAGATCAACACCATTTTGAGCACTCATTTCAAGTTGGGGATATGGTTTTTCTTCGTCTACAGCCATACAAACAATCCTCCCTAAAGCTGAAAGGGCGTCATAAGCTGGCCCCAAAATTTTATGGGCCTTATAAGGTTCTGCAGAAGATTGGTTCAGTTGCTTATAAACTGGAACTTCCTCCTTCTTCCCACATTCATCCAGTCTTTCATGTTTCTTGTCTAAAGAAAGTTCTGGGTACCACTGTCAGAGCACAAACTACTCTCCCTGAAATGGATACGGAAGGATCCATTATCTTGGAGCCGGTGGCAATCATTGACCAGCGCACTCGCCAGCTTCGCTCTCGCTCCATCTCTGAGGTCTTGATTCAGTGGCATGGCATGCAACCAGAGGATGCTACCTGGGAACTCCTTCTTCAGATTCAACAACAATTTCCACACCTTAAGCTTTGAGGACAAAGCTTTTTTCTAAGGGAGAGGGGATGTTAGGAACCTGTGTGTTCCTTCTGTTTATTTTGTTAGAGTAGTGTTGTTGGACGCATATGCTTTGTAAGTCGTCCCGTGAGTATATTTTATTATCCCACATGCATAGGTAGTATTACTTTTCTAGATCATACCCAGTATATAAGAATAGGTTGAGGCCCTTGATGGGCACGGACGAATTTATTGTATTGAGCTTGCTCAAAGGAGGTTACCCCCTCGAAGTGGCCTGCGATTAGTAGATTCATTCTGAGTTCTGCTATCACTTTGTATTCTGTTATTTCGAGCATTCTCACGATATTGCTATAAGGAGGTTCATCACACTCTTTAAGAAATTCTACCCACATCATTCTAGTGAAATCATCAAAAAAATCATAAAATACCTTTCACAACCAACTATTATCCACTTTAGCTACCAAACATGTAATTTTAGTAGGATTCAACTAAAATACATTAGCTCTAAATCTAGTGTCAATTCCAATCATCTTACCATCTTCGTCTTTGATAATATAGGTCTTCTTAGTGAATTTCAATTGATAACCCTTGTCCACCAACTATCTGCTACTAAACAAGTTATATTTCAATCCATCAACAAAATAAACATCATCAGTATTAGTTTTACCATCAAGAGTAATGGATCCAACTCCTATTATATGATAGGATGGATTGTTACAAACTCTAAAAATACCCCCATCATGATTCTTGAACTTTAAAAACTTATTCATATCACCAGTCATGTCATGTGAACAACCACTATCAATAATCCAATCAGAATTCTTTTCCAACTGGAAAATTAGAGTTCTTTCTTCTCTAATTTTTTTATCCAGATCATTTTCCTTAATAGCCACAAATTCCAATTCTATAATCTCATTCTTTTTGCATGGTCATTGCCTTCAAAAGTAGATTCTAGTGCTTTCCAAATTTCATAAGATGTTACAAGTGATTTTACTTGACTATATTCATTCTCTAGAAGAGGTATTAATAGGGCTTCTCTTGATCTCATGTTACACATAAATAGATCTCTCTCTTCTTCACTACATCCTTCAAGCTTTTCTTCTTCAACAATTGACTTCTTATCCTTTGTCAAGATCCAATATCCTAGACCCATGTGCAATAGATGAGTCTTTATATTCTCCTTCCAACTATCATAGTTGGCCCCATCAAATCTAGGGCTATCCTTTCTAAAAATATTTTCCATTAATCTCCCAAAGATGTTAAGATTATCCTTCAAGGACCTAAAGCTCTGATACCAATTGTTAGAATATATAGTCCACTGATATAATTGAGAAGGGGAGAGGGGGTGAATCAGTTATCCAACTATTATCACAATTATCAACCTTAAACAAACTTAACCATATGAGTAATATAAACTAAAACCACAACAAGAAACTCATACATAATACAACTAGATATGTTAACTAGGAAAAACCTTGATTAGAGGGAAAACCTCAGTGGGGATGGTACCCACAAGATGATGTACTGATATAAATATTCATTGTTAGAGGCTGGACCCTGTTAGGAGTCTATGAATAAATTGATTCATATAATTCCCTATGAGGAGACTTTGAATCCCTATTATGAGATTCCAACCCTATTAGGAGTTGTGGAAGCTTGCTAGACCCACTGCCCAAACATCTTCAAGGGCAAGACCAATGAACCCAATATCCATATGATCTTTATATTATTCATTGTAGAATAATAGAATTGTACTATATTATTCCTTCCTCTTTCTCCACCTTACTAACCAGATCTCTACTCCTTCTGATCTTATAACCATATCACAAATCATAATCCCTTGGATTGCTTAGAGGCATTCGGTAAGAACTCTTCTTCTTTTCACACTTTGCACTTCTTACAATGATTGCAACACTTCATACACATTATAAACAAGGAAAACATATTTCCTTTATACCATATCTTCATAACAATTCCTTTAGTCAACCTTGAGACTTTCCCAATTAATTATAATGAGATAATTAATTAATTACAACTATAATAACACTTTTGTCTCACGACCTATACAAAACTTCACACGTGTGATACTAGGGATTGTACACTCATTGACATCACCAGCTAACTATGCCTTGTCACTACCTAATTGTGCAACTCTTCATTACATATGAGATGTAAGATATGAAACAAATATTGGGAACTACTTTCATAAATTCTATCTTTGAACTGCTCTGTATAAATCAAGTACAACTTCCATATGTCTTCATCTTAGACTCTGTGCACTTAACCACATCATCAAGACATTGTTCCAAACACGTATATAACTACACATTAACAAAAAATCAAACTATTTCCTATACCATCAAGATCTCTATCTATTACTCAGTCAGTATTTACAAAAAATGTGCTATGTTGACATCAATGATAAACACAGTCATGAATGCAAAATTTCAATACTTTTCAATGCTTAGAATACTCCCCAAATCTAGTATCATCATAATTCATGCTAGCAAGATCTTCCTAAAATTTAGAGTATTCTAGACTCAGATCATCAGAAGATAGTAGTAAAGGTAATGACCTCCCTCCCACTCTCTCTGAGTAAAGCCTTAGTGTTTCCTAGCTCAAAGAAGGCTACTACCGAGTCAATTGAGGTAAATAGTATGTTACCAAACATCTAATTGACTATTGGAGAAATTCTACCAAGTGAAATGATGAGTTTTATATCCATCACTCCTACCAAGAATCATACTCCAATAATCTCAACAATAGGCCAAACTGAGTCTCAACAAGGTATTTCAAATATTTCTACTAATAGTGTTTTTTTTCCTATAATTAATATTATCTATATTGTTATTTCTACTATTGCAAGTGCAATGATAGTCAAGGTTGAGCCTCAACCAAGAACTAAAGGTTTGAGAAAAGGAAATGAAGTTACTCCTTCTGGAATACATAAAGAAAAGGGTAAAGAGATAGAAGCCTCTAATGAGGAAATTGATCTAGAGGAAGGCATTGTCATTCCAGATTGGGATCTATCCAATATAACTCTTGATCAAATGCATACCCCTTGGTGAGCTATGGAAGAAAAGGAAAAGACAAAAAAAGCTCAGAAGAAAAGAAAAAGAAAAATCATGTGCTTGAAAACATTAAAGGCATATTGGTTGATGTATTAAGTATCTATAGAGGTTGATAAGAAGAAACCAATTTTGCATCAACTTGTTGAAATTGTTGAAAAGTTTAATGAGGAATTAAGTGGATAGGACACACTTCTATAAAGATTAGAGAGGAAATTTGAAGACAAATTTTTGGAGAATGTGGCTCAAAAGATTGATATTAGTTAAGTTGAATTGTCCACTATTATTTCTAAATTTGAAAATTTTGTAAATAATGTTGTTTCTTTATTTTCCAAGTTGTGTGATACATCTAACTTCACCAAAAAGATAAATGATAAACTATCACAGATAGATACTGATCTAAAGGAAAGTGTATACTAGTTGTCACTTGACCCTAGCACTAGCTCTTACATTCAATGAAGAATAGGTATTTGAGAGATTTGAAAGAAAAATTGTTAAGAGAAGAAGCCTAGATAAGGGCCCCACTTACAGATATTTAGAGTATGTTAGTTCACAACTTGTATTTAATGAAAAAAATATAGGTGATGACATAACATTAATTCATGACAACAATTTCTCAATTATTGAACACATGATGGAACTATCAGTTGAAGTGCAGATAACATTGCACACTTCAAAAGTTTTGCAAGAGAATTGGGACAAATACTTTTCCATAATTTTGAAGGTACATAGTGATTTCCTTTCACATTTTGGGATTACCTTGTAATTATGTATTTTTGGTATTTGTGTCAAAAAAAGGGGGGAAGTAGGTTATATCATACAAAAGATATATATAAGGAGGAAATACATGTACATAAAGGAAGATGTATATATAAGGAGAAAATATGTACACAATATATTTTGAAAAAAAAAAGAATAGAACTAGAATTTACCAAGAAACATAAATCAATCAAAATGGAGTTGTAGACAGTAGTTTGGTATGATAAGTGTTTTTGTCACTAATGCCAAAGGGGGAGATTATTGACCTTATGGTCAAATAATTTGTCATTTAGTGACTAAACACATAATCAATTTGATTTTCTATTTTTCTACTGAGCTCTATAGTTGCTACTAGGCTTCTCATATAGCTAGTAGTGTATACTGGGCATTTCAATTGCAACCAAGCTTCATAGAGTATGTCATGTATTACAGAGTCTATCAAGCTCATCATTACAAACCATGCAAGAATTAGTGTTAACTGAGTTTACCAATGTCTATTGAGCTAGCAGTGTTAATGAATAAGAATGAAGGTAGTGTTGACCAAGATTTTATATGTCAAACAAGTCCTTCAGTGTCTACCAAGTTCTTCTGTATTCATCAAGTTACCAACTGCTAATCAAGTTCAAACTACTTGAGAGTGTTCAATGTGGACCACATACTAGTATCAAATAAATTCCAAAGATTGCTTAGTTGACAGTAGTATGAAGTGTTAGGATATCACCCAAGTGGTATTTAGAACCCAAGTTCCAATAGGAAGCTGAATTAGTGAAGTTTGTTAACTTTGATCTTGTCTCCAACTCTAGAAGGTAATTTATTGGATTGGTTTATATGTAATACATCTTATCATATCCAATATATTGAAGAATAACAAGAAAGAAGAAGCATGAGTGTAAATTAGAAGAAGGCTACAAGTAGTATAAGGAAAAGCAAAGTCTTATCTATCACAACAAGGTGATCATTGTATTTCAAAGGAATCTCATTTAACAAACTAAGTTCCAAATCAGAGATCAACCATTAATTCATCCTAACAGGTTTATTAACCAAATCCTCTAACAAGGTGGACTTAATAGTTCTTCCAAATATCCTAATCGAATGCATACTTCATTGTATTGTAAATCCTTTCACAAGGTGGACCTAATAGTCCTTATTGCTCCTAACAGGAAAGATCACCAAAAGTGATCAATTGTAAGTTTTAATAGGCTAACTTTATATTACACAACTAATTCTTGTGGGTATCATCCCTACCCTAGTTTTATTTTCTATTTGGAAGGTTTCTCGATGTGTTAGGTGTTATGATTGTTTTATTGCTTTCAATCTTTCATGCATGCAATTAGATTAGATTATATTGTGAAGGTTTAATTGGTGAATTAAAGTATAAGTTATATTTGTTCATGATTCAACAACACCACCCCCCCCCCCCCCTTCCCCCTCCCTTCTCTTAGTCACCTAGTCTATACTACATTTCCAACAAGATATACATCAAGAAGTGTTTTAAAAGAAAAAAGAAAAGGCGTAATGAATGAGAGAGGAAATAATTCTAGAAATCATGGGAGATCAAGAGGAAAATAAAAAGGAAAGAGGTCTCAATCTAGGGGACCAAGAGATTGTTGTTACTATGGGAAACTAGGGAATAAAAAGAAAGTGTTTTGGTTTTTAAAGCACAATGAAGGTGACAAAAAAGACAGAAACAAGAAAGCAATTGTGGTAAGTAATTGTACTATCTTAAAATGGATGCACTTGTATTTTAAGATCTTTTAGAAAACTTTCCATAATTCCTTTTATAGACCATGGATGGACATGTAATCAATGGCTCTTTTTCTCCTCCTTCATTCCATTTTATACTTCTTTTTCATCTCTCACCTTCTAACATGGTCTTCTAGGTGTCGCTTTGATACCTTTTTGACCATATCTACTAATTAGTTTATCATCTTCCAATCTCACTTGTACCACCTTATAGAGTTTTATGTAGCCTTTTTGACTTGTCCACTAGGACTATTTTGAGCTAATTGATTAGAGTCCCTAGTGGTTATGGGGTTTAGGGCCTGAAAGTCCTTGAGTTTTCCAATCAATTCATTTTACTCCCCTGTCAACCTGAGTTGTTTTCCCACCCAAAAACTAATATAGAATGAGGCTTGGGGGCTTCATTTCCATATATCATCAAGCACTCAAGGAAATTAATTCCAATATTCATGCAAGAAAGTAAATCTTCTTCAAGCATTCACGGATCTTTTGTTGGCATTTCCTCTTCAAGACCCAACATTTTACTGGCTATCAAGGGAGGATAATTGAATATTGTTAATTAGTTTATATGGGTCCTAGGGACACATTTCATGATAAAATGATCCAAAGGGGGTCATAGGCCTTCAAACCATGCAATTGATTAGTGAGAAAATGTGTCAAAGGGATCATAGGTTAGCCTAAGACCCCCTTTGACCCATATGATTGATTACAACATGTCCCTAGGGGTCCTAGGACACCTACAAACATAAAGGGTCGTAGGTTAGCCTACAACCCCCTTACAACCATACGATTGATTACAATATGTCCTTAGGGGTTCTAGGTTCCCTTGGGACATATTTCATGATCAAATGGGTCAAAGGGGCTTGTAAGTTATCTTATGACCCCCTTCTACCCATATGATTGATTACAATATGTCCCTAGTGGTCCTACGACCCCTAGGGATACATGTTATGATAAAATGTGTTGAAAGGAATCATAGATTATCCTATGACCCCCTTCAACCCATATGATCAATTACAATATTTCCCTAGGGGTCCTAGGACCTGTAGGGACACATGTCATTATGAAATGGGTCGAAGGGGGTCGTCAGTTAGCCTACAAACCCCTTAGACCCATATGATTGATTATCAGAAATGATGACATGAAAAGTTCAATTGAACATAACCTTCTATCAAATCTTCTTCAGCCATGATAGTTTTTGGCATTGGTTGCACCATAGGGTAACTTTATGAGAAATCAAATTATTGATTAGCACATTGTGTAACATCTGAAAAAAAGCTTGCACAATTGATTATAGATGATGATGGATTCACATATCCTACTAGTTCAATTGTTGTTGTTGGAACATGGTTGCATAATGCTTAGAAGGAATGAAATTCACACATTTAAAGACTATCAGAAGAATAAAAAAATTCTCATATATTCACATATTATTATAATAGAAAATGTGAATTTGTTGAAGCATCAAGGAAGACCAAAAGTAAAAGAAATTTTTACTATTTGTAATGCAGACCATGAAGCCCTATTGGAAATCCTGAAGTAGAGAAAAGACCCTATAGGAACACTTAACTAGGTATATTTACTTCTTATGTTCTTTTTTTCATAATAATTTAGTGAATTGATGATTATTTTAAAAAAAAATTAACTAACTTATTATTATGTATTCATAATATTGATATTTTTTATGATATTGGAATGTAAGTACATCATGAAGAGTAGTTGTGCATGAAGATAAAAATCAAATAAGGAGTGGAATGAAGAAAAGTCTATTCTATATTTGACACTATGATCTTTGGTAGTTGTGTATTGATGTAATAATAATGAAAAACTTGAGATATTATCAATATAATTTTTTTGATTTAATGAAAGAAATAATGATGTTTTTACTTAATACTAATAGAAAATTGGTATTGTACTTGATGCCAAAACTTGAGGGAGCTAAAAAATGATACTTTTACTTAATATGAGCCCTAGTGACACCCTTGTTCTAACCACAAAGAGCCTACAATATTCATGTACACCCAATACTAAAGAGTTTCTAAGATGCTCTAAGTGGGCTTGGAGATCAATCTTTCAAGGGTCGTAACTTAGAGCTCATGAGGGCTATTAGTGAAACATTGAATGATACTAGATGGTAATGTTGAGGTATAAAATAACCTCTCTCATTTTGGAGAGATCACATTCCATTTGTATTTGGCATAACAATCTTGCCTTATACCAAAATGTGTAGTGTACCTTAGTTCATTAGTGCATTACTATGCAACTTTGAAACTGATGATCATGGCATCGAATCATCAATTTTTTTAGCTTTGTATGGATGGATGAACCATAGTGACACCCTTGTTCTGACCATGAAGAACCTACAACATTCATAGCCACCCTATACCAAAGAGTCTCTAAGATGGTCTAAGTCCCTTTAGAGATTGATCTTCCAAGGGTTGTAACATAGAGCTCATGAGGATTATCAATGAAATGTCAAATTCTATAGGATGATGATGTTGAGGTCTAAAATAAACTCTCTCATTTTGAAAAGATCACATTTTGTTTCAATTTGGCTCAATAATCTTTCCCGATGTCAAACTTACAGTGCACCATAGTTCATTATTGCACTATTGCATAACTTTAAAACTATGGATTGTGACATTGAATTGTTAGCTCTGTTAGCTTTTTATGGGTGGGTGATCCTTAGTGACACTCTTTCTCCAAGAATGGAGAACCTACAACATTTGTGACCACCTCATACCAAAGAGTCTCTAAGATTCTCTAAGTGCATTTTGAGATCAATCTTCTAAGGGTTGTAAATCAAGTCTTGTGAGGGCTATTAATGAAATGTAAAATGATATGGGATGATGATGTTGAGATCTATAATAACCTAACTTATCTTAGATAGATCGTGTTCCCTTTGGATTTTCCATAGGGATCTTTCCCAATGCCAAAACTTGTAGCATGTCACAGTTCATTGGTGCATCACTACGTAACTTTGAAACCACTAATCGTGACATCCAATTGATAACTTCATTAGCTCCAGATTGGTGGGTGAACCTTAGTGACAAACTTGTTTAGACCATGGATAAACTACAATATTTCTGGCCACCCCTTACTAAAGAGTCTGTAAGATATTTTAAGTGCATTTGGAGATCAATATTTCAAGTTTCATACTTAGAGATCATGAGGGCTATTAGTGAAATGTTGAATTCTATGGGATAATGATGTTGAGGTATACAATAACCGCTCTTATTTCAGATAGATCACATTTTGTTTGGATTTGGCACTTTCATCTTGCCTGATGCAAAAACTTACAACATGCCTTAGTTTATTGGTGCTTCACCGTGTAACTTTGAAATTGTTGATCATAGCATCTAATGGAAACTTCATTTCTTTGGATGGGTGGGTGAACCTTAGTGACACCCTTTTTTTGACCATAGAGAACCTATAACATTCAAGACTACCTTGTATCGAAGAGTCTCTAAGATACTCTAAGTGCATTTGGAGATTGATCTTCCGAGGGTCGTAGCTTAGAGCTCATTAGGATTATCTAAGAAAAATTGAATACTATAGGATGATGATGTTGAGGTATACAATAACTTTTCTCATTTTGGAGAGTTCACATTCTATTTGGATTTGCCACATCAATCCTACCCAGTGCCAAAGCTTGCAGTAAGCCTCAATTCATTGGTGCATTGCTATATAACTTTGAAATTGATGATCATGGTATCAAATCATAAGCTCTATTAGCTCTATATAAGTGTGTGAACCCTAGTGATACCCTTTTTCTAATCATGAAGAACATACAACATTTGTAGCCACCCCATACTGAAGAGTCTCTAAGATGCACTAGGTGCATTTGGAGATCCATATTTTGACAGTCATAATTCATAAATCATGAGGAATATTAGTCAAATGTCAAATTCTATAGGATGATGATGTTGAGTTCTACAATAGCCTCCCTCGATTTAGAGAGATCACACTCTATTTGGATTTGGCACAGTGATCTCGCCTGATGCAAAAACTTGTAGTTTGTCTCAGTTCATTGGTGCACCACTACCTAATTTTTAAACTATTGATTGTGGTATCAAATCTTCAGTATGATTATCTCTAGATACGTAGGTGAATTCTTGTGACACCCTTTTTTTGACCATAGAGAGCCTAAAATATTCACAACCACCTTGTACCAAAGTGTCTCTAAGATGCTTTAAGTGGGTTTGGAGATCAATATTCCAAGGGTTGTAACTCAAAGCTCATGAGGGATATTAGTGAACATAAAATTCTATAGGATGGTGATGTTGAGGTATACAATAACTTCTTTCATTATAGAGAGATCAAATTTTGTTTGTATTTGGCACAATCATCTTGTCTGATGCTAAAACTTGTAGTGTGCATCAATTCATTAGTGCATTAATGTGTAACTTTGAAACCATTGATCATGGCATCAAATAATTAGCTCTATATGGGTGGGTAAACCCTAGTGACACCCTGCTTCCAATCATGGAGAAGCTACAACATTTGCTGCCACCCTGTACTGAAGAGTTTCTAAGATGCTTTAAGTGTAGTTGGAGATTGATCTTTTGACAGTCATGACTCAAAAATAGCAAGGGTTATTGGTGAAATTTTAAATAATATGGGATGGTGATTTTGAGGTCTACTATAACCTCTCTCAGTTTGGATAGATTATATTGCATTTGGATTTCACACAATGATCTCGCTCGATGCCAAAACTTGTAGTATGCCTCAGTTCATTAGTGCATCACTACGTAATTTTCAAATTCTTGATTGTGGCATGAAATTGCTATGGACATTATCTCTATATGGGTTGGAAAACACTAGTGACATGCTTGTTCCAACTATAGAGACCCTACAAAGTTTGTGGCCACTTCATACCAAAGGGTCTCTAAGATGCTCTAATTGCATTTGGAGATTAATCTTCTGAGGGTCATAACTCAGAGCTCATGAGGTCTATCAATGAAAAATTTAATGGTACAAGAAAGTGATTCCAAGATCTAAAATAAACTCTCTCATCTCATAGATACCACATTCCTTTTGGATTTATCACAATGATCTCCCTTGATGCCAAAACTTGTAGTGTACGACACTTCATTGGTGCATTATTGCCCTACTATTAAACTATTGGTCATGGCATCGAATTGTCAGTGTTGTTAGCTCTAGATTGATGGGTGAACCCTATAGACACCCCTATTTCAACCATAGATCCCCTATAACATTTGTGCCCACTACATATTGAAGCATCCCCTACTATTAAACTATTGGTCATGGCATTGAATTGTCAGTGTTGTTAGCTCTAGATTGATGGGTGAACCCTATAGACACCCCTATAACATTTGTGACCACTACATACTAAAGCATCCCCTAAGACAAAAGATGGGCTCCTAAACCAAAATTGGCCATGGATTTGGCTAATTGTAGACATCTTATGGGACTATAAACATCATTTCAAATTTAAAATATATGATATAATTTCAAATTAAACATTGCATTAAAATTTGATAATAAATGTTGATAAAATGTTCTTTACAAATTAGTACATTTAAGTCAAACATAACAACATGTTAGAAATAGATAATATTGAGAGGGGGGGGGGGGGCAATGAATCGAAATTCTACAAACTTTTTCCACCAATAGAATATTGTTTATTACTTTGTATCATGCATATGAAAGTAAACCACAATACTAAACAATAAATAAATCCATATACAAAGAGAACTAATAACACCATATTTTGCTAACTAGGGAAACACTGGCTAAGAGAAAACCCTAGTGGGGATGGTACCAAAAAAATGATCCACTAAACAAAAGAATATTGTTTAGGATATTGACCTTGTTAAGAGTCTATGAAGTACATATAGTGTCTGTGTCCTTGTTAGAAGACTAGGCCTTTTTAAAAGTCTCAACCCTACTAGGAATTGGCAATACAATTACAATTGTATGCAAGAAGAGCCTACTACCCTAAAATGCAATTATATATTGTAGTTCCTTTACACAAAATAGAGATAGACACAAAAACCTCTTACTATTGTACTTTGCATTCCTTCTGATCATACATCATACTTAGCATCATATAAGGTTCACATATCATATATACAGTCCTTGCATAAGCTTGCATATCTCTTTTATGTCATTACCACATTTGCATAACTTAACAAGTTATGATTCCTTACTTATACCTTTACTTTTACAAAATTATTGACCAGTCGGCCTTGATGCTTCCACACGCTTGAAAAAATAAAAAATTAATAATTGAATTCTTAGGGTTAACATCTAGGATGTTGTCCCTAATTAGTTAAGTAATTATTTCATAAAAATAAAAATTCCTAAACCATTTATCCATTTTTTTTTGTTGTGCTTTGTTCACTTCCTTTACTAGTGTTTGACTTGTAACTTCTTCTTTATTGTTCATAGTGATATGCAAACTTAGGTACATCATCAGGACACTCTGTTCTACTCATCCTTAACTGTACACATGCCAATTGTCATTATAGACTTCACAATATAAAAAACTAACTCTACAGATGTTAAAATTGTCTAACACTTAGATTATTTTGTGTCTCTGAGGATGGAATCGTCAACTATACAATCTATAATCTCTTTAGAGATAAATGAAAATCCTTTACTCAACTTACTTAGCCATATTGACGAAAATCTCCCCTTTTGGAATTTATGGCAGCATATGAGAAAATTCGCTAAGTCCCAAAAATGTCTAAGTCCCAAAAATGTTATACAAAACCTTCTCAAAATTGGTCTCTTTGAAATTTCAAATTTTCAAAATTTGTAGATCATTAAGTTTATAACCATCTATCCTTGTTTATCCTATTACAATACTTCTCCCCCTTTCTTCATATATTTATACAATCATTTTTTACTCCATATTTCATTATACATTATACAATTTTCTTATATACTTTATACAAATACTTCTCCCATAATTTTCCTATATACTTCTCCCCCTTTGACATCAATGATAAAGGTGTCAAAAATTATTTACATGTAATTTTTTAATTCATTAACTCCTTGCTAGACTAATAGATGAGAAATACAGTCTCCAAAGATGACTATAAGACTCTTCATATTCTTCTAATGTTCTGACAGATAGTGCAAATATCTGTGTATCATGCTTTGCTTGAGCTAGTGTTGCTGACATTTTTGAAAAACTTGTGAATTCAACATCAAATTCTTGAATCGTAGTTTTGGCCCTATCTTTAGGGTTTGGATCAAGTGACTTCCCAATAACAGTTCCTCGTAACTACTCAGTTACCTCCATGAGAGTTTTCTACAAACTCTATACCTATCTATTCTTTCTGATGTGATTGCTAAGTGATGTTATCAGTTATGATTGATCATCATCATCTGAGTCTATAAGAGATGCTAAGGTGAGAGAAGTTCTTTGTGCACTTTGTTCTCCCTTCTTTCTTTGTTCCTCTTCTCTTAACTTCTCATCTTCTATTTTCTTTTCTTCTTCTTATTTTCTCTTCGTCTCTTCTTCTTCCTTCTTTCTCTTCTCTCTCTTCTCTCTTCTTATTGTATTCTTCTTCCTTCTTCTTCTTCTCTTCATCTTCTTTCCTCACCTTCTCTTCATCTTTTCTTTTTCTTTTCCTCCTCTTCTTTATGCTTCTTTAAGCTTCTTATTTTCTCTTCTTTTATTCTTCGTCCTTCTCATTCTATTCTTCTTCTTTACTCTTTGTTTTCTCCTCTTCATCATCAGAGATATTGCCAAAAATGTTTGGACCAAAATCCTTGAAAGGATCTTCTATAATATTTACTATCACCTATGTGGCACCAAATTACATAGTGTCATAGTGATTTGTGATGTTATTTCTAAGTTCAATTCCTTCATCATCTACACAATCACTTTTTCTATTTCCTCATTCACATCCTGATGCTTTTCTCCCATAATTAGTATACTTATCTTCTTATTTCTAAGATAAGGTTCTAAACATTTCAATAGGCTCAACATGTGTTCATCACTGATAATCTAACATAGTTTTCTAAGAAGAATTTGTTTGATGTTTTATCTTCTTTAGTAGCTCTCTTCCTTTTTTTTATCAATCTCTCATAGAGATCCTCAGGAATATCATCCTTTACATCTTCAAACTTCTTATTAGACAAAATAATATGTCTAATCACAACATTTCTAACAACAATATTTCTATACTAGTGTACGAATGATAATACTTGTTTAACTAGATAAAACTTCCATCATTAATTATTGCATAGTGTACCTTGTCAATTTTAGGCTTCCAAGCCTTTATTCCTCATTATACACTTTCAGGTTCCTTCTCTGAGGTCTCCTAAGGTTATATCTAACCTTGCATCTTCCTAATCAGTATGGTTGGAGTGATTTCTTTCTTTCTCTTGCCTGGACTTGAGGCCATAACCTTCATTCTCTTCTTCCTTGGAGAGTCAGGTGATTATTTTTTCACCTCTATAAGTCTTATTGACTTCCTCTTAACCTCAAAATTTTCAACCTATTTCTCCTCAAACTCCTTGGAGAGTGGAATAGTAGGAGTGATAGGTGCTTGATGTTGAGAAACTGTTGCATTGAGAGCAATAGGGGTAGTGGTAGGAGGTGTAACCATTGTCAAAGAGTCTAATGGTCCTGGTGAAGCCAAGGGTGGAACATACATCATCCCTTATTGACCTATTTTCTACCTACTACTGAGATTCTATCTCACTACACTTTCCTCCTCAGCTGTCAACACAACTTTTTCAAGTGTCTTGTTCATCACTACCTCTACCTTCCTCTTTGTAGATTTCTCTAGCTAGATTTGAATTTCTAATTGCATCAGCTCCTCATAGGTTCCAAACATATCAAAATCTTCATCTTTATCTAACTTGAGGATAACTTGTGCATATCCTTCAATCTTTGTTTCTATCAACTCATAACCTAGGGGTTCAACTTATAGCATTCTAGGTTAAAATACTTTTTCAGATCCCAAGTTTATGGATAAAGAATTATTGATGAGTTGTCCTTGATGCTTCCACATGCTTGAAAAATAAAAAATTAACACTTTCCCTCTAAGGGTTAACTTCTAGAATGTCATCCCTAATTAGTTAAGTAATTATTTCATAAACATAATAATTCCTTAACCATTTATCTCTTTGTTTCTGTTGTGCTTTGTTCACTTCCTTTATTGGTGTTTGATCTATAAATTGATTTGTACTATCTGTACTAATCTTCCCACTTAGGCACATCATCAGGACTCTTTGTTCTACCTAGTCTTAACTGTGCATGTGCCAATTGTCACTATAGACTTCACAATATCAAAAACTAACTCTGTACACATATTAAAATTGTCTAACACTTAGACAATTTTCTATCAATTAAATGGTACACAAATGAGGCTATGTGTGTGAACTTTTGGGATTGTTGGTGGATGGTTTTTGAAAAACCTTCACACAACAATTTAGAGGTCTCATTCTATTTCATTAAAAAATTGTATGTTGAATTTGTGTTGGGCCTAAAGGTGAATTGTTGGAGCATGAGGCTCACCTTGAGGCCCAACATGGGTATAGGAGGAGGATCTCCTTGAGGCCCAACATGGGTATAGGAGGAGGATCTCCTCAGGATAGACCCTTTGCCCAGAGGAAGAAAGCTATCACTTTTGACCCCCCTACTGATGTCTCCCATCCTCCTTTAGTGTGCAACATCCCAATATCATTGCAAAGGCTACCTCTTAGACTATTAGATCCATCCATAGATTGAGTAGCCTATTGATATCCCAGACTAGGTCAATGTTGCCTCCTTTTTTTGATGATGCTAGCACAAGTTCATCATTAGCAAGCTCATCACATGTTTGTGTGCCCCATACTTGCATAAAAAGAAAGAATATTTGTCTGGGTCCCATTGGTGAGCATTTTGAGTATCAGTTTCTATTTGAGGAGGAGGATACAACACATGTGCCTACAAAGACTACACACCCTAACATGAGAGAGGAGGGGCCTTTCAGACATCTTCTTGGATCACGTATGGACCTATTGTTATGTTCACGAATAATATTTTTCTTATTTTTCTAGACACTGATTCCCCCTTTGGAGCAGTACCTATGTTTTGTAATAAATTGTATCTATTAGCCAACCTTTTGGTTTTGATGGAAATATACTTGAGATCTAGGATATAAGTAGGAAAGGAGAAAATTAAAAGACTGAGATTTACAAAAGTTGAATTGGAAAGCACAAGCTTCTGAGCTTGCTCATTGTAATTTTGTTGTAATGGAAAGAACTAGGTAGGCCTTATGCTTGACATATTGTAAGAAATTTGTCTCAGTAGATTTGTATTGGAATTAATATAAATTGTTGTTCTTCCATGTTTGTGTTGGCTTCTATGTGTAACTCTAGCAGGGTGGTTGTAGAGTGCTTCCTTGGAACCATTTGATCATCCTCCCTTGCATCAGACATAGACCACCTCTAAGGTATTACTTTCACTAGGGATAAAGGTATCAAGCTTCACTTCAATATCAAAATTAGAACCCTTGCATTTAATATTCACAATCATAATACTAGTATTAGAACTTCATCCCTATCTTAGCCATTTTGAGACAAAAAAAAATTGCTTTAGAAAAAATAGATTTGAAAACTTAGGCATGAAATATGGGACTTGCATTACCAAAATCAGCAGGATTTTTTCCCACTTATTACAGACTTAAAATCTTGTAATGTTAAACGAAAACATTATACATATTTTCTTTACATTTAAATAGCTTTGTTTCAAGTGGATGAATAAACGTTCTCAAATAAAACAACTAAACATACAAGTCAATACATGTATGCTAAGTTAGCTTACAATTACTGATAAAAAATTGATAAAAAAGAATAATGTAAATGGCATTTCAAATCTAAATTATAAAACAAGAATCCAAATCTAAATTAAAGAAGAACTTAGATCCAATCTAATAAAATCAAGTCTGTAGAAACAAATAAATAAAGTGTAAAGTGTTCTAAAAATAAACTTACCAAAATTTAATTGCTACAAACTTATTACTGTTACCGAAACAAGCCCAACAAGTTTTAACAGCATCTAACATAATAACTTGTATTTCAATTAAAAAAACGTTTTAACAGCATATAACATGTCAACCTCCATTTCAATGGCAGTCATGATATGGTTCATTTAAAGATTCCAGCTGTTTCACCTTTTTCTTCTATTCCAACGGCAGTCATACTCTTGTTCATATAAGATTCCAGTTGTTTTACATTTATTTTCTATTAAAAAAGTGAGACCTATTGTAGTTGCTATAAGGATTCCACTTGTTTCACCTTTTCCTCTATTCAAATGGCAGCCACACGGCAGCTCATACAGAGATTCCTGCTGTTTCACTTTATTTCTTTCAGTAATTTTCTAAAAGCTATCTTCTTTATTGACTATACTGACCATACTTGATAAAATCAAACCAAACAACTTATTAACTTTTATTACAATGGTTGTCTTGCTTTGGCCTGCAGAGATTCCAAATGTTTCACCTTTTGTTTGTTCTTACTTAGTCTTCCATAATTTTAAAAAGAATTTCATCTTTATAGACACCCATTGTCCATACCTGGTCAGAGATTCAGTAAACTTAAGATCCATACAGTAAAACAAATCTACTGCTGCCGTCTGTTTCAAATACAGAATCATGAAAACAGTAATATGAGAAGAAATATTCAACTTGATGCTGAATATTTTGAATACTACAAAGAAGACCATTCATTCAACTGCACCACCCACTTATTATGTCATTTTGAGGTTTGAACCATTATATTAAATTTCATTAACAATAAGCTAAAAAAAAACTATGGCCCATGCCTTAACAGTAATCTTATAATAGAGAACATGTTTGTAGTATCTGGCGACATCTCACTAGGAAGGAATAGAAAATATATTGTTTGGTAGCAGACCATGATTCTTTGCTTCCTCTGAATAATCATTATCCCACCAATTTTGGGACATCTGGAGGTCCACTCTGTAACCAATTACAACTGCAAGCATTCATTATTCATTATTCAGCTCTCCAACTTCTCTATCCCGGTGGTTTCTGACCCCACCCAATACCAGGATAAGGTTCAGACAACAATAATGTTGGAACCAGTTTTGAATATCAAGTTTGAGGATTCCCTGGTCAAGTCAACCTCAACCATTATGATAATTGAATTGAATTTATGCATGAACTTAAACAAACTTTAATGTATCTGTCTCTCTCTACCAATCTTCATTTTTCAAATGTAAGAAACAGGTCTTAATATTCATTCGTATGTTGTTTTGAAATATTATAAGATCTATAATTTCATAAGTTGACCATCATTTTTATTGTTTAGATCTTAATTCAATCAATATTTTCTTCTTCTTTGCTAAGTATAAGAATTAATCTCTTATTTCATATCTAATCCATCATTGTGACTATTGAATTCTTTATGTAGATTAATTGTACAAGTTTTTATGTGGGTATCTTTTTTTTTTTTAAGGAAAAGTCTCAGCATACATAGATATCTGTTTTTTTTTTCCTTTTTATAGTGGATTATAACATTATGAGTAAATATACATCTAAACTAGAAACTGTCTTTGGCTAAGTAGCCTTGTGTAGGGGGATCTCGTATGTCAAATTCACCCAAGTGTCAAATCTGGCTGAAACATGCATCTAGGAGTTTGAACATTGGTGGACAACATTATCCCCTCTTACCATTATCCTCACTAATTGTGCTCAACCAATTAAGCTACAACTCTTTGGCTGCGTGGATATCTTTCTCTCTTCTTATTTTCTAAATAAGAACTTACATCTTATATGCTTTATACTATTTTTTAACAATGTCCCATCTATAATTTCATAAATTATTTTTCTCTTACATGAGATAAATGTAAAGAAATTGAACTTGTGACAATCTTCCCTATTTTGTAATATGTTTATTCTTCCAATCTTTCCCTTCACCTCTTTTCTAAATCTAGGAAAGAATGGTTTAAAATGCATCAACTTGAACCATCATAGTAATGGTAATTGATTTTTATTTATAAATTAAATTGTACAATTTCTTGCATGAATACCTTTCTCTCTTCTTCTTTTCCAAATTTAAGAAACCAAGTCTTAACATGCATCACTATAATGTATTTTAACGTACTCAAATCTATAACTTCACAAATTCTCCATCATCCATATTTTATTTAACATCTCAACCCAACAAACATTTCCCTCTTCTTCTTTTCTAAATCTAAGAAATGGAGCGTTAAAATGCATCTAATTCAACCATTATGCCAATTGAATTCTACATGTGAGATGAATTTTACAAAGTTTCTTACATTATATCTTTCCTTCTTCTTCTCTTCTTAATCTCCCAAGCTTGTCATATAATGCATTGGTATAATATTTTGTAACATCGCTTAATCTATAAATTCATAAATTAACCATGATCTCATATTTTCTAACATCTTGTTCCATCCAATCTTTTCTTCTTTCTTTCCTAAATCTAGGAATCAAATCCTTAAAATTCATCAACTCCAACAATTATAGTAATCAAATTTAACTTGTTTTATCAGTTATCGCAAGAATGTCTTTCTCTTTTGATCTTCATTTCCAAATTTAGAAGCTAAATCTTAGAATACATCTTTACAATGCTTTATAACACAATATGATCTTTAATTTCATAAATTGACTATCATACTTATTTTCTATCCTTGACTCATCCAATCTTTCCTCCTTTTCTCACAACCTTAATGTAGGAAAAAAATTAAAAGAAATTGATCTAATGACCATCATTCGTATTTTCTAACAACCTTGATCTGTTCAATCTACCCTGTCCTGACACGCATCAATATAATATTTTCTATCAACGTCCAATCTCTACAAATTACCTTTCATTTATATAAAACAAATTTAAATGAACTGAACTTATAAGAAAGTTCTCATTTGCATAAGATATTCAAACATCCAATGTTTCCCTCCTCTACTTTTCTAAATCTATGAAGTCAATCCTTAATATGCATCGCCATAATATATTCTATCATTTATGAATATATAGAGGTTGAACCTGCCACCTCAGTTTTATTTTCCAACAACTTGGCCCATCTAATCTACCATTGAGATCCATGTTCTATGAATACAGTTTATCCACTTAGACATTCCCCCATTGTCTGGTTTGTAGCAGGAGCTCACATTTCACGTGCAACTATGAATAATAAACATGGAAATTTCTAATATAATAGTTTGTGATAGTAGCGCATCACGTGCAACAGTCAATGTGGGCAATATGCAAATGCCTGTTGAAATGCAGTGCATATTGTGGGTGTGGTAGACAAGGAAACAAAGCCATGAACTCATATACACTGTACTAAATAATAATTGATGTTTATGTCGGAACTGTTTTTAAAAATACACCAACCTTGATGTTATTTTGAATCATTTCTAGTGTGTCATTTTGTAAGTTTCTGAGATCCTTCTCTCATTTCCTTCCTCATACATTACGTACCAAAGATTTCTGTGCAGGAACTCCTATCTTATTTAATAACTCACAATACTGAAATAAGCTAAATTGATTATTCTTTTCTTCAAGGTGGGACAAAATATATTATTGCAGTCTATGGTAAAGAATTGACTAGAATGTTCTGGTATACTTAAATGTATTTATTAGTGGAGGTTCACATTGTAAGCGTGGTAGTTTACTAGGGGTACAACTTTGGGAGGACCTTTAGAAAGTAGTTTTAGCAATTCAATGTTGGAGCATCAGGCCATGGATTGAAATCTCGAGTTAAGAGTGGAGGATCTGGGGTTCATTCCATCAAATTTGATGTTGGGCACAAGCTTAGCTCCGTTTCTGTTGAAATTATTTTGAGTTACTCATATTTATCAATAGATCAAGGGTCTATTCACATATGTATTGTATCTAATCAAAATGTATGTTTCCTCTATCTATGGAAACCCAATGTGTTTGTTAACTCTTAAAGGAAATGTGCAATAATTGAAAATAAGTAATATATTTTATAAGAAAAAAATTAATTATTGGTTATTTAATCATTCTATTCTTTTAAAAAGTGTTAAGATTAATCGTGTCTTGTATTTAAAGACTTTACAATAGTTACCAACGAACAAAAGAAAAATTCATAAAATCACTTTTGTTTATACATTAGGTTTTGCAAGATGTAGAGGGATAGCCCTTTGTGCCCAATATAATTTTTTTGTCCAATTAAGAAGTATGATATTGTATAGAAGAGATGCTCTCCTATGTCTACATAAAGGAATCATGTAATGTGCTAAGAATTTAGGTTAATTTCATAGTGAGATGCTTCTTAGTTTTGAAACCATATAAATTAAAGATAGCTTAAGAAATTATAAAAACCATGTGTGTGATTTTACATCTTGAGTCTAATTTTGAACAACATTACTAGTCATTTTGGATCATGTCTTCCAAGGGAAACACAATCAATTCACAATGTGTAAGTGGTGTAAATATAAAAAATTCACGTTTAGCTGATAGGTTTTAGATACTAATGTTTTATATTAACACATTCTACTCAAATAATATGTCATTTCATCTTCTTATCAATCCTCAACCTATGACTTGACATAATCAATTCACAATGTGTAAATGGTGTAAATATAGCAAATTCACCATTAGCCAATAGGTTCTAGGTACTGACGTTTTATATTAACACATTTTACTCAAATAATATGTCATTTTGTCTTCTTATCAATCCTCAACCTATGACTCATCTTTGTACTCTCTATAAATTACTTGGAAAGAAAGCTAAAACAAAGCATACACTACAAGAAAATTGTAGTGATGAAAAATACATGATTGTTCTATTTATTGTAAAATATTCTTGAGTCTATATTTACGAAACAATTCAAACAAAGACGCACATTCTCCCTTTTCTATTCTAATTATAGATTTTCTATAAAAAAAGTTATCATTAAGAGATTGTGTCTTTCTCATAAAATATAAAGACTATACTTTAAGGGAAACCTTGTCACATTCAATGTCCTTTCATATTGGCTCATTATTTTCTTTTATAGAAACAAAGGAACAAAATAAGCTAAAACCCTTAAATATGCATATGTTGAATATTCTCCTTTATTTATGTCTCCATTGATTTGATACTCTAGATGATCCTTTTGGGCATGCTTTGAACATTTCTTAGGTTCTCATTCAAGTTCATTTTATTCTTTGTCTTTTAGTGCATTCCTTTCTACTACAATAATGAGAATGCCTTCCATTTCAATCTTAGGTTCTAGATTATCTTGATCATCTTCTTCACTTACATTGACATTTTTGTTTACAAATGAAGCCTCACATTGTAATATTAGAGTTCTTTGATTTTTATAGAATATGGTGTTGCAGTTTCACAAAACACACCCCATTTTGCTAAGAAATGGGGACCCCCTACTTAATTTTTTTGGCCTTAGTCTTTTTTAGGGTTTTTTATGGTGTTTCTATCTCATTTGGGTCTCTATCTAGAAACCTAGATGCCAAAACCTTGTTTCTAAGGGAGAAAATCAAGTTTTCATGCTAAGAGGCACATTGATGCACCTAGCACACCTCACTAGTTGTGCTAGTGTGCTGGTCATTTAGGGAGAAGAGCACATTCCCCTTGGAAAGTGTGTAGTAGCTCACTTGCACAACTACACACCCCCAAAAGGTGTACACCTTGTTTATCAACATTACAAAAACTTTAAGTAAACTAAGCCTAAGTTGAGCATTCACCTAGTCCAAGGTGTACATTACACACCTTCACTTATGATAAAATATACCTATGAGCCATAAGGGTGGGCACCTAGCACAACCCATGAGGTGCGTTAGGTGCACACCCTTTATGGTGAAACTTTGTTTAGGTAGGATTGTTAAATTAGATTTATAGTGCTTTTTGTCATAGTTTAAGAGTTAGGGTTTTTGGGTCATAAATTTGTCATAGTTAGGGTATATTTAAATTAAGTTTTTTAATCTCCCAAAATAATGTTTTCTTTTTTGTCCAGATGAAAAGGTGTCCTTAATGTGTAGGGGTCATAACTTTTGACCTAGAGCTCAGAATTCAAAATTGTTTACACCGTTGGAAAGAAGAACTAAAAATCTAATTTTAGTCCTTAAAATAGTGATCCTTTGGCTACCTAATTTTAGGGATTGAGGAAAGTTTTAACTTGAAATTTTGAGCAAAAGACCTCCGAAAATGCCAATTAAAATTACCTAGAAAACTTGTAAAAAGGTATGAAAAAGTTTTAAACATTTGATCATTTTCGATAATTTGGATCACTTGATCTCTGATTGGGAAGGATCGGGTAGTTAGATAGAAGAAAGAATCAAACAATTTAAACTGAAGATCAAAGATACTAAGATTAGATACATGAACCAGAACAATTTCTTCATCTTATGCAACTATTAATGACAAGATTTAACATAGGTTCCTTGGGATTTTAGAAGCAGGAGTTCAAGTCTATGAAGTTTGTTGGCTATAAAGAGGGTATAGATCATCAAAAGGATCAAACTAAGTACACAAAAGTGATCTAAAATCACATTTGAGAAAAACCTAGAAATTATTTTGAAAATCGTGAACTTTGAGTTTTTGGTGAATTAAACACCTTGCACGAATTTCTCCCAAGGTGCCCTAGTGCGCTGGTGCGCTTCTCCCAAGGTGTGCTTCTTCAAAGGTGTGGTGATAGTTAATTGCTAGTTCAAAATTTAGAGCTTTCCATACAATGAAAATGCATTCTAACTACAACTTAACTCCTACAAACATCTAGAGAAGGTTGAGCTTCTATTTTTGGCATCTCCAAAGACTCCTGCAATGTCTGATAGCTTTCCTCTTCTTAATTTCTCGTTCCTTCTTTTTTTCTAAGTCATGTAAAGGATCGTGCACCCATTAAATGATATAAACAAGGGTGGAGTCCTACTTAGCATCATTTAGAGAGTCATTTTGTACAAAAATAGATTTGTCTTATGAGTTTAGAAGCATATGTTTGCATAAAGAGATCTTTCACTAACAACACAAATTGAGAGAATTTCTTATAAATTTAGGAATGTAATTTTTATTCCAGGTCACCACCATTATTTTGATGCAATAATATATGCTATTGGTGCTCACATTATGAGTATAATGATTCTTGCCTAAGTGTGTTATATTTTTTGGATGTATGTTTATGGAATGTAATTGAGCCAATAGTTTTATTGTGCTATTTTGGTTGTGTGATATTTTAATTTTGGTGTTTTCTATGGGTCTACAAATTCTGTTGACATACTTAGTTCGAGAAGAGATCATCATATTGTTCTTGCATAGCTTTTCATCTCACACGAGCGCACTTTCCATGGCCTTGCAATTTGATGAAAAGTGAAACATCTCATGGTTATTGAATTCCCATTGATGATTGCATCAATGGAATTAATGAAGTGTTGCTCCTATTTTCATTGGTTACCCACCAATATTTTTGAAGGCTTAACTTACAAACATTTTGTTTCTATGGCTTATGTCCATTAGGATTTTTATTTTCATGTTATTTTTCTTTAACTTCTTGTTACCCTATCTTTGTTATTTTCTTTGCTAACCTCTAGTTAATTTAGGAATTCATATAGTTGCATTGTTAGATTGCATTCATCATTAAAAAAAATACAAAAAATGCATTTCCTTTTTTGTGGTTATTCTTTTGAGATAGCAAGCAGATTCAAAATCTTATTCAAATTGATTAGAACCAAAAAAGGCCTCCTTGTGAACATTCATATTTATCTTCAACTAAGAAAATTCTAGTAGGTCGCAAGATCATCTAGAACCTTGGAGTCGATCCTTGGATTAGCTTTTCAAGAGAGGAGTTCGAAAGGATTCCTACCATTAAGGATTTTGAAAAATGACAGCTCAACATATGGACCTATAATATTCCTTCATTTAATCTTCCTATATAATTTTCCATATATTTGTCATTTTTTCTAATGTAACACTTGATTTCAAAGATTCTAAAATTCTTGATCATAGGTGTCTTTAAAAACCATATCTCATGAGGTATCTTTGTGTGATTCATTCTCATTTATACTCTAATAAACAAATAGATAAATATATGCACAACATCTCTTCAATGAATATTAGGTGGGTTAGCATCTTTTGGCTTAGTTCTAACTATCTCAACAATACTCCTATTATTTCTTTCAACTTCTTTCTGTTGTTGATTCCTAGTGAAAAAAATTGTCTTCCGACTATAGGATCTTGAACTAGTTTATCAAAATCATTTGATGTAAACTCACCACCTATACCGAGTCTCAAACACTTAAACATGATCTTCTCCTTGATTCTCAACAATTTTATTAAATTTATTAAATCTATCTAAAGCTTCTAAGTTTTTCTTTCAACCATTTTTTTCTATAATAGTCATTAAAATGAGACATAGAATATTTTACACATTTTTAAAGTCCTCTTGACCTTGTAGGTCTTTGGACATTTATATGCATTAGTTATAATGGTTTTATATAGAATACTACTTATTCTTCAACATATTTCTTATCCGATCTAGGTATAAAAGTACAAAGTTGTGTCACCTTTCAGGCTAACTTATCAAAACAACTAAATTTGAGCATTTCTATCCAAATTTTTTTTTTGTTCAAACATATGATCTAGACAAATTCATTCTAGCTAAGTTATATATGGTCTCACATGTTTCCAATTGGAAATGTCTATTAAATACATGTTTTATACTAGTTTGTATCCAATTATTAAATAAATTAAATTATTTCAGAAAACTGACGTTTCAATAACTCATACTATTTTTTGTGATATTATTTTAGTAACATATAAACACCATTTTATAGATCTCAAAGTCAAGAATATTCTCACATATAGTTTATAGTGATTTCATTAGATATAGTATATTGTAATTAAAAAATTCTACAACTATGTATTTTAACACTAAAAAAGATCTATCAATTTTGAAAAAAGAAATTAAATCATATTAAAAAATAAAAAATTATATGGCATTCTAGAGGAGAGAGTCCTCTTCTAGAATGTATAGATTTTCTTCTAGTTGTAATAGATTTGTTTTGAAAAATGTGGTGGGAGATAAAAACTATCGATTAGGTGAATTAAAATTTGAATCATTATAAAAGAGAAAATATAGGCCCAAAGCCTTTTTTTTTTTATTGTTCTAGCTATATATGTTATCTATAACATAGTTTGTGTTCAAATGGAAATAAGTTGATTTTCATTTAGTTTTGTGGTGGGAACTAAACCCCTTATTTCAACATTTTTCATCAACTTAAAAAATATCTATAAAAATTAGGAAAATATATCAATTCTTATTCCAAAGAATTATTAAAAATTATAATCCTAAACTTCATCCATTTCTACATATTTCAATATTTTACTTAATTTTTAAAATTTAAATAATAATACTAGTTTTATGTCATTGAAGGTGAACAATTATACATTTTTTAGCCTTTTCTTTTACAAAAGGGTGACACAACTTTGTGCTTTTATCCATCTATTGCATTGGTAGGTTTGTATAATATAAAATAATGTGATAGGATAGCATGACAAAAAAGGGGTTCTAGGGTGATAAAATACCCAATTGATCCTCAATTGCATTTAAAGGAATATTGTTAGATTTTTAGGTCCCTTTACAACATGCCCAGAATCAAATGAAAGACCAAGATAGCTTCCAGAAAAGAATGGAATGAAAAGTGCATTAAGATGTGAAAATGATAATATTAATAAAGGGCATATGACATTGATATTAACATTTTGAAATGTACATAATAAGCCTTCAATATAGGCAAGATAATAAGAAAGAATGATAACAAGTAAATAAGATATCACATATGCAAGACATTTAATAAAATGTCCACCAAAGGTAGTGTTGGTCATGTTTTTACCTTGTGCTTTCCTGAACATGTCTTGCTATGAATTCTTGTTTCTTATTTGCAAATTAGGGTTTGGTCTTATCAAAATTGGCTAACCCTAAGAAAAACCCTAATTAAAACAAGATTTGTGCCCTAAGTGAGCCCTTTAGGTCATATGTTTTACCTTTTAAATCAAGCAAGAAAATCATTTTTGAAATAATGTATTTTTTATCGATCTGAACCTTTGAAAGACCTTTCACTTTGTTTCATAAATCTCCCAAAATAATTCTCACTTTCAGATCTTTCTAAGATCTACAGTAGTCACCTTGTTGTTATAGAGACTTGTGATCATTTTATTTCATGCGACATGGTGACCAAGTAAGTACTACACATGGGACCCAAAAATATATGCTTGGTTTTAATCTAAATCATTGGCATCATCAGATCTTTCTAGGATCAATGGTGGTTTCTATGTTACCATCAGAAAGTGCAAGGTTTTTACTAGCAACAGCATGGCAACTTCCTGCAAAAGTGAAACATGGTGGGATCAAACCTAAAGATGGGCACTGGGATTTTGGTCTATCCTTAATGAGCTTTGTTAGCATGATGGAATGTCATAAGTGTTAGGTGTAGTAAATAAAATATTATAACAAGAACATGTTATCTTCAAGATGCCAGATTTCTTCTAAATATATTGTGGTCACTATGTTGCCATAAAAAATTATGAGATCTTTGGTGGTAGTGACATGGTGACCTCTCATGAAATAAGAAGGTGATGGGACCTGATTTTAAAAGATAATGCCATAGAAACCACTTTTCATAAAGAGCTTGCTAGCATGTCAAGATGGTATCATGTCATATGTTGTATGGATTTACACTTAGAAAAGGATACATGTGGATTGAAGCCATTAGATCTCTCCCAAATCGACAGTGTTAGCCATATCACTATGGAAACTTGCTCAATTTTAGTGCATGTGACATTGTGACAAAAGGAAATTTAGGACCCACTAGAATTTTAATAAAATAATCATGAAATGTGCATCATTCGATCAAAGTTGCATCAATGATGGTCGCTATGTTTAATGCAGGAGTTGCTCGATGTTTATGAATAGCAACATAGTGAGAGTGTGACACATGTCCAAAAATGCCAGTGGGTCTAGTAAAACTTGCTAGTAGTAGAAAGAAAAGGCTTATGTGGTGACATTTGATTGGGTTGACTACCAATTTGGCCATTTGAAACTGAATCATATTCTTGGATCATTGGATTTTTTGAAATCTATGACTAGTTTTCAAGATTGGAAGGTGATGCCAACCTATTCTTCCTTACAGTCCATTTATGAAAATTAAGGCTCCCTGTGCAAAGTAGAACTAGGAATATATTGTAGGATTTCATTTAGTTGTTCTTTATGCAAACAAATTTTAGAATTTTGGGAGAGCAGAGAGCCATTGGAGAATTGTTCCTTGCATGATTAAAGTGCGAAAGAATTTCCAATATCCATAGTGTGTTGTAGAATTATAGTGAATTAGTGAAAAACAACCATGTAAGTATCCAAATCCATTAGATAGTAAAGAATTATGGTATTCTGTGTCATTAGTAAACATGCCTCTGAAGAAATTTATTTTGGAAAAGGTAGATTATGCAAGTAGAAATATCCATGATGACTTTCTTGAACAACTGCCTAAATCCACAACTGAGTCAACCCAGGTTAAAAAGTTAATTCCTGTGAACCCTAGGCTCAAAATTGTAAATGGCTTGTATGAAAAAGGGAATTGAGTGAGGGATTCTACCACTTCCAAAATAGGGCTTTATCCTTTTAAGAAGGGGTATAAAATTGTTTGCTCCCTATGGGAATATCTAGAATTTTCATTTGGAAAACTAGTGGTCCCTGGTGTTTTCATTGATGCTAACCTACTCACAAAAATTGCTAAGAATTATGACATGATAATTAGGATAGTAAGAAGATTAGATAGGGAGTGCCTAATAAGCATAAGTGCTAAAGAAATATGAGAGTTTTTTGGTTTAGAGATACTCTTAGATTACCATGAGACCATTGACCTACCAAGACTAGAAAAAAAAAACTTATCTAAGAGGCATAAGGTCAAGCAAGGTGCATTGAGGGTACACTTGGGTTCAATTCAAAAAAAATTAGTGTTTACAACATCTATTAAAGAGCCTTTTAAGAAGGAAATTTTAAGTTCTAGGGCCATATAAATATATATGAGTTTGTGTAGGGTTTTTTGTGAGGATGAACAAAATTTTATGCAAATAAAATTTATGTATATGGTGACTCAAATTTTCGCTTTTGGTGTGGATATTATTTTTGATTTTGCATCCTAAATAGCATAAGAGATTCACATAGGAATAGTTGGAATTATAAATGGCAAGGTCAAAAAGATTTTTGGTCATTATTCACTATTAATGCACATGTTCTTGTTTAAGGGGGTAACATATTTTGAAAAGGAGATGATCTTGAACCAAGAATATGAAGGAGAGGCTCTGCCAGTCCAGATGTGGAGTGTAGATATGGCTTGAGATGTAGAGGAGGCTAGTTTTGTCAAATTTGATAGATATTTTGAATCAAGGTTGAGAAGCCTCTTATTAAGTGACAATCCCAGAATCCCAAAGGTGTTATTGGATTTTATCAAGCCCATGGACAATCCTTCTAGATTGAAAGTATCTGATAACTTGGTAGATATCATACCATACCCTGTTTCAACTATTTTTAGGGTTTATGCTTTCCAAGGGACTCTTCATGTATTACCCTACCAAGTACATCTAAAGGTAGGGATAGCTAAGATGCTATGGCAAATAGGTGGGTTAGAGGAGGCTTAGTTGGTTGGTAGATCTAGAGGCTCACTTTTCCCAACTTGTATTGCACCTCACCATTTTGTTATCACTAAGGGTGGTAAGTGTATTTGTATAAATTTTTGGATCAATATAAGATGGTTGTATCTCAACCTCATTTTTGTGATATTGGGGCATTTTTTGATGTGTTTAAGTGAAGAGCTAAAGTTGGTTCAAAAGATCATGAACCCTACTTCCCCAAAGATATAATAAAGAATGAGTTCTCTCTACAAGAGCAAGAGATCAAAAAGGAAAATTTGAGAGTTTACTCCATGTTTTTGGAATTCATTAATTGTTTTGATAATAACTATAAGCCTCTAAAGGATGCAAAAATAGAGGCAAATAGGTTGAATAAACTAATGACCACTTTTCCTAAAATTATGGAGGTCATGAATGAAAAGAAACTATACTTTATTAATTCTTTCCCTAAAAAGGCCAAAGAAGTTATGAGGAGGTTATCATTTACTCATATAGTAGGATTAGGGTAGTTAATTATTCAAAGGAAACCTGGTTACAATGTGATTCAAAATAAAAAAGGCCACTGTAGATAAGGGAAAATAGATAATGGGATCAACCAATGTTGTTCTTGAGGAAAGACCATATGAGCCCACACTGAAGAGGCAAAGAATGGAAAAAAATCAAGCACTTCAAGTTCAATAATATTTTCCTAGCTAGTCCCCATTACAAATAGGATATGATCAACTTACTATGGAGAAAGTGGAATAACTAGGGTCCCAAGGGGGACTTTTCATCGGTACAATAGAATTGGAGGAAGGAAATCCTCAAGAACCTCCAATGACAAGCCTTGAGTTAACAGTGGAAGACTACATAGGAAATGAGTTGGACCCTATGATGGAATAGGCTAGCCATGAATTTATATCCATTCATAATTTTGTCAAATCTAAAGCCTTTTACCAATTTTCGTGGAGAAAAAAAATTGGAATGTTTGAAGAAAGATGCAATAAGTTGAAAATAGAGCATCCAGAAATGGAAGAAGCAGACATACAAAATCAAATAAAAGAAGAGATGATGCAAGAATTCAAGAGCTTGATCCCTAAAGAAGGGAGACAAATGATAAAAGCATCTAGGGTTTTGCTGCTACCCAATTGGGATATTAAAGATGCCAAAATCTTTAATTCTATTACAAATAAATAAAGTTCAAAGGAAAAGGAGAGGAAAGAAATGAAAGGTGCTAAATTTAATGAAGACCATGCTGCACTAGTCATTTGGTCAATAAGGAAAGGATCCAAGACTGGCTCTTTTGAGCTTGATGATACTGGCCTGATAGGCAACCGAATTGTAAAGAGAGTTAAAGAAACTACCATTGAAGAGGCAATAGAGCTAGGTGTTGGATGAGTCAACCTCACCTTTACCATAGCCCGGAGAAAAAAGAGAGAAAGACTAGAGCTACAAGAAAATTATGAGAACATCTTGGCTGCATACAATAAAGAAGTTCAAAAGAGGATTGAACTAGAGAATAACGTGATGGAATGATCCATCGAGTCAAGAATCACATATCCTTGCCCACCAATGGAGCCTTTTAAATCCACTCCTCTCATTGAAATCCCAAACATACCACAAAGACCATATTATTATACTACAAAAGATTTTGAAGAGGAAAAGAGTAAATTGTGGGCATTGCATGGAGAATTAGAAGTTCAATATGAGGATAGGTTGAGGGGAGCTATCATGTATTTAGTAAATAAAATTGATTGGACATCCTTCTATGATAAGATAAAAAAGGTATTAAATACATGGGAAGAGTTGAAAGCAAGGCATGATTCTCTTAAGCCAATTGTCAAGAAATGGATTAGAAGAAATAAGGATGTTACTCTTCTATGATTTTCTATTATTTTTTCATCTCATCAGAATATAAAGAAAAATTATGATTTAAGCAATGATATGTCAGATTTTGATGATAAAAGAGTTGCATTGCAAAGGAGAATCATAAGCTTTCTTGAAAATATAAGAGTGTCAATTTTGAACTATTTCCACATGCTATAGACAAAAAGGATAAGCTGAAAAATAAATATGAATGGGCCTAGGAACTGAATGATTTATTGTGCCTACAAATGAATAAGGTAATAAATGAATAAGGAAATGCATGGTGAGAAGCCACAACTGAAGAAGTTGTGAAGGTTCAATTATTCTTTGATCTTTTAAGACAAGATTTTGTTGAGATTGACAAAATTAGAGAGCATGTGATGAAAAAAAGAATGATATTCTACATTTTGATTGGCTAGATGACACACCTTTTGATAAGTGGATGGAAGGTTTAGTTCATGAAAAGCAGTTAGAATATGCTGAAACTAATGGTGAAGAGATGGAACAAGATGAAGTATAAATAATTGACACATCAGTAAAAGTAGAAGATGACAAGGTAAATCAACAGATTGTAGTTAGTAGAGAGGAGCCCCAAAATGATGACTTGGCAACATAGAAACCAATGATAATTGTCAATCTGTCAGCTCAAGAGGGCACAGATGAAATATCTCAAGTCTAGCCTAGCCTGCAAGTACCCAAACAAGGCCCCCCACATGCAAAATTAGTGATCGCACACCCTAGAGGTGAGCAATGATAGCAAGGTCAATCATGACATCCTTTTGGTAATAAAGGACAAAGTAAAAAGTGGTCCCACCAAAGAATATTCATGATGGAAGATATTTTGTTGCACAGGATTTGTGTCTTTTATGACAAGTAACATTGTAAATATTTTTTTTGTCTTAAGGACAACTATTAGTTCTCTATGCATGAAGCTTATTGCATCTAATACTATATAAGTGAGATTCCAAGGCTAGAGAAAGGGTCTGAGTCATTACATAATTTTAGTTTTACTAAGTGTTGTCTTATCTAGTCTTGATGCAAACTTTATGATGTATTTTCTTTGCAATTATCTAAGGATACATTGATGTTACAGGATCTTGATGCCTTGTCTTGAGTCATTTTGAGTTCTATTATTGTTTTTATACTATTTCCAAAGGAAATTAATATAAAGATTAGCTGTCCCCATATCTTTTCTTCATGAATCTTGTCTCCAATTTTATTACCTAGTTATCTTGAAATTTCATAAGCAAAGCTTGTTCAATTCAATGCAATTATGTTAAATTGTATATCATTTTCACTATTTCTTTTCATTCAATGAATTAGATAATGCTTCAGTGAAAATGATAGGATCTCCATGGAAATAGCGAGGATGTGTGTAAGAATGATTTTTAGTGAGAATTGCTACTAATAATGATTGTAATGCAATCAACTAGGTCCATAAATTAGATAGACTTAGAATCCCAATGGATGAGGCATTGATCAATTAGTTTAGTTTGTATATGAAGAAACCATGAATAAGCATCAAGGTTAATTTCAAAATCAATTTTCCTTTAATGTTTGAAGAATATCAAAGGTGGTCAACACTTGTTTACATTTAATTTATGAGTCTTAGTTGGCTTCTATTTCTTAGAGTTACCTATAAATCTAAGAAGAATTATGACCAATCTACTATAAGGGATGTGCATTGTTATAGAATGTCATGGAATGAGTGAAATATGTATGTAGTATCCTGTTGTAAATCTTTCATCCCTTAGGTGCACCTGCCTTGGTTTTGTAGAGCCTAAATAGTAGAAAATCTTTCTGATTTTGTTGAAGTTGGGTCCAAATCTGAAGCACACATAATTGTATATAGTAATTAGCTAATCATTAGGTTGTTGTGATCTTTTTTATCTTGGTATTAAGTATTTTTGTTCCTTAGTAGTGTAAAAACACCAACAAAATGGTAACTCTACTAGGGAGTTGTACAACACATGCTTATGTGTGAAAGTTTGCTATAGTTTTTTTAGGTGTGTCAACATTCATTTTACCAAATTCCTTAGCAATTACCCATGGTTGTAGTGGACTTTTCTAGTGACAAACCTCGAGAATTAAAAAAAAAAAAAAAAAACCCCAAGTACCATAGGTGTACAGTGATGTATGGGGTCATTATAAAGTGTCTTGTCTATCAAGTAAGAGTTGCAATCCTATGTTCCTTGTGATTGGTTTCTTTGTAGATGTCAAATTTATTCATATTATCTTGTGATTTTTTCCACTAATTCAACAAGTTATTCTATTATACTTTTCCCTTATCATAGGGTGGTGACTCAATCAAGATTTTGAAGCTAGTGGTTGTTGGTAAGTAATACCCAAAAAATGGGTGACGAGGAAAAATACAAGAGTCTATGCAAGAACCAATCTTGATATATTGTTGTATACTGATTTACCCCAAGGTGGTAGGAAGAACCAAAACAAAATGAAAGTAGATGTAAATCCCATTTGGAAACCTAGGGGTAGTAGATTAGTAAGCTCTCAATACCAACCAATGGTAGGGAGAGAACTTTCTTCATTGAGCTTTGAATCAAAAACCATAAGGCTTTTAAGAGGAATATTTAGTACCCAATTAGAAGATGAAAGGGCTTATCAAGATAAGAATATGACTTCATTGGGAGATGTATTACGTAGACCAAATATGATAAATGAAATGAATCACAGCTTGGGATATAAGAAAGTAATGGAGGTTCCTTTTAATCCTAGAGTAGTTCCATATATGGAGGCAAACCTTATAGATCTGGATGATCCTATTGATTCAGAGGCCACTTCTAGATATCCAAAAGTATACTCAGAAATAGGAGTTTTAAAAAAGTGGGTTGCAGAAGAAGAAGCTAAGCATGCTCATTTGGAGAAATAAAGGGAACAAGCCACCTTAAATGCCATTGTTGAAAGAGATAACTTGCTTAGAAGGATGGTTTCCTTAAAGGAGCAAAACAAGAAGTTAGAAGAAAAGACTTATGTCCTTCATGCCAATGTCTTTGGGGATATTAACAACCTGAGATCCAAGGTTCAAGAACAAGAAAAACTCATAACTCGAAGGTAATAACCTGTCATATCCCAAGTCCAACGTTACAAGCTTGTTTAGAAAGATAAAGTAAAACCTACTATGAAACCCACAGATCAAGGGAAAGGTAAGGCTATAGGAATCCAAATAAATAAGCCTCAAGTTGTATCAAGTAAATATGTAAACCCTCCCATGTCTAAACTAGATCTAGACTTGGAGAAGGATAGGAAGGAGAAGAGGATCTAGCCAAAGAGCTTGAGAAGGTTGAAAATGAAGCCCATGCAGCAAAAATGAGGAGAAAATTTCAATTTATCAAGTTGAATTATGCCTTATCCTCATGGCCAAATTTGTCCACCCAAGTTGCAAATTTTGTATCTACTTGTGGACTAGTAGTTTCTAACTAGATCATGTCACAATATGCCCCTACTTCATCATCTGCTATTAACACTCAGATCCATATTATTCAAGCTCAGTAGTCCCAAAGTGTTTCTCATAATCAGGCCAATATAGCAAGCAAGTCAAATGTTGTTGGTTTTTAGAAAAAGCCCATAGGAAAAGTATAGAAAAATGTCATTCTTAGGAATCCTTGGTTCTCCACACCCAATATCACTTGACCTAAGAGACAAAGTTGTCAAGTTCTCTGGAAATAATGTTGTTATTGGTGAAGAGAATTTGAGAATTTTCATAGATATGCTAAATGATTTTAAAGTTGAACATGAGGATATGGTAATGAAATTGTTTTTTCATTCATTGAATGAGGATGCAAGGGATTGGTTTAGAAGACTACTAGATGGTAGTATTAGTTCTTGGAGTTATTTAGAATTCTTTTTCAAAGAACAATATGGAGCTAACACTAATACTAGTTTTATGTTGAATGTCCTTAACAACATCAAGAAGAAACTTAATGAATCTACATTTGATTTCAATGTAAGGATTTAAAAGGGAATGCATAAATTATTCTAGGTTATGAGGTTGAATGAGGATGTCTTCCTTACAATATATTTCAATTCTTTGATAGAAAAATGGCTTATGAGTTGAGAGATAAAGATCCCAAGACTTTAAGGGATGCTTACAACATTGTAGTGAATATTGGAAACAATAGAAAAGCATCTAATAAGCTTGTAAGGAGAGATGATCCAGATTTATTCAATCCCAAGAACAAGAAGAAGGATAATGATAAAAATCTTGTGAATAAGAAACCTGAAGAAGCCACAATAGGTCAAGTACTGGACTTATTGAAGAAGATGAACCCAACAACTTTTAACTCACATAAACCTAATGTTGGTGAAAAGGCCCCAGTGAATAAAAACCATTATAATAGATGGCCAAGAATGTAGAATTACCCCTATACCACATAGCGGAAAGATGATAAGACAATTCCTAACCAAACCCAAAATATAAAAGATAAGGGTACCCTAGATCCTCTACAAAGAAGCTCTGTTAATATGAATGATGATGTGTCATGGTCTATCATTTTTCAATCACCTCACTATTCAAATTATTGTGCATTTTCTTAGTCATTTGCTACATACCAGAGTGTACAAAATGAAGAGGAAGAAGAAGAAAAGAGCCATGATGATGTAAGTTGTAACATGGTTAGCATGTGTGATGACTATGTAGATTTTGACTTAGAGGAAAATGAAAATGACATTACTAGTTAGAGAGCAATTGACTAGCTACACCATCATCAAATTTTTGTAGATGATGAAAATTATGATGAAAACAAGGTATGTGTTACATCCTCAAGTCCATAGTAATTATAATTTGAGAAATAGGAAAATTGGTAATGAATATGGTAAGCCTTCTGGTATATTCATAAAATACATTACCCATAAAATGAAGGATGACAACAAGAAAACTAATATGGAGACAACAAAGGTCAACGATAGTAAGGCCAAGAAATGGGAGCCTAAGAAGAAGGTTTAGTTTCAAAAAAATGTGAGAGTAAAAGCAAGTATGCAAGATAAGAGATCATGACTTGAATTTGTTAAGAAAATGATGGTGCCTTCCATTTAAAAGACTTCCACTCTAGGTATTCTTGTAGAGCCCACAATATTTGAGCCTATTGATATGATATCTATGCTATCACAAATAACTATCAAAGTAAATTTATCAAAATTGTTTGGAATTGATGAGCATAAGAGTAAACCCTTGTCATAGTTAAACAAAATAGGTAATAGCAGAGATCCTATTGAACAAAATATCACACAAAAAACCCCAGTGGTAGTTGAGGATAATGGCATTGTCTCCCAAATTCTCAAAATGTTCTTAGATGATTCATTTGTGGCTCATTTGCAAGATATTGACCCATTTTTTCTTAGTCTAATTAGAAAAGGAAAGACTCTTAAGAATTGTATGATAGACTCAAGAGCCTCTAACACCATCATGCCCTTCAAAATTATGGAAGCTTTAGGTTTGAAATTAGACACCAAGCAAGGAAAATGTAGAGATATAGATGGTAGAGAAGTGCATGTTATAGGTACCATCAATGCATTACCTTTTAAATTGGCTACATACCCTAAGGTAGAGCTGACAATGTCAGTCCTTGTAGTTGGTATTCCTCTGCACTATGGAATGTTGCTATCTAGAAATGGAGTGCTGCTATGGGAGGTAGCCTACAATGTGACTTGTCCTATGTAACCTTTCATATAGGTGATAAGGTTGTTAGGGTAGATAGGGAGCCAAGAGTCAATCATATTCTAGGGGGAGAAATTCATATGGATTCCACTTGTTTCTTAGACACTGGTGTGAATGCATTCAAGGTAGAGCTGATTATTCAAGAAGTTGAAAAACTCCCTATTGTAATTTCACATGAAGTTGAATGTTGCATGGACTCCCCAATTCTATGGACCATGTACTTGATGGGGCTAGTTCTATAGAAGGTTTAGGGGTAGGAGTAGTCTTTTTTTCCCCTAAAAAGAACACATTTAGATACTCATTGACATTAAACTTTTCATATACCAACAATATAGCAAAATATGAGGCTATTCTATTAGGATTGAGATTTGCAACCCATCATGGAATCAAAAGGTTGCATGTCATAGGTGATTATGAATTGGTTATTTCACAAATAAAGGAAACATATGCCTCGAAGAACAAAAGGTTGAAACAATATAGAAATTTTGTGTGGGATCAAATTGAACTATTTGATGCATTTGGTATTTCTTGGAGGGATAGAAGTCAGAATATGATGGCTGATCTATTGGTAAATGTAGTTATTAAGCCCAAGGATGTATAATTTGCAAGAATTTCATAGATTGAGGTTTAGAATTAGCCTTCAATACCTAATAAGATAGAGCATTGGCAAGTTTTTAAGGATGATACACAAGATAAATACCATGGTCAAGAATTAGATTGTAGTGGTTTAATTGAAACCACAGATGGTAAGGAAACAATTTTTGGTCAAGAGATCATACAGTTGAAGACTAATAAAGTACCTAAAGGGTTTGTTGTTTTAGAGAACATGTTTGAGAACCAAGATAGGGTAAAACTTGGAAGTAGAGATCATAAACCTCAAGAAATGGAAGAAATAAACCTAGGTACCTTAGAGGCTCCAAAGAAGGTTAATATTGGTCAAAATTTATCAGCTAAAATTAGAGAACCTTTGATTGATTTTCTAAGGAAGTATAGGCATGTTTTTGCATGGTCTTATAAGGACCTTAAGGCCTATAGAGAAGACCTATTCCAACATGCCATGCCACTAAAAGAGAATGTCAAACCTTTTAGGTAGAAGCAAAGACTAGTGAATCCTACCTTATCCCCTAAAATGCAAGAAGAGTTAATGAAGTTGAGGGATGGAGGGATAATCAAACCAATTAGGCATTCTACTTGGGTCTCAAACTTGGTGTCTATCAGAAAGAAGAATGGAGACATAAGGCTATGTGTAGACTTGAAGAATTTGAATATTCTTTCCTTAAAAGACAACTACAAGTTGCCAAACATGGAAGCTATGTTGCAACAAGTAATTGGTTATGAATTAATGTCTTTGATGGATGGGTTTTTGAGATACAATCAGGTTCTTGTGAAAGAAGATGAACAATTTAAGACAACATTTACAACTCCATGGGGTACTTATGTGTATATAAGAATGTCATTTGGGTTGATTAATGTAGGTACAACTTTTCAAAGGGCTACCGATGTAGCTTTCCATGATTATATTAACAAGTTTATGGTAGTATACCAAGATGGTTTCACAACATATTACAAGAAGGTTGAGGACCATTGCAGACATTTAGAGAAGATTTTTATTAAAGCCTTAGAATATGGAGTATCTTTGAATCCTAAAATGTGTACATTTGGGGTGACAGAAGGAAGGTTTTTGGGACATATAGTGTCAAAGGATGGTGTGAAAATATATCTTGAAAGAGTGGTTGCCATTGATAAGGTTCTTAAGACAAAGAATGTAAAGGGAATACAATCATTTTTTGGGAAAGTAAATTTTTTGAGAAGTTTGGTTACAATTTTTTCTAAAATTAGTAGACCTATTTCCAAAATTCTCAAGAAGGGAGCTACTATTAATTGGGATGGTGAACCTTCACAACATTTTCATGACATTAAATATGCTGTAAAAAATGCTCTAGTCCTTAGGACCCTAGATTACACTAAGCCAATGCATATATTTTCTTTTATATCCTTCCATATTGTGGCAACAGTCTTTTTATAGAAGAATGAGGAGGGATATGAACAACCAATTGTATTCTTTAGAAAATCCCTATAGACTATAGAATTGAAATATGAGATTAATGAGAAACAAGCTTATGCCTTTAGATTTTATTTGGTAGGTGCCATTGCCATTACATTTGTACCTAGTATAGCTATAAAAGACATATTTTATCCAAAGGATATGTAAGGTAGAAGGTGTAGATGGATCAATGGGATCTAGGAATTTAACATTGATATCCAAAGCACAAAATTGGTGAGAGGTCAAGGACTAGCAAAGCTATTGGTTCAGTCCAACTTGGATGCTAATCAAATAAATATTGTAGTAGATGACTTGAGATTAGAATTATGTGACATGGATCATTGTGAATGGTATACTAATGTTATATTTTATTTGCAACACATGGAGGCTCCTTCCCATTTAATAGAAAATGAGAAGAGAAGTAAAAAATTACAAGCCATCAGATATATCATTGTTAGAACAATTTCTGGTGGAGAAACTTGGAGGAAGTGGTACTAAAATGTCTTGATCAAAAAAAATCAAAAGAGATATTTAATGAAATGCATGCTAGAGTCTATGGATGACATTATATGGATAAAACCACTACCCGCAAAGTGACGAGAGTTGGGTTCTAGTGGCCTACCCTTTTCAAGGATGCTCAAGTATTGGTTAGAAAGTGTGATGCATGCCAAAGATTCATAAGCAAATTGAAATTTTGAGGGAATACTCCATTAAATCAAATTGAGGTCCAAGCACCATTCTAGCAAAGGGGGATGGATTTTATAGGTGAAATCTCTCCTAAGTCTAGCACTAGTTATTCATGGATTCTGGTAGCTACTGACTATTTTACAAAGTGGGTAGAGACTATTCCAACAAGGAATGCTACTAGCAAGGTTGTGAATAATTTTGTTCTCAATAATATCATTTCAAGATTTGGATGCCTGACAAATATGGTAGACCAAGGTCAACATTTTTCCCTTATCATCCCCAAGCAAATGGACAAGCTGAATCCACAAAGAAAAACATGTTAAAAGTCATTAAAAGGACTCTGGAAGATAACAAGAAGGCCTAGAATTCCAAATTGTAGTTAGCAATATTGGCTAATAGATTGACTATGAAGAAAGCCTTAGGTGTAGCACCTTTTGACATTGTATATGGGATCTAGGAAATGATGCCACGGAATAACCTAGTGGGTCTATATAATTACATTCAAATGTATGATAAGGACATTATTGATGATATTCAAGAGAGGTTGGATGAGATAGTAAGGTTAACTAAGACTAGGAGGGAAGCTTCTCTCAAGAATCAAAATTTGCAATTACAAGTCAAGACATTCTATGATAGAAGAACAGTGAGCAAGAAATTTGAGATTGAAGATTTAGTCCTAATGTGGAATGCCAGGATTGATGATAAGGGAAAGCATGGGAAGTTTTATCCTATATGGTTAGGTCCCTATCTAATTGAAGCCATCTGAGGGGAAGACTCTTATATTTTGAAGGATTTGTCAAACAATATTCTTGAACTTCTAGTTCATGGATAATTCTTGAAGAGATATTTTTGCTAAAATACTTTTTTCTTCCATGAATAGTAGTCTAGGGTTTTTCCTGTATATTCTATGAATTATTTATATCTCTTGTATAGCCCTTGTATATTTCTTTCTTTATTTTGTTTCTCTCTCAGAGTTGTCAAGAAATTTTTTGTGTCAAGATTGTGGTCTGCTTCTCCTAGAGATTTTGAGCCCTCATGAATTTTACATGTTCATCATCCCTAGACAAAGCCAATATTGGTTATGTTTTTACCTTGTGCTTTCTTGAACATGTCTTGCTATGAATTCCTATTTCTTATTTGAAAATTAGGTTTTGGTCTTATCAAAATTGGTTAGCACTAAGAAAAGCCCTAATTAAAACAAGATTTGTGCCCTAAGTGATTCCTTTAGTTCATATGTTTTACCTTTTAAATCAAACTAGAAAATCATTTTTGAAATAATTCATTTTTTTGGGAACCTTTGAAAGATCTTTTAGTTTGTTTCATAAATATGTTGAAATAATTTTCATTGTCAAATCTTTCTGAGATCTATGGTAGTTGCCTTATTGCTATAGAAACTTGTGATCATTTTATTTCATATGATATGGCAATCAAGAAAGTACTACACATTAGACCCAATAATAGATGTTTGGTTTTAAACTAAATCATTCACACTGTCAGATATTTCTAAGATCAATGGTGGTCACTATATCACCACCAAAAAGTGTAAGTCTTTTATTAGTAGTGACATGGTGGGACCAAACCTAAAGATGGGTACTGGTATTTTTGGTTTTTCATTAATGACCTTTGTTAGCATGATGGAATGTCAGAAGTGTCAGGTGTAGTAAATAAAATACTATAACAAGAATGTTTTATCTTCACAACTTTGGATTTATTCTAAATATAAGGTGGTCATTGTGTGGCCATTGGAAATTATGAGATCTTCATAAGTAGCAACATGGTGACCTCCCATGAAATAAAAAGGTGGTCAGAACTAATTTTAAAAGATGATGCCATAGAAACCACTTGTCATAAAGAGCCCTACCAACATGTCATGATGATATCATGTCATATGCTACATGGATTCACACTCAGAAAAGGATACATGTGGATTGGAGCCATTAAATCTCTCCTAGCTTGACCATGGTCTCCATATCACTATGGAAACTTGCTTAATTTTTAGTGCATGCAACATGGTGACCAAAAGAAATTTAGAAGGACCCACCAAAATTGCAATAAAATAACCATGAAATGTGCATTTTCTAATAAACATTGCATCAATTATGGTCTCTATGTCGCATGTAGGAGTTGCTTTATGTTTACGCATAGCAGCATAGAGAGAGTGTGACATGTGTCTAAAAGCACTAGTGGGTCCAGTTAAATTTTCTAGTAGTAGAAAGAAAAGGCTTATGTGGTGACATTTGATTGGGTTGACTATCAACTTGGTTGTTTGAAACTAAATCATATTCTTGGATCATTGGATTTTTTGAAATCTATGACTTGTTTTCAAGATTGCAAGGTGATGCCACCCTATTCTTCCTTACAGTCCATTTATGAAAATTAAGGCTCCTTGTGCAAAGAAGAACTAGGAATATATTGTAGGATTTTACTGAGTTATTCTTTATGCAAACAAATTTTAGAATTTTAGAGAGCAGAGAGCCATTGGAGAATTGTTCCTTGCATGATTAAAGTTTGAAAGAATTTCCAATATCCTAGTGTGTTGTAGAATTATAGTGAATTAGTGAAAAACAACCATGTAAGTATCCAAATCCATTAGACAATAAAGAATTTTGGTATTTTGCATCATTAGTAAACATGCCTCCAAAGAAAGTTTTTTCAAAAAAAGGTCGATTATGCAAGTAGAAATATCCATGATGACTTTCTTGAATAACTTTCTAAATCCATGATTGAGTCAGCCCAGGTTGAAAAGTTAATTCCTGTGAACCCTAGGCTCAAAATTGTAGATAACTTGTATGACAAAGGGAATGGGTCAGGGATGTTACCACTTCCAAAACATGGCTTTATCTTTTTACAAAGTAGTTTTTAGAAAGAAAATTGTTTTCTCCCCATGAAAATATCTAGAATTTTGATTTGGGAAAACTAGTGGTCCCTAGTGTTTTCATGGATGCTGACCTACTCATAGAAATTTCTATGAATTATGACCTAGTAGTTAGGATAGTAAGAATATTAGATGAGGAGTGCCTGATAAGCATAAGTGCTAAAGAGATTTGAGAGGTTTTTGGTTCAGAGCCACTCTTAGATTACCATAAGACCATTGGCGAGCCAGGACTAGAAAAAGAATATTTATCTAAGAGGGATAAAGTTAGGCAAGGTGCATTGAGGGAACACTTGGGCTCAATTAAAATTTTTCTAGTGGTTATAGCATCTACTAAAGAGCCTTTTAAGAAGGAATTTTTTACTCCTAGTTCCATAGAAATATATATGACTCTGTGGAGGGTTTTTGGTGAGGATGAATACAATTTTATGCCAACAAAATTAATGTATATGATGACTCAGATTCCTTCTTTTGATGTGGATATTTTTTTTAATTTTTCATCCTATATAATAGATGAGATCCACATAGGAATAGTTGGAATTGCAAAAAGCAAGGTGGAAAAGACTTTTAACATTTATTCACTATTAATGCACATGCTCCTATTTAAGAGGGTAACATATTTTGAAAAGGAGATGATCCTAAACTTAGAATATGAAGGAGAGGCTCTGCCTATCTAGTTGTGGAGTGTAGACATGACCTGAGATGCAAAGGAGGCCAATTTTGTTAGATTTGATAGATATTTTGCATCAAGGTTGAGAAGCCTCTTATTAAGTGACAATCCCAAAATCCCAAAGGTATTGTTGGATTTTGTTAGGATGGACAATCCTTCTAGATTAAAGTATCTATAACTCAAAAAATATCATACCATACCCTATTTCAATTATTTTTAGGTTTATGGCTTCCAAGGGACTCCTCATGTATTTCCCTACCAAGTATCTCTAAAGGTAGGGATAACTAAGATGTTATGGCAGATAGGTGGGTTGGAAGAAGCTTAGTTGGTTGGTAGATCTAGAGGCTCACTTTTTCCAACTTGTACTATGGATCACCATTTTGTTATCAATAAGGTTGGTTGGGTATATTTGTATAAATTTTTGGATCAGTACAAGATGGCTATATCTCACCCCCATTTTTGTGATACTAAGAGATTTTTTGATATGTTTAGGCAAAGAGTTAATGTTGGTTCAAAAGATCATGAACCTTACTTCCCCAAAGATATGATAAGGAATGACTTCTCTCTACTAGAGGAGGAGATCAAAAATAAAAAATGGAGAGTTTGATCCAGAGTTTTGGAATTCATTAATTATTTTGATAATAACTATAAGCCTCTAAAGGATGCAAAAATAGAGGTAGATAGGTTGAATAAATAAATGACCACTTTTCCTGAAATTATGGAGGTCATGAATGAAAATAAACTATTCTTTATTAGTTCCTTCCATGAAAAGGCTAGAGAAGTTATGAGGAGGCTATCATTTACTCCTATAGTAGGATCAGGGTAGTTAATTATTCAAATGAGACATAGTTATAGTGTGATTCAGAATAAAAATGCTAATGTAGATAAGGGAAAAATAATAATGGGATCAACCAGTGTTTTCTTGGGGAAAGACCAAATGAGCCCACACCCAAGAGGCAAAGAGTGGAAAAAGAACAAGCACCTTAAGCTGAAGTATATTTGCCCACCTAGTCCCCATTACAAATAGGTGATGAGCAACTTACTATGGAGTAGGTGGAACAATTAGAGTTCCAAGGGGGAGTTTTCATCACTATAATAGAATTGGACGAAGGAAATTTTTAGGAACCTCTAATTCCAAGCCTTGAGTTAAAAATGGTAGACTATAGAGGAAAGGAGTTGGACCCTATGATGGAATAGGTTAGCCATGAATTTATTGTTGGTGATAATTTTGTCAAACCTAGAGCCTTTTACCAATTTTCTTGGAGAACAAACATTGGAATGTTTGAAGAAAGATGCAATAAGTTTAAAATAGAGCATCCTAAAATGGAAGAAGAAAACATACAAAATCAGATAAAAGAAGAGATGATGCAAGAATTCAAGAGCTTGACCCTTGAAGAAGGGAGACAAATCATAAAAGCATCTACGGTTTTGCTGCTACTAAACTGGGATACTATAGATGCCTTGTTCTTTAATTTTTCTACAAATAAATTGAGTGTAGTGAAAAAGGGGAGGAAAGAAATGAAAGGTGCTAAATTTAATGAAGACAATGCTGCACTAGTCATTTGGTCAATAAGGAAAGGATCCAAGACTGACTCTTCCCAGCTTGATGATATTGTCTTGATAGGCAGCCTAATTGTAAAGAGAGTTGAAGAAACTACCACTAAAGAGGTAGCAGATCTATGTCTTGGATCAACCAACCTCACCTTAGCCACAACCTAGAGAGACAAGAGAGAAAGAGTAGAGCTATAAGAAAATTTTGAGAAAGTCTTGGTTGCATGCAATAAAGAAGTTCAAAAGAGGATTGAACTGGAGAATAAAGTGATGGGATGATCCACCAGGCCAAGAATCACATATCCTCACCCACCACTGGAGAATTTTAAATCCACTACTCTAATTGAAATCCTAGACACATCACAAAGACCATAGTATTATACTATAGAAGATTTTGAAGAGGAAAAGAGTAAATTGTGGACATTGCATGTAGAATTAGAAGTTCAATATGAAGATATGTTCAGGGGAGCTATCATGTATTTAGTAAATAAAATTGATTGGGCATCTTTTTATGAGAAGCTAACAAAGGTATTAAATACATGGGAAGAGCTTAAAGTAGGTTGTGATGATCTTAAGCCAATTGTCAACAAATGGATTAAAAGAAATAAGGATGTTACTCTTCTATTTTTTCTATTATTTTTTCATCTAATCAACATATAGAGAAAAATCGTGATTTAAGCAATGATATGTCAGATTTTGATGATAAAAGAGTTACATTGCAAAGGAGAATCATAAGCTATCTTGACAAGTATAAGAGTGTCAATTTTGAACTGTTTCCACATGCTATAGACAAAAAGGATAAGCTGAAAAATAAAGATGAATGGGCCTAGAAAATTAATGATTTATTATGCCTATGAATGAATAAGGTAATAAATGAAAAACGAAATGCATGGTGGGCAGCCATGACTGAAGAACTTGTGAAGATTTAGTTATTCCTTGATTCTTCAAGACAAGATTTTATTGAGATTGACAAAATTAGAGTATGTAATGAAAAAATAGAATGATATTCTATATTTTGATTGGCCATATGACATACTTTTTGACAAGTGAATATCAGATTTAATTCATGCAAAGAAGTTAGAATTTGGTAAAATTGATGATGAAGAGATGGAACAAGATGAAGTGCAAATAATTGACACATTAGTAAAAGTAGAAGAGGACAAGGAAAAGAAACCAATTTTAGTTACTAGAGGGGAGCTTCAAAGTGATGACTTGGCAATAGAGCAACCAAGGGTGATTGTCAATCTATTAGTTCAAGAGTGTACGAATGGAATATTTCAAGTCCACCTTAGCTTGCAAGTACAAGAATAAGGCCCCTTGCATGTAGAATTAGTGATCACACACCTTGAAGGTGAATAACAACAACAAGAGCAATCATGACATCCTTTTGGAAATAAAGGATGTAGCAAAAAGTAGTCCCACTAAAGAATATTCATGATGAAATACATTCTATTGAACAAGATTTGTGCCTTTTATGATAAGTACAATGTAAATATATTTTCTATCTTAATGATAGCTTTCATTTCTCTATGCCTAAAGCTTGTTGCATCTCATACTATATAAGTGAGATTCCAAGGCTAGAGAAAGGGTTCGAGTTGTTACATAATTTTAGTTTTACTAGTTGTTTTCTTGTTTAGTCTTGATGCAAACTTTATGATGTATTTTCTCTACAATTATCTGAGGATACATTGATGTTACAGGATCTTGATGACTTATCTTGAGTTATTTTGAGTTCTATTACAATTTTAATAAAAATTTCAAAGGAAATTAATATAAAGATGAGTTGTTTTGATATATTTTCTTCCTAAATCTTGTCTCCAATTTTATTACCTAGTAATCTTGAAATTGCATAAGAAAAGCTTGTTTAATTATATGTAATTATGTTAAATTGTATATCATTTTCACTATTTCTTTGAATTCAATGAATTAGATAAATGCTTCAGTGAAAATGATAGGATCTCCATGGTAATAGTGAGGATGTATGTAAGAATGAGTTTTAGTGAGAATTACTACTAATATTGATTGTAATGTAGTCAATTATGTCCATAAATTGGGTAGACTTTGAATGCCAATGGATGAGGCACTGATCAATTAGTGCAATCTTCATATGAGGAAACCATGAATAAGAATCAAGCTTAATTTCAAAATCAATTTTCCTTTAATGTTTGAAGAATATCAAAGCTGGTCAACACTTGTTTACATTTAATTTTTGAGTCTTACTTGGCTTCTATTTCCTAGAGTTACTTGTAAATCCAAGAAGAATTGTGACCAATCTACTATAAGGGATGTGTATTGTTAAAGAATGTCATGGAATGAGTGAAATATGTATGTAGTATCATGTTATAAATATTTCATCCCTCAAGTGCACCTGCCTTGGTTTTTTAGAGCCTAAATATTAGAAAATATTTTTGATTTTGTTGAAGTTGGGTCTAGATTTGAAGCACAGATACCTGTTTATAGGAATTATCTAATCCTTGAGCTGTTGTGAGATTTTTTATCTTGCTATTAATTATTTTGTTGCTTAATAGTGTAAAAACACCAATAGGTAGATCATCCCCCATTATACAATTAATTATATGTCATGACGAGGATGATAACATGATATGCGCACTTGCCGCATGAACATTATTCAATCATTGGCAGTCTTGTATCACCCAAAAATATTTCCTTTTTATTTTTAAAATTTTCACTATCCAATGGTGTATTTTTATTTATTTTAGATTACAATCAATCTAGCATGCTCATTTTACTATGTGATTATTATGTCATGATCTTGGCATAATGAAATTCCTATGTATAGGTTTACAACTTGATCTAATTTTTCTAGATGAAGTTATCAAATAAGATTGGTCTTGTCACATTCTGGCTTTCCTATACTAGTGACTAGGTTGGCAAGATTTAGCTTGCGATGGAGATTCATGAAGTATGATGTATGTTGGAACATTTTTCTATATTGTAATATATATTATTTATCCTCTTGTATTTTCACAAGGCATGATGCATTCATATGGGGGTTATTCTTATGAATTTTGTCTTGACCTATCTATTTGTAGTATGTCTCCTTTCTTGTGAGATTTAAAGATTGGATAAGCCAATTTATGGCTAGTGATCTTGTATATAATTAGGCTAGAGGTTCTAGATTTACACAGTACAAATAGGTAATTAGTAACTTCAAAAAAAAAACTACTAATTAAAATATTAATCTCCAAACAATAAATCATATAACCAATGCTAATAAATAAAATATAACAATAGTAAACCACCACACAATCATTATGCCTAGAAAAATGATTTTGGTATCATGGTAACCCTTGTTAGAAAGTGAAAACAATGGTGGGGATGATTCCCATAAGCTTACTAGTGAAGTAAATATGTTTCCATGTTAGGATCACATAACTACCCTTTCTAAAGGGTCACCCGATTAGGAGTAACTTATGCCTTTCTAGAAGTACAAAAATATGTACTAGGATCTACCTTGTTAAAGGATTTAAACTACTCTTTTAAGATCTCAATTCTTTATTTCACAAATTTTTATTGTTGTAACTATTAGTAAACAAAAAAATCACTAATCTAGATATGGGCTCCTTTCCTATTAAATGAAATTACTTATTTTATCTTTCACTTGACTATTCTATTTACTTCTCTACTTTTTAACCTAATTGAAACCTTCAAACACTTTACATTATTCTCTATTCACTATTTTCCTAATATTAAGAAAACCTTGTTTAAGAATTATTTGGTTAGGTATAAAATTTTCCTCTTAATCCTAACCATTTGTTCAAATCATATATTTTTTGCCCAATTTCCTTAACCAATTCACATATCTTGATATCTCAATATGATTTATCATGATTATGTCATCCTTTAAGTGAATTTTCCCATTAATTACTTAGAATAGTCAAAACATACTACCTTTCTTAATGCACCACTTAAATACTGCCTTATATTGATTGAACAATTGAGATGATGTCAAATCATCATCTCATAACCTTTAGTCTTGATTACCACATCATCTAATAGGATCTCTCATACTATACATCACAATGATCTTGAATCTTTTAACTATCTTCAAGTGTTCTTCATTTTCTTTATTTCTAGAATAACTCAATTTGTTTCAACTAGTCAACCAATTGGGTTCATTACTATATTTGGACCTGCATTGCAATAGTAGGCTATTGAAATTATGATGGTTACCCATTTCCCAAGTGATAGAACAATGAACTGGCTCTCATCAAATGGGCATCATACTTTTTCTATCACAAATTGCGATGACAAGTGTATCCATCATAATAGTGATGGATAAAACTTTTGTAAATTGGAAGAAGGAAGTGAAAAGAGTTCATTTTCATGACACCACAATTGTGATAGTATGACATCATAGTTATGATGTATTGAGCTTCAAGTCCATCATCATAATTGCAACATCAATGCAACACCTACTTTGTGGAAGTGACATTCATCCATCAAGACTAGGCATCATAATAGTGATGCTCTTGCAACATATGTGCTATGTAAGTAACAACTAGCCATCAAAATAGACCATTGCAATTGCAATGACTAGTCGAATTATTAAAAAATAATTTTTTTCTTATAACACCTAGGTTTCTTCTATTGTTAGAGAAGCTTCAAGTGTTGTCTCACACGGAGATATGTCTCAGAGTTCTCTTTCCAAAAGGGACTAGGTGACATGGACAAATGTGCCATTGAAAGGACACCTTCAATGAAAAGAAATGTGTTTATAGAAATTGATTGGTGTAATTTAAGTGAGTATTTTTTAGTTAATAAGAATTCTTCTAATCAATTTGGGCTACAATATAGTTTGGGAGTAGATTTTTCATGTGAAGTTGCAAATGATGGAGTCTTACCATAGGTTTTCCTCAACAACAAATGTTGTTGATTCAACTAGTCATGACAATCCTTTTCCAAACACAAGATTAGGGTCCCTACATGAAATAGAAATATTACAAGGATTCAAAATGGGGAAGACTTACACAATAAAAATAAAGCCTATAGAGTGTTGAGAAATGGATGTTGGAAATACAAATGGGAAACATATAGGGGGTGGGGGTAAATTAGAAGTTCAAACTTTAATACTTAAAAAAACTTTTACCATTCATTAGATGCATGCAAAAACTAGAATTAAATGTAAATAAAATGCATCAAACATATAATCATACACATACACTTGACACCTAATATGATTACCCATAAATCCTCCAATGAGAAGGTAAAACTGGGGTGGGGATGACACCCACAAATTTTCACTACTACAACAATAAAGTGTCACCTATTAAGGTTACACCATGTGAAAGTCCTACATTTTTAAAGGCTTACAAAGGATTGCTAGATAGATCCTACCCTGTTAAAAGATTTTGAAAATCCTATTAGAAGTGTGCCTAGTTAAAGGACTTTTAGAACATTCACTTGGAATGTCACCCTATTAAAGGATTTCACAATGACTATTAAGTCAACCTTAGTCCAAAGGATTTCACCTTGCTAATACAATTGTTAGAAAGTGACAATAGAATGTTTGATCTAGTAACTTACAACTTTGTCTCACTGATTTCAAATCTCAATTCTATCCATCTTGATCCTTTTTTATCTGATTTACAAACACTAAGTCTTCAATCCTCTATTTTTAAAACTAATTATGCAATTCTTTCACTCTTCTAAGTCACTTTGAATGCTTTCTAATAAATTCACCCCTTTCCTTCCTTTAATTCTTTGCTCACATCACTTCCTTATTCATACCAAATTATGGGGTTTTGTCTTCCTTATAAAGACTTTGGTGGCTTAGGGTTACGTATGAATTTGTGGCTGAGATTCATCCATTTTGCCATTCAACCTTTCCAATTTTTTAATTGGTTTCATGTTGATTGCATATGAAAACTAAATAGATTTACTCTTATCTTTTAAAGCTTCGAGATCTATCCAATAGTTACCATCCAAATGGTTTACATAGTTGTTTGTGTCATTACAAACAACTAGGTCCATTTTGTGTTACTCAAAACTTGATAATACTAATGTTCAACACTTACTATAATTATGTCTTGCTCAACACTTGAACTTACTTCACATCAACTGTTCACTCAACACTTGAACTTGCTTGGCATCAACTATTCACTCAGTACTTGAACTTTCTTGGTATGGTCTATTTGCTCAGTACTTGAGTGACTCAGCACATGAGTGACTTGGCATCTATACATATTATACTTGACATGTATTAGTAGCTTGGCATGAACTTAGTAAATATCTTAAGTTTTTTGACACTCAATTTTCAAAACCAAACTAAGATAAAAAAATCTCCCCTTTGACGTGAGTGTCAAAGACACTTAACTGTATATAAAAAATCTAATGTCTTCAAGTATTATATACATAGTTTGACATATATACAAAACTTCAAAATTTTCAAAACTCTATAAGAGACTCATATACCTCAAAATTTTGCTTCTCTGAGTAGATTTACTCCATGTTAATACTCTCTATTTTCAAAAGTACTAACACTATATTTTCTATATACTCTATTTTTTCCATTTTGTTGTTTGCTCTCTCTTTTGTTGTTTTCTCCCCCTTTTTCAGTTATCTCCCTCTTACACTCTTTGTCTCCCTCTTTATTCTTTATTATCTCCCCCTTTTTGACATTAATGTCAAAGGGTCTATACACTAATTATGTATTTGTCCAAAAAGTTCTTGTGGACTTCCATTATAATCTTCAAAGTAGAATTCCATTTGTCTAATTCAACATCTAAGGACTTTATTTGGATGGTTGTCTCTACTGCAAGGTGAACTAGTCCATCCAATGTTGAAAGATTGGGATCTTTCTTTAATACTATTTCTGCAAATGCTAATTCCTTTTAGAGTATTTCCATATGAGGGGTAAGGGAGGCTTGTATATTAATCAACTTGGCTCTTATATTAGCCTCTTCTACTATTAACATAGCTAGTTGATTTTGTGTTTGAAGCACCGAATTAAAATGCTTCTGACTCTGAGCTAGATTTTTGGGTAGTTGCATACCTAATATCTTCAAGTTTCTTTCCAGATTTAGAATTCTATGGCTCATTTCTTGTGTGAAGAGTGTGAGAATGAAGAAAGTGAAGAAAGTGAGAAAGTGAGAAAGTGAAGAAAGTGAAGAACAGGTGACTAATTGTGTGAAGAGTGTGTAAAGACTAGTGATAGTGCTATTTCACCAAATATTTTCTCATTAACTTTCTCTTGAAATTTCTTTCAGACCATTCCATAAGTTTAACATTAGTATCCTATTCTTCATTAGTCACCTGTTTAACAATTTTTGGTAGTTATTCTAATATAGGTTTAGATTCATTAGGTTCTTGCAAGCTAAAATCATCCAAAAAGATGTATTTGATCTCCAATAGTACTTGCCTCTATTTTTACTCTTTCCCAAGTATTTCTTGATTCTTCTTTCTCTCTAATGCTTCTTGCATTATATTTATCTATTCTATTGTCATGGTTGCATAGTCATATTTGGGTACACTATTTCTTCATCTAAAAGAGTATCACCATAGTGAAATATCTTAGCAACCTTTATTGAGTTGGAGCTTGGTGTTGAAATCTGCAATGGTATTGCATTTATGCTTGGCCTCTGAAGGACTTTAGTAGGAGTGCCAGATGCTGTTAAGTTTACCATTATTTGTATTGATTCTTGCTCATTCTCCTTGGGTGTGTCCTTTTCTTCATCAAATCTTCCTTTATCAATTACAATTAATTGTGGTGCACCTTGTGTTTGTGCATTAGGTACAGAAACATTTGTCTGTCTTACTTGTTCTATTGTAGGCTCCTTTGCCTCTGTAGTTTGAGTTGTATAAACTATATCAACTTTTGTAGATTTATCATCTGATTGTATTAATGGTTGAACACTAGTAGCTGTAGGGATGGAAGAAGGTGGCTCTTGTGTGTTCACCTTTTCCCTTGTTATATCAGCTATTACTTTTCGAAGTTCATCCACATAGACCAATAAAGGATTTTCAAATAATCTTTCTTGTAATGTGGATTGGTCAAGTATCTCTTTTAAATCCTTTATAGTTAATGGATTAATGGTCTGAGGTGAGCCACCAGGAAGATCTTTCACTATTATGGTTTTTGTAGGTGTGTTTGTATCATGTGGAGGACTCATTGCTATAATTTGTGTGTCTTCCACACTCTATTCTATTTGTTGCTCATTAGTTTTTTCCATCTCATATTTCTTTTGTTGTGTCCCCTCCATAGTCATGTATTCTTTTTCTTTTTCTATTTCTTCTTCTTTGTCCTCACCTTCTTCCTCATTATTTCTTCCTTCAAAGGGATCTTCTTCTCCTTCTTTAATAGTTGTCAATTCATATATTAACTTCCACATTTGGGTGGATTCCTTGACAAAATCCTCAATATTATTTTTCAAAATGCTAAAAGCTCTATATTTAGGTACAAATTGGTTTCCATACTTCATTTTTACTTTGGTAAATTTTCTCCTTGTTAACTCTGGCATCACTTGTGCTAATGTTGATTCCTTTATTTCTTTTTCAACATCTAGGCAATGATGTGACTTATTACCAATAATGGTGTACCATTCCTTTGGCATTGTGTTATTAAATTCAAGAGGAGTGTTCTTGAATTTTGCCACCATGGCATATACTGACTCTTCTATCATGTTTTGGTCTTCTCTACCAAGTTTTCCAAATTCAATGTTTTTTAATCCTATCAAATCTACATTTTCTCTGAGATTATCACAAATATTTTCAAGATCAAATTTAGGAGCATGATTTACCATTCTAAATTGACTTGTGTCCTTAGACTCTATCTTCTCATCATTTGTCTCTAGTTGTGCTATCTATTTTCTTCTTGATTTCTTTTGTAATGGACTAGCCTATTCAGTAGCATTAGTTTTTTCTTTTTCTTGCTCCTTGGCTTTTTGAGTAGTTGCCTTTGTAGTGGCTCTTGTTGCTGGAGCTATAGGATTTGTTGCACTTGGTTTTGTAGTCTTCTTTACCTTGGTTGTGCAATAGGCTATGTCTTGGCTTTTCTTTTCTTTGGTTATGGCTTTGTCGGTGCTTCCTCAGCTTCTTCTTCCTCTACACCTTCTTTTTGATCTTCAGCCATGCCTTAGGTTAAAGAAAGAGGTTCTTAACCTTGTACCTCTTCTTCCTCTTCATCATCTTCATCATATTCTTCAATATTATCTCCTGCACCTTCTCCAAACTTAGCCTTCAGTTTCCTCACCATTTTGTCCTTTTTCAAAGTTGAGGCTATCTTCATTTCCATTTCAACCTTTGAATTCACAATATCATAATTACCAAAAAATTTGGTAGTCTTATCAACTTCTTTAGAAAGTAGTGCAATGATAGCATATGAGGCTTTATCAATATTAATTTCATATCCTAAAGGCCTTAACCATTTGACTCTAGGTACTATAGCCTAGATGAAAGTATAGTCAATGTCGACAAGGAAACACATTTCATTGTAATGTTTCTCTACTTGGGAAACAAGATTTATTAACGTCTATTTCATGGACTTCTTGAAGTCTTCAAAATATCTAGTCATTACTAACTCAATATTTCCCCCATTTGTTCAATATACTTATTGATTTGCACAACAATTGACTTGTTGGTCTTCCACCCTAATTAGCCAAAAGATGGGAAATCATTTTACACATAGAAAAATATACATACCAATATTGACCCAAAATCACATTGAGCACTCTTTGACTTTCTTATTGCTCCTAGGTTCTCCATTATTTACTGTAGTTGGACTTATACAAGATCATAGGTATGATCTTTCTTAACAATATTATAGCCTACATCATCTGCTATACAGGGAACACTATTTAGTCTGCTTGACTAATATAATTTATGTGATATGACTCAAATATAAAAGTCAAGAAGTGGATCTGATAGTGTCAATAGTCATTCCATGCTTGTTCCACTTAGCCCCTATGTTTCTCTGAATTATCTCTTTAGAATCACTTCTCAATGTCTTGGGCCAATCTAGGGTTGGGTATCTAGTTGTTGACATATCAGTCAAGTTTGTTATTAGTGACACACACTTATTTAGATTTTGTAGAGATACCAATCTTGTTGAACAATTTACAGTCTTTGCCATATAATTCCGTTGCAGTTGGAGTTCTGCAAGATCATAGGTATGATCTTTTTTGACAATCTTATAGCATACATCAACTGCTATACAAGGAACACTATTTAGTTTACTTGACTGATAGTGAACACTAGTTAGGGAACACTATTTAATCTTAAATATCTTAAACTTCTCAAAAGTTTTAGATTTATCTTTAGAAATATTGCCCACATCATTCTAGTGAAATCATCAACAGAAATCATAAAATACCTTTCATTGTAGAATCCTCTTGTTCTAGAGGGACCACTTAGATCCATGTGAATGATCTCCATCTTCTCTATGGTAGCAAACTTCTTTCTAAGAAATGATACTTTCTTCTGCTTAGCCAAAATAAATTATTTACACACAACATTAGTAGGGTTTGTAATCTTAGGCAAGTCTCTAACTACAAAATTGGTACTAACCTTCATAATATTATCACTATTTATATGATAGAATCTTGTATGCCACAACTAACTGTTATCCACATTAACTACCAAACATGTCATTTCAATAGGATTCAACTAAAATACATTATCTCTAGCTCTACTTCTAGTTCCAATTAGCTTACCATCTCTATCTTTGATAATGTAGTTCTTCTTAGTGAACTACAACTGATAACCCTTGACCACCAACTTTCCAACACTTAACAACTTATGATTCAATCCATCAACAACATAAACATTACTAGTGTTAGTTTTACCATCAAGAGTAATGGATCCAATTCCTATTATGTAATAGGCTGCATTGTTACCAACTCTAAAAATGACTCCATCATGATTCTTGAACTTAACAAACTTAGTCATATCACCAGTCATGTGATGTGAACAACCACTATCAATTATCTAGTCATATTTCTATTTCACTTGTCAAATTAGAGCTCTTTCTTCTCTAATCTCTCTATCAAGATCATCTTCCTTGATAGCTACAAATCCCAATTCATCATCACTTTCACTTTGACCTTTCTCTTTAGATTCTTCATCTTTATTTGCATACAAATAATCTCTATCTCTATCTCTTCTAGATTTTCATAAATTCATCGCAAGTCTAACATTTAAAGATTTTCTTACCATGCTTTTCTCTTCTCACAAGATGGGCTATTCCTTCTTCAATCTTCTTGTCTTCATCAGATCTACTGCTACTAGAAAAATCTCCCTATGTGTTTGCACTCCTTGTAAGATTAGGTCAAATGTTCAAGGACCTAGAAGTTGTTTTGAATCTTGCTAGATCTCTAGACTATCTCAGATCTACTTCTATTGATTCTAATATTCCAATCCATGTTTCCTTTATGAAATCATTAGTGCAAGGCATTACTAGCTAAATAATCTAAGCTACTTTCTTCAATGATGATGTCAAACTTTTCAAGATCTTCCACATAATTTCATCTTCTTCTTTGGTTTCATCATGAGAATAAATTCCTACAATAATTTCTACTATTTTGCAAATATAACTTCAAAAAAATCATCTTCCATCATTTTAGCATCTTGAAATGCACATAGTCAATTCTTTAATCTTATTCTCTTTGCATGATCATCACCTTCAAAAGTAGATTCTAATATTTTCCAATTTTCATAAGAAGTTCCAAGTGGTTTCACCTAATTGTATTCATTCTCTAGAAGAGTGGTAAATAAGGCTTCTATTTCTCTTATGTTATTCATAAATAGATCTCTTTCATCTTCACTACATTCTTCTAGCTTTTCTTCTTCAATGATTATCTTCTTACTCTTTGTCAAGATCCAATATCCTATTCCCATACATAATAGATGATTCTTCATCTTCTTCTTCTAACTATCATAGTTGGCCCCAATCAAATCAAGGACTATCCTTTCTAAAATTACCTGTCATAGATCTCCCAAAAAATTTAACCTTATCCTTCAAGGACCTAAATCTTTGATACAAATTTTTAGAATATATAGTCCACTAATAGAACTGAGAGGGGGTGGGGGGTGAATCAATTATCCAACTAATATTACAATTATCAACCTTAAGAAAACTTAACAATATGAGTAAGATAAATTGAAACCACAATAAGGTACTCATACATAATAACACTAGATATCTTAACTAGGGAAACCCTTGATCAGAGGGAAAACCTCGATGAGGATGGTACCCATGAGATGATATAGTAATATAAATATTCCTTCTTAGAGGATGGACACTATTAGGAGTATATGAATACATTTAGTACATATGAGTCCCATTTAGGGGACTTAAAATCCCTATTAGGAGATTCCAACTCTATTAGGAGTTGTGCCAACCCTATAAGCAATTGTGGAAGATAGTTGGACCTACTACCCAAATAGCTTCAAGGGAAAGACCATTGAACCCACTATCTAGATAATATTTGTATTATTCCTTGTAGAGTAATATAATTGTATTTTTCTATTCCTATTTCTTTCTTTTTCTTGTCAACTAGACTTCTTCTCCTTATGATCTTGTAATTAGATCATAAATCTCACATCTAATAATCTCTTGGATTGCTTACATGCATTCAATAAGCACTCTACTTCCTTTCACACTTTTCACTTATTGCAACAAAAGATATAGTTATAAACAAGGAAACAATCTTTCCTTTATACCATATCTTCATAGTAATTCCTTGAGTCACCCTTGAGGCTTTCCCAATTAATTATAATAAGATAATTAATTAAAATTACAATAGCAATGTCAGCTCACAGTCTATATAAAACTTTACATGTGTTATACTAGGGCTCATGCACTCATTGACATCACCACATGACTATTCCTTACCACTACTAGATTGTGCATCTTCTTACTACATGCCATATGTAATCTAGCAAACAAATTGTTGAGATAATGGGTGTTGCAAACATTGCATAATATTTTTATATTGTATTATTTTATTTTATTATGTAATGTTGCATCTAGATGGATGTGCAACATTGAAAGATTCCCATGGGATATACTTGATGAGTTGTATTGTAACATTGTGATAATATTTGATGTAATTATTTAATATTGGAGAAAAGAATTAAATTCCCAATATTAAATGTGGGATCAGTGGGTTAGGTAGTGCATGGTTTTAGGATATGGTTTATTTAATACCACTTGGTGTTTTTGTGGAACTTACTACTATATAAGTAGCCACAAGGGTAGTTGTTGTGTGTGAGAAAAGGAAAGAATCGAGTGGGACAAGGCTTGACAGGTTAGCCAAGGGAGCATTTGTGAAAGATGGAAGCATGGCATGGGATGTGTGGATTCATGCTTGTTCACATGGATTGCTTGGTGGTGGCTATGGCTTTGAAGCCTTCCATGGTTGTATTGCAATGGTATTTTTGTTGAATAATGCATGGTGATGGATGCTTTTGGAGGCTAAGATTTTTCCTTCAATGAGGGTTTCCAAGGGTATATCTTATGTCACATTTTTGTGGGTATGTTGTCTATTCTCTTGCATGTGGATTTAAGTTGCATATTTATTTTAGATCTATTATGGGTTAGGTGGAAATGGTTATATAATTTCTTGCAAGTTTCCTTACAAGTGGTATTAGAGCTATTGTTTTATTGTTGTAACTCTAGATTAAATCCATGGGAATGCATTAGAGGATAAAAGAAAGGGCAAGATATATGAGCCATTTATTATAGATCTTAGGGTTTTGGGTTTGCTATTATGATGGGATGTTAAAAGATTTGGGCATGTGAAATTTTTGGACAAAATATTTTTTGGATGTTTCATTTAAATGAGGAATTTTAGGGGTAGCTTGCATAAATGACCTTCTAAGTAAAAATAGACCTCACCATTGGCTCTGGGTCAATGTTTGATATATAATATGCCCTAGTTTAGCCATGTTCAGAGGAAATAAAAGGGTTTTTTGGTTTTAGTTCATGATGGCCATCAAATTTAATCTCGTTAGAATTTTTGTCACAAAAATATATATGAAAAATTGCCGTGAAAGTAGTAAAAAGACTATCTTAGTAAAATGGCCATAACTTTCTTTTAGGATATTAGATTTTACAGTTCTCACTGTCATTGGAAAGCTAATTCAGAGCACTACAACTTGCTATAGGTTTGGTTTTGTGATTTTGATAATTTTTTAGGCTTTAAGAGCCCTAAAATTAGATGCTATTTATTTTTAGCATAGATTAGGGCATAACTTGGGCATACGAAGTTAGATTTTGGACTTTGAGTAGTCAATAGAAAGCTCTTGGAGAGCTCTACACATTGGTTTAGATATGGTGTAGGTTTTTCATGATTTATTTGTTGATATATTCATATGAATAGTTTATGTTATATATTTTGACTATGGTAACATTATTAGTTTATGGCATTGGAGATTTGGATTTGATGTCATTATATACTTAGTTCATATTTTAGATTGGTCTCATAACGATATAGTTATCAGTGTTTGGTTTGGACATGTATGATTATTTATTGGATCTACAAGTTGTGCAGTGTTGTAAGTAGTCTATACTTACAAGTTTCATTTATGAATTGGTTATGGGTTATCTTTGCCCATTGATCTTTCATTTATTGATGCATATTCAGATTGGTGGCTTGGATTTGGGTTGTCTATGCCCTAAATCACACGATTTGTTAATTTTTTTCCTTCATGTAGAAGGGATGAGATGTTGTTACCAGGTATTGTCATGGTGGAGGATTGTGTTTGACTATTTTATGGTAATAGGTTGAGAGCCAGATGCTTGGTTCATGGATGTGATCATAGTGCCATAGATTTTGGAATGACATGATTGGATATATAGGTACTGTTGGAAATATTCAAGATATGACAAGTTACTGAGAGGGGAGGGGTGAATCAGTAACTTTTAAAATTTCAAACAATAAAACTACATACTGATATATTCACCATTCATCCAAGTAACCTACTGTAAGCATGAAACAAAATCATTTGCAACACTTGAACACACAGATTTGGTGACCCAGAAACCTTCCAAATAGAAAGTAAAACTGGGGTGGGGATGAAACCCACAAAGCTTCATTACTGCAGTATGAAGTTGGCCGGTTAAGGCTTACAATGACCACTTCTGGTGATTTTCCCTATTAGGAGCACAAAGGATTGCTAGATCCACCTTGTTAGAGGATTTACAAACATACAATAAAGTATGCACTCTATTAGGAGATTTACAAAAGACTGTTAAGTCTACCTTGTTAAAGGATTTACAAAAACTGATTCACCTGTTAGAATGAAATAGTGGATCTGATTACAACTGATTGCTGATAAGATCTGCTATGCTCTGATTCACCTTGATGTGATAGATAAAACTTTTCTGCTCCAAAACTTGACCTTGCTGAATACCTTCACAACTTAGCACACATACTTTCGCACACATGTATTTCTTTCACACTTTCACATTTTCATTCATTACCATTACATTTGAATGATACAATACATTGCATATATATACCATCCAAATAAACAATACATGCAAGGTCGGCCAAAACAAAATGTGCAAATCTCTTATACAAAGTCGGCCCAAGGTAAAAACTCGGGTTCACTGAACTGACTCGGTGTCCTTCTGATACTCGGCGTCCACTGCGTTACTCGACATCGTCATGCACTCGGTAGAAGTGAAGGCACGGTCCATACTAAACACTTCGAGTAGTTCTGAACTCGGTAACCACTGGAGACTCGGTAGAAGAGATGTCACTCGGTGAACACTTCTATTTGAACTGTAGCTTGATGATCAAAGGAAACACTCGATAGAACCTTGTGACTCGGTGATAGTTAGTTTCCTTGATAACCGTCTGAGCTCAGTAAAATTAATTTCCTTGATAACCTCAGGAGCTCGGTTATCATGAAGTTCTCGGTCAATACTAAGTACATCTTCACTCGGTCAAAACTGATTCCTTTCTTTACCTCAAACACTCGGTAAACACTAGCTGCTTTGTTTACCTTGATCACTCGGTAAACACTGACTTCTTTGTTCACCTCGATCACTCGGTAAACACTAAGAACTAGGTAAAGCTTGGCTTACAAAGGAATGTCCGGTGAGAGCTCGGTAAGCATTCAGAATCCAATAAGTGTTGTAACTAATGAAAAAAATGTATCATAATGCCAACAGGTACATCCTTGATGTTCATTGGTTTGTATTTATAATTTAGTTATGGTGGTATATCTTCTTAGTTGATAATCATGGTTATTTGGTTTCTTTTAAGGAGCTCATGATGTGCACTTTGAGTTCTTTGATGGTTTGATGCCTTGGTTGATTCTCATGGTTAGAGGATGGTGTTTTCATCATGATGTCATGGATAGCTTGGATACACCATTTAGTGGGAGCTTGTGATAGTGATGGGGTGACAATGTAGGATTAGTTCCTGGTTTGGTTTGTATCTTCTTAGTTTGCAGATCTCGATTTCACTTGGTACTGACACTTTGGTTGTGTGAGTGTAGACATGGAGGATCTTCATGTAGAAGATGGATTTTATATGATGCCATAAGTGACTTGGTATCATGGTTGAGTGGGACTTGTTGGCATTGATATATTTATTGAGTGTTTTCAAATGTTGGTGGTTTGTCTTAGATCCCATTGTTGCAAAAATGTCTTTGACATTTGCATGGTGGACTTGTTATCTTCATGGTGTGTGAAGATGGTTAGATTTTGAGTACTTGTGAAGTTCTTGGTTATCTTCATGGTGTGTGGAGATGGTTCTTCATCGTATGTAGAGATGGTTGCGTCTTGAGGACTTACAAGATTTTTAGTAAAGGTGTGGGTTTATGCTTTCATTTGGCATGTTATCCTTGGTGTTAGGATGGTTTCATTTTTATGTCATGATATACTCTTGATACGTGTTTAGAGTTGTGACCTGTTATAGTATGTTCATATGGAGCATGTTATCTCTTTGGTTGAGATGGTTAGATAATGTTGTCATGTTTATATTCCTGAGGCCATGGTTGAAACTTTGACATTGATCTTGGTTTAGTTTCTTGGTATTGAGTATACTGATCATAAGCTAGATACTTTATTATATTGCTATGTTGCATTTAGAGTTGGCATGGATTGATTGGTTATAGGTGCTCATGGATACTTAGAGATGATGGTGATGCTAATTTATCTTGGATTAGAGAAGTATTTTTTGGGACAATTGATGGTTTTAGTAGGAAGTCCAAGGGGAAATCACTTGATATGGACTTGAGAGGAGATTGTTCTTAGATGAGTCTTGGTTGGAGACTTGGGTATCTTGATGAACATTCTCATTCCCCACTCTTGGTCTACTCTATGGTTTGCTACTTGAGAGGTATGGCCCATTTTTTCTCTTAGTTGCATTATATTTATACTTATCTTTCATGGATATAGATCTTGAGATATGGTAAATGAGTTAGTTCTAGAGGGTTCATTTGAGAGATGGTTTTTCATTGGTTATCTCCATTTGCATATGTTTTTATGTTGGTTGAGTTTGGGAGATGGTTTTATATTGGGCATATTCTTTGAATTAAGAATGGTTATTGAGTTTGATCTTCTTGTAAGAGGCTTACTTTCATGATTAGTTATATGGTATGGTTTGGGTGTTGTTGTGGCTTCTTGTGAAGGATATGATACAAGTTATGATTTGCATGGTTTCTCCGGTCTTGGTTATCTTCGTAGATGTTTAGTTTTGTGTATATTGGATTTGAGATTGGTTGGAGATTGTGATCACTAGTTTGTGCTCATGTATGTCATGTGAGAGATGACACGATTATTCATTTATCTCTTTTCTTAGTTGGTTATGGAGAGCTTGGAAGAGCATTGGAGACTTGATATGAGAGTTATTCTTGCACGATATTAATTTGTGTATTGTGGATATCCTTGAGACTACATGGATTCACTTCTTTGAGATGTTGTCAGTGGATTGGTTATAGATTTAACATTATCTTTTATAGTGGGAGCTTCTTGGTATATATGTGGTAGGTATTCTTCTTAAACCTTGTGATTGTAGGCTGCAATTGGATATGTTGATGATGTGAGATTCGCTTGTTATATCTTTGGAGGTATGGATAGTTGGATGGGTTTGGCACTTACTATGAGTGTTATTTCAGCTATAGATATTTTGATAACTATGGATTCAAGTGATTACCTTTGGATTAGGTTTTTTTTTTGTGCTTGACATTTCAGTTGGTACAAAATTTTATGATCTTCTAATGCAATAGGTTGGGTAGATTTCTCTTTGGATGGCTTCCATGTATGTCCAATGGTAGTGGCATAATAGGAGGTGGCTTCACTCATGTTTGAGATGTTGGATACTTTGATTTTGTTGTGGGTACTAGGATGGAGTAGATGGTGTACTTTGATCCATGATGGTGGATGTGCTAGGAGAGATTGTTCCCTTGTTCATTTATGTGGTTGTAGATTGACCCTATGCAATGTATACAACAAGTGGGAGATTGTTGAGATAATGGGTGTTGCACACATTGCATAATATTTTTATATTGTATTATTTTATTTTATTATGTGCAACATGGAATGATTCCCATGGGATATACTTGATGAGTTGTATTGTAACATTATGATAATATTTGATGTAATTATTTAATATTGGGGAAAAGAATTAAATTCTCAATAGTAAATGTTGGGTCAGTGGGTTAGGTAGTACATGGTTTAAGCATATGGTTTATGTAATACCACTTGATAGTTTTTTAGGACTTGCTACTATATAAGTAGCCACAAGGGTAGTTGTTGTGTGTGAGAAAAGGAAAGGATCGAGTGGGACAAGGCTTGATAGGTTAGCTAAGGGAGCATTTGTGAAGGTTGGAAGCATGGCATGAGAATATGTGGATTCATGCTTGTTCACATGGATTTCTTGGTGGTGGTTATGGCATTGAAGGCTTCCATGGTTGTATTGCTATGGTATTTTTGCTAAATAAGACATGGTGATGGATGCTTTTGGAGGCTAGGTTTTTTCTCTCAATGAGGGTTTCCTAGGGTATATCTTGTGTCACATTTTTGTGGGTATTTTGTCTATTCTCTTGCATGTGGATTTAAGTTGCATATTTATTTCAGATCTATTATGGGTTATGTAGAAATGGTTATATTATTTATTGCAAGTTTCCTTAGACAGACATTAGGAACTTTTTTCCCAATACTCTATCTCTGAACTTTTCTCTATAAATCATGTACAACTTCCATATGTCTTTGATTCAAACTCTATGCACTTAAACATGTCATCAGGACACTGTGTCAAACATGTCCATAATTATACATTACCAGACTATCAAACCATTGTTTGTACCATCAAGATCTCTATCTATTACTCAGCCAGTCTTTACAAAAACTATGTTATGTTAACATCGATGACAAACATAGTCATGAATGTAACATGTCAATACTCTCCAATGCTTAGGATACTCTCCCAATGTAGTATAGTTAGCATTTATGCTAACAAAATTAGTATCTTATATGACCAAAAGTGATAAATGGATCATTAATAGTGGATGTTCTCATCACATGACTAGTGATAAAAGTAATTTCATAACCGTTGAGCATTGTAATGGAAATGATGTTAGATTTTCTAATGATGTACCCTATCTAGTGAAAGGTAATAGATCAATAAGATTGATAGACAAGATCATGTGTGACAATGTTTATTGTGTGGAAGGAGTTAACTATAATTTGTTGAGTGTATCACAATTGAATATTTCACGATGCAAAGTTGAATTTGAACACAAGAAGGCTAAGATCTATGATGTTGATAGAGAACTAATTGGAAGTGGTGATTAGACAAGAGGTAATCTATTTTATCTTGACATGACTAAAGCAACCTATCTTGTTGTAAAATTTCATGTGTTGTGGCTATGGAACAAAATATTATGTCATGAAAATCTTAACCACTTGGTTAGTATCAGTAAGATTAAAAGAGTTAGAGGTTTTCTAAAAGTGAAGAAACCTAATAATGTGATTTGTAAACAATGTTAGTTAGGCAAGATAAAAAAATCTAGTTTTAAGAGTAAGACTCATACTTCAAAAGAAATGTTGGAATTAGTTCATATTGATCTATGTGGACCAATTGATCAATGTACAAAGCTATAGATGTGACACATATTTTATTCTATTTGTTGATGATTACTCTAGAATGATTACAGTAATGTTTTTGAGAGAAAAATTTGATGCTTTTCAAATATTTATGTGGTATCTAAGAAGAGTTGAAAATAAAACTAGTAAAATCATAAAATATCTAAGATCTGACAGAGGTAGAGAGTTCACATCAAATGAATTCAACAACTTTTGTAATGACACATGAATCAAAAGATAATTGTCTACATTGAGGAACCCTCCACAAAATGTGATATATGAAAGGAGAAATATATCTATGATAGATTGTGCAAGAACTTGATGATGGAGAAGAATTTTGCTTTGAAATATTGGAGAGAAGTTGTTAGTACAACTATCTATACCTTGAACCAAGTCCAAGTCAATAAAGGTAAAAATTTTACACATTTTGAATTATGGTACAGATACTCACCCAATGTCAAATATTTTAAAGTGTTTGGAATCAAGTGTCACATTTTAAAGAATAACAAAAATGGAAAAATTGATGCAAAAAGTGAAGAAGGTATATTTCTAGGATATTCCAAAAGAAGTAAAGCTTATAAGTGTTTAAATACTAACATTAACAAAGTTGTGGAAAGTGAAAATGTAAAAATAGATGAATATATAGAAATACATGAAGATTAAGAAAAGAAGGAACCTAAAAGTTATAAAACCTTTATGGACTACTGTGAAGGAATGTCTACTAATATTGATGATTCTAAAAACCAAGTTACTAATGAACAAGAATCAATGATTGGTGAGTCACATACAATAGATGTCAAATTATAGTTAGAAGTCAAGATACATTCTAATGCTAATATCAGTTTACAAGAAAGGAACATCGAGTTACCTAAAAAAGTAGTATACAGTGAACCTAAGATTGAACTTCATGAACAACCTAGTGTTGAAGAAAGAAGAAAAAAGCCAAAAATATCAAAATATGTTAGCAAACATCATCCTACTAAATAAATCATTCTAGAAAAAGAGGATGGACTAATGAAAAGGAATATATTTAGAAATGATAATTTTTTTAAGCATACATGAACCTAAAACAATGAAGGATACACTAGATAATTGTTGGTTAATAGTTTTTCCCTCTTTCTAACTTGGTTTTACCTTGACTCTAAATGCCCAAATTGTGAGGAAACAAAAGGATGTTTACCATCAAATGGGTTAGTGTAAGTATTCTATCACCACCCTCTTAACTAATTAGGTATAGATCCCTATGATTTGCAATTATATACTATGAATATGTTTTTAATGAGATTAGAAGTCTTGAGATTATAAGCTCTTAACCTAAGAGTAGTAAAGGATAACTAGATTGTTTGCAGGCACAAATAATTCAAGAAAATTACATTTTGACAACCTATCATACCCAATGGAATGATTGTAATAGATTATCCTGAGATTCCCAACTCTTAACTTCTATTCTAAATGCAATCTTAATGATCTAAATGTAAAAAGGAATAAAACTATTTATCATGATATAAAATGAACAAGAGGGGAAATAGAATCATATATGAGGAAAGTAAATGGAATCACTTCTACTACAAATATCAAAATGAAATGGAATCCATTTGATTATCATAGGATCACATATAATTTTCCTTCAACTCTTAATGCAGAACTAATCTATGCATAGGAAACAAAACATGACAAGAAAATATTATAAATGGAATTACAGACCAATTCACCATCAAGTTTACTGACCCTTATTATGTCAAAAGAGATTGCATTTATAGTGTATTCTTATCATTTCTAAATTTTGGTAGAGAAACAATCATATAATAAAGAATAAAATATAGAAATATCCAATTTGTATCACGGTATGAGCACATGCCATCTCTTTTATTAATGATTTTGAATGCATGATATTTCTAAAAACACACCATGACTATTCATCTTCATGTGGTCTCATAAAAAACTGTAGAATTTTTTAATTTTTTTTCTTCATTTTTTTGCACCAAACCCATGTATTTCATATTCCAATAGTCACTGCATTTTTGACTTCCCATTGTTGGTCTCAAATTGATGATCAAGATTAAAATGTTATGGCTTCCTTTATAACTTCCTTCTGTGGGTCCCTCTTATTATTTTTTCACATAGAATAATGATCAAGAAAATTTATATAGCAAGCTAGTGACATTTGTGGATCTCTTTTTGATCTAATGATGGTAAGAAAATGATGTTAGGTCTCTTTGTTTCATAGTGTGGATCCTTTTTTTCCAACTAGGCATACCATGGTGAATAGTTGGTGCCATTCCATTATGTAGATAATATGACATTGACTTTATTTCCTTAAAGGCACTTAGTGGCTAGATTCTAACTATGATTCATGAAATGTTATCGCCCACCAGACATGTGGCTTTATGTCACTAAGTCACATAGAATAATGAGTGAACATTTTTAAATAGTGACATAACAACCTATGTAGATCTTCTTTGATCTAATGGTCAATAAGATGCATTGTTAGATAGTTTATAATTCCATCTTAAAATATTATCCATTGATCTAGTCTTCATTTGATGGTCATGAATTATTTCCAAGTTGACTTGACTATTCAACTTGATGATGTGAATGATTAGACGTATTTTTGATTCATCAATTCAACTTCAACTTTAGTCTTTGTCACCTTTGACCTAGTTCTTTCACCATTTCTGATGATTTCTCTACTTCTCTTACATTCAAATTTAACTAATTCTCTTTGTAGACCATTCTCACGATCTACATTTTGCCTTTATTCCTCAGTCTTTGATTTTTCTCTACTTTATTTCCTATTTATATATCTATGAAAACATATCCTTCTCTAGATATTGATCTTTGACCATGGAGTTAGAAACTTTCAAAGATGAAGAAATGATTTCATAAAGAACTACTTCTCAACATGAATCTTGTATCCAAAATGATTAGGAATGAAGAATAATAATCATTAGAGATATTCTGAGATCTTTCTTCTCATCAAAAAATGCATTACAAACCCTCCCAAACTTAATCACCTAGCCAATAAATAATGTATTGCTCATATGATTTCCCATTTTAGGTTGACTCAAATGGAGATGAGAAGAAAGACCATTCTAAGGGAAAACTAGACTCAAGCTCAAAATTTTAACTTTTGAATTGACTAGAAAAAAACCTAAAGCAAAGATATAGACTGAAACTTGGGCAACAATTGGCTTTGTTTGGGGATTGAAGCATGATAATGCTTGAAAAAATATAAAAAATCTTTGGTTTTGCACAAGGTTGACAACTTGGAAAGAAATAAGGAACATCCTAAGGACAACATCCAACTAAACTGAGCAAAATGCAAGAAATAAAAACTTGCCTATCTATCTATTACATAGGGGTTACCTATTTTCAATTTTGCATTTGATAAAACCTTAGATCCTACCCATTATAAGAACATGACAAGGTTTCTCTAGTTGGATATGCCAATTTGAAAGAACTATTTTGATTTCTTGTATGATCTGAAAAAGTCCTCTCCACAAAGACTAAAATTTAGAATGCATGCCTCCTAGCTCTTTTCTCTTATCCCATAACAACACCAAGTCACCTTCCATAAATTTTCTAGGCCTTGCTCTTCTATCAAACAATTCCTTTATTCTTCCCTAATTTTCAACAATCTTATCAACCATATCTTCTCTCTCTTCTTACAATTTAATAAGATACAAGATACTCTTCTCTAACCCATCTTGGAATACATCATCTTGAATTGAAATTTTCAATTTACAAGCAGCTAGTTCTAATGGCAGTAGCAAATTAGTTTCTACTTCATACACTAATTCAAAAGGTGACATCCCAATAGCTCTTTTAGGTGTGGTCCTATTATCTCGTAAAGCATTATGAATTTTCTTATGCCAACCTTTTTTATTATATAAGACTGATTTCTTCAAAATATTAATTAAGTTCTTATTATTGGACTCAACCTATCCATTTCTTTGAGGGTAATAATCAGAGGAATGTCCAACTTGAATACCACTATCATAGCAAAACTTAATGATCTCTGGAGAGGAAAAAATAAAATGCATTATACATTACATAGGAACTCCAAACTTGACTAGAATATGTTCTTTGAGGAACTCACATACCACTTTTGAGGAAGTCTTCTTCATTGGCTTAGCTTCATCCCATTTACTAAAATAATCTATGGTAGTCAGTATATATAAATGTCCTTGGCTAGAGGGAGGATTAATTGGACCTATAAAATCAAAACCCCATTGATGGAAAGGAGATTCAATTACTATTGGCCTAAGAGCTAAGGAAACTAGTTGAGGTTTACTAGTAAATATCTTGCATTTTTCACAATTAGCCACCCTTTTATATGCATCTTTAAACATACTAGGCCAATAATAATATTTTCTCAATATTTTGAATGCAGTGATAGGGCTAGAAAAATGTCCTCCACATGTTGATGTTCCTTATCCAACTTCATTTGATGCGCTAGAAAAATATCTTAAAATTTTCACTTGATGTTCCTTACCACACATCTTAGAAATGTTCCATCAATAGCTCTCTTATAAAAGACATTATCATGAATTACATATTTCAAGGCTTCAATTTTTAGATCTCTTCTTTTCTTAGTAGTCAATCCATTAGGGCGTTCACCACATGTTATAAAATAAGCAATATTTGAGAACTAGGGATTTGGAAGACTTACCATAATAAGTTTTGGAGTATCTTCTTCTTCGCTTTGTTGATCCTCTACTAAGGCTTTATAGAGTGCATTTCCTCATACAAGTTTGGTTAGTTTTATTTCTGCATCATATTCTTGAACTTTGGCTATCCACACTACTCTATTATTGCAAACAACATCTCATTGTGTCAAAATACTTTTTACTGGAGGATCTAGCATATATATTATTGAATGAGAATGCAACACATAAAATCTAAAATTCTTGAGGTCTCTCACCACTACATATGTATGTTTTTCAATTTGAGAATATCTTAATTCTTGATTTTTCAATGGTATACTCATGAAAGCTATTGGGGCTTATATTCTCTCTTTATTTTCTTGCATCAATATGGATGGCATAGTAGGTTATGAGGCATAAGAGTAAATGATGAATTCCTTAGTGTAATTAGGATAGACAAGTATAGGAACTTTAGCAACAGAATCCTTGATATCTTCAAAAGCCCTTTTTCCAACATCACTCCATTTGAAAGTTTTATCGCCTTTCATCATATCAACTATACATTTAACTATTTCAAAGTAATAGAGAAAAAATATTCTAAAGAAATTTACCTAGCCAAAGAAAGACTTCACTCTAGTTTTACTAATGGAAAACTTAGTTGTTGAATAGCTCTAACCCTATCTGGATCAATCTTTACTCCATCTTGGGATACAATTGTAATAATTTTCCTTTGGGAAAAATGATGCCAATATCAAGAAGCTCAAGAACAAAGCACAATATGGACCAAATGATGTATGATCATAATAACAATATGAGAATGAATTAATGTACATGCACACTAGAAATTCTTATATATAAAGTCCTCTAGAATGACTAAGAGTTAGCAAAATGATAAGCCTCACAACTAAGCACATGTTCACCAAGAGTGGATTATCCTCCATTGAGCACAAAAGTTAGTGAAATGATGAGAGGATAAGATTACATAGGCGTATCATGTAAAAAGATGTTGTAGACACCATGTGCTAAAATGAGTTGCTAACTCTTGTGTTGTCATCAAGAAAACTCATATGAGTATGAATAGTACTAGGTTTCTAACTAATAAATAATAAAATAATTCATCAACCTAAGTAAACTTAAGTAAAGTGTAAATAATAATTAATTATTTACACTAGCACCCCCCTTAAGTGCAACTTATGGGAATACACTTAAGCTCAAAAAAGCTATGATGAAAATACAAAATGGGTCCTGGCTACTAGGCCATGTTAGGTACCTATGTACAAATGCAATTCTATACATATAATGCAATGCAATAAAATGCAATCTCTCTGAAAACAAAGAAAGAGGGAAAACCTAATTGGAAAAAATCTCCCCCCAAATGAGAAAAAAGAATAATAAAGAAGAGAAGAGTTATGTGACCCCCCCTGGTGAAAAATCTTGCACCCCCAAGAAATCTCACAAATGAAGATACTTGACCTTAGTGAAGGGCTTGGTGAAGATTTTGACAATCTACTACTCTATAGGACAATACTGCTATGCAATAAAATGCAATCTCTCTGAAAATAGAGAAAGAGTGAAAACCTCATGGGAAAAAAATCTCCCACAAAAAAAAGAAAAGTACAATAAAGAAGAGAAGATTCATGTGACCCCCTTGGTGAAAAATCCTACACCCCCAAAAGACCTCATAAATGAAGATACTTGATGTCAGTGAAGGGTTTGGTGAAGATGTCAGCAATCTGCTACTTTGTAGGACAATACTACAATGCAATGACCTACTCATGAATCAACTCTCCTAACATAGTGCATATGAACTTCAATGTATTTTGTTTGCTAATTTTGGACCAAATGTTTTGAGATTTCAATGGCACTCTGATTATCACAATGTATGACTATGGGTCTAGGTAAATCAAAACCAAACTCTTGCAGAATATGTTGTAACCAAATAGCCTCTGTAGAAACATTGACAACTCCTCGATACTCAGCCTCAGTTGATGAAAGAGAAATAGTTTTCTACTTCTTACTCTAACAACAAATGGGGCTGGAATCAAGATGAAACATGTATCCTAAAGTAGACTTGCAAGAATCAAGATCTCCTACATAGTCTAAAACTAATTGTAGTCCAACACTAGTGGCATAGCATATCCCATATGTATGTGTACCCTAGATATAGTGTAGGATGCATTTGGCTACCTTCTAGTGAAGTTCATGTGGCTCTTACATGAAATGAAAAACAATACCAACTGCAAAGGATATGTTAGGGCATGTATGTGTCAAGTAGATGAGGCTTCCAACCAATTGTCTATACAAAGTAGCATCAACAAGTGGAGTGGAACACTTTGCTTCTAACTTAACACCTAAAAGAAATGTAGTAGATGTAGCCTTGTAGTAACTCATGTGAAACTAAGCAAGTAGATCAAGAGCATACTTGGGTTGTGATAATATGATCTCGGATGAGGACTGATGTATCTCAATAGCAAGGAAATAATGAAGTATACCCAAGTCTATCATCAAAAATCTATCCTATAAAGTAGCCTTGACACTATCAATGATGGATTTTGTACTCCCTATAATGATCAAGTCATCAACATAAAGCACAAGTAGCAAGTGAGAGTCATCCCACTAAAGAATATAGACATTCACATTAGAATGACATCTAGTGAACCTTGCTAAGAGAAGGAAAGAATTCATCTTGGCATACCAAGATCTTGGAGCTTGTTTTAGTCCATAGATAGACTTTCTCAACTTGCAAACCAAGGAGGAGTCTTGAATGAGCCCCTATGGCTGCTCCATATAAACCTCGTCATAAAGATCACCATTCAAGAATGTTCTCTTCATATCCATCTAATGAACAACCCATTTTTGAGCTACTACTATAGCTAGTGTCAAACAAATGGAGTTCATTTTGGCAACTAGTTCAAAGGTCTTAGTATAGTCAATGGAAGGTACTAGAGAGAAACCATTTGCAACAAGTCTAGCCTTATGCTTATCCACACTTATATTCACTACAAACTTGGTCTGATAGATCCACTTACACCGAATCAATTGTCTTCCCTTAGGAAGAGAGACTAAGTCCCATTTTTCATTTCTCATAAGAGAATTATATTCTTCCTCCATTTATTTATCCAATTTTGGAATACTTGAAGCTTCTTTGAATGATTGTGGATCGTAAGAAACTACAATATAAGCATGTGGGAGTGAGTTGTGTTGTGATCTTTTCCTCTTAGTATCTAGAGGAATCCCTACCAATGGTCATGCCACATCTAATGTCTACTGAGCCCATTTAGGTCTTGTGGAAGAAGATGTAGATAGGGTATCCTTAACCTCATCTTGTTGATGCCTCTATTTGGGTCATGGATGAACATCTTCCAAGTCACTATCATCACTATCACTCTCTTCAATGAAGGAGGAAGAAGGAGGAGTTGAATAAGAAAATCTTGGAAAAAAAAATTCAAAGTGTACACTCCTCTCATAGAATATCTCATGTGTCTCTAGATCCATTAACTTGTAGGCTTTATGTGAGTCTATATATCCAAAAAAGATGCAAGGTTTACTTTGAGGTTCTAATGCCTTGTGTTTTTGTGGAGGTATTTGTGACCATGCTAGACAAACAAAGACTCTAAAGTGCTTTACAAAAGGTTTCCTTCTAGTCAAAGCTTCAAAAGGAGTTACACCATCCAAAGCTTTATGAGGACTTCTATTCTAGATGTAGTTAGAAAATTTCATTGCTTCAACCCAAAAGACTTGATCAAGAGACTTATTTAGTAGCATGCAAGTTGTCATCTCCTTTAGGGTTCTATTATTTCTTTTAGTAACACTATTCTACTATGGTGTGTATGGTATTGAATGTTGGAGGTCAATTCCCTCTTGAGTAAAAAATTCTATAAGTTTGGAGTTCACATACTCCCCTCCATTATCTGTTTGAAGAACCTTAATGGATTTCTATAATTGCTTTTCTACTTGAGCCTTAAAGCTAAGAAATCATTCAAAAACTTCACTCTTATGAGCCATGAAGAATACCCAAGTATAGCGAGAGTAGTCATCAATGAAGGTGAGTGCATAGTTAGACTTTCCAAATGATGGCATTGGAAATGAGCCACCACATCACTATGAACTAGTTCAAGAACACATTGTACTCTCTAAAACTTCCCCTTGTCAAACATTTTTTTTGGATGTTTCCCAAGTGTACAACTTGAACAAGCAACATCTAAAAATTAGACTTGAGGAAGAACATGAACCATGTTCCTGCTACTAAGCTATTGAAGATACCTATAGTTGAGATGTCCAAATCTCTCATGCCGTAGTTTTCTTTTAGTATTCAAATGCATTGACAAGGCTTGTCTATTTGATTTAGGCACAAAGGAAGATAAAGTATAAAGCCTTGAATCATTATTAGCTTCACCTATTACAACCATTGATTCATCTTTGATGCTTTTCACTACTATTGAATCTAGAAGAAGTTCAACCTTGTTTCCATCTCCATAGTGACGAATTTGGTAGACTAAAAGAAGGTTGGAGGTAAGATTAGGAACATAGATAACATCCTTGAACACTCCACATTCCATTTCAACTTTAGCTTTTCCTTCAACTTCCACTTTAGTATCATCTCCTAAAAATTTTTGAGGTACCTCAAAAGGTGTCATTGAAGAAAAATCTCTCTTTGATGTATCCTTGTGATGTGTGGCACCTAAGTCAATAATCCATTCTCCCTAACTAATAGTTTTTGTGAGAAAATATTTCCCTTTGCTCTTAGAATTTGAAGATGAAGACCCTTTTTCCTTATAAGCATTAGGTAATGAAAAATTGTGCTTCTTCATGATATTTTTCAATTCATCAATCTACTTTTGATAACATTGATGTTCATCATGACTAGTTCTTTTGCAATAGGCACACTTCTTATTTTCTTGATTAGTGTCCCCATTTTTGTTGGTATTAGGAGAAGACTTTCCTTGTTGTTGATTGGATTTAGGTGTTGAATTTTTTTTGTCCCCTTGTTTTTTATCTTTCTGCTTCTTCTTTTTTCCCTTTCCTTTGTTTGAACTTTCACTAGCTAAATTTTTAGAATTCTCATTGTTAGCTATAATTACCTTAGACTTTGAAGACTTGAGAATTCCCATTGTTATCAACTTAGCCATTTCATCCTCTAACAATTTGGCATAGTCATCAAAAGTGATTTTCTTATAGGAAGCCCCTAAGGTAGTCTTTGTGGTGTTGAAAGAAGAGACAAATTTGCAGTATTCAAATGGTAGCTTAATATGAATAAGATAAATAAACCTGTCATCCTTAATGGGACTACCACAATCATTAAGTTTTGTTCTCAACTCATTCACCTTAATGATAAAATCCTAGATAGAATCAAAGCTCTTAGGATCTAGGGAGACAAGCTCATCTTCAATCTTGTAGACATCCTCCTTAGTCACTTTCTCATCTAGGTTGTTAAGGGCATCCCAAGTTTCCTTGGATGTATTATATTTAATGATCTAATAGAGGATCTTGTCATTAACCCCTAACATAATAAGTCCTAGGGCTTTCTTATCTATTGTTTCCCAAGCATTGATAACACTTTGAGATGCTTGATCACCTATTGGTTTAGGAAAAGAACCATCTACATATTGAGAAACTTATTTATTCATCAATTCACACCATTTTTTAACTGACCATGTGGCATAGTTATGTGGTGTTAATTCTAGAATCTTAAGATTTCCCATTATGCAAGAAAAGAAAGATAACAGTAAGAAAGAGGGAAACACAACACCAAGAGACACCCCCCCCCCCCAAATGAATGATTTTGGAACTTTTTATTTAGTGCATTTACAATAGCCACTTGCCAATTTAGGCCTTAGTGGTCTTATAATTTTTCTATTTAAAACCTTCTCTTGGAGTTCAAATCTAGTACTAAGTAATGTAACTTAGATGTAAAACAATTTTGACGTTTGATCAAAGCAATACAATGCAAAAAAGGACCTATTTCTAAAAGTGATATTTCTATCTAGACAAGCCTATAATCTGATTGTAGATCTAGAAAGTAGATGAAAAATTATTCACTTTCAAAAAAAATAGAACTTGAATATGTGTTTAGATGAGCCCGTACAGAGCATTTGAAGTTACAAAATGCAGGATTGGATAGCTACAGTTGCCAAAACTAATTTTTTTAACAAATTCATGCACCAAAACTAGAAAATAATAGGACCACTAAATTTTTTAGAAATTTTGCCCAAAAAATATAAAAATTGCACTTGATTTTGAGTACAGATGATTGAGGTATGGCATCCTGAAGTTGGATTATCAAACCAAAACTACATATGGTGATGGGTCTATAGAGGAAACCGTGAGATTAAAATTGACATCAAAATGGCCATGATCATCAAATTTAGGCTCATTAAATGCTAACATAAAAAAAAAAAAGACCAGTCAGGCTAACATGACAGTCCATACTATACAAACTACTAACTGTGTGTTGATCTAGCTCATACAGGGTTGATGTGTCTGGGTTATGTGATATTGATGTGTAGGGGTTATGCGGCATTGATGTATGCATTGACACATGTCTAGGTAGTTGATGTAGATTTGATTGTGCAGAGGTCTAACATGTCCTAGTCATGTCAAAGCTGCGAGCTGGCATGTTACATGGCACATGTGGTTTTTGATAGGGCTATAGAGCTAGCAGTGGGAAGGTGACGCCAATAATAAGAGGTTGACGAGTGCTGAGAAAATAAAGGCTAACGAGGGGGTTTGGGACTTTAGTCCCACATTCACGCCACTATAATTTCAAAAAAAAATTATAACCAAAAGGCCGCAGACCTTAGATTGGCTTAGAAACCACTAGACATTTTGAAGCCCACTATGTTGTGACACTAGTTTTTGAGCGCAGTCTGCTAGTTTGTGAGTGCTACCATGGAATTTGAAAATGCCTTCAGTGATGGAATATATATAGGTAGAATATTTTGTAGGCACAAATATTTGACCACTCAGTTCCTGCAATAAAAAATTCTTCTCTACAAGCCTAATGGCCAAAGAAATTTTGAAACCAAAATCTAAAAATTGCAGAGAAATTGCAAAGATAGAAATAGAAAAATATAGATCCAAAAATTAATAATCTAAAATCTAAAATGATCATACAAAATTTTGCAAATGAATCCTTTGGGTTTTGGTTTGCAAAAATAATTGCCTCAAATTTGACTATAGCCTAGGGTGGACAAATTTATAGTCAAAGTTGATTAAGTCAACACTCTAGATACAATGGTGAGGTTTACTTTGGCTCTAGATGCTCCCAATAGTTGCAGATACTCTAGATCTAAATCATGGCCCTCTGAGAGGTGAAGCAAAAATGGTCTCCAATGGCTATGAAATGACACTCCTATGGCTTCGATACCATGTAAGAATTTTTCTTAGGGCAAAATCATGCGAATATCAAGAAGCCCAAGAACAAAGCACAATATGGAACAAATGATTTATGATCATAATAAAAATATGAGAATGAATTGATGTACATATACATTAGAAATACCTATATATAAAGGCCTCTAGAATGACTAGGAGTGATAAGCCTCACAACTAAGCACATGTCCACCAAGAGTGGATTATCCTCCATTGACCACAGAAGTTAGTACAATGATGAGAGGATAAACTTACATAAGTGTGTCATGTAAAAATATGTTGTAGATTCCATGTTCTTAATTAGAGTGTGATTAACTATGTTGTCTACATGACAACTCAATTGATTATGCATATTCATGTGTTGTAGACAACATGTGTTAAAATGAGTTGCTAACTCCTATGTTGTCAAAAAGACAACTCATATGAGTACGCATAATCCTAGGTGTCTAAATAATAAATAATAAAATAATATATTAACCTAAGTAAACTTAAGTAAAGTGTAAATGATAATTAATTATTTACACTACCAACAATAGGGCCAAGCAACTTACCTTCTATAACAAAAAATGCAAATTTCTCTGGGTTTAGAGAGATACCATGCCCTCTGCATCTTAACAACACCTTTTCTAAATATTTGATATAATATTTTCTCTTCTTGGAAAAGACTATCAAATCATCAAGATATATGACAATAATTCTATCTTTCAAACCTTCAAAAGCCAAATTCATGCCACTTTGAAAAGTTTATCTTGCATTGATTAAGCCAAAAGGCATTCTATTTTATGCAAATGTACCCCATGGTGTGGTAAATGTAGTCTTGAACTGATTTACTTCATTTACCTAAATTTGATTTTATCCTAAAAGTCCTTCCAACATGGATATCATCTTTGACCCTTCAACAGTTTGCAAAAGATGATCCATCTTAGGGAGAGCAAAGTTATCATTGAGTGAGGCTTGACTCAAATTCCTAAAACCTACACAAATTCTTATTTCTCCATTATTTTTCCTCACTAGTACAATATTAGCGACCTAAGTGGAATGATGAATAGGGTATAGAATCCTAGCCTACAACATATTGTCAATCTCCTTGAAAATTTCCCCTTTAACTATAGTGTTATAATTTCTCTGCTTCTGCCTGAATGGTGTTGCATCTCGTTTAAGGGATTTCATGTTTGAACTCCCCACCCATGAAATTCTCTAAGTCTTCATAACTCCAAGAAAATACATCTTGAAATTAAATTAGCAATTTCTTGATTTCCACTCCCTTCTAGTGTTCAATACTTTCCTATGTTTAGTTGACTTTTGTCCCTATGTTGATTCCATCATATTCACCATAGGTATTTCCCTTCTCATCTCTTTCTCTCTTTAGATATGCATCATGGCTATCAAAGAGATTCTGTAAAGAGATTAAATGAGGTGGAATCCTATTACCTTTTAGTTGAAACACATTAAATCTTGTTTTCTTTCCATCTCTTACCATTGAATCCTCACCTTTTGCATTGGTGCTTCCTTAAAAATAAAAAAATTCAAAAGGATCCTCCCATTTAATGAATTTGAGTATTTGTTTATCATTTTCAAATACCTACCATGACTCCTCATTTCTACTTTATAGGTTTGATTTTTGAAATCAAGGTGTGGTAAGAGTAATGATGCAAAGACTATCAAAGAATCATCTCTTGAATTGAATTCTCTAAGTACTAGTGTAATTAAGAAGGTATCAAAACCTTCAACTCATCCTGCACCTTACTATGATAATTTATCAATCTTGAATTCTTCACTGTATATTCAATTTTGACTTATCTTACTACCAACTTGGCATCTCCTTCTACTTTAAGAATTTTGACTCCCTTTTGTTTTACTGCCATTATATCAAGGAGAGCTTCATATTCTACAATATTATTAGTGTTTTTGAAATCCAACTTATAAGAAAAATAATTCATTTCTCCATTAGGTGATATCAACACTACACCTACACCTAAGCCAACACTTGCACAATTGCCATCAAATTCTAGAATCCACAATTAATCGCCATTATTTTTTTTCTGATTCTTTTAAGATTTTAGGGTACTAGAGAACAACATATAATTTCCAAACTACATTTCATGATGCAAGATTTGAGATATAGGATCATCTAATTTCAAAACAATGAATTTTTCTTTCTCTTCTAGTTCTAGCTTCACCTTTTTGTCTCCAAATTGTGTAGTGGCACTAGACCAATCTATTTTTATTTCTCCTCCCATGTCATTGCAAAAACTTCTACTCAAGAGCATTCCATAGCTTGTAGGGATGTCTAATACTAGAATGGTAAGTTTTACTCTGTTAGAGGGATAATCAACAAGGGCAACTTGAGCATCTTTAATCTATCCTAACAATGGTACTTATTTAGCATCCATTGAGTTGCATCTACCAAAAGTTTTAGTCAATGGAAGACCTAATTCTCTGGCTATAGAGCCAAGCATTACATTTTTAGAGGCTCTTGAATCTATGATGCAATTACTCAATCTATTTCCGTTAATGAACAAAAAAATATAAAATGGATCTGGCTTTTTCTTTGGGTAGGTAGCTAAAACAATAGATTCTTATTCTTGAAACAGTCTAGGAATTGCAAAATCTTCATTATCAAAAGAAGCTCTAGTGGTGCTAGCCTTATTATGATGTTCAACATTGGCATTAATATTAGCATGATCTATATCTTTACTATTGCAATGCTTAACTAAAGTTTTCAATTGATCAAGATTAGATTTTAAATATCCAATGGAGATATTTGAATTCTTATTTCTTCACAATATTATATTATGTCAAAGGAATGAATAGACTTACCTTTATACTCCTATTGTAAAGATGAAGTTACCATGCCACTATTTTAATCAACTTTATTTGATGGTACATTATTCTTGATAGGAAATGAGTTATTTCGATTTCTATTTTTCCAACCTCTGGTCATTACAGTTAACTGAGATTCTTCTAGAGTAGCAAAAAAATCTCCTAGTAATTCTAAATCTGACTCATACTCCAAGAAATAATTTTCAGAGTTGCCACAAGGAGCAGGATCATCCTAACTTTTAGGATATTCAATTGTTTGTTCTTTGTTATCCACCACCTGTCTATATCTGATCATATCAGCACATGTATACCCATCATGGTCTACTCTTAGGTGAAAAGCACACATATTTTGTCTTTTTGGAGTAGGTTCAATTGCTAGTCTCTATTGAACAGGTGGTATTTGGGTGTGTGTAGGATCATGGTGTGCCAAAAAGTGGCGATCTAAAAAATTTATAGTTCTAAAATATCTCAAACCATTTAAAAATCTATTTCAAAATTTTCCCACCCACCCTAATACTAAATGCAAAAAATTAATATCTTTATAAGTTCTACTATATTTTTTGAAACCAAACCTATATGGTCAACTTTAAAATGTCCTAAAAATGTGCTTTTGGCCTATTTTTATGCGATATTTACTTCAAACATATAGCGAACAATTTTTTTTCAAGAAAATTTGATGAAATGAAAAGTGTTTCTTAAGAATGTTTTTATCTTTTCATAAATGTAAGGTTTTTCAAATTATGAGTTTAGTAAGTAATTATTACTTATTTTCTAATGGAGTTATGTATGAAGTGCTAACTGACACACTACTTGAAAAATAACTATAACTTTCAAATAGTACAACATTTTTTAAATCCAAAAGATGCATCACATTCTATGTTTCTTCTACTATAAGTAAAAAAATAAAAAATAGAATTTTATAGAGTTTTGAATTAGTTTTAGATTAAGGTAAAAATAGGTTTTGAAGGGGCCCCAAAACCTTTTACATCAAAAAGAAAGATATACCATGAAGCTCTACCAGGTTTTAAGTAGACCTGAAACCAGTAATACAATTAAACCAGGTCAAGCAAGGACCTAAAACCAACAGAAGTGATCAAAAAGAGAAACCAGCGAGGACACTGGAACCTGAAAAAATAGACTAGAAAGTGAGGTGACCAGAGAAGCCTCCCAGACCAGGAAAATCACCAAGGAATGCTAATCAAATTTGTTCTTCTAGTTACAAATTCCTTAGAAACGTTCTTTCTCCAACACTTATCTTGAAGCAGGAGAAACTTAGACTTTTGTTATCTAACAAAATCCTAACAATATCCAGATTATGAATACTGTTTAGCCCCCTAATATACCAAGTAATGATTTTCATATCTATTTTTAGGGGTAAAATCTAGAATAGTAGCCTGTCTGCCACCAGCAATATTCTGCATACTTTCTAACTCTCTAGTTTTCTTAGTGGTTCTTCTTCCAGATTTTTTTGGACGACCAACATTTGGTTTCACCTTGGACTGTTGTTCTGCTCTTTTTCCAGATTTATCCAGAGTAGAAGCAAGAGAATTTATCTTGTTTTGCTGGACCATTTTGCTACTTCTAGTCTCTACCCCTTTAGTAATGTTCTTAATATCAGCTCTTTTTCTTTGGTTTGGTTTATGCTTTGAGTTGTCTCCTTTTTCAATTGCAGCATCTAAGGGGGGAGGTTCATCCAAAGGAAGGTCATAATCAGTTTGAGATAAAATCTGTAACTCCCTGGACTGAGAAATAGGAAGATCACCCATCTCTGATTGATTTCCATCTTCAGCCAAGAATTCACCTTCCTCTAACATGGTTTTATCATCTAACTCTCTCCTTTGATCTTCTATCATTTGATAAATAACAATTTGTTTTGATAAATCAGCCAGATCATCTATTCTTTGCTTAGGCATTATGGTATTAGATTGAAAACCATGTCCTTCTTTATCAAAGATTTCTTTTTCAAATGAAGGCTCTTTATCCACCTTTGCATGTGATGATTTAGAATCTTCTTTGGGTTTCCATACTTTCTTTTGCTGGATCTTGGTCTTTTTCCAATCCGGAACATTGTTTGGATGCTTTCTACTTTTGGAAGGACAATATTTGACCAGATGCCTCTGTTTCTTGCAAGCATAGAAAGAGTTAGGCATATCTTCAAAAATAATTTCTTGAGTCTTTTTACCAAGTTTGGAAATTAGTTCCACCTTGTCTGGGAGATGATTCAGGTCAGCCACTTTAACATAAAGTCTGGCACTTTGAAGTTTGGTTCTAGAAACCGTAGCATTATCCAGTGCCACTAATTCACCAAAAGAATTGGCAATACCTTTGAAAATGTCCTCATGCCAGAATTCTAAAGGGAGAGCAGGAAGTCTAGCCCAAATGGGGGTGGTTAAGAAAAAAGAATATGAAAGATCCATGTTAGGCTCCCATTTTTTAATTGTGAGAGAACATTTACCAAAAGACCATGGTCCCCCACAAAGAACCATATTCATATCTTCAATGCAATTGAAAAAAAAAGAGAAGAAACCATTCAACATTGGGGCAATATCAACTTCTCCTTGAATAATCCATTTCCTTTTAACCATTTTTCTAAGAGATTCAAGAACTAGTCTTGCTCCTAAAAATTTACCTACTAGGGTGAAATCCAGGGAGGACACAGAAAAATCAACTAAAGGATCCGGAATAAAAAATTGAAACTCACCTTTCTCCCAGCAAGACTTAGCAATCACCGGTGGGAAAAGAGGTTTTCCTATAGGTTTCTTTCCAAAAAGAGAAGACCAAGGTTTCAGTCCTTCTAAAGAGATTTCCTTGTTAGAGTCAGCAACATCTTTCTCCTTCCTGAGATCCTGTCCCGACCCATGAATAGAATCCAATGGGTCGACATGAACCCCAAAAAAAGGACCAAATTCGCACAACATCTTTCCAATATCCATGTCGACCAGAGAGTTTGACCCAAAATTCTTCTCAGAACCCCCAATAGATCCTCCAAGGATAGAACATCCTGCCAGATTCTCTCTGACCAGTTTCTCGCCTGCCTGTGAACTAGAAATTTTAAATTTTGATTGAGCACAAGAAGGATCAGAATCACACAAGATCTTTCCATTATCCACAACATCCAAGGGTTTTGTCCCAGCATTCTTCTCAGAACCCCTTCCAATGCCTTGAGGGTCGATTCCTCCTGCCAGATACTCTCCAACCAGATTCCCTCCTACCCCACAAAAAGGACCAGATTCATGCAACTTCTTTCTAATATTCACTTTGGCCAGAGAATCTAACCCAAAATTCTTCTTAGAACCCCCAATAGATCCTCCAAAGACAGAACATCCTTCCAGATTCTCTCTGCCCAGTTTCCTGCCTGTCTGTGAACTAGATATTTCAAATTTTGATTGAGCACAAAAAGAATCAGATGCACACAAGATCTTTCCATTTTCCACATCGGCCAAGGATTCAGTTCCAAAATTCATCTCAGAACCCCATCCAGCATCTGGAGGTTCAGTTCCTCTTACTAGATTCTCTTCGACCAGATTCTTGCCTACCAGCGACCCAGCCAATTCAAATTCTGAAAGAGGAATCCTAGAATATAGCCAGTCCTCCATACCAGTCCTTCCTTTTTGGATAGGGATTCAATATTATGTTGTGAAGGAGAGTCATCACCTTTTTCGTGTTGTTTAGGATCCTTGTGTTATTTAATTGGTTAAGGTGGTTAGACATGAGAGTTTTTTTTTCCAAAAATACTAAAGTCAAAAATTAATTAATTATTATTTATTTATAATTAAAATACCCAAAAATATGTGTCACATCTAGGCATGAGTCTACTATTTATATCTAGAATATTATTTAAAAATAATATCATTTGATTTTGATTAAGGTGGTCAGACATATGTCTACTTATTTTTGTTATGACATTTTTGTAATATTGCATTAAAATTCAAAATGTTGACCAATCAATTTTTATTTTTTTGAAATAAGTCCTAGTAGTTTAGAAACTAGATTCAATTTTCTAGAGATTATTTTCTCTCAACTTTTTGATATAAATTTAATAACAAGTAGAATATTGCATGTCAAGTTGACATAACCCTGATTTTCTAATTTTTTATTGCCACTTCAGGGCATAGTTTGGTTGACCATGATCCTGCACATACCCATTTGCAATATTTTATCTCAATTTGTATTTCTATAACTTTCCTAATGAGTTTGATAAGGTCTATTGATTTGTTTCTTCAATGAGATGAGCTCATTAGACAACTTTTGAAGCATGGCTTCTATAATATTAGAAATACTAGCTATTTTGCTCACAATTCCAGATTGAAACCCTCTTTTCCACTTACCAAAGGCTATCATGTCATCCTCCATCTCCACAACTAGTGTTTGAGTAGCTTGTAAGTTGGCTACATTTTCTCTTCTAATCTTGTATCGTAGATCAAGTGGCATGGTGTTAATGTAGAAAGTTTTCTTATTATCATTATTAGGTACACTTATATCAAAAATTCATTTGATAAGTTTATTGAATTTTGAATCGAAATCTCTGAGATAAACTAAGGTTTCTTTCTTTATTTGTGCCAATTGTAATAACAAGGTTTGTGCATCTTCTATGCTTTTGTATCTTTCCTCAAACCTTTTTTTCATGGTGTTCCAATTTGTGATGCATCTTGTAGGTAGGTCTTGAAACCAATCAACAACATTTTCCATCAATGTGTCAACAAACATTCTAACTATTACATCCTCATGTTGAGCATTTACTGTTGGAAATATAAGAGAAGTAACTAAGAGGGGAGGGGTGAATCAATTACCACTAAAATCCCTTAGATGTTAGTACAAAATGAACTCTGAAAATTGAATACTATTGATGTTCAAAAAACATAAATAAAATGTTGTAACTTGGTAAATACTAAGTATGCAAATCTTTAAATTTTATTTGTGATTACCATTATTTTAACTTAGATGCAAACAAATAAAAGAAAATTAGCATGAACACATTTGACACTAGGATTTAATGTGGAAACCCAATTTGAGAAAACCACCAATTGCAACGAGTTACTATTTTCACTCTTCTAAAGTGATCCCTATTAGGATCCAACCTTATTAAATGTTACAAAACACACTATTAGGTGTGACCCTATTAAAATATTTAATCACCCCATTTGAAGTGTCCTTGTTAGAGGTCTTTAGACAATTCAATAGAATTTCCACGTGATTAAAGGATTTACAAATAACTATTAAGCCAACTCTGTTAAGATATTTAGATCACTGCTACAATGGTTAGAGAGTAACAATGAAATTATCTGATTTCTAATGCAATTGGATTGCTGACTATAGATCTCTATTCTAGCTTGTATACTTGATCCTTTCTGATCGAATATATCTTTTTTTCTCCACAAGGATATTCTTCTTATCTTTCTAATTCACTTCTTTGCTACATCATTAGATCTTGAAAATCTTCCATGCATTCATACTCTTACACACTTTCAAATTCTCAACTTGATCTTATACTTATATTAGTCATATTTTTAAGTCATCTAAAATGCAACTTAGAATAATTAATATTCATCACCTTAGTTTGCTAGAACCAATGGATAAATTAATTAAACTTAATATGCCAAAATAAGAAAATCATTTGTTAGCCAACCTTGCTTGGTAGACACTAATTTAGAAATGATTTTTCTATGTTAACCAAGTGAGCTCAATTAACATTGTACATTTGCATAGTTCCTTTGGTAACCAAGTGAGCTCAGTTAACACTCATCTTCTACAAACTTTCCTTTGGCACCCAAGTGAACTCAGTAAACAATGTCATCTAAACTAGGCAAACACAAGAACACTTGGTAGACATAGAAAACTGTCTTTACTGGCTGAGTGAGCTTGACATGCACTAACTGATAATGATATAAAATTTGTGTAACATTAAAGACAATACATAATTAATCAATTATATCCAACAATCTCCCTCTTTTGCATTGATGGCAACACAACATGTCATAGAAAAATGAAATTTTTGGAACAAGAATAAAGTAAGGAACATATCCTTAGTTCCATTTTGATTCTATCAGTCTGATCTCTTTTTGTCTTCAATTTCTCCCTCTATCAATTTTTTTTTTCCAAGTTCATTCTCCCTCATATTCATCTCTATGATAGCATACTTCTCCCTCTTACAACAAACTTCTTCTTCTTTTTAAAAAATTTCTTATGAGACATGACAGTAAAATTCTCCCTCTTTGACAACACATGCCAATGACAATAGCTCTATTAATATCAATGTACCTTAAGTACTGATTCATTTGCAATTCTACACCAAATGTTTGATCTTCAATTTTCTTTGGTTGATGCATCACTAAACTTCATTTAGTGAGCTTCAGATAGAGGAATGACCTATAGTTTACCTCTTAGATATAGAAATGCATCCTTAGGTAATTTATTGGTGAATATGTCCAAAATATATTCTTTTGTATGTACATATTCCAATTTGACTTCTTTATCTTGCACCAATTCTATTAAGAAGTGGTATTTTACAGAAATATACTTTCTTTTGGTATGCATCATTGGATTCTTTGATATATTGATTACAGTGGTGTTATCACAGTATATGACTATTTGACCTTTGATCTCTATATTCATTCCTTCCAATGGTTGTTTGAACCAAACAATGTTAGAACAATTAATTGTTGCTACCACATATTCTGCCTTGTTGTGGATTGATAGATGCAATTTTGTTTCTTGCTTGTCCAAGACACTAGTCTTTTACCAAGAAACAATACTCCCCCACTAGTTCTTTTTCTATCATCAAGAATTCCCACCCAATTAACATTAGTAAACACCTTCATGTCCAAATTTCCTCCAAGTTTGTATCATAAGCCATAGTCTTCAGTACCTTTCATATATCTCATGATTCTTTTGATTTCTATGATGTGAATTTCTCTGGGATTTGCTAAGAATCCTACACCATACCAACTTCTAATGCAATATCAGGTCTTATATGCACTACATACTACAATTTTCCAATCATTGATTTGTATGTGGTCTAATCTACTTCTTTTGAATCATCGTTCTTGGAAAGCTTATGTCTAGTAGACATAGGGGTTTTAACTAGTCTTGAATCTTCCATTCCAACTTTCTTTAGTATCTCTTTGATATAATTAGATTGAGTGATGCAGATACCATTTTTGTTTTGCAAAATTTGTAGTCCAACAAAGAAATTTATCTCACCAAACAAGGACATCTCAAATCATTTACTCATTTCCTTTGAATTTTTTTTGCATAAGTCATCATTTCTTGTGAATAAAGTAACATCAAAAAAATTTCTGCCAACACAATCTTCTTTTCTAGTCCTCAACTACTATTATCATTTTTTCTTTGAAAGCCAATTTGAATTAAGTAATTATGAAGTCTTTCATACCAAGCTCTAGGAGCTTGCTTAAGACCATATAATGCTTTATGTAATTTGCAGATCATGTCTCTTTTGTTAGGATCTACAAAACCTTCTAGTTGTTTAATGTAGACTTCCTCATCAAGAATTCCATTCAAAAATGCAAATTTAACATCCATTTGATACACTTTAAATCATTTATGTACTACATATGATAATAGAGTTCTAACACCTTCTAATATTGCAATATGAGCAAAAGTTTCACCATAATAAATACCTTCTTCTTGAGAATAACCTTTGCACACAAATCTTTCTTTGTTTTTATAATTTTTTCCATCTTCATTTATCTTGTTTCTAAACACCAATTTTGTGCCAATAAATTTTTTATCATTGGGTCTAGGAATAAGGGTCCAGATTTTGTTCTTTTCTATTTGTTCTATTTCTTTATTCATTTATTCAACCCAAATCTCATTATTCAAAGCATCTTTAACATTTATAGGTTCAAATTCAGCAAGTAAACTTGTCCCTTTTAATTTACTTCTTGTCATTGTTCCATCAGATTTGTCTTCAATGATCTAATTAGGTGCATGATGCCTTCTGACATATCTTGCTAACCTAAGTTCTTTGGATTTGGAATGAGTTCCACTAATTTCATCATGAACTTTGGTATCAAGCTCAGGTCCCACTATCTATGACTCAGGTCCATTAGACTCATTTTGAACAAGCTTAGTAGCTTCTGATAGCGACTAGGGTCCTTCAGATTATGACTTGAGTTGTACTATCTACAAGTCAATAATTATTGGAGATTTTGGGGACTCGAGGGATGAATATTCCTTTCTCTCAAATAGATTTGGTAGGGTATCAGGTTCATAGTAAAAAAGCTTTTATAATCCTCTAGCTCTTTATTGCTTTCTTCTTCACTCTTTTCTACAAACTCGTCAATTCTCACATGTGCACTTTCTATGATTTTATGAGTAGATAGATTGAAACATTTCTATGCTTTACTTCTATAGGAATATCCTAAAAATATGCCTTCATCACCCTTGACATCAAATTTTCCTTTTCTAGATTCTTTAAGATATAAAATTTGCTACCAAATACTTTCAAGTAACTTATGTTAGGTTTGTAGCCATACCATAGTTGATAAAGAGTTTGATTTGTTCTTCAACTATACTCTATTCAAGGTATGAACTGTAGTGTTGATGGCTTCCTTCTAGTATTTGATTGCAATGTTATTTTCAATCATCAATGTTCTTGCACAATCCATGCTAGATCTATTTCTTCTTTTAGCTATACCATTTTGCTGAGGAGTACCAAGGGCTAATACTTGTCTTTTGATCCCTCTTTCAATGCAAAAATTATTGAACTCATTGGAGATGAATTCACCACCTTTGTTTGATCTTAAAAGTTTCAATCTCTTTCTAGTTTCTTTTTCTACTCTTGCAGATACCTCTTGAATTTTTGAAAAGCTTCAGATTTTGTTTTAGATACATTATAGTCATCATTCTTGAATAATCATCAACAAAAATAATGAAAAAAATTTCTCCACTGTAACTCTCTATTTGAATAGGTCCAAATAAGTTAGTATGCACAGTTTTTAATACTTCTTTTGATTGATACTTCTTTCTTTTGAAACTTGTCTTTCCTATCTTATGAATTTGGAAATTTTTGTATAGACCCATGTTAGGCTTCTTCAAATCAGGAATACCTCTTACTCTTTTATGTTTTCTTATCTTAACTAGATTATCAAATTTTACATTACATAATATTTTTTTCCATAACTAACTTTCTTCTACTTGAGTAATAAAACTTGAACTTTCATTGAGATCAAGATAAAATAGATTTTCTTTTGTTTGCTTGCCAAATCCAACTAGATTTCCTTTTCCATCCAGTAGTTTTCCTTGTCCATCCATGAATTCTACCTTGAATCCAATATTGTTCAACTATGCTACACTCAATAGATTATGCTTTAATCCTTCAACCTAATAAGAATTGTCACATATAACTACCTTGGTCAAAGAAATACATCCTTTTCTTTTGATATTACAAGGTTCATTGTTTCCAAATCTCACACTACCTCCATCATAATATTCCATGTGCTCAAATTTTGTTTTATCTTTAGTAATATGATGTGAACAACCACTTTCAATAATCCATGTATCTTTTTTTCTAACATGAGAGATAAGTACTATCTTATCTTCTTCTTCAGTAGATTCATCCTTTACAACAATATATACCATTTCATCTTCATTGTTATTAGAATCTTTAGCCATAAAATAATATTTCTTACTTTTTCCTTTGAGGTTCTTCTAGTTCTTTAAATCATTCTTGCATTTGTGCTTTTTTTTTTTTCTTTTCATCATTGTTTTCTCTATTTGGACATCTTGTAGCAATGTGACCAATTTATTCACAAGAAAAATAGATTACTTTGCCTTTTTACTTTCCTCTACTTTTGGAATACTTTCTTACAAGTAGGGTGTCAACAACTTCAAGATCATTGTCTGAACTTTCTTTTGACTCTTCTTCTTCACTTCCAAATTGACTAGACTTTGATTTCTTATTCTTTTTCTTGAGTGAGAGTTTAGCTTCAAATGAAAACTCAATAACTTTTGAACTAGGAACATAGTTATCAAAGTTATCTAACTCAAAAGCTATCAATCTTCCAACTAGAGCATCCAAAGATATTTTATTATTTGGATCACATTTCATCTCTTGAATAGAAGAAACTCTAATTACATAAATAGGAAGAAGAGTTCTAAGTAGCTTTCTTACAATTTTTTTTACTTCAATGTCTCCTCTAGATGCTTTGATTGTACTTACACTTGCTTTGAATCTTTTCACATATTTTGCAATGTTCTCATATTCTCTCATTTTCATCTAATCATAATGGCCTTTAAGACTTTTAGCCTTAGCTCTTCTTATATCTCCATCTCCTCCATAAATGTCTTTTAGTTTGGTCCAAATTTTATGAGTTGTTTTGCAGTCTTTAACTTCATTAAATTTAGTATAACTTAGAGTAGATGCAATATCAATCATCATGATGTTATGATTCTTCTTTTCAGCAATATCTTCAACTAATAGTGTTCTAGTGAGAGTCTTGTATTTAGCATAAAGATATTTACAACTTGAATCAATGATGGTAGCCAAATGTAACCTCATTAGTCCTTGTCATCCTGCAAAAAGTTGTCTTTGTCTAACTTGGGAATTTCTCTTTTGTAAGACATCTCGATCTTTAGCTTAGGTCCTTGAAACCTTCTCTGAAAGAAGCAAAATATTTGATACTAATAGTTGAAAATATAAGAAGAGTAACTAAGAAAGGAGGGGTGGATCAGTTACTGCTAAAATAAATCCCAAATCCCTTAGATGTTAGTAAAAAATAAACTCTAAAAACTAAATATTGTTGATGCTCGATAGACACACATAAAATGTTGTAGCTTAGTAAATACTAATTATGCAAATCTTTAAATGTTATCTATTATTACTATTATTTTAAATTAGATGAAAACATATAAAAAAATTACCACGAACACATTTTACATGAGGATTCCCAATTTTGAAAAACCACCAATTGTAACTAGTTATTATTTTCACTCTTCTAAAGTGAGCCCTATTAGGATCCAACCTTGTTAAAGGTTAAAAAGCACATTTTTAGGTGTGACACTGTTAAAGGATTTAATCACCCTATTAGGAGTGACTTTGTTAGAGGTCTTTAGATAATTCAATAGAATTTCCACTTGGTTAGGGGATTTACAAATAGCTATTAAGCCAACTCTATTAAGAGATTTACATCATTGCTACAATGGTTAGAGAGTAACAATGAAATAACTTAATTTATGATGCAACTAAATTGCTAATTACAAATGTCTATTCTAGCTTGTATATTTGATCCTTTTTGATCGAATATATCTTTTCTACTCCACAAGGATATTATGCTTATCCTTCTAATTTGCTTCTTTGTTGCATCATTAGATCTTCAAAATATTCCATGCATTCATGCTCTTACACACTTTCAAATTCTCAACTTGACCTTATACTTATATCATTCATATTGTTAAGTCAGGTAAAATACAACTTAGAATAATTAATATTCATAACCTCAGTTGGCTAGAACCAATAGATAAATCAGTTAAACTTAATATGCCAAAATAAGAAAATCTTTCATTAGCTAACCCTACTCAGTAGACACTAACTTAGAAATGATTTTCCTATGTTAACCAAGTGAACTCAGTTAAAACTACATATTCACAAAGTTCCTTTGGTAATTGAGTGAGCTTAGTTAACACTAGTTCCATCCAACATTTCCTTCATTTAATGATTGAGCTCAACTAACATTCATCTTTTGTAAACTTTCCTTTGGTGCTTGAGTGAATTTAGTAGACACTACCATCTAAACTAGGCAAACATAGGAATGCTTAGTAGACACAAAAAAACTATCTTCACTGCTTGAGTGAGCTTGACATGCACTAACTAGTAATGATATGACATTTGTGTAATATCAAAGACAATATACAATTAATAAATAATATCCAAGATTTACTACACCACAATCTTTATGGAAATCATTCAAGTGTTGGTTTTCAGAAATAGAGCCATCTCCATTAAATCTTGCAAAAATTTTCCTTGGTGCCCTTGGTAGATCATTATTAGCTCCAAGGGCAAGAGGACCAATAACATTTACCCATGGTTGTGCCATAGTTTCTTTATAATATTTTGATTTGCTTGAATGGTTATAGTAGAAAGTGGAAGTGTTGCACCAATCAGCCATAAAGCATCAAAAGTAAGAGGAATGGAATTTCTAACAACTGGAGGAGTTGAAGATTGACTTCTCTATTTTCTATTATGAGGAAAAACTATAGAAAAGAGAGTATCTATGAGTTTTTTGGTTATAGATTCCCTTGCACATGTCCTTCCTCTTTTTTGAAAGGTCTTCTAGGATAGGAAAGTTAGCATTCTTGATCTCTTTGTATATTGGGTCAATATTCCAATTCTCTTTGGCACTCCTAGTATATTTGGAATATAGAGTGTACCAAATATTTAGATAAATGGTTCTTTTCAAATTTATCTTACTAGCCTTCAACTTTGAATTTCCTTCTTTTCTTCAGTAAGTTGAGGCTATAAAACTAGCATCAAGCACTTATGGCAAACACTTCACTACCACAAGTCCTTTCTTGCAACTCAAATATAAGGAATTAGAATGCAAATTAATGTGAAATAAAATTCTTTAGAACTTTCATCTAAATCTCCCTAGTAGAGTTGCCAAAAAACTATTGGTTAATAGTTTGTCCCTCTTTCTAACTTGATTTTATCCTAACTCTAAATGCCCAAAATGTGAGAAAAAAAAAGGATGTTTAGCAAAAAATGGGTTAGTGTAAGTATTCTATCACTTTCCTCTTAATTAATTAGTTATAGCTCCCTATGATTTGTAATGATATGCTCTGAATATGTTTTTATGAGATCAGAACTCTTGACATTATAAGCTCTTAACCCAAGAGCAGGAAAGGATAACCAAATTCTTTGTAGGCACAAACAATTCAGGAAAAATAGATTTGGACAACCTATCACACCCAATGGAATGAATGTAATAGACTATCTTGAGATTACCAACCCTTAACTTTTATTCTAAATGTGGTCTTAATCATCTTAATGGGAAAATGAATGAAACTATCAAACATGATATGAAATGGACAAGAGAGGAAATAGAATCATATATGAGGAAAGTAAATAGAATCACTTCTACTGCAAATATCAAAATGAAATGAAATCCACTTGATTATCATAGGATCACATATAATTTTACTTCAACTCTTAACGAAGAACTAATCTATGCATGGGAAAAAAAACATGACAAGAAAATATAGTAAATAGAATTATAGACCAATTCACCATCAAGTTTGCCAACCCTTGTTGTGTAAAGAAAGATTACATTTACAATTTGTGGTTATCATTTCTAAATTCTGGTAGAGCAACAATCATATAATAAAGAATTAAATATGGAAATATCCAATTTGTATCATGATATGAGGATCTTCTATCTCTTCTATTGATGATTCTAAATCCATGATACTCCTAAAAACACACCATGACTATTCATCTTCATGTAGTATCAGAAAATCCTCTAAAAATTCATTTATTCTTCATATTCTATTGTTTCATGCCAAACCCATGTATTTCATATTCCAACAGTCACTGGATTTATGAATTCTCATCATTGATCTCAAATCAAAAGTTGAGATTAAAACATTGTGAATTCCTTTATAACTTCCTTTTGTGGGTCCCTCTTGTTGCTTTGTCACAAACAATTGAGAAACTTTATATATTGAGATAGCAACTTTAATGGATCTCTTTTTGATCTGATAGTGGTAACAAAATGATGTTAGGTCTCTTTGTTTTGCAGTGCAGATCCCCTTTTCCAACTATGCATACTGTGGCAAAGAGTTGGCACCATTTTATTGCTTGGAGAATCTAATGTTGAATTTCTTTCCTTCGAGGCACTTAGTGACTAGATTATGACTACACTTCATGAAATGTGATGGCCCACTAGACACATGCCTTCATGCCACTGTGTCACATAACAATGAAGCATCTTTATATAGTAACATAATGAGCTCCATAGATCCTCTTTGATTTGACAATCAACAAGATGCATTATTAGATAGTTTATAATTCCATTTTAAAATATTATCCATGAATTTGGTCTACATTTGATAGTCATGACTTATTTCCAAGGTGACTTGACCATTCAACTTCATGATGTGGATGATCAGACATATTTTGATTTGTTGATTTGATTTCAACTTTGATCTTTGTGTTGGAAATGTTTTAGAATAACTAATTTGGGCGCGCGGGGGGGGGGGGTGTGGTGAATCAATTATCCAAGGTCTAAATTCCCTAATAATACTTTTTTCACTAATTATAGTGAGCCCATTAAACTATTCATTCATCCAAGCTTAAAACAACCATCTTAGCAAGTTATAAGAAATCAACATGTAGGAATAAAACATGCAAGATCAACACATGACACAGTGATTTACATGGAAACCCAATTTGGGAAAAACCACCAGTAACATGCTACTCAATTTTCAATCTTTTGAAGTGGTGCCCTGTTAAAGGCCTACCCTGTTATAGGCTTACAACACACTATTAAATTTGACCTTGTTGGAGGATTTCACCACACTGTTAGGAGTGGGCCTGGTCAAAGGACTTTGGAATATTCACTCAGAATGTCACCCTATTAAATGATTTACAACATGGCTTTAAACCAACATAAGTCCATAGGATTTATACTAACTATTACAATTTCTAGAGAGTAACAATAAGGACTTTTGATCTAGTACAACTCACAACATATCTTGTAGATTTTAGATCGTACTTTAGTTCAATCATTTTCTTGGCTTCAATTACTGTGGCTCTGATAGCTTGTCTTCCTCTCAAGCTTCATCTCCTTGAGTCTTCTTGCTCATCATACCAATACAATCATATCTATGGTCACCTATCAAAATAGAGTTTCTATGCTTTCTTCCTCCTTAGCACCTTCTTCAGCACTTCATGCTTTCATACTTGACCAACACTTTGCTTCATGACCTTATGACTCCTTAAATAGAAATTTGGAGTAATTTTCTCACTCGAATCTCCCTCTCCAACTTTAGGGTTTCAAAAGATTATGTAGGATACAATGTATCTGTCCCATATCTTGTTTTATCTAGAAACTTCATCCAGAATCTAGTTGTATTCACCCAAAAACATTTTACATAGAGTTTTATGACACCAGCTCATCATTCTTATCTTCTATCTGGTTCACACAATTCTAGATAACAACCACATCGGCTCAAATCTAGCAAATCTTTGACTTTTTAAATAATGTAGTAGCTCAACACTTATTGGCTTTCTGATGTTCAACACTTGAACATAACTTGGTACTTGATTTTTACTTGCACTTGATCTTCCAGCACTTGATCTTCACTCGGCTCCTATTGAAAATTTTCTCTTCTTGAACTAGCTTGTGCAGCTCCCTCTGATGAATTTAATCAAGCTTTGCAAACAGTCATATTATAACTTCTTCTTCTATAGTTTATAAGTGTAGTCAACCTCTTCATCTTCAAGTATATTATCAATACATCACTTAATCATTGTCTTAACTAATCTTTGCACTTCATTACAAAACCATAACTCAACCTTTCCCTTAGGTGCTTTTGTTACATCTTATTGATTCTTCATCAATCAACTAAGTGATAGTGCTTGGATCTTATAAGTAATTGCCATTCCAACAAATAGAAAATTTGACATCAGTGACAAAATAATGATTGAACACATTCTGTAGCAACAATATCTTTCATACAATGGATTTTTTCAATCAGATTACAACAATCTCCCTCTTTGACATTGATGGCAAACCAAACTAATCAACCAAGTTAACAAAATTCTAACTAGGCTAAAATTGTAAGTCAAATGCCAAAAAAAAAACTTGTTGACTTTTGTATCTCCCTCTGATCTCCTGACGTGCTCCTTTTGAGATCTGTCATCTTGATTTCTTTCTTTAATTTTTCTCCTCTCTTTCATATCTCTTGTCCTTTTTGTTTCATGATCTAATTAGTTTCTGCTAGTTCTCTATTTCATGGATTTGACCAATTGTAGCTATTTCTCCCTCTTTTCTAGATTTGATAGATTTGATCAGTTTTTGCTATTTCTCCCTCTTTGACAACAATGTCAAACAAAGATTATTTTAACATCTTATCATGCAAGTGTAGCATTTACAAGAACTTCTAATATCTTTCATCAAATGATCTTTTTCAATCAGATTACAATAATCTCCCTCTTTGACATTGATGGCAAACCAAACTAATCAACCAAGTTAAAAAAATTCTAACTAGGCTAAAATAGTAAGTCAAATGCCAAAAAAAAAAAACTTGTTGACTTTTGTATCTCCCTCTAATCTCCTGAGCTACTCCTTTTGAGATCTATCATCTTGATTTCTTTCTTTTCTTTTGCTCCTCCCTTTCATCTCTCATGTCCTTTTTGCTTCATGATCTGATTAGTTTCTGCTATTTCTCTATTTCAAGGATTTGAAAAATTGTAGCTATTTCTCCCTCTTTTCTAGATTTGATAGATTTGATTAGTTTCTGTTATTTCTCCCTCTTTGACAACAATGCCAAAGAAACACTATTTCAACATCTTGTCATGCAAGTGTAGCATTTACAAGAACTTCCAATATCTCCCTCTGTCACCTTCCTTGTGACTTATTTGGAATGTTAGTGCTTTGATTACTTCAAGCTAAACCTAAAGTAAGTACTCTCTGCATCAACTTATATCATCTGAATAATCAACTCATTTGATGCAGGGAAATCTTGTTGTTGTCAACTGTTTTCTCAAATCCTATCTTGACAAGATATTTGTGAAGTCTCTCATACCATGCTCTAGGTGCTTGTTCAGACCATAGAGTGCTTTATGTAATTTACAAACCATATCCCTATTGTTCTCATCAAAAAATCCCTCTAGTTGTTCAATATAAACTTCCTCTTCCAATATACCATTTAGAAAAGTTGACTTTACATCCATCTGATAGACTTAAAAACCTTTATATGCAGCATATGCAAGTAAAGTTCTTACTCCCTCCATTCTAGCAACAGGGGAAAATGTTTCCCCATAGTCTAATCCTTCTTCTTGAGCATAACCCTTACATACTAGTCTAGCTTTGTTTCTAGTAATCTCACCATTCTCATCTAGCTTGTTTCTGAATACCCACTTGGTGCCAATCACATTCTTGTTAGCTGGTCTAGGAACTAAACTCCAAGTTTTTTTCTTCTTTATTTGATCGATCTCTTCTTCCATAGCTTTATACTAGTCACCATCTTGTAATGCATCATACACTATCTTAGGTTCAAATTTTCTTAATAGACATGATTCATTTCTTAGTCTATTCCTTGTCATTGGTCATGCATCTTTGTCACCAATTATCTATTTAGTAGGGTGATGTCTCTTTACATATTTGGATAATCTTGGTTTTGTCCTTGTTTCCATGTTTGATCTTTTAGATTCAAGGTCACTATGCATATACCTATCAGGTAGTTCTACATCTCTTTCATGTGTACTAATTTCAGAGTCAGAATGTGTGTTTTCTTCATTTTACAACTTGGCTTCTGAATGCAGCTCAACATTCACTAGTTGTGACTCGGCTGAAACTAAAATTTTCTATTGAATCCCAATTTGATTGATAGTATCCTCGCAATAAGCATTCCTTCATAATAATACACAAAGGTTCTATATTCATCTAATCTCTTTGGTTCTTCAACTTGGACTTTTGTATGCTCATCAAAGTTTACATTTGCTCTTTTCACAATTTTGTTAGTGTTAGTATTTAAACACTTATATGATTTACTTCTAGTGGAGTAACCAAGGAATATGCCTTCATCACTTTTTGCATAAAATTTTCCATTTCTAATTTCTTTAAGGATAAAGAATTTGCAACCAATTGCTTTGAAATTCTTTACATTGGGTGAGTAACAATACCATAATTCAAAAAGTGTTGTATTTGTACCTTTCTTGACTTGTACTTGATTCAGTGTGTGAATAGCTACACTTAAAGCTTCTCTCCAATATTTCAAAGCAACAGTCTTCTCCATCATAAATGTTCTAGCACAATCAATCATAGATCTATTTCTTCTCTCAACAATTCCATTCTGTGGGGGAGTTCTAGGAGCTGATGTTTGTCTCTTGATTCTTTTGTCATTGCAAAATATCTCAAATTCATTTGATGTGAATTATCCACCTCTGTCTGATCTCAAGAATTTCAAACTCTTTCCTATTTCCTTTTCAACTCTAGCCACATACCACTTAAACATTTGAAAAGCATCAGATTTTTGCTTTAAGAACATAACAGTCATCATCTTGGAATAGTCATCAACAAAAAACATTATATATTTATCTCCTTTGTAGCTTTGCACTTCTATTGGACCACATAAATCAATATAGACTAACTCAAGTACTTCTTTAAATGTATAGTTTTTACTCTTGAAACTTGACTTAGTCATCTTTCCTAGCTGACATTGTTTGCACATGATGTTGTCAGGCTTCTTTAGTTTAGGTAAACCTCTAACTTTTTTCATTTTGCTAATATTGACTTCATTATCAAAGTTGACATGACATAGCCTTCTATGCCATAACCACACATCATCAAATCTTGCAGCAAAACAAGAATCATTTTCCATATCAAGATAAAATAGATTACTTCTTATTTGATCTCCTTTTCCTATCAATTTACCATCAGTATCATAGATTTTTGCAATTTTGTTTCCAAATTCTACTTTGTACCCTACAGTGCCTAATTGTGAGACACTCAACAAATTGTAGTTTAGTCCTTCAAAATAGTATGCATTATCACATGAAATTTTCTCTATAAGCTTAATGGAGCCTTTTCCTTTGATTTTACATGGAGCATCATTTCCAAATCTAACACTATTTCCATCATACTGAGTAAAGTTAACAAACTTACTTTTGTCTCTTGTCATGTGATGTGAGCACCCACTGTCTATGATCCATCTATCATTCTTGTTCATGCATGTTACCAGTGCTATAGGCTCTTCTTCATCAGACTGGTCCTTCATGGCCACATAAACAGCTTCATCAACATTATCGTCAGAATCCTCTTCAGCAATACAACACTTCTCGCCTTTGTCTTTGTAATCTCTCTTATCATCTTCTCTTCTATTTTTGTACTTACTGCCTTCCTTGTAATCCTTTTTCTATGTACACCTTGCAGCAATATGTCCTACTTCATTGCAGTTGAAACAAATGATAAGCAACTTACCCTTGAATTTTCCTTTTCCTCTATGAAATCTTCTAGCCAGTAATGCTTTCAATTGTTCCACATCTTCCTCATCAGTGCTACTATCACTAGATACATATTTCATCTTTCTTCCCTTCTTTGATTTCACCTATTCAGTATCTTTTAGTAATAGCTTGGCCTTGAAAGAAGATTCAACATTCTCAGGTCTGTAGTTGTCAAAGTTAGATAACTCAAATGCAGCAAGTCTACCCAATATACCTTCAAAACTTAGATTATTTCCTGGTACACATCTTATCTCTTGTATAGCTGATACTCTAATAGCATAGATAGGGAGTAAGGTTCTTATGAACTTACTATTAACAATATCATCATCTAATTTACCATTCAAACATCTTATTGCACTTACCACTTCCTTTATTCTAGAGGCATACTGAGAAACATTCTCACTTTCCTCCATTTTCATGTCATCAAACTTTCCTCTAAGGCTTTCTCTTTTTGCTCTTTGGACATTTTGATCTCCTCCATAAATGTTTGAAGGGCTTTTAGCATTTTGAATGTAGTGTTACATCCTTTGATATCATTGAATTTAGTGTAGTTGAGTGCAGAAGCAATCTCCAGCATTCTCTGATTGTGTTCCTATTTGTTCTTCAAATCTTCTATAGTAAGAGTACTAGTTGGATCAACATGTTCAGTAACAATTGAATTTTGGGCATAATCACCTATGGATCCAAGATCCAAATTCATCAAACTTTTCCATGCAGCAAAGTTGTCTTTGTTGAGCTTGGTAACTTCTCTCTTAGGCATTTTGATATTTTATGCTTCTAGTTCCTTTAAACTAAATCAGCAGCAAAGCTCTAATACCAATTGTTGGAATTTTTTTAGAATAACTAAGGGGGGGGGGGGGGTGTGGGGGTGAATCAGTTATCCAAGGTCTAAATGCCCTAATAATACTTTTTTGCTAATTATAGTGAGCTCATTAAACTATTCATCCATCCAAGCTTAAAACAACCATCTTAGCAAGTTACAACAAATCAACATGCAGGAATAAAACATGCAAGATCAACACATGACACACTGATTTATGTGAAAATACAATTTGGGAAAAAGCACTAGTAACATGCTACTCAATTTTCACTCTTCTAAAGTGATGCCCTGTTAAAGGCTTACAACACATTGTTAAATGTGACCTTGTTAGAGGATTTCATCACATTGTTAGGAGTGGGCCTGGTCAAAGGACTTTGGAACATTCACTTAGAATGTCACCATGTTAAAGGATTTACAACATGGCTATTAAACCAACCTAAGTCCATAGGATTTATACTAACTATTACAATTGCTAGAGAGTAACAATAAGGACTTTTGATCTAATACAACTCACAACATATCTTGCAGATTTTAGATCATACTTCAGTTCAACCCTTTGCTTGGCTTCAATCACTATGGATCTGATAGCTTGTCTTCCTCTCAAGCTTCATCTCCTTGAGTTTTCTTGCTCATCACACCAATGCAATCATCTCTGTGGTCACCTATCGAAATAGAGTTTCTATGCTCTCTTCCTCCTTAGCACCTTCTTCAGCACTTCATGCTTTCATACTCGACCAACACTTTGCTTCATGACCTTATGACTCCTTAGATAGAAATTTGGAGTAATTTTCCCACTCAAACCTCCCTCTCTAGCTTTAGGGTTTCAATAGATTAGGTAGGATACAATGTATCTATCCCATATCTCATTTTATCTAGAAACTTCATCTAGAATTTAGTTGTATTCACCCAAAAACATTTTACATAGAGTTCTGTGCCACCAACTCATCATTCTTATCTTCTATCTAGTTCACAAAATTCTAGATAATCAGATTTGGTGAATCTTTGACTTTTCAAATAATGTAGAAACTTGACACTTATTGGCTTTTCGATGTTCAACACATGAACATAACTCGGTACTTGATTTTTACTTGGCACTTGATCTTCACTCGGCACTTGATCTTCACTCGACTCCAGTTGAAAATTTTCTTGGCTTGAACTAGCTTGCTCTACTCCGTCTGATGAATTTAATCAAGCTTTGCAGATAGTCATATTACAACTTCTTCTTCTACAGTTTCTAAGTGTAGTCAACCTCTTCATCTTCAAGTATATTGTCAATACATCACTTAATCATTGTCTTACCTGATATTTGCACTTCATTACAAAACCATAACTCAACCTTTCCCTTAGGTGCTTTTGGTACATATTATTGATTCTTCATCAATCAATTAAGTGATAGTGCTTGAATCCTATAAGCAATTTCTATTCCAGCAAATAGCAGGTTTGACATCAATGAAAAAACAATGATTGAACACATTCTGTAGAAACAATATCTTTCATACAATGATATTTTTCAATCAGATTCCAACATTTTTCCACCTTTGACCTAGTTCTTTCACCATTTCTAATGATTTATTTGCTTCTCCTACATTTGAATTCAATTGATTGTCTTTATAGCCCATTCTCACAATTTGCATTTTATCTTTAGGCTCCAGTCTTTGATCTCTCTCTCTCTCTCTCTCTCTCTCTCTCTCTCTCTCTCTCTATATATATATATATATATATATATATATATATATATATATATATATATATATATATATATATATATATATATGAAAATATATACTTCTCTAGATATAAATCTTTGACCATGGAGTTGGAAACTTTTAAAGATGAAGAAATGCTTTCATAAAGAATTGCTTCTCAACATGAATCTTGTATAAAAAATGATTAGGAACAAAGAATATGAATCATTAGAGATATTTAGACCTTTCTTCTAATCTAAAAAATGCATAACAAACCCTCCCAAACTTAATCACCTAGCCAAGAAATAATGTATTGCTCCTATGATTTCACACATTGGGTTAACTCAAAGGGAGATGAGAAGAATTACCATTCTAAGGGAAAACTAGACTTAGACTCAAAATTTAACTTTTGACTTGACTCAAGAAAAACCTAAAGCAAAGATATAGACTACAACTTGGGCAAGAAGAATGAACATTGAATTCAAGCCATGAATGAAGCAATTGATCAGTTTGAGAAGAACAAAACCTAGAGACTAGTACCAAGACTAGAGAATAAGAATATTATTGGAAAAATGTGGGTATACAATTTTTTTTTTATGAGAATGTTAAACTAAGAAGAAATAATTCAAGATTAGTCTCCAAAGGTTATGTACAAGAAGAGGGAATTTATTATGGAGAAACATTTTCCATAGTTTCAAGATTGGAAGGAGTAACAACTATGCTTTCTTATCTTGCTTATAAAGGATTCAAATTTTATCCATTAGATGCTAAGTTAACATTTTTAAATGTTATACTAGAATATGAGGTTTACATTGAAAAAACTAAAGGATTTGTTGATCCAAAAAATAAAAACATGGTGTGTAGATTGGACAAAGCTTTATATGGCTTAAGACAAGCTTCTAGAGCATGTTATGAAACAATGCACAGTTATCTTGTGAAGATTGGATTTGAGATGACTGATGACAACACCATTCTATACTTGATGATAGAAGGAGGTAAAGGAATTTTACTAGCTAAAATATTCATTGAGATATCATATTTGGACAACAAAATCCATTATGTAAGACATTTACAAATGAAATGATGAAAGAATTTTAGATGTCTATGTTTGGAGAAATAAAGTTCTTTCTTGGATTACAAGTATATTAGATGAAATATAATATTTACATTACTTAGTCCAAGTATGTAAAGGAAATCTTGAAGAATTTTGGTATGGAATATTCAAGACTAGTTAGTACTCCCATGGTGACAGAACATAAACTATCCAAAACTGATGATTTTTCTAAGCTAACTCAAACATTGTATAGGTCTATGATTTGAAAGTTGAAATATGTAGTTCATAGAAGACTTAATTTCATACTAACTATTGGGATTTTTGCAATATTTTCTACAAATCCTAAGGAGAATCACTTAATGGTTTTGAAAAGTATTATGAGATACTTAAAAGGGAAAGAAGACTATGGTCTATACTACAAGAAGAATAACAAGTTTAACGTGAGAGCTAAATAAATGTTGATTGTGTAGAAAACATTACTGACAAGAAAAACACAAGTGGTGAAGTATTTTTATTAGGAAAAAGATTAGTTTCATGGACTACCAAGAAGAAAAATTGTATTTCACATTTTACTATTGAAGTTGAATATGTGGCCATTGCAGTGAATTATACAAATGTGATATGGATCAAATAGTTACTCAAAGGAATAAAGGAAGAAATCACTAAACCTATGGTAATCTACTCTAACAATACAAGTGCTATAAACATATCTAAGATTCATTTGATGCACACAAAGACAAAGCACATTGCAATCAAATATCATTATTTGAGAGAATTGGTTCAAGACAAAGAAGTGAAAATGGAATATGTGAATACAAAGGAACATATAGCTGATATATTCACAAAGGCTTTACCTAAAGATGTACATGAATATCTTAGAGGTAAGCTAAGGGTGATACCCCTATTTCAAGCTACTTAAAGGAGTAATAGTAGTGACCTACATCACCTAAGTTGAATGGTATTCTTTATAACTTGATGCAGTGGATCTTACTTTAGGAACTACCTAAAGTAGGAAAGGAACTGAAATAGAAGATTTATAGTCATAAGCAAGGTGACAAAGGTAGAACCTTATCAAGGGAGACTGAATTGCTGATATCTACACTAAATATCATGATGAGAGAATTTATTTGAAGAAGAGATATTGCAAAGAAAATAATAACCTATATAGAGAAAAGACAAATACAGATAGAGGGAGAGATTTTAGTAAAGGTATTAAGTTTGTTTTTGGTACAATTGTTGGTATTGGTTGGCCATCAATATAAAGAGGGAGATTATTGAAAAAGAAGACTATTGAAGATTGTTGTAGTATAAAAACCTATCAAGGGAATAATCATTATTTTGTCACTGATGTCAAACTTGATACTTGCTAGTAAGGAAATTGTTAAATTTGGTTAGAATTCTATCATTTGATTGATTGATGAAGATGATTTGAAAAGAAAGGATAACAAGAGTACCTAGAGAAATGTTGAGTTATATGGTGTATGAAAGGAGCACTAGGACCAAATAATAATTTGATGATATAGTGTATTGTTTATCTACTTAAGGCTACAATTAAAGAATGTTGAAGCAAAGACAAGAAGGAGACTACAAAAAAAGAATGTGTTTTCCAAGCCTAAGTGAAAAGCCTATTGATAATATGGTCAATAAGATGTCTAGATGTTGTCATTTATGGCAACATATATTTAGTATTTTATTTATGTATATAGAGTTAGAAAATTGTTTGTGTTAGAAAGTTTGTAGTAGTATTGAGAAAAATGTGATGTGTATAGATGACACACTTTGAGTTAGCTCATGTGTAGTTTAATATTGATAGATGACAATATGCGGATGATGCATGTCAATGCACAAACCTATATGGATTGCAAAATGCAAGTTACAATTGATTTACAAGTTATTGTATTTAACAAAACAAAATAGAAAACATCAAATAACTAGATTGTATGACTTAAGGAATTATTTTGGTGACAAAATAATTAATCTATCATAATGGGCCGACATCCTAGATGTTTACTATAAGTCAATTTTATATGAACTCAAGTGTGTGAAGACATGAAGACTGATTGAGAAGAGTTCTAACAATTTACAAGATATAAGTAAAGAACTTATCTAGCATAGATAATGGATGTAGTGAATAAGTGATGCAAACTATTTTGAAGAAAGCTTGTACGATATACGAGCCTTATGTGATGCAAAATCTGATGTATGATCAGAGAAAGTGTGAGATACTATAGGAAGATAATATTGTATGTATACCCACTCTTGTGAAGAACTTAACTGTATAATTGCATGTTAGGGTAGTGGGCTCTTCTTACGTATATTGTATATGGTCTACCAACTCCTAATAGGTTCAAAGAAGCTCCTGATAGGGTTAAGGATTTTAACAGGGACTATTCCTCTAACAAGGAATCAAGAGACTATATGTATTTCATAGACTCCTAACATGGTCAATAATCTTAACAAGATTCTTTTGTTTAGTGGATCATCTTGTGGGTATCATCCCTACTAGGGTTTTCCCTTGGCCAAGGTTTCCTTATTTAATAAATAATGGTTTATGAGTTCTCTTTATGCATGGTTGTAATTATTATTTAGTATTGTTGGTTTACTTTCATATGAAAGCTATAAAATAATTAACAATATTCAGTTGTGTGAAAAATTTTGCACAATACTGATTCAACCCCCACCCCCTAGTATTATTTATTTCTAACAATTGGTATTAGAGCATAGTTACTCAAAAGAGGCTTAAAAACTTGAGTAAGATACCTATGGATATGGAACAATTAAAGAAAAAAGTAGAAGAATCTCTTGAAAAAATTGATCTCCTTACTAAAGAAAAAGACAACCTAAAAGATAGGTATGAAGATGCAAAAGTCTATATGTGTAAACTGAAAGATAAGTTAAATGATCTGAAGTCTAAGAAAGAACCCAATGAGAAAATTAGAAGAAATATTGAAGCACAAAATATGAAGAAAGAAAATGATACTTTGAAGCATGAATTGAGAATTGTTGAACTTAAGTCTTAAGAAGGATTATAGCAAGAATCAACCTAATATGAAATCTAAGAATGTAGGCCTTAGATCATAGTTAAGTCAACTAACATTAGAATGAGATTCTATCAAGATTAAACATGTAGAATTAGAAAAGTTAAATATCATTGTGATGTTAGAAATAGATAATACTGAGAGGGTGGGGGAGGGGGGTGAATCAGTATTCTACAAACTTTTTCCCACAACTAAATACTGTTAATTACTTTATAGCTTGCATATGAAAGAAAACCAACAAAAATGAACAATAAATATAACCATACATATAGAGGACTCATAAAACCCTTATTTTTAACTAGGGAAACCCTGCCCAGGGGAAAACCTTGGTGGGGATAATACCCACAAGATAATTCACTAAACAAAAGGATCATGTTAAGGATATTGACCCTATTAGGAGTTTATGAAGTACATATAGTGTCTTGAGTCCTTGTTAGAAGACTAGGCCTTGTTACAATCCTCAATTCTATTATGATTTTCTTCAACCCTATTAGAATTTGGTTGATCAAATACAAAGTATGCAAGAAGAGCCCGCTGTCCTAATATGCATTTATATAGTAAAGTTCTTCACAAGAGTAGATATACATATAATACTTTCTCATGGTTGTAATTCACACTTGATCTAATCATACATCACATAAGGCTCATATATCTTTTCAATTTTTCCATAAAATAGTTCTCATATCATACAACTTCCATATGTAGCACACTTATCTATGTAAGATAAGGTCTTGTCTTATACTTTGCAAATTAGTAATTCTCTATTCAGTCAACCTTAATGTCTTTGCACACTTGATATAATATAAAATTAATTATGAATTAATATCAAAAAATTCATCTCATCATGACTTAGTAATTATTTTTTCACCAAAGTAATTCCTTAAGTCATACAACTCAATTTTTTGCTATGCTCTATTTAGCTCAGACAAATGCCCATATTGGTATTTCAACTATAACTTGAATTGTACTAACCATACACATCTGCACACTAGCATATGTCATCATAATACTTTCATAAAGGTATCCTCAACTACACATAATCTAATTTAAAGTGTTTCATCCATACACATCATATCTCTCTCCACACTACTGCAAATTGTCTAACACTTAGACAAATTTCTAACTCTAAATGCATAAATGAAATTCCAAATATATGTTGCCATAAATGATAACTATTAGGACATCTTACTATTGATATTTCCAAAAATATCCCCATTTGGCATTGATGAAAAAATTTGAGAAATTTTTCTAAGTCCCAAAATGATGTCATACATAACAAAAACAAGTAAAAATAAATACACAAAATTGCCTTCCAAACATAACAATTTTATTCATGTTATGTTGGATCATTACATTCCTTATCACTCCTTACATTGATGCATAAATGTACTCCCCCTTACATATATAATCATAAAATTTACATATTAATAATCCTTTCCCATATATATATTTTTCCTTACATATTACTCCCCCTTTTACATCATTGAAAAAGGTGTCAAAAATTGTATACAAAAACTTTGTGGCCTGTTGTTGATCAACTTGATATTCTAGAAAAATAATCAACATGTTGATCTTAGATTGGTTTTGACATATGATTGTCTCTACACTTAAGAAATTTACAAGTTAGCATTTAGTTCATGCCAAACAAGTAATACATGTTGAGCATAACATGTCATATTGTGCAAGCTAAGTGAGATACTTAGTAAGTGTCAAGTTAATAGTTAGTGCCAAGTTACTCAAGTGCTAAGAAATTAGAATATGTTGATTCATTTAGATATTGAGTGATACCATTGAAGTTTTAGTTGATGTTGAGCATTAGAGACTTTAGATGTTAAGTAAAACAATTTTGACATAGTTGTTTATAATGGCACAAACTACTATGTAAACCATTTTGGAGTCAACTTAAGGATTATTTTGTAATCCTAGATGATAAAAATGAATCTCAATTTAGAATCTCAATGCAATACATGCAACCAATCAGTTAAAGGGATGAATTGATTAGTTAGATGGATGAATCACAATTGTTGATTCATACCTAACCCTAAGTCACCTAGGTCATCTTAAGGAAGAAAAACTTTAAACATTACAAAATTTAGAATGTGAAAAGAGAGAATTTTGCATGTGTAAATATATTATTCATGGTGGCTAAGGAGTTGTGAATTGATATACATCATAGAATCAATTAGAAGAGAATAGAGGAAAGGAGTTAGAGGATAGAAGTGATCCATCTAATTAGTGACAATAAAGTATGCATTAGAAAAGAGGTGATCTATTATCTAATAGTAGAGTGCTAACTATAGAATCATTGCTAAGACATTCTAATAGGTGAATTAGTTAAATCTCTTAACAAATTAGTCTTAATAGGCTATTCTAAATCCTTAAATAGGATGCTTACTTCATTGTAAGTTGAAGTCCTTTAACTAGACACACTTTTAACAAGGTGTTGAAATATTTTAATAGGGTAATATCTAACAATCTTTTAAGCCTTTAATAGGGAAAACCTTTCATAAGGTAGATCATGTTTCATGATCAAACATTGTAACCATTATTGGATACACTTTAGAACTACAGTAGTGAAGATTTGTGGGTGTTATGCCCATCCCAATTTTACCTTCTCATTGGAGGGTTTCTATGTAATCTCATCTTGTGTCATATGTGTGAATGTTTTTTTTTTTCATGCTATGAATTTATATGTTTAATTTGATATTTTGATTTACATGCAAATTATGAGATGGATGTGTGGTGAATGAATTTATGGTTGAAGTTTTGAAGTTCTTATTCACCCTCACTCTCAAAGTTTACTTTACCTATTGCATTTCCAAAAATTGGTATTAGAGCTTTGTTCTCTAGAAGGGAAAGCTTTGCAACTTGAGGAAATATCTTGAAGATGAAAGTCTACAAGTTGGGAAAGACTATTGAGAACTAGAAGATTGAAATCCAGCTTGTCATACATTTGTTGAATGAAGTAAGAGACGAGTTGAAGAAATCATTGAAGAGTAGGAAAGAGATAGCTATTGAAGAGAATGACACACAATACCAAGATATTGACACTACTGAATTGTTTGTAGATGGAAACATAAGTGAATTCAATGTATTAGTTGTAGATCTAATGGATAATAATGGAACCCCAATTGAAGAGCTCAAAAATATGAAGATAGAACAAGAAGTCCAATTAGTATTGCTATGTGAGGTGATCAAGCATAAAAATAAAGATGAAGACGAAAAATTCATGATTGAAGATGAAAAAAGCATACTAACCAACAATCTAGAAGAAAAGACATTAGAAGTGCAAAGGGTTGATAGCATGTAATTGGAGATAATGAATCAAGTCATAATTACCAATCATGAATTGAATGATAAATACATTGTGATCACGACCCTAAAATTATAGAATGAACATTCGAGTAATGATCTAAGAAGGAAAAATGAGTTTACTAGAATTTTCTACAAACCAAGTGAAGCCATCAAGTACTTTGAAAATTTGATGAGATCTCCTAGATCCAACAATGATACTACTAGATTGGGTTATAGCAGCACTAAAGAAGGAGAATCATCTAAAAGTGGTGAGGAAAGAAGTAAAAATGGTAAGGAATCCAAACCTACTTGTCATAATTGTAGAAAATTAGGACATACTACTAATGTTTATAGGAGCAAGTCTACAAATTGAAATCTTAAATAGAAGTTCATTGGTCACTGCCACATGTGCGATAAGAAAGGACATCAGGAACATGAATGTAGAATCAAGACTATGAGAACACAAAGATTTGAAGGATACTAATATAATTGTTAGATGTACAAACATGGAGCATATGAGTGTAGATCCAAGCCCAAGTGGCCATCAAATAAGTAGACAAAGGTAAAGCACAATGGAAACTCTTATAATTGGGAGTATAATACTAGCTATAGTTGTTACTACTATCAAGAGTATGGACATGTTCTTGAGAATTGCATAAGAACACATTTTAGAAGTGATTACAATAGATGTTTAATTCAAACTACATGTTTTTAGTTTCTTAACGACTGGTCACATAAGTAGACATTGTACAAAAAAGTCAAAGGCAACAAGCAATGAGTTCAATAAAGGAAAGAAAAAGGCAGATGTTCAAGAAGTCAAAGTGCAGATGAACAAAACATGGAAGAAGAAGGAAGATTGTAGGACATCAAGTTTAGATGAGATCACTTCACCCAATGGGTTAGGTGATCACATCACCCCTAATTAAGAAATCAAGAGGTATGTGTGGGACTAATATTTAAATGATATACCATACATTAGTTCGAAGAATTTTGTTTTGGAAAGATTATATATGAATAAAGAAAGATGCATTGTGTTGTTTAGAATCTGCAAGAAATCTTTAAGTTTTAGTTTTCATGTTGCTGTTGAGCATGAAAAGTTTCACTTAAGCTGCTGAGTGAAATCTAGTTGATGTCAAGCTATTGTAGGTGATAGTATTGGCTAATCTCATAGTGGTTGGAAAGTGTGAAGAAATTTACATGGAACCTAAGTGATTTGGAATTACTATTGAAGTCAAACTTATAGTTTTGTAAGAACTAAGCATTAATTGTGAAGTTTTAAGGGCTATATGATCAATTTTTGATTCATTTGACATAATCAAAATTTGGAGAGAGCATGATGAGCTTAAGGAAAATTGAAGAGATTGTTCCAAGTATTTGCAGACTAAATTCAACCACTGTTTGACACCATTCATTAGATTGGTGAAGGTATTTATCGTGTGCCAGGCTACATTGTTTGAATTTTAAAAAACCCTAGGTAATTGATATGGCATCTATTTCTTCTACTACTAAGGTTAGAGAGGGAAATGAAGTTTTAAATGTTCAATTAATCAGTAATGAGATCAAGGTAAACTATAAGAAACTCCCCTAAAGGAAAACACATAAATTATTGGCAAATCTTTCATTATTCTAAAAAATCAAATTATTTTTATTGGCAAATCTCTTAATTTTTTAATTTTAGATATTATTTACATTGGCGATTATTTTGGAATCATAATTTTTGAGTAAAAATATATTGGTGAATCTCAATAATAATATGAAGTTCACTAATTGTCATGGAATATTACAAATCAAAATTGAACATATTTTATCTCATGGAGATTCTGAGGATAATTACATTATATTTAAATCAGTATTGAAAACTAAATATTGGTTATATATCCCTAAAATAACTAATAATTATGATAATTATTGGTAAATTAATTTTTATTTCTTCGATAACATATAATATTTAGGTAAATAAAATCCAATCATGTATCAAATATTGTGGCAAATCTTTGAGTTTCAATTTTTCAATAAATAAATTAGTGAGCAATTTTAAATATTTTAGAACTAAATCTAATAAAAATGTGGTTAGTTAGGTTGCATTAAATCTTAAATTATTAGCCAAATTACTAGCAATTTTTTTCTAAAATTCACAAAATTACAAATATTCACCACTAAAAAAAAACCTAAATGAGATCAGACAACCAAACTTAAGAGCAATTCTTGACATTGCATACAAGAAAGACTTATCTAGTGAGCTATCAATGATACCACCACAAGTTTTAATGATTAAAGATGTATGATTTTGTTACACATGTAAGGTGGGTAGCATAGGTGTCATGGAGATCAAAGACCTATATGGAAAATTATGTGAAAATGGAATATTAAAGGAGGAATATAAGATTGTAGAAAGAAAAGGGTTAAGTTGTGCCCTAGATTTCTCCAACATTTTTAAGACAGTGGATAAAGATTGTTTTAAGTAGGATTAATGACAAATATGTGTGGTTAGAGGATGGACCTATCAAGATTACCAAGAGGATTTTTTAGAGGGTAACAAGATATCCAACCCTAGACATACCTAAGAGCATGAGAAGTAATGCAAAAGAGGTTATTGAGAAAAAAATAGGGGTAGTGTGGAATAAGAGAGGAATGGAAATTGACATTGTCATAGATCCCCTCATTGCTTTTGCAGTAAGGATAGTTGCACATGAATTATTTTTCACAATGTTTTCAAGATAGAGTGGATAAATATTTTTTTGAGTAGGATTAATGACAACTTTGTGTAGTTAGAGGATGGACCCATCAAGATTACCAAGAGGATTGTGCAAAGGGTAATGGGGTATCCAACCCTAGACAAACCTAAGACCATGAGAAGTGATGCAAAAAAGGTTATTAAAAAAAACACAAGGGAAGTGTAGAATAAGAGAGGAATAAAAATTGACACCATCACGAATCCCCTAATTTCTTTTGCAATAAAGATAATTGCACTTAAATTCTTTCAATCAATAGATTGAATAATGTACCTTGTATTCTTGTTGATGTAGGCTACAAGATAGTCAAGAAGTATCATTCTTATGACCTTACCGAGTTACAATTACAACAATTATCAAAATATTTGGGAGCCATAACAAAAACCAAGAGTGCACAGTGCAATTTTGGTTCAATACTTGTTTGTATATTTTTCTATATGCACAACACATTTCCTTTTTTGGGTAAATTTAAATGGAAGATAAATAGATCTATTGTAGTATAGATAGGTGAATACATTGAGCAACTTGGAGAAAATTTTGAGTTTATAATGACTAGCTACTTTGAAGACTTTAAGAAGTCAATGAAACAAAGAATGCGGATACTAGTGTCAATAGTTGAGAAGCATTTCAATGATATTTTCTTTCTAGTTAATACCAACTTCACATATTTTTAGGATATTGTTCCAAGGGTGAGATGGGTAAAGCCTCTAGGTTATGAGACAAATGTGGATGAGGCATTTGTAGTAATTACTGCTTTGCTAGTAGAAGAGGTAGATAAGAAGGCTACAACCTTTGATAATTGTGATGTAGCCAAGTCTAAGATTAGTATGGACTTGAAGACAACCTCTATAATGAGCAGGAAGAAAAAAAATTATTAAGAAACTGAAAGAAAAATTTGGTGAAGGGGTAGAAGAAGATGAGGAAGGAGAAGGCACAAGGTCAAGATGTACCTATCCAAGCATCATTGACTTTAACTCAAGGTCAAGGAGAAGATCAAGGTGGAGAATAAGTAGAAATTAAAGAAGGTGTCAAGGGAGAAGAAGCCGATGAAGCACATATAGCTATAGAGAATAAGAAGAGGAAAGCTAAAGCTCTAGCATTAAGAAAATGAAACAAGGTTGTAAAACCTACAAAACCTAAGCCTATAGTTCCTAATACTACCTAAACAAATCACATTATCAGGTTTCTTGGAATCTACCAATATATCCTTCATATCTTCCTTTGTTAGGGGATTTATGTTATGAATGATAGTATCAGAAATATTCTTTATTTTAATTATATCTATGTCTACATCTAACCAATGTTGTGGACTAGCACTTGACACTAGTGTATCTAGTATACTCTATTCTATTTTTTGCTCAACTTCAACTATTGCCTATATATCTATATTATTTTTAGTGCCTTCCACATGCACATCCTTTTCCATGTAATCTTTAGTAGCCTCAGTTACTTCTTTCTCATTTTTCTCTACACCTATCTCAACAGGTGTCTTCTTAATTTCCTTAGGTGTTGTTAGTCCATATATTGTTTTCCATATTTGGATGGATTTCTGAACAACATCCTTAATGTCATTTTGTAAAATACTGAATTTCCTATATTTAGGATAAAATATCCCTATGTACTTCTTAATGACCTTTTTTATCGTGGCCTTATCAAATTTTTGCATCACACTTGCTAGTGTAGTCTCTGTGATTTTCCTTTCTATATTGAAACTAAACTACCATTTTTTCTCAACTCTGTCATATAGAGTCTTGGGTGTAGAGTTCACAAGCTCAATTAGAGTCTTCTTGAATATTTCCATCATGGCATATATAGACTCTTCTACTTGGTTCATGTCAAGCTTTCCAATTTTATCAAACTCAACATGTGTGAATCTAGATAAGTCAGCATTGTTCTCTATATTCTCACACAAATTTGTCCAAATTAGAAAAAGAATTGTGACTTACCACTTTGAATTGGTTTTTCTCATCATATTTTGTCCATTCCTCATATGATTTGGTTAGAGAAATTTACTTTCTCCTTTGTTTCTTTGATGACTCACCTTCTTTTCTAGTTACCCTAGCTCTCTTTCCATTTGGCTTTTCTACTAATTGAGCCTTCTTAGTAATAACTCTTGTGCTAGCCCTAGCCAAGGCACAACTATGTAGTCATCCTATATTGGTGAGTGTGAATGAGATTGAGAAGGCAAACATGGCATGTCCAAGTGAGAAAATAAAAACACAAGAAATATCTGTAGCCCCTCCTCAATTTACAGTGGTACAGCCTACAAAGCCTATTGTAGTATATCAAAGGAAGGAGACACCAATATCTAATATCAGCACAATGGTGAAAAATGATGCAATACCAATAGTCTTAATAGATGACAAGGATGAGAAAGATGAGAAAAATGAAGAGAAAGGTGAGAAAAATGAAAAAGATAAGAAAGATGGGACACAAGTTCAAATAGGTTAGGAAGATGCTCCTGTACCTACAACAAAAACTCAAGGTGCAATTAAGATTCAAAAGAAAGAATAGGATAGGATTGAAGAGTTAGTATTGACTACCAAAATTGAGGAGAAATTAGCAATACAAGCACTAGTTACTTTTCCAAAAACTAGTACTCCTCCAAGTCAAGCTCTTTATAGGCTGAGTATATCTAAGCTACACCATTGTAGTCATCAAGACCTAGTCCTAGCACATCCAAGGCATATAAAATTACATCATTTGGTGATGTTAATTTGGATGAAGTGATTCTATTGCTGATTGTTCGTGTAACAATCACTATTGAACATGTGAGCATACTTCAAGATTCTCTTGCATGGAAAAAGAACCAAGAACTGATCAAAAGGGAGCATAGGTAGAAGCAAGCAATGCAAGATATCAAGGACATTTTTCTTGATGCATTTAGCCTACCTACACTTGAAGAAGATAAGCCTATCATGGAGAAATTGGAAAAAATAGTAGAAAATATTAATAATACAAACCTAGATTCAAATTTAAAACTACTTGAATGGTTTGAAAGGAAATTTCAAAGCAAAGTCAATGAAAATATCTCAAGTGTCATTGCACTTAGTTAGGTTGAATTAGCAACCAAAATTGATAGTGTACAAAAAGTATTAGAGAATATTTTCTCTCTTTACACCAAGTCGTGTGATACAACTTTGTTCACACAAGAAGTGCAATGTCATATTGATAATCTCAAGGGAGATATGAAGAAAATAGGTACCACTCTACCCAATTCTCCAACTAAGAGTCAAAATCTTTTTAGGAATTTGATGAACTTCCAAAGTTAGTTGGCAGCCATACATGCTCAATATGAAAACATTTAGGCTACACTGATTAGCATCCATTCTATGTTGATCCCACACATGGAGATACTACACATGGAACTAGCCTTTGCAAAAATAGTGATGAAGGAAGATCCCCATCTTTCTAGACATGAAAACTTAGTTCACCTTGCTAGCAAGTTAACTATCCAAATCAAATCATTGAAGATGGCATGTCATAACTAGGATGAAACTTTGAAGATAATACTTGAGGTCCATTAAAATTTCTTAGAAAAAAATACTATACATGTATAGCCCTTTGACATAAGTGTCAAAAAGGGGGAGAAATAAGTAGGGGGAGAAATAAGTTTTTGAGAGAGACAATGACTCCAAGGAAAGAATGAATACAGTTTTGGGGGAGACCAAACTAAAGGGGAGTTAAAGATAGAAATAGAATACTACATAGTTCAACATATGTATATTTACTTAGTAGTAGTATTGATGCAAGGAGGGTGAGAAGAACTAGGGCCAAAGGCACACCCAACAATCCAAATTGACCTTGTAGAGTTAGCACAATGGAATCAAACACATAAAGAGAAAAACACCACATAGAGAGAGAACAATATTCTTTTATTGATTCATTAAATAATCAACATACATGCCTAGCTATAAGGCCTTCTAGGTTATAGTTATCTATATAAAATATATTTGAGATCTGAGATGTAGCTTCAGATTCACGCTTCTAGACACATATGCAACAAACTTTTTAGTCCTCTAAAAATCTGCCCAAAATCTCTATCCAAAATCTTCTCTAACTCTAAGCTTAAACACCTTATTTATACTTTCCAAAATGAATTACAAAAGATTTGATAACATTATAAAATAGAAAGGCCAACCCAAAAATGTTCTAAACACATCCCAAGACAAGATCTTATCATAAACATCATGATCAGAATTAATCCCACAAGTCGGCTCCCATAAAAAATGTAGAAAACTCATCCAAAATGCTAACACTTGGCATCAATAGGAACACTTGGCACATGAAGGATCACTCGGCATAGGAAGGATAGCTCGACACACACTATGGAACTTAGAACACACTACAAAATGGGATGGTATAACACACTAACCCAAGTGTTAACATGACTTGGGATAACTTCAACTCAATAGATACTACAAAATTATTGGCACTCAACAATCGCTACAACTCAACAATGACTACAACTCAAAAACAACTAGAAGAATGAAGATAAATGAGTAGGATAACGTGTTAACCTAGGATAATCCTACATTAGACAACTAAAGTAGAAAGGAATGATTCTCCTAAATCATTGAGATGTAGAAACCTGAGCTGAGTACAACTCAAATTGGTAAATCCATGTAGCATCTTCAACTGGTCTATTCTTTGACTTTCCTAAATATTCATAGTACTATTTTCCTCTTGTGCTTTTACCAACTCTCTAATCTAATATATTTTCAACCTATTCAATCTTCTTCTTAGGATAATCATCAAGTACAAAAACTTCATCATCTTACTCATGATACTTATATAGATCAACAACATTGAATATAGGAGATATATCCATGTCATTAGGTAACTCAACTTCATAAGCATTTCCACTATCAAACTTCCTCAAGATCTTACAAGGTCCAAACTTCTTCATCTTTAGCTTACTATATGTGCCAATACAAAATCTACCTTTCTTCAAATGAGCTATCACCTTATCACCAACTTCAAAGAAATTGATGTGTTCTAGACTTATAAGTATTTCCTTGTAGTTCTAATTACTTTGTTCCAACTACAACTTCACTCCCTTATGCAAAAAATCCATAATATTAGCAAATTCCTCTCCTACAACACTTCTTTTTCTTCACCAACAACATCCCTTAAATCTAATACTCTTCTAGGCTTCATTCTAGTAACAATCTGAAAAGGTGTCTTCCATGTAGTTCTATTCATAAAATTATTATATGAAAACTTAACTTGTGCTAATACCATCTCCCAATTATGCATTTCATCTCCAACTACGCATTTTACCAAATTACCCAAGCTTCTATTCACAACCTCTATCCATCCATCAATTTGGAAATGGAATGTAGAACTACATTTCAACTCAGTACCCATCTTCTTCCACAAAGTTATCCAAAAAATAGCCAACAAATTTACATCCTTATACATCTATGGCCAACAATACTTTTCCTTCAAAAAATTCAATGTCTTATCAATTCCAAAATATCCATCCAATCCATCACTATGCTTTTCCTTAATCAGATTAACTCTCATAGAACTTTTAGGGATAAACAACTGAATTCCTTTGAGCAACATACCTTTTTAAATAAAATATTCATCATACTTACTAATATGATATGTTAGATTTTGTGTTCTACACTCTCTCCATGCCTCAAAAAAATTAGGATCAGTATCATACAACTCTTTCATCTCATCAAAATGAAGAACTTAATTCTTTATCTCAGTTAGAAAAGAATGTCTTCTACTCAATGAATCAAAAAATCTATTACTAACTCCACTCTTATGCTTAATCACAAATGTAAAAATCCATAAATATTCAACCTACTTCATATGTCTCTGATTCAATTTATGTTGACTTTCCAATTATTGTAAATCTTTATGATCAATATACAACACAAATTCCTTAGGAATTAAATAATGTCTCCACTTCTTCAAAACTTGAACAATAGCATAAAACTCTTGATCATACACATAATACTTCCTTTTAGCATCATTCAACTTCTCACTAAAGAAAGAAATAGGTTTACCTTCTTGACTCAATATAGCTCCTATTGCACTACCACTTGCATCACATTCAACTTGAAATACCTTATTGAAATTAGGCAAAGCTAGTATAGGTAACTCAACAACCTTTTATTTCAAAGTCTCAAAACTCTTATTAGCTCCATGTGTGCACTTGAGTTCCTTTTTATATCCTCTCATTATCTTAGTCATAGCATTACAAACAACACTAAAATTCTTTATAAACTTTGTATAAAAACTAGTCAAACCATGAAATGATATTGCGTCACCCATATTCTCAGGTACAAAACATTCCAAAATTGCTTTAACCTTCTTAGGATCTATTCTCAAACCATTAGATGAAATCACAAATCCCATATACACAATCTCTTCTTGCATAAAAGAACACTTTTTGAGATTAATCATCAACTTCTCTTTGTTTGATCTATGCAATACTTGTCTAACATGCTCAAGATGTTCTTCCTTAGTCTTACTAAATATTAGAATATCATCCAAATAAACAATGAAAAACTTACCCAAATATATCTTCAAAACTTCATCCATCAACCTCATGAAAGTAGTAGGTGCATTATGTTGACATCACAGTCAAGTTTGTTTACTAGTGATACACACACTTAATCAGATGGTTAGTAGTTACCAAGCTTATCTTGTAGTCTATAGTGTTAACTAAGTAATTTAGGCTATACCAAGTTCTATAGTTTCTATTGAGTTCCAAAAATAATATTCAGTACGCACAGAGTTGTATCTAGCAACATGTTGATTATCAATGTAAATTGAGTTTCTTAGTGCAAATCAAGCTTTCTATTGCTTATCAAGTTCCCAGCTTTAGCTATATGAATCTAGTGTTGACTAAGCTATACATTGTCAGGCAATTGATTCAATTTATACTAAGCTTGCAATGATAGTGTTGATTGAGCTATATAGTGTCAACCAAGTGATTCAGTTTATATATCAAGTTTCACAGTATTCACCAAGTCACCAGTATAGACTGACTTTAGATCACTTTGAAGTGATTAGTATGAGCCAAGCTTCTACATCTACTAAGTGCATAATGATGTTGATCATTGAAAATGGTTTTCAAGTGTTAGAACTCCATCGAATTTGTATTCAAAACCTAAGTACCTACAATTGGGATGACTTTGTATATTTTTCTGAAACTTGTATTCTAGCTAACTTTGATGAATTATAATTTGAATTAATATATATGTTTTGTATTGTATCACTTCTAAGATAAGAATGAAATATTAATAAGATACACTAAGATAAAAAGTGCGAAGTAAGAAGGCTACAAGTAGTATAAGGAGCAACAAAGATTTATCTATCAAAGCAAGGTGATCATAATACTCCAAAGGAATTTCATTCATCAAATCAAAATTGTAGATCAAATATCAACAATTGGTTCATCTTAATAGGTGGAAGAGTTAATCCTTTCACAAGGTAGGCTTAACAATCTTTTGTAAATCTCTTTACTAAGTGCATACTTCATTGTATGTTTGTAAATCCTTATGCAAGGTTTACCTAGCAGTCCTTATTGCTTTGAATAGGGTAGATCCATAGAAGTGATCATTGTAAGCCTTGACAAGCCAACTTTATATTGTAATACTAAATCTTATGGGTAGCATCCCCACCTCAATTTTACTTTCTATTTGGAAGGTTTTTGGGTTACCATATTGTGTGTCAAAGTGTTATAAATATTTTAATTCTTTCAATTTTCATGTATGCAATTAGATCAAAATACATATGAAGGATTAATTGGTTAATTAAGATTAAGTTTTATTGTTACTAATTCACCCCTTCCCTCTCAGTAACCTATCCTATCTTATATTTCCAACACATTAGTAAAAGAAAAAGGCATAAACAAAAATTTATAAAAACCATCTTTTGTCTTAAAAGTAGTGTACCATTCATCACCTTCTCTAATTCTAATCTAATGATAGCCACTCTTCAAATCAATCTTGGTAAAATACTTTTCTTTACTTAAACAATCTATTATGTAATCCATCCTTAGCATAGGAAATCTATGTTTTACTGTGATCTTGTTAATAGCTCCAAAATTAGTACACATTCTCCATTCTCTATTCTTGTTAGGTGCTAATACATCAAGTACAACACATGGACTCAAAATTTCTCTTATTAATCCCTTCTATAGCAATTCATGCACTTGTCTATTAAGTTCTTCATTCTGTGTAGGTGTCAATCTATATGGTGCTTTGTCTAGAAAACTAACTCCAAGAATTAAATCCATACAATGACTTATACTTCTTACTGGTGGTAAACTATCAAGAATATCCTCAGCAACAATATCCATATACTCATTCAACAATTCTATAGTTTCTACTAGTACTCAGTCAATATCAACAATGTCTATTGTCACTCAATCATTACCAACTTCTGCTACTCGGTCATTACTACCAATACTCGGCTCTCTAGCAAAACAAACTTGATTCTTCTTCACTTATTTTAAAAATTTTTTCCCATTAACCATGCAAACTCTCATAGTAGATACTTATCCTCATCTAGACTTTCAATCAAAGGCAAAAATATTTGCTTCTTCGCATTCACCCAAAGAGTATATTGATTCAATCTTCCATCATGTATAGCCTATATATCATATTGTCAAGGTCTACCTAACAAAATATGACAATAATCTAGACATAATATCACACAATACTTCATCAAAGTAATGTCCAATCTTGAACTTCATAATGCATTGCTCACTTACCAATATCTTATGCTCATCTTTAATCCATGAAACATGATAGGGTTTGGGATGCTTCAGCCTCTGCTACTACAACTTTGTAACCAGTTCTTTGGATGATGTAGAAGCATCTTGGGTTGCCTTGTTATCCTACTCATTTTTTTCACCTAGTAGTGATGCAGAGTGGCATGAAAAAGGTGATGGATTCCCACAAAACTGATTCAAACTCCCAAGGTTCCTATTAGGTTCAAAGACACCTTAAAGGGCCAATGCCACAAATATGGAATATACCTTCAACTATCTCTTTAAACCCCACAAAGTGTTTCAACAGACTCAATATGACATGTATAAATACGTTTTACAATCCCAAAACCAAGTTCATGCATAAACCCAAGTTACCCCTCTTGACTAGGTTACTCTCTTCTTTGGATCAACATACCCTATTTTCTTGACTTTTCTCCCAAACTTTACAAAAAACCAAGCAAAAAAATATGATTTTTAGATACCCTTTTCAGAGTTTTATAACATATTAAAAAATTAGATATCACTCTTTTGGAAAGATTGTACGGAATAGGATAGTTTTGTCTCAAAATTAGGCCTTTTAAGCCACTTTTACAAAGCAAGTACCCTTCAAACTTGTCCCTTGACTCTCAAAATTTCTACAGTATGGTATTTTGATACGAAATTAAGGATTCCTCAGTCTTTCTTCCAAGTGGACCTTTCCAAGCATGCTTTCCAACAAACCCTCTCATTAAATGGCATAAAACAAGGGTTTTATGGTTCTCCCACTTCCAATCACTTCTAGAATTTGTTCAAAGATGGAACACAACATTTATGGCATGCCCAAACTCCTAAAAACATAAAAGCCCTACCTCCTCAAGGTAGATTCTCTACTACTATACCTGTCCCTTTGGATTTTCCTCCTTTTTTCACACCTTAATTAGTTTGGTGGCCACCAATCACTAGTTAAATGCTCAATAAAAGGTTAGTAATCATAATGAATGTTAAATGGATGGTCTTCCATGAAGAAACAATAAAAATTTCATGGAAATACGATGATTAATCAAAGAAAATTGTCAAAAATGCCTAAAATATGACTGTTACAACCAACAGTACAGAATTTTAATGACCAAATCTTCAAATCTAAGTGCAAAACCCTATGAATCACCTCAATACATATCTAAAATGATATTACCATTCATTCCAATATCAAAAAGTTCTTACAAAACAAATGATTCTTCAAATTGCTCTTGAAATGAAGCATTTTTATTGTAAATTCTATAACAGTCTGTACTATCTTAAGGTACAGGTCGTACCAACACATATATATATGTTCAAGAGTTAGTTCTGAACCTCCTTAACTGAATCCAATTTGTTTCACTACCTACCCCTTTATAAAATTCAAATTAGAAGGTTTCCCTCCAAAATGGCTCTTATGCAAAATTTGAATTTTTTAAAGCAAGAAACTATGTGTAAAGGGACTTATTGACTATTTTAACCTAAGCAACAACTTGGGGTTGTTATGACATAATACTAGACCCTAAATAATGACTTCTTTACCTTAAACAACCACTAGATCCCATTCCAAGCATCAATTACAACTCTTCAACATTGGAATCAGCCCATACATCATACAAAACTATAACCTTTTGTTCTTTCAAAAACCATGATGGGTTGTAAAATAGACCAATTGATATCATGAGATGCTCAAGACCTCTATATGTCCTTGAATCTCCAATGTGCCCCAGATGAGTATGGGATTCTCCTGCATCAAGTAGCTCCTTCATGTGCCTAGCATTCCTTCATGTGCCTAGTAGTTCCTTCATGTGCCTAGCAATTCCTTCATGTGCCTAGCAGTTCTTCATGTGCTGAGTTACCCCGTAGATGTCAAGTGTTTCTTCATGTGCCAAGTTACCCAGTGGATGCCAAGTGTTTCTTCATGTGCCAAGTTACTCAGTGCATGTTGAGTGTTTCTTCATGTGCTGAGTTACCCAGTGCATGTCGAGTGTCAGTATTTGGATGTGATTTTGCAAGCCAACTTGCAGGATTTATTTCATTCATGAAATTTATGTTAAGATCTTTTCTTGGGATGAGTCCAGACCATTGTTGAGTCAGCCTTCCTCTTATGTAATGATTCTAGAATGATTTGTAAGCCATTTTGGCTAGTATAAATAGAATGGTCAAGCTTAGAATTAGGGAAGCTTTGAAAAGAGAGCAGATTAGGGAGCAAAACTGAAAGTGCAAATTTGTTGTTGGATCTTTCTAACTAAATGTATTGTAATTGGTCGTAACCTGAAAGGCTTCATAGCTAGGCATGTATGGTGAATATTTGATGAGTTAATAAAAGATATCTTGTTCTCTCTCCTTGGTGTTGTGTTTTCCACTGTGTTAACTCTTGTAGGGTGGTTTGGATAGTTAGGTGAGCCTTTGGCACTAGTTATCTATCTTGTTACCTATGTCAGTTGGTATCAGAGCTTGAGGCTCATCCTTATGGAGATTGGATCATGTAGAATCTTGATTTGGATTTGGTTGTAAGGTGGCAGATCTTTGGATTTGACCTATAACTTGTAGAGTGTTATGATCTTGCAGGAACTTGATTTGTAAAGATGGTTTGTGGTAGAGGAAATAATGTTGGTAATGCCATATTGGATCAGTTGAGACAAATTGTAGCCAAATTAGATGTTGTAGAGACATACCAAAGGAGAGGAGAGAATCTTGAAGATGTGAGTGATGATGAAGTAGTAGCACCAAACCATAATCCAGAACCTGAAGAAGATCAAGATGAAGAAAGATTGTTGAGAGTATTGGCTAGAGCAAATTCAAAGCCTGCTATAGAAGTTGTTCCTTATGATGGAAAATTGGACACCAATGTTGTGTTGGATTGGATCGCTGATATGGAGAAGTTATTTGAGTATGAAAACACTCCTAATAATAGAAAGGTGAAGATTGCAGTCACTAGGCTGAAAGGTCATGCATCACTATGGTGGGAGCACTTGGAAACTGATAGACAAAGGAGAGGAAAGGAGAAGATCAAAACTTGTCCAAAGATGGCAAACAAGGTAAAGAACAAATTCCTTCCTACTGATTACCAAGTTAGCTTGTTGAGAAAAATGCAAAATTTGAAACAAAAGGACATGATTGTAAAAGAATATACTGAGGAATTCTATAGATTAGACATTAGATCTGGACATGTGGATGATGATGTTGAGAAAATTGCAAGGTACATTAATGGATTGAGATCTAGAATACAAGATGAAATAATTTTTTTGAAGCTGGAAAGTGTAGAAGAAGCATATCAATATGCCTTGAAAGCTGAGGAGATCTTGACAAAGAAGCATGAAAAAAGAAAAAGAGGTAGAGGTAGATCTTATGGATAAAGTGGAAGATTTGATAGTTCTATGTAGGATAAAGGAAAATTTGAGTAGAAGAATGATGACAAAGGCAAGACTAAATGAAAATGTGGTAATTCTTACCAAGGAGGCACTAATTTTTACCAAGGAAGAGGCAATTCTTATTCTAGAGGTGGATTTCATGATAATTGTTTTAGATGTGGCAAAGAAGGGCATAGATCCTTTGAATGTAGATATTCTAAAGGTGGGCAGAATAATAGATTTGCTATGATTCAAGAAGACATTGAGAGTTCACCAAGTGGACCTGAGGCTAGAGAAAATTTCATGGTGAGAAGAACCTTGTGTGATAAGAGAGGTGATGAGGAACCTATTTTAAGGAGAAGTCTTCTCAAGACAAGATGTAAGATGGCTAGAAAATACTGTAAAGTGATCATTGACAGTGGAAGTTCTACAAATCTAGCATCAAAAGAGCTAGTTACAAATTTATAGTTGTAGAGGTTGAAACATCCCAAACCTTATCATGTCTCATGGATCAAAGATGAGCATAAGATATTGGTAAGTGAGCAATGCCTTATATTGTACATTATGGTAGATTGAATCAATATACTTTTTAGGTAAATGGGAAGAAAAATTTTTTTTTGCCTTTGATCAAAAGTCTAGATGAGGTTAATTGTACTACTATAAAAATTTGCATGGTTAATGTGAAACACTTTAAAAAGGAAGTGAAGAAGAATCAAGTTTTTTTCTATAATTCCAAGAAAAATGAGTTTTGTCAATGGAAACCGAGTGCCAAAAAACAATGTTAACCAAGTGTTAGTCAATGGTGACCAAGTGATAGATGGTAGTTTTGATCAAGTGCCAGAAGAAATTACAGAGTTGTTGAATGAGTATAAAGAAATTATTGATGATGATATTCCTACTGGTTTACCTCCTGTGAGAAGTAGAAGTCATTGTATGGATCTGATTCCTGGAGCTAGTTTGCCAAACAAAGCACCATATAGTTTGACACCTATAGAGAATGAAGAACTTAATAGACAAGTGCATGAGTTGTTGCAGAAAGGTTTGATCAAAGAAAGCTTGATTCTATGTGTTGTACCTGCTATATTAGCACCTAAAAAGAATGGAGAATGGAGAATGTGTACTAATTCCAAAGCCATTAACAAGATAATAGTGAAATATAAGTTTCTTATGCTAAGGATGGATGTCATAATGGATTGTTTGAGTGGAGCAAAGTATTTTACCAAGATTGATTTAAAGAGTGGCTATCATTAGATCAAAATTAGAGAAGGTGATGAATTGAAGACTGCTTTCAAGACAAAAGATGGTTTGTATGAATGGTTGGTTATGCCTTTTGGTTTGACTAATGCACCTAGTACTTTCATGAGGTTGATGAAGGAAGTTCTGAAAATATTCTTGGGTAAATTTGTAATTGTTTATTTGGATGATATTCTAATATTCAAAAAGACTAAGGAAGAACATCTTGAGCATATTAGACAAGTATTGTGGAGGTTGAAAGAGGAAAAGTTGCTGATTAATCTGAAAAAGTGTTATTTTATGCAAGAGGAGATTGTGTATCTAGGATTTGTGATCTCAGTTGATGGATTGAGGATGGATCTTGAGAAGGTTAAAGCAATTTTTGAATGGCCTACACTTGAGAATGTGGGCAAGGTAAGATCATTTCATGGTTTGGCTAGTTTTTATAGAAATTTTATAAAGAATTTCAGTGTTGTTTGTAATGCTATGATTGAAACAATGAGGGAAGATAAAAAAAAAATTCAAGTGGACACATGGAGCTGATAAGAGTTTTGAGACTTTGAAACAAAAGGTTGTTGAATTACCTATATTGGCTTTACTTGATTTCAACAAAGTATTTCAAGTTGAATGTGATGCAAGTGGTAATGCAATAGGAGTTGTATTCAGCGAAGAAGGTAAGCCTATTTCTTTCTTTAGTGAAAAGTTGAATGATGCTAAAAGGAAATATTCTATCTATGATCAAGAATTTTGTGCCATTGTTCAAGCATTGAAGAAATGGAGACATTATTTGATGCCTAAGAAGTTTGTGTTGTATAATGATCATAAAGCTTTACAGTACTTGGGAAGTCAACATAAATTGAATCGAAGACATATGAAGTGGATTGAGTATTTGCAGAGTTTTACATTTGTGATCAAGCATAAGAGTGGAGTTACTAACAAAGTTGTTGATGCATTGAGTAGAAGATGTTCTTTGTTGACTGAAATGAAGGTTGAAGTTCTTGGTTTTGATGAGATGAAAGAGTTATATGATGCTGATCCTAATTTTTCTAAGGCATGGAGAGAGTGCAGAGCACCAAATCTGATAGATCACAAAAGAAAGTATGATGAGTATTCCATTCAAGAAGGTATTTTTTTCAAAGGTATTCAATTGTGTATTCCTAGAAATCCTATGAGGTTGAATTTGATTAACGAAAAGCATAGTAGTGGATTTGTTGGACATTTTGGAATTGATAAGACATTGAGTTTGCTGAAAGAGAAGTATTATTGGCCACAAATGTATAAGGATGTTTAGAAATTTGTAAAGAGTTGTGGTGTTTGTCAAGTTGCAAAGGGAGTGAGTCAAAATATTGGTTTGTATACACCTATTATTGTTCCTGAGAAACCTTGGACTAATATAAGTATGGATTTTGTTCTTGGATTGCCTAAAACAATGAAAGGGTGTGATTCCATATTTTTTGTAGTGGACAAATTTTCTAAGATGGCTCATTTCATACCATATAAGAAGACATCAGATGCTAAGGATGTTGCTAAACTTTTCTTTAAAGAGATTGTGAGATTGCATGGATTACCAAGAACCATTATTTCAGATAGAGATATTAAGTTTGTTGGTTATTTTTGGAAGACTTTGTGGAAAAAGATGGGTACTAAATTGAAGTTTAGTTCTACATTCCATCCACAAACAGATGTATAGACAGAGGTTGTGAATAGAAGCTTGAGAAATTTGCTGAGATGTTTAGTTGGGAATAAGCCAAGTAATTGGGAGATGGTATTGGCACAAGTTGAATTTGCATATAACAATTCTATGAATAGGAGTACGGGGAAGACACCTTTTGAGATTGTTACTAGAATGCATCCTAGAGGTATATCAGATTTGAAAGATGTTTTTGGTGAAGAAAAGAAAAGCATTGCAGGAGAAGAATTTGCTAATTTTATGGAGTCCTTGCATAAGGAAGTGAAGTTGAGGTTGAAATAAAGAAATCAGAAGTATAAGGAGAATGTTGATCAGTCTAGAAGACACCATGATTTTCAAGTTGGTGATGAGGTGACGGTTCATTTAAAGAAAGGAAGATTCCTAGTTGGAACATATAGCAGCTGAAGATGAAGAAATTTGGACCTTGTAAGATCCTAAAGAAGTTTGACAGTGGTAATTCTTATGAAGTTGAGTTTCCTAATGACATGAATATATCTCCTATATTTAATATTGCTGATTTGCATAAGTATCATGAGTTAGAGGATGAAGTTATTATACCGGATGATTATCCTAATAAATAGATTAAGGAAGTTGAATAGATATTGTATGAAAGAGTTGGCAAGAGTACAAGAGGAAAAGATTACTATGAATATTTGGTGAGGTGGAATGATAGACCTATTGAAGATGCTTCATGGATTTCTCAATTTGAGTTGGATTTAGCTTAGGTTGGGACATCTCAATGATTCAAGAGAATCATTTCTTTCAACCCTAGTTGTCTGATCTAGAAGCATCTTTGTTTTTCTTGTTATCCTGCTCATTTTGTTCACCTAGTAGTTCCTTCATGTGCCTAGTATTCCTTCATGTTCCTAGCAGTTCCTTCATGTGCCTAGCAGTTCTTCATGTGCCGAGTTACCCAATGGATGCTGAGTGTTTCTTCATGTGTCAAGTTACCTAGTGGATGTCGAGTGTTTCTTCATGTGTCGAGTTACTCAGTGCATGCTGAGTGTTTCTTCATGTGCCGAGTTACCCAGTGTATGTCGAGTGTTAGTATTTGGACGTGATTTTGCAAGATGACTTACAAGATTTATTTCATTCATGATATTTATGTTAAGATCTTTTCTTGGGATGAGTCTAGATTATTGTTGGGTTGGCCTTCCTCTTATGTAATGATTCTAGAATGATCTGTAAGCCATTTTGGCAAGTATAAATAGAATGTTTAAGCTTAGAATTAGGGAAGCTTCAGAAAGAGAGAAGATTAGGGAGTAGAATTGAAAGTGCAAATTTTCTGTTGGATCTTTGTAACTGAATGTATTATAATTGGTTGTAACCTAGAAGGCCTCACAACTGGGCATGTATGGTGAATATTTGATGAGTTAATAAAAGATATCTTGTTCTCTCTCATTGGTGTTGTGTTTGTGTTGTGTTTTTCACTATGTTAACTCTTGCAAGGTGGTTTGGATAGTTGGGTGAGCCTTTGGCCCTAGTTATTGGTCATGTTGCCTACATCATTGGATGCCAAATTTCTAGAACTTCCATTATCAATGATCACCTTGCAACATTTTCCAACCATCTTAAATCTATTCTTGAAAAGACTTTGTCTAAGGATAGGTTCCTCATCAGTTCCCTTATTACATAAGGTTCTTCTTACCATCAAATTTTCTCTAGCCTTGGGTCCACTTGGTGAACTCTTAATGTCTCCTTCAATCACAACATTTCTATTACCTTGCTTACTTTTATAGGATCTACATTCAAAATATTTATGCCCTTCTTTACCTCATCTAAACAATTACCATGAAAACCACCTCTAGAATAACAATTACCTCTTCCTTGATAAGAACAATAACCTCCTCAATAAGAACTAACACCTTTCCACTTGGTCTTATCTTTTTCATCATTCTTCCATTCAAAATTTTCTTTATGTTGCATAGAACTATGAGATCTACCACCTTCACCATAAGATCTAACTCTGCCCCTCTAGAATCTACCACCTTTACCTCTTTGTCTTTGTTCATTATTCTTTATCAAAATCTCCTCAGCTTTCAAGGCATATTGATATGCTCCTTTCACACTTTCCAATTTCACAAAACTTATCTCATCTTGAAATTAGGATCTCAATCCATTTAGATATTTTGCAATTTTCTCAACATCATCATCCACATGTCTAGATCTGATGTCCAACCTATAGAATTCCTTAGTATACTCCTTCACATTCATGTCTCTTTGTGTCAAATTTTACATTTTTCTCAACAAGCTAACTTGGTATTCAACAAGAAGGAATTGTTTCTTTACCTTGTTCACAATCTTCGACCAAGTCTTGATCTTCTCCTTTCATCTCCTTTGTCTATCAATTTGCAAATGCTCCCACCAGAGTGAAGCATGACCTTTTAACCTAGTAACTACAAGTTTCACCTTGCTATTATTAGGAGTATTTTCATACTCAAAGAACTATTCCATATAAAAGATCCAATCCAATACAATATTGGTGTCTAATTTCCCATCACAAGGAATAACTTCTAAAATAGGCTTTGAATGTCCCCTACACAATACTCTCAACAATATTTCATCATCTTGATATTCTTTAGGTTCTAGATTAGAGTTTGGTGCTACCGCTTCATCATCACTCACATCCTCAAGATGCACTCCTCTCGTCTAGGCTATCTCCATAGTATCTAATTTGGCTACAATTTGCCTCAATGTATATAATATGGAATTATTGACGTTTCCTCTTCCTGAAACCATCTTTACAAATCAAGTTCCTACAAGATTGTAACCCTCTACAAGTTATAGGTCAAGTCAAAAGATCTGCAACCCTACAACCAGATCTAAAACATGGTTCCACATGATCCAATCTTCACAAGGACAAAAATCAAACTCTGATACCACCTGACATAAGGAGGGTGAGAAGAACTAGGGCCAAAAGACCACCTAGCAATTTAAACCAACCTTTTAGAGTTCACACAATGGAAGAAAATACACATAGAGCATGTTGAGCTATCATTTTGCATGATGCTTAATGACAGGAATCCTTTCAAACTCCTCTCTTGAAAAGCTAATCTAAGATGAAGTCTAAGGTTCTAAGTGATCTTATGACCTACTAAAATCCACTTAGTTGAAGATAAATGTGTTTGTTCATAAAGAGGCCTTTTCTAGTTCGGACCAATTTTGGATCAAATAATAAATCTAATTGTTGTTTCAAAAGTAATCACAAAAGATATATGTTTTAGTATTTTTTGTTTTTAAATGAATGCAACAGTTTGAATTTCTAATTTAACCAAGGGTTAGCAAAGAAAATAAAAAAGATAGGGTAATCAGAGATTAAATCAAATAACATGAAAGGGAAATTCCTAATAGGCACATCTACAAGTTAAGCCTTTGAAAAGATGAATAGGTAACTAATGAAAATATTAGCAGTGCTTCCTTAATTCCATTGATGCAATCGTCGATAGAAATTTAGTAACTGTAAGATGTTTCACTTTTCATCAAATCATAAGGCCACATAAAGTGCACTCATGCAAGACAAAAAGCTATGTAGGAACAATAAGGTGATCTCTTCTCAAACTAAGTATGTCAGTGGAATTCATAGAACTATAGAAAACACCAGAAAAATAATGCAACAAAAATGTTGGCTCAATTATATTCCATGAACATACATTCAAAAAATATAACACAATTAGGCAAGAATCACTATACTCCAAACACGAGCACCAATAGCATATATTATTGCATCAAAATAATGGTGTGGAATACATATTACATTCTTGAATTTATAAGAATATTCTTCTCAATTTATGTTGAGAGTGAGAGATATCTTTATGCAATCATATGCTTCTAAACTAATTAAAAAATCTATTTATGTACAAACTGACTCTCTAACTGGTGCTTAGTAGGACTCTGTCCATATTTATATCATTAATTAGATGCATGAGCCTTTACCTATCATAAAACAAAGAAAGCATAAAAAAAGAAGAAACAAAAAGCCTTTAGATGATGTAGGAGTGTTGGAAAGTGCCAAAAATATGAGCTTCGTCTTTACTAAGCATCTATAGGAGTTAAACTGCTGTCAAAATACATTTCCAATGCATGGAAAGATCTAAAATTAGAACTAGTAGTTAACTATTGGTGCACCTCTAAATTCTTCAAAGTCTTCTAGAACACAATTGAAAAAGTGCACCTACGCACCTCAAAAGAAGCACATTTTCTCAAAATAGCATAGCTATGCATTTTGAAATTTGTGTGAGGTGCTCAATTTGCCAAAAAATCAAAATTTTCAATTTTGAAAATGGTTTCTAGGTTTTTCTTAGATGAGGTCTAGGAGCACTTTAGTGTGATTATTTTACCCATTTTGATGATTTATAGCCTCTTTATAGCCAAACACTTTCATACATTTGAACTCCTTTTGCTTCTTCTATCTAAAATTCCAAGGCATCCATGTTGAATCTTGTCATTAATAATTGCATAAGATGACGAGCCTATTTTGGTTGATGTGCTCTACCTCTGTATCCTCGATCTTTACTTTATGCCAACTACCCTATCCTTCTAGGTTCGAGACCAAGTGATCTAGATTATCCAAAATGATCAAATGTTTGAAACATTTTCCCCAAGAATTTCTAGGTCCTTTTAACTAGCTTTTTTAGAGTTCTTCTACTCAAAATTTCAAGTTGAAACTTTCAATAGTTCCTAAAACTAGGAAATCCAAGGCTCATTGTTTTAGGGACTAAAATTAGATTTTTAGTTCTTCTTTCCAATGGTGTAAATGATTTTGAATTTTGAGCTCTATGTAAAAATTTATGACCCTAACAAGTTTAAGGATGCCTTTTTATCTGCACAGATAAGAAAACATTAGTCTAGAATAAGAAAAAACTTAATAAAGACAAACCCTAACAATAACATGGAAAAAACCTCAGAAACCCTAAGCTCAAAAACATCAAAAAACCTAATTTTTTAACCCTAGAATGCAAAAAAAGGGTGCACCTAGCACACCTTAGAGGTGGGCTAGGTGTGCCTTTTTCCTATGTTAAGCTTTCAAGATATGAGAGTGCACACCAACACACATCATGAGGTGTGCTTGGTTTGCACCCTCATATTACATTGGTGCAACGAAAGGGTGCACATTTGGCACACCTTTTGGGGTGTGCCAAGTGCACACCCTTTTGGGCTCTAAGGATGTTTATCTTTCCAAAAGTGTGCAACAACACACCTAGGTAGGTGCACAACAAGGTTTTCAGTTTATTTAAATTTTAAGTTTTATGCAAAGAAAAAAGGTGCATAGCTACACACCTTTTCGATGTTTAAAGTTGTTTCCTTTTTGGTGTGTGTAGTTGGAAGGAGGTAAGGTAGCACAAAGGCACACCTCTTGGAGCTGTGCAATTGCCCAACTATGTAGCTACACACTTCTAAGAGGAAAGTATTTTCCCATGTAACTTAGTGCACTTGCACACTTGGTGAGGTGCACTAGGTGTGCTAGTGCGCCTTCATAGTGAAAATCTAATTTTCTGCCTCCAAAACAAGGTTTCTAACATTTGGGTTTTTAGGAAGAGACCCAGATTAGGCAAAAACACTAGGTAAAACCCCTAAAAAGATTTAGACCCAGACTAGGGATTTAAAAAGATAAAAATTTAAATTAGGGGGTCCTTATTTCTTATAAAAATGGGGCATGTGTTGTGAAACCACAAAAAAGCACAACACCAGAGAGAGAGAATAATATTATTTTATTGATTGATGAAATAATCAGCATACATGCACAATTGTAAGGCCTTCTAGGTTATGACCAAGTACAAAATACATTCCAAATTCAAGATTCAACACCAAATTCACACTTCCAAACACATATGCAATAGAATTTTTAGTCCTCTAAAAATCTCTCCAAAATCTCTACCCAAAATCTACTCTAACTCTAAGCTTAAACACCCTATTTATACTTGCCAAAATGACTTATAAAAGATTCTAGAATTTTATAAAATAGAAAGGCCAACCCAAAAATGGTCTCCATACATCCAAAGACAATATATTATCATAAATTTCATGATCGGAATTAATCTTGCAAGTCAACTTCCATTAAAAATGTAGAAAACTCATCCAAAATGCCAACACTTGGCATCAACAGGAAACTTGGCACGTGAAGGATCACTCAAAACATGAAGGATAACTCAACACACACTATGGAACTTAGTAGACACTATCGAGTGAAATGGGATAATACAGTAACCTAAGTGTTAACATGACATAGGATAACTTCAACTTGACAAATACTACAAAGTTACTGGCACTTAGCAATTGCTGCAACTCAACAATGAATACAAGCTGACAACAACTGGTAGAATAAACATGAATGAGTAGGATAACACATCAACCTAGGATGCTTCTATGTCAAGTATTAGTTTAGATTCATAACAAAACAATCAACTTAGGGGGAGTTATAAGATTTTTAAGGTATGACAGTTAAGTCAAGTTTTGCAAAATTTTGAAATTTTGAAATTTTCTATATATTTCAAACAAAGATAGTTAGTATCTAAATTATGCTTATAAGTTAAGATCATTCATGCATGACCAATTTTTTTTGTCACTCATGTCAAAGGGGGAGATTTTTGATCTCATATTAGTTTTGATAAATGAGTGTCTACACACTTAAGTTATTTACAAGTCAGAACTTAGTTCATGTCAAACAAGTAATGCATATCGAGCATAACATGTTAAATAGTGCATGCCAAGAGTGATACTTAGTAAATTTAGAGTAAACAATTAGTTTCAAGTCACTCAAGCACCAAGAAGTCAGTATATACTAATTCATTCAAATGTAAAGTGATAGCATTGAAGTTCTAGTTGATGCTGAGCATCAAGGACTTCAGATACTGAGTAAAATAGTTTTAACATAGTTTTTTTGTAATGACATAAACTACTATCTAAACCATTTTGGATCTGACGTAAGGATTTTTTTTGCGATCCTAGATGATAATAATGAATCTCAATTGAGAATCCCTATGTAGTACATGTAGCCAATCAGTTAAAGGGATGAACTAAATGGCTAGATGGATGAATTACAATCATTTATTCATGCCTAATACTAAGTCACCTAGGTCTTCTTAAGGAGGAAAAACCCTAAACATTACAAAAATTGGAATGCGAGAAGAGAGAAGTTTGCATGTGGAAATAGTGCATTCATGATGGCTAAGGAGTTGTGAATTGAGATACATTACAGAATTAGTTAGAGGAGACTAGAGGAAATAAGTTAGAGGATAGAAGTGATACATCTAATTAGTGAGGATCAAGTACACATCAGGGAAGAGGTGATATGTTATCTAGCAACAAAGTGAAAACTATAGGATCATTGTTGATACATTCTAATAGATGAACTAGTTACATCTCTTAATAGACTAGTCTTAGTAGGCTATTATAAATCCTTTAATAGGGTGATTACTTCAGTGTAAGTTGAAGTCCTTTAAATAGACACACTTCAAACATGGTGTTGAAATCTTTTAACAAGGTAAGATCTAACAATATTGTAAGCCTTTAATAGGGCATACCTTTCACAAGGTAGATCAAGTTACATGATCAAATCTTGTAACCTTCATTAGATACACTTTACAACTACAATAGTGAAGATTTTTGGGTGTCATCCCCACCCTAGTTTTACCTTCTCATTGGAGGGTTTTTGGGTAATCATATCTTGTGTCATATGTGTGAATGTTTACTTATTTTCATGTTATGGATGTATATGTTTAGTTTGCTATGTCAACTTACATGCAAATTGTAAGATGAATGTGTGGTGAATTTATGGTTGAAGTTTTGAAGTGCTGATTCAATCCCCACCCTCTCCAAGTTTACTTTTCCTATTGTATTTCCAACACAATATATACAAGTTTCAGTCTTTCTACTTCCTTCTTCTAGTTCTTCTTCACTATATCAAAGATACCGATTAGTGTGCATATTGCATAAGATTCCATTTCAACTATACTCAAGTCAGTATAGAAATACTTATCATAGGAATCCTTTGTCGCAAGATATTCCTCCAGTTGTGTCTACAAAATGTTGATCTTTGGTGACAGGATTTCTCTAATAATAGAGAACCTTTTTGCTACCTTTTCCTCATCAGATTCCAAACCTCTAATCACATTATGAATCTTCTCAAGTTTTGTTCCACACTCCTTAATACTGGTCTTAGGGAGCTGTAATTTTGTAGTGAGTGTGTCAAGATCACTCAACCTACCCTTTATCTGACTCTTAAAGTCTGTTAGGTACTTTTATGACAACACAAATTGTCCATACAACTTCTTACCTTCCTCAATGTGTTTCCTTAACTCCTTCATGTACAGTGTATCAAAAAGTGTTTCCTTAACTCCTTTCTTTGAAGCTACCTTAGCCAAAGTAGTGAATTCCTAATTCAACGTCTTTACCAATTCCTTTGCTTTTAGCTACAAGTCTAGATTACCTATAATTTTTGTAACTATGTTCTATATTTTTTCCAAGACTTCAATTAGTGTTTCTCCAAAGACTTCATAGATTTTTTCTTTTGGAGAAACTTGCTCAAAGAACTCATCAGTAATTTTTAATCATCATCATTAGATGGTATTACTACTACTGCTACTCTTGCTACTGGAGTTATTGCTAGAGTGAATGTGACTTCTTTTATTTCAGCACTCTTCTTCTCTTCCTCAACCTTCTTACTCTCTTCTTTTGGTCTCTTAACTTCTTCCTTTGAATTTTCTTCTACATCCTTCATTTCCTCTTCCTCTTTCTTTTTATTTTCCTCTTCTTATTTTTATTCTTTTCCTCTTCTTCTTTCTTTTTCTTTGCTAACCTCTCTATTTCTTTCTCCTTCTCTTCTTCTTTCTTCTTTTATTCCTTTCTCTTTCCTTCTTGCCTCCTCTTTATATTTTCTTTTCCTCTTCTTTATCATCATCATTAGAGCTGGTGTATGTTGTGATATTTCCAAAAATAGATGTTCCATACCCTACAAAAGGGTTCTCCTTTGTATCCATAGTTTTTTGTACTATCTACTTGCATGGATTTAATACACATAATGATGTGTGGAGGTGAGAGTGTTGGCTGAGTCTCTTCTAATTCTTCCTCATCACTAAAAAGTGTACTTTCTTGTACATAATCTAGGCTCTTAGGTTTGGACTATGCACTCACCTCTAGTATCATAGGTACTAAGGTCATGCATTTTTATAATGGCCTCTTCAGTTCCCCTTGTCACATCCTCATAGTTACCTCCTATTAGAAGAATTTCTCTTCTTTTGTTCCTTAGTAAGAGCTCAATACCTTTCAAAACTATTTCTAAGTCCTCCTTAAAGTTAACTTCACATAACTTATTTGTCATAGTCTCTTTAACTTAGCATTATCCTCCATAACACTTTTCTTTCTATTCAATAACTTATTATATAGGTCCTCTCAAATCTTATTCTAAATTTTATCGAATCTCTTTCCACAAAATCATAGTTAAAACACTTTATAGTTTCCTTCTATCCATGTTATTGTATAAAATATAATACTTATTCAATTGTATAGGATTTTTTCATTAATTATTTGCATGTTAAGGTTTTCTACCTTTGGCTTCCATGTTTTCTTTCCTATCGGTATCCTACTTTCTTGTGCAACTTTCCCTACTAGTTTATCCATGGCTTCCTCCTCAAAATTGTTAGAATCACTGGCTTTTAGTGTCTTCCTTCTTGTTCTTTATCCACTATCTGCTTGACCCTTTTCTTGGTGGATGGTGTTTGTTATTTCTTAACCTTCACCAGTATTTCTAACTTTCTCTGCACAATAGATGTTTCCACCTCTAACTACCTCTTTAGCTGATCACTTCCTGTTCTTATTGGTTATAGTTGTGCAATGGTTGCATAAGGTGCCAAAGCACTAGGTTCAACTATAGTTACACCTAGTGAAGGTTCTATAACAAGAGTTTCTTTTTCTATCACTTCTAATTGCCCACTTTCTTGCATCTCTAGTGCAATGTCTTTTACATCATTTAATTCTTCTCAAGTCATGTGTAGTGTTTGCTCTCCTTCAAAAAATTTTACCTATAGAAATCATTAACAACATAGACTATTAAGTTTATTTCTAGCAATTAATATCTCATTATTCCAAATAGGAATGTCACTACTTGTACACATCCTTACAGACTCCTTTAATCAAGCTTCCTAGGCCTCTAGGAGGGTCCCCTATTTCCCAAGGAATGATCCTCAATTAGTTGGCCTTCCTCCTTGGAACTACCTTTCAAGTCAAGCTTCATAATCCTTTGGGAGGACCCTTTGTGTTCTGTAGGATGGCCCTCAATTAGTTAGCCATCTTATTAAAGGGTTACCCTTAAGGTCTATGAGATTTGTCTTTCCAATCTTCTACATTTATATCATAATCAACCATTAATCATTTATATTAATATTCCAATATAAATATATTTATTTCTATGATCTTACTTTATTAATACACCATGATCATTATTAATTATTTAGGAATCCTAATTAATACCTTTAATACATTATAATATTTATTATGAAAATTATTTATCTCATAAGAATTTATTTTGATATTTTATAACTAATTAATTATTCTTATTATATCAAATATTTAATTATCACTTCTTGAATTAAAAATTATTTCTAAAAATTATTAAGATAAAATAAATATATTTTGTAAACTTTCATATATGAGTTTATGTATATGTATATGTATATATATGTGTGTATATTTGTATATATATACACATATATACACATATACATACATACATACATACATACATACATATATATATATTTACACGAAGAAAAAGGTATATTAAAAACTTCTTTAACAAAAAAAAAGAAAAAGAAAACCTTTCTAATTAATTAAATACACTTACCTTTCATCTTTTATTCATAAAATATTGGCTATTATTTCTCTTCCCTCCTTATTTGGTAGACCTCCTTTCATTTATGCATTTCTTTATTAAATTTATTTCCTATGCAATTCTTTCCATTCCTATTTATATGGGGTTGCTTGTATTTTTGTTTCATTCTTTTCATTTATGCTTTTTTGCATGTCATAATGCTATTTAAATACCATCCCTATGTTGTTTTCAAGGTACACGAATTTTGAGTGGTGTTTTCCATTAATCTAAATATTAGTTTGTTATAAGTATCATTTTCTACTTTATAATTTGTTATTTTATATGCTTGTGTTTTATATATGTTTGTTAGTTATTATATTTGTTGTTATTTAATAATATAGAATTTAAACAATTAATAAATATAGGTTTAATATTGCTTATCTAATCAATTACTAATTACTAATGTTAAATGATAAATTTAATTATTAGTTTAGTTTAATACTAATATTATTTATTTTTCTATTATATAGATTTATCAATCAATTAGCTATATTTATTAAATGATTATTATTAAAGGGGATATTATAGTCTCACCCTCACAAAATTGTTTGTCCTCAAGAAATTACAATTTTCATTTGATATGTTAGATCGTAATGGACCCTTAGATCTCATTATTACAACTTGTTGAATTTCCAAGATTGAATTTAACAATATAACCAACTGTTGGATGATAAATTGATAAGTGCATTCAATGAGTTAGTTGACATTATATGATAGATTTATGCTTGATGATGAATGATATTAGATTATTGACCTTTATAGTATTGATATATTTTCCTTGATGATTCATTTAATGAAATATATAGGTTAGCATATTGAGATCAAGTCCTTTTTTGTTTCATAGATTAGCTCCTTAAGAGAATGAAAATATCAATGTCGCAGGGTGCTAGACACCTATCTATGAGTAGGCTCCCTCAAGGCATTATGATTGCATGTTTTTACCCATCTTGGATTCTTTCCTTAGGGATTTTGGAATCATTTTCTTACCTATCTTGGACTCTTTCCTCAAGAAATTTGAAATCATGTCCTCACCCAACTTGGACTCTTTCCTCAAGACATTGGAACTCATGTCCTTTCCTATCTTGAAATTTACCTATCTTGAGTAGATTTACTCTACCTCTCCTATCTTGACAATAAGCCACTTGTATGAACTTAGATTCATCATTTGTTTAAACATATTTCCAAGATTATTTAACAATTGTATTGAATAGTTTTATCCTTTTATTGATTCAAATGTGTATAATATTCACCCTAAAAGATGGCAAGATCGTGCTCTCATACGATTGTAGTGTCCCCACTCCTTAGAACAATTTTACCTATAGAAATCATTAACAAAATAGACTATTAAGTCCATTACTAGTGATTAATATCTCATAATCCAACTAGGAATGTCACTACTTGTACACATCCTTAAGAACTTCTTTAATCAAGCTTCCTAACCCTCTAGGAGGATCCCCTATGTCCTAAGGAATGATCCTTGATTAGTCGGCCTTCCTCCTTGAAACTACCTTTCAAGTCAAGCTTCGTAATCCTCTAGGAGGACCCTTTGTGTTTCGTAGGATGACCCTTAATTAGTTAACCATCTTATTAAAGGGTTAGCCTTAAGGTCTATGAGATTTTTCTATCCAATCTTCTACATTTATATCATAATCAACTATTAATCCTTAATATTAATAATCCAATGTAAATATATTTATTTTTATGATCTTAGTTTATTAACAAAATATGATCATTATTAATTATTAGGAATCTTAATTAATGCCTTTAATACATTGTAATATTTATTATTATAATTACTTATCTCATAAGAATTTATATTGATATTTTATTACAATTAATTATTCTTATAGTATCAAATATTTAATTTTCACTCCTTGAATTAAAAATCATTTTCTAAATATTATTAAGATAAAATAAATATAAAGTATATAGATATATCAAGAAAGAGGTATATTAAAAACTTATTTAACAAAAAAATAAATAAAGAACCTTTCTAATTAATTAAATACACTTAACATTTTATTACATATCTTTTGTCTTTTACTCCTAAAATATTGGCTATTATTTCTCTTTCCTCCTTATTTGGTGGACCTCCTTTTATTTATGCATTTCTTTATTAAATTTATTTTCCATACAATTCTTTCCATTCCTATTTTTATAGGGCTGCTTGTATTTTTGTTTCATTCTTTTCATTCATGCTTTTTTGCATGCCATAATATTATTTAAATAACATCCCTATGTTGTTTTCAAGTTACATGACTACTGAGTGGTGTTTCCCATTAATCCAAATATTAGTTTGTTAGAAGTATCATTTTCTAGTTTATTATTAATTATTTTATATATTTATGTTTCATATATGTTTGTTAGTTATTATGTTTGTTGTTATTTTTATAATATAGAATTTAAGAAATTAATAAATGTAGATTTAATATTGCTTATCTAATCAATTAATAATTATTAATGTTAATTGATAATATTTAATTATTAGTTTAGTTTAATAGTAATATTATTTATTTTTCTATTATATAGATTTATCAATCAATTAGCTATTTTTATTAAATGATTATTACTAGAGGGGACATTACATCATGCGTGAATCCTTAAGGATGATTCAATTAATTTTTCTACTTTCTTCTTGCTTTCCTTGTTGTGAAGTTCAGAATGAGCTTATCTCATCTTTTGTTCATAGGTTCCCCATCAAAAACACTTACTGTTCTTCTTAGATAGGAGTATGATCTATGGATACCCTTTAATAAGTTATGCACTCATCTCATATCCCATGGGAACTATGAACTTTACCCTTAGTTTCATAGCTTCCATGCAAGTGCTATCAGTTTCCATCATGAAGCACATATCGTCATTACACTTCTCCACCATGGAGGGAGGTATTTTGTACCTCTATTTCATTTTAGTTTAAAAATTATTTATCATTATGTCAATTTCATTATCTCTAACATTCTCCATCTTTTATCTATAGCATTGAGTTACTAACTTCATTGTACACTCATTGCTCTCCCAATTAGTCATCTTTGGGAACTTCTTTTTGGCATAGAAAAATAAACGAGTCAATAAGGATTCAAATCTAAATATAGTGTTCTTGTTCTTCTTCAATTTTGCAATGTTGCGTAGTAATTGTAATCTAATTATCTCAAAAAAATTCACTTTCCTTCCCTAAATTGCTATTACATAAGATACATGTAAGAATCCAGTTGGTACCGAGTTAACCCTTGAACCATGGTTAAACTTGTATCCTAAGATCTTACTCAATAACTTTACTCCTTTGTCTTGAATTGTGTCAAACTTCATGTTTCTTCTATCAAATCTTGTATTTATGTTTGTTTCAACCATTTTCCATACATTCTTTTCATTTACAAGATTGCAACCATTATTTCTTAGTGATGTGACCTTGTGAATTAGGTGATTATCAATTGTGACATGCACATCTCCTAACCAAAACATCTAATCATGTACCCTAATCAAAATGATTTGGGTCCAATCATGATTATCAAACTCAGTATAAAACATATACTTCATTAGGTTCAACTCATTCAGGTGTCCATACTTAGAATTAAAAGTTAGGTCATTATTACACATGACTCCTAAATCTTTCTGTATATCCTTATCTCCTATACTCTCAATTTTGTAGTGGAAACAACTTCTAATGTCTTCTATGTAAAGAAAATTCTATATGACTTTCAAAAATGTGCCTAACAAATCATCCACAAGAGAAGAAAATGGATGTTTCATGAATACATATCTTAGTCTTTCACTAACAACATAAACTGACTGTCTAACCATTGCTTCTCTAATTGTATACATTGAAAGTTTAATTTGAGCTCCATAAATATATTAAATTCACATTTTAGTGCTTCTACAACTTCACTCATCAAGAATTTATTTTTCTACTCCAATTTTCTATCAAATCATTCTTCAATTCTCTCTAGACACTTTGCACAATCAAATTGTACTCACAATCTTGTTTGCAATTTTTAAATAATTTCAAATCATACTACACATTGAATGTGTATCTACCACAAATTTGGAAATTGTCTCTATTTACCAATAACTTTTTTTGTCTTTCTCAAATCTTCCTAAGATCATATCTTTTCTTACACACTCGATCATAGCTTCCTTTCTATGTCTTCTACCTTATGTTAACTATGCAACTTCTAATCCTATCTCTACCATCAATTCTAACCAATTGATACTTCGCCTCTACTAAAACTACTCAATTCAGATAGGATGAGTCACAAACAATTGTTGACTTCAATTTCTTATTAGATACATCAAAATATTGTTCCTCCAAAATTGTATAAGAAATTTTTGGTTCCTTATCCTTTACAAATCCTTCCTTGAATTCATCTACATGTTTCTTGATTTCTTCCTTCTCACTGTTATCACTTTTATTCCCATTCTTTTTATCATTTCTATTGTTGTTTCTTATGTAATTGGAATTCCTATTGAAGTTACTTCTATCCATTCTACAATATCTTATTGTGTGTCCAAAATTATTACATAACTAACATACAAGTGCATTCCTTCATTGATTGGTTCCATTTTGACCATTGGGTGCTCTACAATTCCTTGTAATGTGTCCAAGATGATGAATATAATTAATTAATTGTGTATTGTCATTGATGTTACACAAATTTCATATCATCATCAGTTAGTTCTTACTAAGCTCACTTGGGCCGTGAAGATAGTTTTCTATGTCTACTGAGTGTTCCCATGTTTGCCTAGTTTAGAATGCAATATCTACCAAGTTAATGCAGGTGTTGAAGGAAAGTCTGGAGAAGATGAGTGTTAACTGAGATTACTCAATTAATGAAGAAAAGTTGAATGGAACCAATGCTAACCCAACTCACTCAATTACCAAAGAATCTTTGCAAGTTTGTAGTGTTAATCAAGCTTCTATTAGTTAACACAAGAAATTGTTTTTGAGTTAGTGTCTACTGAGCTAGGTTGGCTAACAAAAGATTTTTTTGTTTTGGTATATTAAGCTTAATTGATTTATCTATTGGTTCTAGCTGACTGAGGAGATGAATATTAATTATTCTAAGTTGTATACAAGATAACTTGACAATATGAATGATATAAGTATAAGATCAAGTTGTGAATTTGAAAGTGTGTAAGAGTTTGAATACATGGATGAGTTTGAAGACCTAATGATGCAATAAGGTAGTGAATTTGAAAGGATAAGTAGAATATCCTCGTGGAGAAAAAATGATATATTTGATCAAAAAGGATCAAGTAAAGTCATAATCAAGATTTGTAATTAGTAATTTAGTTGCATTCAAATTAGGTCATCTCATTGTTACTATTTGACCATTGCAACAATGTTCTAAATCTATTAATAGAGTTTTCTTAACAGCTATTTGTAAATCCTCTAACAAGGTGGTAGTTTTGTTCAATTGTCTAAAGACCTCTAACAAGGCCATTCCTAACAGGGTGATTAAATCCTCTAATAGGGTCTGATGTAGGAACATCAAGCTTTGATTTTGGTGGATTTATGCTTTTCATGGTTAGGGATGTGTTGGAGACACATTGGAGAATATTTTCTCATGATTGTATAAAGTTCAGATGGGTTGATTTGTAGTTTGAGTTGTTTAACCTTGTTGTTTGAACTATGTTTTCTAGTTTTTGGGTGCCTAATGCAAGCTGTGTAACTAGTTTTTAACAATGAGTTAGAAGCTGAAAAGTTCAAGGATTGAAGAGAGCCTAGAGTACTAATTTTTATTAATGTCCCTAGTGCTAATTCATTATAGGTTGGGAGATATGGCAATTCTCATGGAGTATCAATTTCTGGCAGTTTGTGCGATGGGTTTCTATGCATCACATCTAAGATGAATTTGAAGATATCCTTAATGAACCAGAATTATCAATCTTAAGATGTTGTAGAGGACCTAAATTAATAACCTTCATTTAAAGCACAAGTTCTAATTAATTTTACTTGGGTATCAATTTTTGGACATTTAATTGCTATTGGAGGCCAACTTGTGGCTCTTCAAGTATTTAATGTTAGATTTATTTAACTTATAATTGATAGGCCAACTTCTGGCTTAGTTGGGTATAAGTATGAGGTCTTGTGGAGTCTTCTAGTAATTCATTCATGAGATTATTGATTCATTTGGAGGAGGAATGAGTTGGGAGAGTAGCTAAAGGGTGAGTTTTTCCTAAGACTATGGATAGGGTGCCAAATGTGAGGCAATTTATAGTAGAATTGTGATTAATCATCCAGCTTGAAGAAGAGAATGGAAGATGGAGTAGCTAAGTAAGAGGATACTTCCAAACTATGTGGATAGAGTGTCAAATGTGAGGTTGTTTAAACTTGGATCTTGGATAAATTTTGAGAAGGGCTAGTAGTTGCAACTTGGAAAATAAGGAGATTGCTTGGTGGACTTGCAAGCACAAGTTGAGATCTTCATTGGAGGTTTCTACTAGAATGTGGATCTAGACCAACTAGGGTTTGGATTGGCTCTTGAGGGATCTTGCAAAACATTTAAAGTAATTGCTTTGCATTTGGCTATAACTAGGAAGGCCTTATAGCCTAACACATTGCATGTAGTAGTTATTTTTATGAATAAAGAGTTGTGATTTGGTGTTAGATCCTAGATTATTACTTCTTGTATTTGTGATTTTTCTATGTGGTTATTAGCTGGTGGGCTAGAACATCTCCTTTGGGGATACTCTTGCCTTGCACTATGATGGCATGAAGAAATAAAAGTCTTTTTGGCCCTTTTTGTGAACATTTGTCTATAACATACTGAACTTATCATCTTTTAAGTATAGTATTTTGAACTTTTGATCTATAAGGTATGGATATATGGCATAAGAATGATAATTAGAACTATATCTAAAAAGGGTTCATTTTTTGGTAAAAATATTTCTACATGAATGTTTGATATGGGTAGATCTCCCTACAGCCAAAGAGATTGCAAAAACTATTAGTTGAATAATTAATGCTTTTTCTTTATAAGCTAATAAATATAAATGAATTTTTACAAGAATTTTTGTGCGCATTAAATGTTGATCATAGGAATACAAGCCAAGCTAAAGTTAATAAAAAACAACTATGAAGGATTGGCACTCAGGAATCATTTGTATTAAAGAGAAACATTATGACACCATTGTAGCTGGAGACTTGGTAGAAAAGTTAGAAGGGACCTATTTTAATGAATAACAAGAGGGACCTAATAAAACATCTAACTAGGAAAACAAGCATCAAAGCAATCAGTTAAATAGGCCAAAAATTGTTGCACGATACCTAGATTCTTGGGAGCTGTTTAAGTCAGATAAAAGAGTAGATCTAGCACATGCTATGCTCTATATTTATGGGAATTTAAGGAGATAACTAATGTCTTTATGATTACATGCTTGCAAAAGTTAAATTGTAACTAACTATCCTTCATGGGGATGTCATATTTGTAGGATTTTATTAGTTCCTTCCTTTTAAATAAGACCACATCTGTATCTACAAGTTTAGGTACTAAGTAGATTGATAGAGTTGATAGATATCTTATTTTTCCAAGTTATTGTAATACTGCATATTTGAATGAATACATGAATTTGCTAAGTTTCTATAATTTCATTTGATTTTATCTTTCCTTCATTATTCTATGGGGGCCCACATAGAAGGTGGAGTTTACTTTAGTAATTAGAAGTTAGACTCAATTTTCTAAGTTAAGATTAGAACTGTTGTTCCTATAGCCACTAGAAATAGAACTAGTCACTGTTCCTGCAACAATAGGTGCATAAATGTATGGTTAAGTAATTATAATTTCCTTCCAAGTATTTGATAGTTGTCTTTCCTTTGGATAAGCTAGATTTCCTTAATGGTTATTGCATTCAAGGTAGTAGTGACTTTTAGCAAACACTAGAGCATATACTTTGCAGACATCATCTCAAGTTCACACTCTTGGATTGATATTTAATGAAGATCACCATAGCACTTTGGTAGTAAGGGATGTCCAACCTTGTAACTAAAAATGTGTTATATTGGCTTGAAATTTTTGGCTCCATTACCAAGGATGGTGTCAATCTAGTATTCACTATTGAGTTAATTAGTTTCATTTTTAGTATTTTGTATTCATAGGAGAAGAGACCATATTAGAAGATTTCTTCCCAACTTCAATCAGGAAGATCCTTTTTATCCTAACCCTAAAGAAAGAGAAGAAAGAGATGAAAGAGGAGAAGAAGAAGAACTATTTGAAAACATTTTTGGAGAAGTATCAGATCAAGTACAATCACCAACCACATCTGAAGAATCCTTCTATTTGAATAATCTTTTGATGAGCCAAAATATCAAGATAAGCCATTAGCTCTAGTCATTTATCAACCACCACTAGAACATCCACAAATGGTAGCATCTTAGCCAACCTTTCCCTTTCCAATCCCTACTCAGTAGGGTAACCAAAATTTGAAGAATATATCCTTAGCTACCCTGCTCAAGTTCTATGGCCTTATTACTAAAGATCTAGAAACCTTTCTCTTTGAGTTTGACATCCTTTGTTAAAGTTATGACTATACCACTAATACTCATAAATTGAAATTATTTCCATCAACTCTCAAAGAAGCTGCTTTAAGATGGTTCATGAGTCTAGGAGCCAATGTTGTGATAGATTGGCCAATTATAAGTAATCTGTTCCTTAATAAAAATAAGGAATATTACAGAGGCCATGACTTAAAAGAAGATGAAATTTTTAAGATGTCACAAAAGGACAATGAGAATTTGGAGGACTATGTTACCCAGTTCATGTTTAACTTGCAGTGCAACATGTAACATCAACTAAACAAGGAATCCCAAAAGAATCTCTTTCTGAAAGGATTGCATGACAGGAGTATGGAAGCCTTATGCTTAATGGCTGGAGGTAACATTACATAGAAGACATGGGCTGAAATCCAAAAAAATTGCTTGAACTATTCTAGAGAAATAATATAAAAGCGATAAGGTTTAAGGGACTTACTCCAAAAGACCCCTAGTGCTAGAGTATCTAAGAAAGAATTGTCAAACCTCTTGTTAGATTTCAAGCAAGACATCAATGATTTTGCTACACAACTAGAAACCATGCAAGCATGAAGGAAGAAGGAAGGTGCTGATATTATGTTAGTAGAATATTGCCCTCAATGTAGAGAGAAGAAATGCAACTATAAATGCAAGCCTATTGCTAGTTTGGAATCACAACACATGCCTACTAAATTCAAGAAAATTGATGAAGATAGAGAAGTCCCCTATGTTTCTCAATGAAGTTCGTGGGCTCCAAGATTAGGTATTTCTCAAGACCCACTCCATAATTATGGTGGTAATAGTCAATGGCAATAACAACATGGTAATTATAATAATTGGAAATAGCCTAACTAAGGTTGCTAGTAGCCTAACCAAGGGTGGTAGCAACCTTAGTAGGGTTGGCAACAACCCCAAAATTGGCAGCAGAAGCAACATCAACTAGCCTTGACTCAACCCCCTCAATAGTAAGCCTTGATTCCTCCTATAGTGAATACAACCCCTCCAAAATAGCCATAGTTACCTACACAACCTGTCCCTAATCCCAATAGTGCAAAACCTTTAGCCCAATAATAAAGCTATTCCATCACCTTGAATAATATTCATCTACAATCTGGAACAATGCTTGTATTACCTTATTAGCCCATTATAACAGAAGTAGATGATACAAATGCTGAGTTAGTTCAAGAACCTACCACCACTATCTCTCCTACAGCTAAGACACCACCATTTCCTAGTAGGTTAATAGAGTAAATTCTGCCGAATGAAAATCAAGCTACACTAGATTTTCTTGAGCAACTCAAGCAAATAACAATAAAAATTCCCTTGCTCAATGCAATAAAGGAAGTACCTATATATTCAAAAGCCATCAAAGAAGCATGTATTAAAAATCAAGGAAGGAAAAAGAAAGATCCAAAGACTATCCATGTCCTTGGCCAACTTTTTGATCTTATACTTGATAACTTCAAGATGCCCAAATATAAAGACCCTAGAAGCCTAGTAGTAACCCTTGCCATTTAAGGAGTGCAAGCGAAAAATGTCGTAATAGACCTCGAAGCATCCATTAACCTAATGACCAAGGAAGTAGTGTCCAAATTAAACATCATTGGTCTCAGAAAAAGACCAACAATCTTGTAGTAAGTAGATAGTTCTACCATCATTCCTAATGGTAGGTTAGAAGATGTCATTTTCACATTACATTCATGGGATTATCTAATTGATTTTGTAGTATTCTCTCCAAAAATAAGTATTGGGGGATATCCTATCATTCTAGGACAACCATGGTTAGCAACAATAAATGCTTATATTGCATGCCAGTTAGGAAAAATGACTATTTCAAATGGGATGAACACTAAAAACTTAACCTTGTACTCTCCTACTCAACCTTTGCTATAGGATGAACAAGTTGTCTGGCCAAATATGGGTGACTCTGATATGGACATAGATTCTATTAAAAATTTGATGATGATCTCAAGTGACTCATTTGTAAGCATTAAAGAAGAGGATGATGTCATTTCTTCTATCATACTGAATAAATATGGAGCACAACTTGAGACATCTTCTAAATAGGATTGTGTTTTAGAAAGCATTTTGCCTTTACCCTTTGAACCTTATTATTATGAGTCAACACAACTTCTAAATTCCTTCTTGACACATGAGATAGACTCACAACTAATTGCATAGATTTTAATGGCTGAAATAGTAGTCAAAACAACAATCGTGCAAAGGAGAGAACTAAAGTTAAGCAATTCCATGTCTTAGGCACAACATCACGATATCCTATAACTATTACAAAAGGACCAAGATGCTTTTTCTTGGGAGTATACATATATGAAAGATTTTGACCCCACACTCTATACTCATAGGATTTATATAAGTCTTAATTGCAAACCTATGAGATAACCTTAGTGTTGGATAAACCCAACATTATAGGATATTGTCAAAAAATGAACTACAAAAGTTAATCAATGCTAGCTTCATATATCCTATTTCAGATAGTCAATGGGTTTCACCATTGGTTATTGTTCCCAAGAAGGGAGGAAAATGGTGAGTCTGCATAGATTATAGAGAACTTAACTTAGCTACCAAAAAGGATAATTTTCTATTGCCTTTTGTCAATTAGGTTCTTGACAATCTTGTAGGAAAGAAGTACTTTACATTTTTGGATGGGTTAAGTAGCTACAATAAAATCTAGATAGCAATAGAGGATTAGGATAAGACTACATTCACATGTACATGGGGAACATTTGCTTATGTTGTCCTACTATTTGATTTGTGCAATGCACCTGCAACTTTCCAAAGAGCTATTATTAATTTTTTTTGACATATCTGCAGATTGTTTGCAAGTTTATATGGATGACTTCACCACATATGAGAAGACCTTTGAAGAAGCCAAAGAAAAATTGATTTTTTTTTTGCAAAGATGCAAAGAATTCAACTTGTCTTTAAACAACAAAAAGTGTTTCATAATGATGCAAGAAGGAGTGGTGTTGGGACACTTTAATTTCCCCAAAAGGAATTGAAGTAGATTCAATAAAGATAGAGGTCATACACACATTGGCTATACCAACTAAATTAAAATAAGTTAGGAGCTTTCTAGGACGTGTAGGGTACTATCAGCATTTTATCAAAGATTTTAGTCAAATTGTAGCACCCCTATATAAATTGCTTCAAAAAGATGTAGAGTTTGTATGGGATTCTAATTGTACAAAGGCCTTCCTATAGCTTAAGGAAGTCCTCTCAATAGCACCAGTGCTCTAAGGACCAAATTGAGAGTTACCTTTTCACATACATATTGATGCTTTAGATCATGCCATTAGAGCAGTACTTGGCCAAAAGATAGATTTAGTAGAACATGCAATTTACTATGTCAACAAAAATCTTCAAGGAGCTAAGTATAACTACACTGTAATAGAGAAAGAACTGCTTGCTATAATTTATGCTCTGAATAAAATTAGACATTATATTATAGGGTACCAAATATTTGTACATATAGATCACTCTACTATCAAATATCTAATGAACAAACCAGCAATTTCTAGATGATTGGCTTGATGGTTGCTACTAATGCAAGAATTTGACATTACCATTATAGACAAACCAGGTAAAGAAAATGTTGTAGTTGATTTCTTGTCTCGTCTTCAAACACCTGATGATCGTCTATCCATAGAAGATAGCTTTCCTAATGAAAATTTCTTTCTTTTTTCAATACAAAACCCTCGATATGCTAACATTGCCAACTACCTAACCACTAGTAAAACACGTCCACATTTCTTTGCAAAGGAAAAATGGTTTTTGGCAGAAAAGAGTTTTAACTTTTCATGGATCTTAGGGTTCATCTTTTATATTGGACCAAACTAGGTGACATGAAGATGTCTTAGAGAGGATGAAACTTATGATGTTCTTTGTGCTTGTCATGAACCCTATGGTGGACACTTTTCCAACAAAAGGAACACATTGAAGATTTTAAACACAAGTTATTATTGGCCCGCACTTCACAAGGATGTAGCTCAATATACAAAAAGATGTGACAAATGTTAGAGAATGGGTTGACCAACAAAAATAGATGAAATGCCCCTACAGCTACAAATAGTAGTAGCACCATTTGATAAATGGGGGATTGATTTTGTTGGCCCTATTGAACCACCATCAGAAGGAAAGAGTTACATCCTAGTTTGCACTTATTATGTTACTAAACGGGCAGGAGCAAAACCCATGAAGCATCCTCATGACAATAATGTTGCAAAGTTTCTGTACGAATGTATCTTTACCAGATTCGGTGTTCCAAGAAAATTACAATAAGATCAAGGGCCTCAGTTTACATCTAATTTGATAGCTACACTCATGGAGGAGTACAAAATTTGGCATGAAAAATCTTCTTCAAATCATCTATAGGCCAATGGATAGGTTGAAGTGACAAATCAAGAGCTGGAAAATATACTCACTAAAACAATATCCTTGCATTGAAAATATTGGGTAGCTCAAATTCTTGAAGCCTAATGGGCATACAGAATGACATGGAAATCCACTACTGGGTTTACACCTTTTGAGCTCCTATATGGGAAGATAGTTGTCATGCCCATTGAATTTGAACATAAGACTCTACGGACAGCTTTAGAACTTGGTATTACCCTTTTTGTAGCACAACATGATCACATCTTACATCTCAAAAGTTGGATGAATGGTAGAAGTTAGCTCTTAATAACACAGAATTAATTTAGAGTCAGAGAAAGCAGTGACATAATAGATTAATTAAAGATAGAGAATTCTTCATTGGTGATTGGATGCTCCTATATGACTCACAATATTAGTATCACCAAGGAAAATTTTAGACTCGATGGCTTGGTCTATATGAAATCATTGCAATTTTCAACAATGGAGTAGTTGAATATCAACAATTCATCTGATTAAATTCAAAATCCTAGTTAATGGGCATCCCCTAAAGTTATATCATAAACCAGTAACCCTAAAGGAATTTCTTCAATAGTTCAACACAATAGAAACATCTCTTCCTATAGCCACTTTGTTTGAGTCTTCCACTCAAACACCTGCAGCTCGTTGGATTTATTTCAAGGCCCTCATAATAATTTTTTTTGCATTTATGTGATATTCATTTATTTTCCACCTCATTCCATCTCATCTTCTTGTCTTTACATCATCATTCCATTCCATCTTCTTTCTATCATATAGTACTACTTGAAGCATCCTTCCTATCACACCTCAGGTTGGTTACACTAGACTCCTTTGCATTTATTTAATTTATTATTTATTTAGAAAAGCATGTTATTTCAATTTTTGAAATTTGAAATATTTAAGGTCTAGTGGGATCCAATCTCTAATAGGTTGGGGGGAAAAAAATCATAAATGAAAATCAAGATAAATCTTAAGTTGGCATGTAGGATGTATAGGGTAGGGTCATCTTAGTAATGAGCTGGCACCCTTTTGTACTTCTGAAGTGTGTGAAATAATAAAAAAAGCCAACCATTAAATTATGATTTCACAATCACATAACCCCTCATTAATATGGGGTATATTTTGGTGACTAAAATGCCATCATGAATTATTGAACGATGTGTGAAATACTAAAAGATGTGATGTTTGAAAAGTGTTGAAGTATTTTAAAAGATTTTGTTTCCTTTTCTAAAATGCCATTGTTGAAACCCCTATAGCCATCTCTTCCCACACTTGTAATTACTTACAGTGAACTTTCCAGTTATAACATTTTTTTCAAAAAGAAAACATGGGTGGAGAACCTCAGCAACATGAACTAGTAGATCACAGAGACTTGCTAGAAAACCCAACAACATATAGCTTGTTTCAACAACAAGGTTGGCTGGCTTACTATCTTAGTTTGAAGTAGTTTGATCCGAAAATTACACTCCAATTTCATAATATACTAAGGGATGGATATGCAACTGTTAAGGGCATTCAAATAGAGTTTACAGAGGAAGTGGTGGCAGAAGTTTCTAGTTTTCCTACAAATGGAGAATGATGGATAGAGGACATGGATGCATGACAAGCAAAAGAGCAATTTTTAGTACATGGAGATCCTTGACTGGAGGAAAAAAAAAAGCAAGGTACATTATGGTTATCTCTCCCTCTTCAATTTATCCATCCTACTAGATTTATCATAAGGTATTTTACCTGTGAGGGGAGGTATTCCTATTTGCATGCTATTCATTTCAAAAATTTGAGTGGTTTGTAGTATGGTGATTGTGCTATAAATCTCCTAAGTTTCCTTTATAATATTATCAAAAGGCAAGCTAACTATGTACATCAAGGCAAAACTCAGTCGATATCCCGCCATTGCTTAATGAGGGCTATAGTTGAAAGGGAATTGACTAGGCAACACTTGGGAACATGGGAGGATTTTGTAAAACTCAAAATAGTGGGACCCCAAAGGGGTGGACTTAAAGGGAAAGGAATGGGGACAAGAGATAAAAACTACTTTAGGAATCAGGAAAGCAGTATATAAAATGGCTTAAGAAACTTTGGCTTTTGTGTCCACACCCAAAACTATGAAAAAGAAAATTTCACTCACAAAAGCCTCAACCTCTAAAAAGAGAAAATCACACATAGCTATTGGAGAGGAAGGTTGAGAAGAAGTATCCCCAGTATCAAAAGTAGTTGCACTCAACATTAATAAAGGGAAATTTGTTGATAAGGGTAAGAAAACAATCACTACCCCATGACGATTTACCAAATTGTCTGGGTTGGACTTGAAAAATGAACCTTCCACTCCACCTATTGAATCAAAAGCTCCAATACCTACACCTATGCAGTCCTCAAAACCTACAACCCATACTCCTAAACATGAAAGTGATCTTGAGGAAATCTCTACAAAGACAAATAGGCCTATTAACATTGATAGTGACATGGATTCCTCAGAGAAAATAGTTTCTAGGTTTGAATAGCCAGCGAAGGAAACTGATAATTTACCACTAGAGGAATATCCATTTGTTGCACAAGAAATGGTTTAGGAAATTGTTGAAAATTTTCAAGTTAAAATGGCTATTCTGCCCTATCCTACAATTGTTGTGCCTTCCAAAAAAGTTGATACTCCCATTTCTCATCATCATCCTCAAGATGAGAGCACTCTTGCCCATCAAAATGATAGCTTTGTTGAAAATCACCATTCTAAGGATGACAACACTACTACTGGTCCAAGTGTCAACCCTTTTATCTACCATCATCTTGAGTACCACCTTGAAGATAATAGAATTTTTGTCCACCATCATACACCACTAGACATTTCTACTCCATTAATAGGTAGCTTTAGTTTATACCAATAGTTTCAATGGGAAAAAGAAAACTAGGACCTAGAAAGGAAATAATTGCTTAGAACTATCAAGGAACAAGCATGAAAAATTGAAGAAAAATATAGTGAAATAATGGTCCTATACAAATGTGTCATGAAAGTGATAGAGCTCATTCCAGAGCTTGTAAATTTTAGGTCACCATCTCTAGTTTATACACTATTTCTAAAAGAGAAAATGATTAATTTTCAATTGTCTCAAATTACTTGGGGGTTGAACCCTTCTTTGCACACACCCTAGGAATTTTATGCAGCATTCAAATCAGTCTTGATGGCTTTATATAATCTCCTCTATGAGTTATATGTTCATAACTTTTCTATTTCAGATGATAAGGATTGGAATTCATTGTTATATGTGAAAGATGTACAATTTAGGAAATCATGTCATGGATGCAGAATGAGATTAGTCAAGAGAATTAGTTGCTTCTTATAGAGAAAAAGAAATGTTTGAACCATTATACATTCGGCTTGAGGTACAAAACACTCACAGGGTATTCTTTGATTGGCTTTCTGTTAACAACAATAAAAGTGTTGTTGCTAAAATTCACCCCATCTAAGAATAGGCATTTCTAGATTAGGAGCAACATTGCTCTGCAATTGCACCCAATGCTATACAAGCCCCTACTCAAGGATGGATGTGATTATCAGAAGATTTGAAAACAAGGGAGTTGCACTCTCCTCAAAATTTGGAGTTGGCTATTAGCAAGATGCCCAGGTATATGATGCTAGCCAAAAATCAAAAAAGTTATTGGGTTCCTCTTTATTTCCAACCACCAATACTCTTGCATCCTATGCTTGGAAACTATGATTCATTTGTTGAATATAACATGGTTATTGAAGAACAGAAATAGGAAAGGTTGAAACAAAATCATGGATATTTTAATTAAAGAGCTCATGAATTAGGGGGGAAGATTGCCAATGATCTTAGGCTATAGACAAGGATAAAAAATCTATAGATGCTAAAGAGACCAAAATCAAGATGGTTGGGGGGGGAAATGATGGCATGAAGAAATAGAAGTCTTTTTGACCCTTTTTTAGAACATTTGTCTATAACATACTGAACTTTATCCTCTTTTAAGTATAGTATTTTGAACCTTTGATGTATAAGGTAAGGATATATGGCACAAGAATGATAATTGGAATTATATCTAAAAAGGGTTCATTTTGTGGTAAATTTTTTTTTTCATGAATGTTTGATACGAGTAGATCTTCTTGCAACTAAAGAAAATGCAAAAACTATTAGTTGAATAATTAATTCTTTTTCTTTATAAACTAATAAATATAAATAAGTGTTTTTGGAAAGTTTTGTGTGCATTAAATGTTGATCATAGGAATAAAGCTGAGCTAGAGTTAGTAAAAAATAATTGCAAAGGATTGGCGTTGAGCAATCATTGGTATTAAAGAGAAACATTGTGACACCATTGCAGTTGGAGACTTGGTGGCAAAGTTAGAAGAGACCTGTTTTAATGAATAACAAGAGGGACCTAATAAAGTAGCCGAGCAAGAAAGAAAGCATCAAAGTGATTAGTTAAACATGCAAAGAATTGTTGCGTGATACATGGATTCCTAGGAGCTATTTAAGGCAAATAAAAGAGCAGATCTGGCACCCACTATGCTCTATATTTATGGGAATTTAAGGAGATAACTAATGTCTTTGTGATTGCATGCTTGCACAAGTTAAACTGTAACTGACTATCCTTCATGAGGATGTCATATTTGTAGGAGTCTTTTATTTCCTTCCTTTTGAATAAGACCTCATATGTATCTACAAGGTTAGGTAGTAAGTAGATTGATAGAGTTGATAGATATCTTGTTTTTCCAAGTTATTGTAATACTACATATTTGAATGAATACATCACTTTGCTGAGTTTCTATACTTTTGTCTGAATTGATATTTCCTTCATTATTTTGTGGGGGCCCACATGGAAGGTGGAGTTTACTTTAGTAATTAAGAGTTAGACTCAGTTTTCTAAGTTAAGATTAGAATTGTTGTTCTTGCAGCCATTAGAAATAGAACCAGTCACTGTTTCTACAACAGTAGGTGCATAAATGTATGGTTAAGTAATTATAATTTTCTTCCAAGTATTTGATAGTTGTCTTTCCTTTGGATAATATAGATATCCTTAATGGTTATTGCATTCAAGGTAGTATTGACTTTTAGCGAAAACTAGAGCATATAATTTGCAAACATCATCTCAAGTTCACGCTCTCAGATTGATATTTAATGAAGATCAGAATAGTACTTTGATAGTAAGGGATGTCCAATCCTATAACTAAAAAGGTGTCATATTGTCTTGACATAATACATTAGGTGGTATCAGAGTGAAGGTTGTTCCTGAGTATATAGAAGATCATTGAAGTTGTGGTAGTTTGCACTAGGACTTGGGTTGGAGAAGTAGATCTAATATTATTTTGATCTTATGGTGGATTTTTCTTTCTAGAGTCCTCGACATCTTTGTTGCAAGATCATAGATCATGGTTCTAACTTGCAATTGTAGAGGGCTTGTAGATGGATCAGTGGATGCAATGATGGAAGACTGATCTTGTTGAGGCATGATTGCAGAGAATTTTTTTATTGTAGTTCTATGTTCTTGGACTTGTGATTTGGTTCCTAATTGTTCATGGGAGGTGGCAGGTTGCAATCTAACCTGCAAAAAAATTTAGGTTGTCACAAGGAGCATGGGAAGGATTTCTTATAGAGGGTTTACAAAGATCTTAGAAGATGGATCCAAGAGGATTGGATCATGAGATGATTGTGAATCTCTATGATGTGGTGGAGAGGAGGTTTTCTAAGATTTATATTTAGGTTGAAGCTAGTTTGGTTGATCAAGCTAAGGAGGTGGTTGTTTGGTTTGAAACTAGTTTGACCAATTTAGATAAGGATAGGATGAGTGAGGCATTATGTAGATGTTTGTGGAGTTGTAGTCTACCTATCCAAAAGAGATTTGTTTGGCTAGTTAAGAGACTTTTAAGTGAAAGAAGATGGCATATCAAGGTTGAGGTGAAAGAGGTTGGTCTTGTTGATTAGTTTATGGAGTCTGATATAAAACTTGCAGAGCAACTAGAGGTTATTGATAAAGAAATTCCTATCCTTGTTGATGTTGGGATAGAGGTTGGCTTTGATGATTAATTGGTTGAGTCTGACATGGAGATTATAGAGCACTTAGTTGTGGATGATCTAGTTGTGGTTGGTGGTTACTTGTATGTTGCAGAGCATCATATTGTAAGAAATGAGATTGTTGGTGTTGCAAGTTTGGCATGTGTTGATGAAGATCTATATATTGTTTCTGATGTGGAGTTTTTCGTTATTGGTTTGGATTCACTAGTTGCTAATGTGGATGAAGATTTGATGAAGCATGATGTCTAGTTTGTTCTTGGGTTTGAACATGTTGATTGCATTGTTGATATATATTTGATTTTGATGTTTTAGTGGATGAAGCATAGATGGTTGATTTTTAGATTTGTTCTATTGACTTTGATGAAGTGGAAACCTTTGGTAAAGATGAAGTTGGTTGCAGATCTTTCTTTGACCATCAAAGTATTGGACATACTTTTCTATTTACCTAGGGAGTCTAATGTAGGAGCATCGAGCTTTGATTTTGGTGGGTTTATCCTTTTCATGGTTAGGGATATGTTGGAGCCACATTGGATAACCTTTCCTCATTATTTCATAAAGATTAGATGGATTGCGTTGAAGTTTGAGTTGTTTTACCTTGCCACTAGAATTGTGTTTTATGGTTTCTATGTGCCTATTGCAAGACATGTAACTAATTTTATACAATGAGTTAGAAGGTAAAAAGTTAAAGGATTCAAGATAGCCTAGAGTACTATCTCTGGTTAAGATCACTAGTCATTATAAGTTGGGAGATATGGAAATTCTCCTAGACTATCAATTTCTAGAAGTTTGCATGATAGGTTTCTATGCATGACTTTCGAGATGAATCCAAAGATATCCTTAATGAATCAGCCTTAGAGAGATTAAGGGGTTGTAGAGGACCTAAATTAATAATCATATTTTGAAGCACATGTTATAATTCAACCAGAGCTAGGAGATATCATGATTTTACTTAGGTATCAATTTTTAGACATTTAATTGTTATTGGAAGTCAACTAGTGGCTCTTCAAGTATTTAATGTTAGTTTTATTTTATTTGTAATTTATACGCTGATTTTTAGCTTAGTTTGGTATAAGTACAGGGTATTGTGGATTATTTTAGTTATTCATTCATGGTATTATTCATTTAGAGGAGGAGTGAGTGGGGAGAGTAGTTGAAGAGTAAGTTTTTCCCAAGACTATGAATAGAGCACCAAATATGAGGTAGTTTACAGTAGGATTGTGATTAATCATCTAGCTTGGAGAAGAGCATGGAAGATGGAGTAGCTAAGTAAGAGAATATTTCTAGAGTGTATGGATAGAGTGCCAGATGTGAGGTAGCTTACACTTGGATCTTAGATAAAGTTTGAGAAAAGCTAGTAGCTATAGTTTAGAAAACAAGGAGATTGTTTGGTGGACTTATGAGCACAAGTTGAGATTTTCCTTGGAGGTTTCTACTAGAGTGTGGATCTAGACTAGCTAGGGTTTGGATTGGATCTTGAGGGATCTTGTAAAACTATTAAAGTAATTGCTTTGTATTTTTCCATAACTGTGAAGGCCTTACAGCCTGACACATTACATGTAACTATTATTTTTATGAATAAAGAGTTGTGATTTGGTATTAGATCTTGCATTATTGCTTATTTTTGTTGTGTTTCTATTGTGTGGTTATTAGCTTTAGTCTAGGACATCTCCTTTAGGGATACTCCTACCTTACACTGCATCAGGGTCACACATAATAGTGTGTTTTGTAACCTTTAATAGGGTTGGCTCCTAATAGGGCTCACTTTAGAAGAGTGAAAATAGTAACTAGTTACAATTGGTGATTTTTGTCAAATTGGGTTTCTACATTAAATCTTGGTGTCAAATATGTTCATGCTATTTTCTTTTATGTGTTTTCAATTACATTAGAATAATGGTAATCACATGTAACATTTAAAGATTTGCATAATCAATATTTATCAAGTTACGACTTTTTATGTGTGTTTGTCAAGCATCAAAAGTATTCAATTTTTAGAGTTTATTTTGTACTAACATCTAAAGGGATTTGGGATTTATTTTAGTTACAACTGATTCACCCCTCCTCTCTTAGTTACTCCTCTTATATTTCCAAAAATTGGTATTAGATCTTTTGATGCTTACAGAGAAGGTTTCAAGGACCTAAGCTAAAGATTAGGATGTCTTATAGAAGAGAGATTCCCAAGACAAACAGAGACAATTTTGTAGCATGAGGACTTGTGATGTTACAACTGGCTACTATTAGTGATTTAGGGTGCAAATATCTTGATGTTGAATACAAAACTCCCACTAAACATTATTAGTTGAAGATATTGCTAAAAGGAAGAATCATAACATCATGATGATTGATATTGTATCTACTCTTAGTTATGCTGAATTTGATGAAGTTGAAGATTGCAAACTTGCTCATGAGATGTGGACCAAGCTAAAAGGCATATATGGAGGAGATGAAAATGTAACAAGAGCTAAGGCTAAAATTATTAGAGGTCATTTTGATCATATGAAAATGAGAGAAGATGAGAACATTACAAAATATGTGGAAAGAATAAAAACAAGTGTAAGTGCAATCAAAGCATCTAGAGGAGACATTGAAGAGAAAAAAATTATAAGAAAGGTGCTTAAAACTCTTCTTTCTATTTATACAATTAGAGTGTCTACTATTCAAGAGATAGGATGTGATCCAAGTAATAAAATATCTTTCGATGCTCTAATTGGAAGATTGAAAACTTTTGAGTTAGCTAATATTGATAACTATGTTCCTAGCTCAAAGGTTATTGAGTTTTCATTTGAAGCTAAAATCCCACTCAAGAAGAAGAATAAGAAATCAAAGTCCATTCAATCATGAAGTGAAGAAGAAGAAATAGAAGAAAGTTTAGACATTGATCTTGAAGTTGTTGAAGCCCTACTTGCAAGAAAGTATTCCAAAGGTAGAGGAAAGTACAAAGGTAAAGTTCTATTGATTTTCTCTTCTTGTGAACAAGTTGGTCACAATGTTGCAAGGTGTCTGTCATGTCCCCTTTTCAAATAATTAAAAATAATAATCTTTTCTAAGGCACACAAGCCCAAAAAGGTGAAGTTTCGAAAAAGGGGGATAATCTTTGGAAGCTAATGGAATAATAAATGAAAATTATTATTAAAATATGTTTTATTAACCCCTGTTGGATGTGAGTTAGGGTTATTCCCTCTTTTAAGGAGTTTCGAGGCATTTTGGGCTCACTCTAGAACTTGATTTTTGCTCATTTCTTTGTTATTCTTCAGAGGCTGCCAAACCTGTGGAGAAGGAGACCCAAGAATGGGAGTTTTTAGGTTTCCAAGAAGGATAAGGATGGGATTTTGAAGCCATTCCATGTGCATGCTCATGCAAAGTTTTCCTTTGTGCTGAACAGTGCAGAGTTGTGGTTTTTTAGGTGTGTTTTTTGTAAGAGTTTGGTGTTTCCGGTTGAGTATTTCATATCAGTTTGGGTTTATTCTGTATTTAATACTTTTAGATGTTAAAATAGAGTTGAATATATGTATTTGGTCATTATTATACTTTTTTGATAGATTATTAGTGTTTTTGTGGTATTTTTGGGCTATTTTATGTTGTTTTCGGGAGCCCGATGAGCATTGTTTTTATCTTCCATTTGGGAGCTGCTGTGTAAATGTTATACAGATCTGAAAATTTCATTTTGTAGGATTTTATGCTGCTGAAATTTCTATAAAAATTTCCACTTTTAGATTTACTAATAATATGTGAAGCTGTGAAGTTTTTCACACTATTTCTGGCATACCCGATTTGGGGTTTGTTGAGAAATTGGTGGATCTTTGAAAGATTGGTTTTTTGATTTCAAAGATTTTATTAGAGGCTTGAAATATCATATAAAATTAGTAAAGGGACATTTCAGTGGTAGCAGAGCTATGATCTTGCCAGCCTGAGGGTTTGTAGAAGTTTGCATGTCAGTTTTGACAACTACCCAAATCTTGCATGTCATAATTTATGGTTGCATGTTGCTTCTAATCAGCTGCATGTCAAAATTTGTGGTTGCATGCTACTTCTAATCATTTGCATGTTAGTTCTTGGTGAATTTGGTGGTTGCATGTTGCTTCTAATTAGTTGCATGTCAAAATCTATGGTTGCATGCTACTTCTAATCATTTGCATGTTAGTTCTTGGTGTTTGAAGAAGTTATAACCTATTGGGGTTACACTCTACTTTATCTAGAATGGACAGGTATAGTACAGAGTCTCAAAGGACACGATCTTGGACAATTGATATCCAGAGTTAGAATAGTAGAAAGGATGATTATTTAGACATTCAAGATAAACTTAGGAAAATAAGCCATGACATGTCTGAACAATTAGTTGAGCACCACCGTATGATGAATGACATGTTGTCCGACCCAACTAAGGTGGATAAGTTGACCAGATTTCTATTTGGTAGATTTTCTCATAGGGCAAGTGACACAATTACCAAGAACTTGCATGAGGAGTTTGAGAAACTAACTTATAGCTAGGCAGAGGTCTCAGATTCTACTCTGCCACAGGAGGTAGTGACAAAGGATATTATGCAGATTGATAGTAATGGTCAACTTGATACACAAATCGAGACAATTGTATATAGTTTGTTAAAGGGTGATATCATAGGCATTTAGGATGGTATAGTTACAATAGGTAGTGACTACAGCGTAGTGGGTTCAGATGATGATTATGAGGATGTTGTTGTGCATGATGGTGAGATACCTGGTAGAGATGAGCAGACATTGAGCATTCATGACTTTTCTAAGAAAGAGTACTAGGCACAGTTAGATGCTTTGTCACATGAGGTTGAGGCTGGTAGTACTTCACATGATTTGTCCAACCAACTAAAAGTGAACAAAGATAGTATTGTGACTTCATTATCTCATCATGATAGGTATGTGGAGTTAGTTGGTATTGGTCATATTACTCAAGTGAGGATTTTTCTTGAGTTACCAGCTAATTCTAGTTTACAGATATGGACTCGAGATTGTTATATTGGCATTTGGGATTCAGTTGATTGGAGATCTTTAACACTTTTTGGTAGTAGTGTTTGTTTGGGTGCTATCATGGATTTGATAAGTAGATTGCACAGTGTTGTCTTTTCTTGTGCTAGGAGCTTGTCCGATGTTGGTGTTAGTTTTTATACATTGGTGTTGGGCTTTGTTCATATATCTAGTCAACCATACTTGCTGGAATGTGTTGATGATCTTTCATATTTGGCAGTGTGTATAGATGAGTCCCAAGATCATATTGGCATTGATGACATCTAGGAGGATGTAGTGGGTAGTTTTGAAGACTTAGTTTCTTTGGGTACAAAGGAGTTGGACAACAGTACTATAGTTTTTGATACTCTGTTTGTTTATATGAGCTTTAGAGTTGATTCATAGGATATGGATGGTAATAATCTAGAGACTAGTAACTTTGAGGATACTCCTTTAGACAGTGCATCAGAGGAGGTTTGTAGGAGACAGTCAAGCCAGTGCCATCATGTGTCTAATCAGTTGAGAGTTAGTGAGTGAGACATTGCTATTGCTTGCCAACATTTCGATGCTACTCATCAATTGTTAGCAGTTTATGGATGGGGTTCTCCTACTAGTGATGAGTAGGGAGGCAGTTATCTTTCCTTTATAGAGTTTCACTCTTTATGGGAGGCTATCCAAATTCTGAGATAGGATTATATGCAGTTGGTAGCCGACAGTCATTATCTTATGGAGTGGGGCAGTACAGCATATGATGCATTGTTGGCCAAGGAAGATGAGGTGAGTGAGCTTACTGAGCAGCTTGAGGTGACTTCTAAGATTCTTGAGAGTACATAGTTGGCTTTCAAGGAGTCACAGTTTCCTTTGGCTAAGGTGACCATGGAGTTAGAGCAACTATAGTCTTTACTAGATTTTGTACAGTCACAAGCTATGGTGTCTGATGATCTGAGGATGTCCATGGTTGAGATTGTCAAAGATAGTGGAGATGGGGATGCATCCATCCTTGATACTAACATTGGCATATCGGGTTCATCCCCACTAGAGTAAGGTTTAGTTGAGTTGGGTGCTGTAGTAGATTTTTGTGGTATGCCTGACATGGTGGTGACCTCTAGCACTAATGGCACGAAGACTAGAGATGATGTATCAAAGACCATGTGTGATGTTGGTGAGCCGATAGTTGGCATGGTTCCTGCTAGTAATACTACTCCCTTGGCGATGTCTTTAGAGGTAGTAGTCAGTTCCAACTTGGTTAGTGATCGATTGCAGTTAGTTACATCTAGATTATAGTCTGAGCCACTGATTGAGATTGGTGCATTCTATCAGCATTACATTGTGAGGTATGCTCATCAATTTACCTTTGATGACCATGTCGATGAGATGATGATACAGAGATGTACTTTGGTTCCTAGTGCTTATCATTAGTTATGGGATAGTTTAATGCCTCGGGATGAGAGTTGTGATGGGCACAACATGGCGCTAGGTTTTGTAGTTGATAGCTTGATAATACATGATGACATCTCTTGACTTAGCTGGTGATCAGTCACAGTGGGTTTTATCACTTGTTCATGGTGAGATGTTAACTAAGGTTGGTTTTTTTTATCAACATTATATTGCAAGATATGTACATCAGTTAGCATTTGATCCTTGTGTTGAGGAGTTGATCGTAGGAAAATTTGGTTTGGGTTCCAATTCTTGCTATTTATCTTATGATGGCTTTTCACCATTGGGGGTGCATGGGAGTTATGGTTATGAGATAGTGGTCGGTGATCTATAGAGTTGTGTTGACTGCAAGAGTTGTATAGTGTGTGGATTCTCCATACTTGATATATAGTTTCATTCAGGAGCATTCACCATTGTTGCAGAGTTGGATTGTACATTCCATATAAGCTAGTGGAATGTGTTGATGGTATTTACTATGTTGGTAGTTTGATTTTTCCACTTTACTTGAGTTTTTATGTTCTAAGAGTTTGTGTCTCATGGATTTTTGACTGTGGAAGTTGTGACTTTGGAGTTTGGTTGAGCAGTAATTGTCAGTTTGATTATGGATTCGTCTTGGTTATATTGTAGAGGATATTGCAAGAGCCTGTGTTAATTGACAATAGTATAGTTCATGACTACATTTGGGATCCAGGTGGATTGATTGGTTTATTGTTCAGCCATTGCTTGAGGACAAGAAATATTTGGAAGGGGAGGACTTGTCATGTCCCCTTTTCAAATAATTAAAAATAATAATATTTTCTAAGGCAGGCAGGCCAAAAAAGGTGAAGTTTCAGAAAAAGGGGATAATCTTTGGAAGCTAATGGACTAATGAATGAAAATTATTATTAAAATATGTTTTATTAACCCCTCTTGGATGTGAGTTAGGGTTATGCCCTCTTTTAAGGAGTTTGGAGGCATTTTGGGCTCATTCTAGAACTTGATTTTTGCTCATTTCTTTGTTATTCTTCAGAGGCTGCCAAACATGTGGAGAAGGAGACCCAAGAATGGGAGTTTGCAAGTTTTTAGAAAGGCTAAGGATGTGATTTTGAAGCCATTCTATGTGCATGCTCATGCAGAGTTTGCCTTTGTGCTGAACAGTGCAGATTTTTGGTTTTTCGAGTGTGTTTTTTGTAAGAGTTTGGTATTTCTGGTTGAGTATTTCATATCAGTTTGGGTTGCTGCTATATTTCAGACTTTTAGATGTTAAAATAGAGTTTAATATATGTATTTGGTCATGATTATACTTTTGTGATAGATTATTAGTGTTTTTGTGGTGTTTTCGGGCTATTCTATGTTGTTTTTAGGAGCCCGATGAGCATTGCTTTTATCCTTCATTTGGGAGCTATTGTGTAAATGTTATACAGATCTAAAAATGTCATTTCATAGGCTGTTATGCTGCTAAAATTTCTATAAAAATTTCCACTTTCAGATTTACTAATAATATGTGAAGCTATGAAGTTTTTGGCACTATTTCTAGCATACCTGATTTGGGGTTTATTGAGAAATTGGCGGATCTTTGAAAGATTGGTTGTTTGATTTTAAAGATCTGATTAGAGGCTTGAAATATCATATAAAATCAGTAAAGGGACATTTCAGTGTCTAAGAAAAAAAAAAAAAAAAGAAGACAAATAGAAAAGAAATAAGCAAAAATGCAAGAAGGATTCCAAGAATTACAAGAGCTACAAGGACAAAGGTAAGAAATTTTGTTTTGTAGGTAAAGATTCTGATAATAGTGAAGATGAAATGATATATATTGCTATAAGACATGAATCTAATGATGAAAAAGATAAGATGACACTTATCTCTCATGTTAGTAAAAATCATACATAGATTATTGACAGTGGCTATTCACATCATATGACTGGAGACAAAATAAAATTTGATCACATGGCATATTATGATGGAGGTAGTGTGAGGTTTGGAAACAATGAACCTTGTAACATAAAAGGAAAATGATGTATTTCATTGAATAAGGAACTTGTATGTGATAATTCTTATTGGGTTGAAGGATTAAAGCATAATATATTAAGTGTGGCATAGTTGAATAACATTGGATTCAAGGTAGAGTTCATGAATGGAAAGGCCAAACTACTGGATGGAAAAAGAAATCTAGGTGGATTTGGCAAGAAAATAAAAGGTGATTTATTTTATCTTGATCTTAGTGAATGTTCATGGTTTATTTCTCAAGTAGAAGAATGCTGGTTATGGCACAAAAGACTATGTCATGTGAACTTTGAAAATCTAGTTAAGATAAGAAAATATAAAAAAAGTAAAAGATATTCCTAGTTTGAAGAAACCTAATATGGGTTTATGCTTGTCAAATTGGTAAGATGGGAAAGAGTAGTTTCAAAAGAAAAAACTATTAGTTAGAAGAAGTCCTAGAAATTGTTCATACAAATTTATGTGGACCTATTGGAATAGAGAGTTATAATGGAAAGAAGTTTTTCATTCCTTTTGTTGATGATTATTCTAGAATGATGACAGTAATGTATCTAAAAGGAAAATTAGAAGCTTTTCAAAAGTTCAATTGTATCTTGCAAGAGTAGAAAAAGAAACTGGAAAGAGATTGAAATGTTTAAGCTCAAATAGAGGTGGAAAATTCATCTCCAATAAATTTAATAACTTTTGCATTGAAAAAGGTGTCAAAAGACAAGTATCAGCCCTTGGTACTCCACAGTAGAATGATATAGCTAAAAGAAGAAATAGATCCATCATGGATTGTGCAAGAACATTAATGATAAAAAAGAATGTTGCAATTAAATACTAAAAAGGAGATATCAACACTCCAATTCATAATTTGAATAGAGTTCAATTGAAAAAAGACTCAAATCAAACTCCTTATGAACTATGGTATGGCTACAAACCTAATGTAAGATACTTGAAAGTATTTGGTAGAAAATGTTATATTTTGAAAGAATTTAGAAAAAGAAAATTTGATGTCAAAGGTGATGAAGGCATATTCTTATGATACTCTTATAGAATTAAAGCATACAAATGTTTGAATCTGTTTACTCATAAAATCATAAAAAGTGCACATGTGAGAATTGATGAGTTTGCAGAAAAGAGTGAAGAAGAAAGCAGCAAGGAGCTAGAGGATTATAGAAGATTTTTTTACTATGATATTGATACCTTTCCATACCTATCTAAAAGAAAGGATGCTTCATTTCTTGAGTACCCAAAATCTCAAATAGTTATCGAGTTGCAAACAGTGTAATTGGATTCATAGCCTAAAGGACCTGAGTCACAATTAGAAGCTACTGAGCTAGTTCAAACTAAGTTTAATGGACCCAAGTCACAGATAGTGGGACCCAAGATTGATAATAAAGTTCATCATGAAATCAATGAAACTCATTCCAACTCCAAGGAACCTATGTTAGCAAGATATGTTAGAAGGTATCATACACCAGATCAAATCATTGGAGACAAATATGATGGAACAATGAGAAGAGAAAATTAAAAGGTACATGTTTACTTGCTGAATTTGAACCAAGAAATATTAAAGATGCATTATATAATAAAATTTGGATTGAAGAAATGAATGAAGAAATAGAACAAATTTTTTTAAAAAAAACTTAGACTCTTGTTCCTAGAACCGAGGATAAAAATGTAATTGGCACAAAGTGGGTGTTCAAAAATAAGCTAAATGAAGATGGAAAAGTTTTAAGAAACAAAGGAAGATTGGTTTGCTAAGGCTATTCTCAAGAAGAAAGTATTGATTATGGTAAAAAATTTGCTCCTATTGCAAAATCAGGTGTTAGAACTTTACTAGCATATGCAACACACAAAGGATTTAAAGTTTATCATATAGATGTTAAATTTGCATTCTTGAATAATATTCTTGATGAAGAAGTCTACATTGAACAACCAGAAGGTTTTGTAGATCCTAACAAAAGAGACATGGTATGAAAATTACACAAAGCATTATATGGTCTCAAGCAAGATCCTAGAGCTTGGTATGAAAAACTTCATAATTATTTGATACAAATTGGCTTTCAAAGAACAAATTATAACAGTAGTCTATATATCAAAGAAGGACAAAACAAGAAAATTGTGTTAGCAAAAATATTTGTTGATGATACTTTGTTCATAATAAATAATGACTTTTGCAAAGCATTTTTAGAAGAAATGAGTAAAGAATTTGAAATGTCTATGTTTGGTGAGATAAAATTCTTTGTTGGCTTGTACAAAAAACAAAATAAAAATGGTATCTACATTACTCAATCTAAGTATATTAAAGAGATACTAAAGAAGTTTGGAATGGAAGATTCAAGAATATTTGAAACTCCTATGTCTAATAGACATAAGCTTTCCAATGATTCCAAAGAAGTAGATCAAACCACATATAGATTAATGATTAGAAAGCTATAGTATGTAGTGTAAAAAAGACCTAATATTGCATTAGTAGTTGGTATGGTGGCAAGATTCTCAACAAATCTCATAGAAAATCACATGATGGAAAATAGGAGAATCATGAGATATTTGAAAGGTACTAAAGACTATGACTTATGGTACAAACTTAGAGGCAATTTGGACTTGAAGGTATTTATCGATGCTGATTGGGTAGGAAGTCTTAAGGACAAAAAAAGCACTAGTGATGGAGCATTCTTTCTTGGTAAAAGACTAGTGTCTTTGACAAGAAAGAAGAAAAATTGCATCTCTCAGTCCTTAGTAGAGGCCGAATATGTGGTAGTAGTAGTTAATTTTTCTAACATTGTTTAGTCAAAGAACTATTGGAAGGAATGAAGATAGAGATCAAAAATCTAATTGTCATATATTGTGATAACACTAGTGCAATCAATATATTAAAGAATCCAGTGATGCATACCAAAACAAATCATATTGCTATAAAATATCACTTCTTAAGAGAATTGGTGCAAGATAAAGAAGTTATATTGGAATATGTAAATACAAAATACTAGTTTTCTAACATATTCACAAAGCCATTACCTAAGGATGCATTTTTGTATTTAAGAGGTAAGCTTGGGGTCATTCCCCTATCTGAAGCTCACTAAATAAAGTTTAGTGATGCATCAATCAGAGCAAGTTGAAGACCAATCAATTAGTGTAGAATTGACAAGGGCATATTGCAAATGAATGAGTACTTAAGGTACAATGATATTAATAGAGTTGTCATCTTTGGCATGTGTTGTCAAAAAGGGAGAATTTCTCATAGAAAGTTTTTTTATTACAAAGAGAGAGAAGTTTGCTATCATAGAAACTCTATAAAGAGATATCTGTGAGGGAGAATGAACTTGGTAGAAGTTGTTATAGAAAAATGGAGAAACTAAAGAAAGAAAGAGCTCAAACTAATAGAGGGAGTTCTCATGGATAAAACTAAGGACATGGTCCTTACTTTATTCTTGTTCCAAAATTTCATAGTGTTATGACATGTTGTCATGCCGTCAATGCCAAAGAGGGAGATTTTTTTATTACAATTAATTAACTGTCTATTGTCTTTGATGTTACACAAATGTCATATCATCATCAATCAATGCTTACTAAGCTCACTTGGGTAGTGAAGACAATTTTTTGTGTCTACCGAGCATTTCTATGTTTTCCTAGTTCAAAAGGCAATATCTACTGAGCTAACTTGGGTGTCAAAGGAAAATCTGGAGAAGATGAGTGTTAATTGAGCTCACTCAATTAATAAAGAAAAGTTAGATAGAACAAGAAATCATTTTTGAGTTAGTATCTATTGAGCTAGGTCGACAAACAAAGAATTTTCTTGTTTTGGCATATTAAGCTTAATTGATTTATCTATTGGTTCTAGCAGACTGAGGAGATGAATATTAGTTATTCTAAGTTGTATATGAGTTGACTTGACAATATGAATGATATAATTATAAGGTCAAGTTGTGAATTTTAAAGTGTGTAAGAGTGTGAATACATGGATTATTTTGAAGATCTAATGATGTAGTAAGGTAGCAAATCAGAAAGGATAAGCATAATATCCTTATGGAGCAGAAAATATATATTTAATCAGGAAGGATCAAGTAAAGCTAGAATTGAGATCTATAATTAGCAATTCAATTGCATTCAAATTAGGTCATTTCATTGTTACTCTCTAACAATTGTAGCAATGATCTAAATCTTTTAACATATTTGGCTTAATAGCTATTAGTAAATCCTCTAACAAGGTGATAGTTCTATTAAATTGCCTAAAGACCTCTAACAAGCCCACTCCTAATAGGTTGATTAAATCCTCTAACAGGGTTGCACTTAATAGTGTTTTTTGTAATCTTTAATAGGTTTGGCTCCTAATAGGGCTCACTTCAAAAGAGTGTAAACAATAACTAGTTACAATTTGTGGTTTTTCCCAAATTGGGTGTCCACATTAAATCCTAGTACCAAATGTGTTCATGCTATTTTCTTTTATGTGTTTGAAACTAAACTAAAATAATGGTAATCATAGATAATATTTAAAGATTTGCATAATCTGTATTTACCTAGTTACAACATTTTATGCGTGTTTGTCGAGCATCAATAGTATTTAGTTTTCAAAGTTTAGTTTTTATTGACATCTAAAGGGATCTAGGATTTATTTTAGTAGTAACTATTTCACCCCTCCCCTCTTAGTTACTCCACTTATATTTCCAACACAGGATTGTTACACTTGTAACACCCAAACTATTTATTTTTTCCATCGGATATTCCTCCATCATTAGATCTTTTCTATGATCCTCTTTCATTACCTATAGGGTTAGTGTTCTGAAACATTCTACTATTTTCATTATTACCATCAAAATTAGGTTGCTCACAATCTACTACTTTATGTCCATAACCATTACAATTATAACAATAGAAATTAGTAATAGGTTTAAAAGACTTACCTATGTAATCTCTTTTCATATGACCAAGTTCATTACATATGAGACTATTGGTGTAAATAAGTATTTACTATTTACACTTACTTAAGTTTACTTAGATTAATGCATTATTTTATTATTTATTTATTAGCCATCTAAGAATATGTGCACTCTTGTGAGTTGTCATGTTGACAACATAGGAGTTCATACCTATTTTATGTACATGGTGTCTACAACATAGGAGTTAGCACACTAATTAAGCACATGGTGTCTACAACCTTCTCATTCTTATCCACTCATCTAGAATGATGGATAAGGCATGTACTTAGCTGTTATGATGCTTATCTTATCTCCTAGTTGTTTGTAGAGACATTCTAGGTGCTTCTTCAGAGACCTTTATATACATGCACTCCTAGTGTGTTTGAACATCACATCATATACTAAACAGAGCAATGTATTAGGACATACTCTAATTAATTGATCATATTCATTTTTGGTCTATAGTTCCACTTGTGTTTGAGTTCTTAGTTCTTAGGTGAATTTTTACCTTAGGAAAATTCTTACATGGTATCAGAGCTATACCAAATTCTTATATCGTATCAAAGCTCTTGGATAATTCCTCTACACAAAGCCATTCGAGACCATTATCTTGCTTCAACATCGTAGCCTGACTCTAGAGTATCATAAAAATTTGGAGTGTCCAACACTAGATTTGACCTCAGCATTGCGTTCAAAATGCTAATTTGGTAAAAATTGGATATAAAGTTGCCTACCCTAGGCCAAAGTCAATTGTAAGGCAATTTTTTTGCAAACCGACACTTGAAGGATCGATTTGTAGAATTGGTAATATCATTTCAGATTTGTAAATTTAATTTTTAGATCTACTTTTTTTTCATCTGCATCTCTACTTTTTTTTAGATCTACATTATTTTCCAAACTTTTTTTGGCCATAGGACCATAGGAGAGATTTTTTGTAGTTGAAGATTGAAACTTGCTAGTGCAAATTAGATATTTGCATCACATTTAGAAGGTCCAAAAACCCCTAGATCAGATTTTGTTTCGTCCAAATCGAACATTTGAAGAAAAATCTAGAACCATTTGATTTTTGGGGGCACGACGATGATTCAAAAAAAAATAGTAGCAAGGATTTTCAAACAATGATATCTTCATCATACAGAGTCCTTTTCACAAGCAATTTTTTTTGTTTTAAGGTAGAATTTCATGATATACACATTGGTGTAGGTGGTTTGACATCTCTATTCTTGAATTTTTCTGCAACTTACAAATCTCAAATTTTGTCACTTAAAATGCTTAGTATGGGCTCATTTGGACACCAAATTAGGTTTCATTTTTTTTTGAAAATACCTTTTTTTGTCTACTTTCTAGATCTAAAATTAGATTATAGGTTTTGTAGATAGAAATACTACTTTCAAAAATAGGCCCTAAATTGTCAAGTGGCTACCAAGTTCCTAAATCATACACTAGGGGGGGTTCTTTAATTCTCTTTGATTCTTTGGGGGTTCATTGATTGATCTCATGAAGTCTTGTCAGCTTTTTCAGTCTCATATTAGACCATAGTTGACAACAAAGATAATTCTCTTTGATTCTTTGGGGGTTCATTGATTGATCTCATGGAGTCTTGTCAGATTTTTCAGTCTCATATTAGACCATAGTTGACAACAAAGAATTATCATGAATGGAGTACTTTGATAGTTGATCATCTAAGAGAACATCCAAAATTGCTTCCTTATCTCTATACATTGCCACCACATTTTAATTGGACATATGTTGTCAACCTTCATTGCTCTCTTTCTAAAAGTATGAGTAAGGAATCTTTTGCTCCTCTTAGACTGGCACATTTTCCCTTATGATATTTGGCTATCTATTTGCGAAGCATATGGAGATCCTTTTGATCCCCATCTCTAGAGGACATTCTACATCCAGTCACTCCAACTATGGTTTCTTCAATTTCAGATGAGATCACACCTCTAGCACCTATTGCTCCTACTAATCCTGCTCCAACCATAGATTCTTTGGATTTAGTGCAACAAGACCATTTATGTCTTCCTACTCTACCTTCATGTGAAGACTTCCTTTCAAAAATTGCATAGTTGTTCATGGAGTCTCACATTGAAAATGTGGGAGATATTATTGATGACATCCATCTTTTTTTTGGGGTAGATACTTCATCTTTTGCTGCAATGATAGATTCATGTACTTCAGCACTCTAGGGTACATAAGGTCTTCTAGGTGATGATTCTTGCTAGACATTTCAGCTCTATTCTTGGAGTCACACACAGTGGATATGGGAGACTTTTATGATGATCTATAACTTCTCTTTGTTGAGGAGTCTTCTATAGTTGTTGCAAGGGCCCACTCTAACACTCAAGTCCATTCTCTACATGATCAATCTTTCTAGGTTGGCATAATTATGGATACTATTGAGGTGTCCACATCACACACTCCATTCCTCATTACGAATGGGGACCCCCTACTTTTTTTCGACTCCTAGGCTCATAGTTTGAGTCAAGAGAAGAAATTTGATTATAGTTAGAGTGTTAGAAAAAATAAATAAATAACTCTAAAAATTTTAAAAAATAATAAAATAATAAATTTTTTAAAAAAAGTTAAAAAAAAAAAGATTGCATGTTCCTTGGTAAGCATGCGAGATATGTGACGAACATTGGCACATGCATCAAGGTGTGCTGCTCACACCTTAGCTTAAGTATAGGGTTATAAAACACAACATTCCTTGTTTATATTTTCATTTTATTTGGAGAGCTTGGTGCAGTGATTTTTGTCCCATGCAAGGTAAGTTTGTGCTAAGGCTATGGCCCCTATATCAAACCCATGCCCGCCTGCACATAGGCTATAGCTATGTATTCATATCTTGCCAGTGCATGCATCTTGTGCCGACCCATTTCCAAAGTCCCTATTCTATCATCCTCCATGCACGGATTGAAGTGGCAGTGGTGCTATCATCCTTTGCACTCATGGCACATGCCACACACCTGCACATCTACATATCTGCGACACATGCGCATCCTATGTCGACCCATCTCCAAAGCCCTTGCGTGGCTCATGAAACTCTCACCACATGCATGTGTGCTATGATAATGTACCACTCTATCGATGCTGCACCCCACCTCCAAATGCATCGTGCATGCTGATAGATTACCACCACCCCACCCACACCCCCTCCCCCCCACACACACACACCTGCTTTTATTTTATTTTGAAAAGCTTCCCATTTTTAAAGTTTTTTTTAAATAAATAAATTTAAAAAAAAAATTTTTAAAAATATATATTTTTTATAAAATTAAAAAATAATAATAATAATAAAATACCTAAAGGGGACATTTTTTTCTTTTATGCATATTTTAGTTAAATAGTTTTTATGTCTTATCTTTCGACTAATAAACATTTTTCTCATTGTGTGTAGGTTATCAAATGGCGTCCACATCTAGAGTAGCACCCAAATCGATAGTCTTCAAATTCCAAGGCATACCATCCAAATCGAGATTCCATGATGAGTACATTAAGATCCGAGATACTAACTTGGGACACGCTAATTTAGTGGAATTCTTGAAAACCTATAATAAGGCAACCGAGAGGTCAGATCTGGTATCCTCCTTGATACGTTCTAGGTTGGTGAACACAACATCACATCCCATATCAATGCAATCAACAGAACTAGTAATGACATTAGCACATCATTTTGTTTCTAATGAGAGAGGGGTGAAAAGTGTGACAAGAGAAGTGGTCCTTGATCTTCTACGTAACAACATTGATAGGATCTTCCATCTCCTAAAAGTAGAACAATTCATTAGGCTCTCCTACAAATCAGTAGAGAGCTAGTATAGGGAACATATAAAGTAGGCCATAGATATTATACAATCATCTTATCTCATTGAGAGACCTCCTCAAGGAAGGATAATAGGTAAAGTGGATATGACTTGAGGGTATATGAAGGAGGATATTGGTTACTCCATCATCCTTTTGAGTTGAATCATGGGTTTATCTATAGTAGGCCACCTCAATACCTTCATGATCAAATTTATTGAGACCATCAAAACATTAAAGATACCATTGGATTGGGCCACCGCACTAAGTGAGAACTTGTGTGAGCAATTGAGGATGGTAAAGGACAAGAAGAAGTTTTATATGATATCTTACATAGTATACCTACTTCCAACAAGGGCAACAGATTATCCTAGATTTTATAGAAAGGGCAGCATGTAGGATCCCAATGCCTGGCCTTACGTAGTCTACCCTCAATTGGTGAAGAAGAAACTATCTGCTCAAAGCAAGGAATATAGAATCGTGAATGATGCATTCATTTTTGTGATCATTTGATTCGTTGAAGGAGATTATGGAAAGAGGCTATCTAATGAAGTAAAAGCACACATAACAACTTTCAGAGCCTATTTCATTCAGTTTAAGATGTTTACATACCTACAGGTAGGTGGTGCCACTATCAACCCCAAGAAGCTCCCCAGTTATCCGAGTGACAAGCTGGTGCTATTGGAGATTTCCTAGAAGATTGAATCTACATATGAAAGAGTAAAGAGACAAAGAAGACCTTGTTTGACATGGCCTCTCATCATTGGACCATACAAGGTAAAGTAGAAGCAAGAAATTACAAATTTTTAATGGGAATGGAAAAATTAACCCCTTGAGGAGTACAATTCCCCTAGGATACATTTTGATAATGTCAGGAAAGTAGAGAGTATGGTGGGAAAAGAGTTTAATCATGAAATTGCTATTGAAGATCATTGGATGAACATGACAAATGACTACAATATCTACATACAGGATTAATGTAGGATGACTTTCTATCTAGCAAAGAAGACCCTCAATCTAAATATTCCAAAGGAAATAAGGTAGCAAGATTCTAAGGAGCTATTGGACCCCTTGTTCAACTTAGACAAAATCAGAGAAAGACCCATTATGAATGCAAAAGTTGATAGGGAAGAGGGTGACGATATTGATCATTGGGCAAGACATATAGTCAGAATGATGAAGGAATGGATCAAACAACCTTTTCCACTTGACCCCATACATGACACTGTAGTCTTCCATGCTCAAGCCTGCCCTAAGAAAGGTAGAGGAAGGAAAGTTACAGTTCCTATATTTGCACTCCAATCTCCCATTAGGCCAGAGATAGTATACCAAATTGACTGCCTAGTTGGATACTATTATCCTTTAGAGTGGATAGGAAGGAATAAAAGGAAGAGGACTTCCCTATAAATAATTCAAGTAGAATAGGGTGAAGTGCAAGCACCTTCCTAGGAACAAGAAAAAGATATGCAAGGATCTGAGGATACTGGAGTTACTCAAGTCCAAGATAATCCTCCACTACCCCCTTTTGTGCCTTCCCAATCTAAAGAGGAAAAGAGTCAATAGGTTTCTATGCCTCCTCTGCAAGAATAGATAGTATCCTCTTTCACCTCCACAAAATAAAATAAGATTAAGATCCAAATGAAGAAAAGGCAAAAGGTGACTAAAAGAATGGCATCATTTCCTTCTATTCTTGAAACCATCCTAGAAGAAGAAGAATAGGAGGATGAGGAGGAGACAGATCAAGAGGAAGAAGTGCCCTTACAAAGAAGAACCTGACTAGCTAGAGCCATGGAGAAAGAAAGGAGTACCTCGAGCATATCACCATCCACTTAGGCAAGACCCTTGCAAGTCTCTTCTTCGGAAGATGAAGTACAATAGTGGGTAGAGGGGAAAAGTGAAGAAGGGGATGATGTATTTAAAATGTTTAATTTTGACTTCATGCATATGGGAATGACTTTAATTGATGGAAAGATTAGGCATGTACTCCTACAAGCCAATGTCAACAAGAAGGCTAGATGTAGATACCACTTGGCACACAAGGTCCCAATCTTGCTCACCCATCTTCACCACAAGCTATGGTGGTAGATAAAGGTTTAGTTACTCCTCCACTTCCAAGATCAAAAGAACAAGTTCAGAAGGAACCATTGCAAGAGGAGAAACCAGAACAAAGGGCAACCATTGAAGCATCAAAAGAGGGACAAATAGTCAAATATTCTCAATCACCTCCTGAAGACACTAAGGTGCAAGCTGCTAGATCCATTGAGATCAAGAAAATAGAAGGAGAGCCCTCACATATAGAAACAACTCTAAGGAGGAGTGATAAGGGGAAGAAAGTTGCAGAACATACTCCCTCATCTTCAATAAGAAGACCTTCAGTTGAACACACTCCAAGGTGGCTACAAAAGGAAGTGATAAGAAGCTCCAGACCCAGATTCCAAGCCTTAGAGGAGGACATTTATGAGATTGCAAATTTTTTGAATAAACTTGAGTCCCCAGCACATGAGGCAATACCATTGGCATTTTTTACAAGTGCACAAAATAGCCCAAAGTTATTTACATAGGTAGGTGTTCCTCTTGGAGATGCAAATGTAGAAAGCCTTGGTGCCAAGGATTATGAATTGAAAAATGTCATGTTGGGAAAACCCACAGGGGATGCATCTTGATTAATGGTGACCATGGGAATTAAGGAAATCATGAAGAACATGGGGGAGGATGAGATGAAAATCCAACCACTTCAAAGGCAGGTTGAGATCCTAAAGGGATATTTGGCCAAATTCGTTGGTCCTCTTGATCCTAAGCACCCTAAGCAGACCTTGAATACTATTCTTAGAGCAGGGGGAGCAGTCCATATGGATCCATTTTTGAGAGCCTGTCAGCAATGGCAGGAGAGTTTCGAGGAAAAAGGAGTCATGATTATCACAACAAACCTAAAGATGTTGCATGCTACATAAGAAAATGTGAATAAAATGGTGGCAATTTTGAAGAAGGACTTCAACATTATTGATGAAGTACGAGCCTGGAGCAAAGATTTAGAGACTCTACAAGCCATAAAGTGACAAAGGTACCAAGTTTTGATTGATGTATATATAGGAGATGAATTAGATATGATTGATGACTAGATAGAAAATATAGGAGATAGCACTAAGGTAATGGAAACATTACATGATGAAATTCATCAGCTCAACGATGAGGCCTGAGAGAAAATTTTGGAAGTAGAGAGGCACTATAGTGATGCATGTTTGGATATTTTTGAAGATGAGGAACATGAGGGATTGCTACCTATAGATACAATAGTGGATAATTTTAAGAAGATTTTTGTGGAAGTTGATGATGAGGAGGACATCCAACAGGCCTTCAAAATCGAGGAAACATTGTTAGAATTGGATACCAAACTTGGGGATTTTGCTGATACTCAAATTGAGGTAGAAAATTACAGATGAAAGGTCAAGGAAAAATATGAGGCTTTGGATTTTCCAGATGCAGCCAAAATCACTAATATTATAGAGAAATTCAATGGCAAACATCCAAACATACCTTTGGGATGAAGAAGAACAAAACCCATATGCCAAAATTTTAGTTTTGACACTTAGTGAAATTTTGAGATTTTGACTCTGTCAAGGTCTATAGCTATGCATCTCCATAGGTTTGAGCTTTGCAGCTCCACAATTATAGACGTGCACTGATAGTTAACTACTAGTTCCAAAATTAGAGCTTTTCATGCATCGAAAATGCATTTTGGTGGTAGTTTAACTCTGACTAATGCCCTATGAAGGATCAACTTCTAATTTTGTCTTCTCTAGACACTTCAACTTTGACTCAGAGCTTTTGCATGCTTTTCTCTCATAATTTATTTGTTTTCTGACATGTAAAGGCTCCTGCATCTGATTAATGAATATAAAATGGATGGAGTCCTCATAAGCACTAGTTAGATAAGTAGTTTGTATATAATTAGTTTGTTTTATTAGTTTAAAAGCATCTTATTGCATGAAGATATCTCTCACTCTCAGCACAAATTGAGGAAACAATTTCTTATAAATACCCTATTGTAATATGTAATTAAGGCCACTATTATGTTGCAATAACATTATGCTTTTGGTGCTCACATTTGGAGTGTAGTTATTCTTGCTTGAATGTGTCATTGTTTTGTGAATTTTGTTCATGAAATTGTGATTGAGCCAAAGGTTTATTGCATTGTTTCTGGTTGTGCAATATTTTAGTTCTGGTGTTTGCTATAGATTTATGAATTTTGCTAACGTACTAAGCTCCAAGAGAAATCACCAAATTATGCCTGCATAATTCTTTGCCTCGCATGAGTGCACTTTTGTGGCCTTGCAATTTGATCAAGAGTGAAACATCATTCAGATATTGAAAGTTCCCATTGAAGATTGCATTAGTGGAATATAGGAAGTGCTACTCCTATTTTCATTGGTTACCTACTAGTTTCTTCAAAAGCTTAGCTCACAGCGTGTTGTTTTTCATAGTTTATGTCTATTAGGATTTCAATTTCAAGTTATTTCCTTTCAAATTCAAGTTATTTTCTTTTAGTTCTTGTTATTTTTTTTATTAATCCCCCTTGTTAGAATAGGATCTCATACTAGTTGCATGGTTAGATTGCATTCATAAAAAAACATATAATATAAAAACATAGTTCTTTTTAGTGTTATTTTGAAATAATATGTAGATTCTTCATTTCTTTTGAAGTCAGAACAAACTAGCAAAGGCCTCCTCATGAACAATCACATTTATCTTCATTTAAGTGGATTTCAATGCATTGTAAGACAACCCAAAACCTTGGAGTTGATTCACAAAGATTAGCTTTTCAAGAGAGAAATTCACAAGAATTCTTACCATTTAGCATCATGTAAAATGACAGCTCAATAGAAGTGGTGCTAGAAGGAGGGCCAGACTTTGTTGATATTCAGGATAAGAGAATTTTTTTTCCAAAGTTTCAAAATTCTTTACTTTCTTGCAAATTCAAAATTTTTTTGAGTCTGTAAGAAATTCAGGTCCACATCTACATAGGTCCACAGATTCATAGGTCCATAGCTACACAGATCTGTAGGTCCATAGCTACGTAGATCTGTAGATCCATAGATCCGCAGCTCCAGAGAATTATGTGGTGTGCTTCTTTTTGTGGGAAAGGGTGCTTCTATAGAGGTGCACTTTTTCCAAAATTGATGCAAAGTGGAGGATTTTGATCCAGAGTCCCCATTTTATCTAGCGTTACAATCCTCACCAGCTGTACACAAATTCCTTAAACTTACCCATTTCTGCAAAACACATAGTGATAAATGAATCCCATGAATTTAACCACTTGCTTTTGATCTTTCATCATCTTCTTCAATTCCACCTCCACTCCAACCACCTAGTGGGCCACCACATATTCCATTAGTTCCACCATTGCAGCCACCACTACTAGGTCTACCAAGTCCTCCAATGACCTTTTTTGTAAATGCTATAGACTCACCCATCAACTTGAGAGGTGCACTTCATGACCTTCCCAACAATCTTGAGAAGTTTTTCCCAAGGTTCATTTATGGAGAAACATGAATTGCTGAAGATCACATCAAAGTATTCAAAGAAATTTGCAACCAAAAGCAGATTGCCAATTAGGATGTGGTTCTTTATTTATTCCCTTACTCTTTAGGGGAAATTACCTTCAGTTGGTATGTTAATCTACTACCTGGATGCATTGGAGATTGGGACAACTTCAAAAAATTATTTTTAGAACAATTCAAAACTTTCATCAATCTGGCTATGATACATCAACAATTCATATCTATCAAAAAGGACCCAGCCAAGACAGTTTCACGCTTTAACCATCACTTTCATATGGCATAACACAAGTTAAAAATGCCATACACTATACTAGCCCTAGCTACTATCTAGATTTATTTCAATGTGATGGACCATCTTACAGGTATCTTTCTAAGAAGACTTCCTAGAACAAATATTGACACATTGGATAAATTCTTCATGGAAGTGATCACCTTCACCAAACAAGCCAATCCCAATGGAGGAGGATTGATGCTTCTTGCATAATCTATTATAACAACACCGACATACCCAGTCACGACACCCATAGTGCCTAGCCAATTCATACCCATGAATCTAGTTCTACTATAGTAGGTTCCCTCTCCACAAAACCTAACTTTGAAATATCCAAGATATGAACCCCCAAAAGCTACTTTCTTTGAACAAAAGATAGTAGCTCCAGCTAAGGTAGACAATAGTTTCACCTCCGAGTTTGGCCAGGTGAAAAAGACTATGTTACAAATGAGCAATGAGATAACTCACTTAAGGTTGTTGCAAGGACAAAATAATAGCTTTTAAAGAAACAACACTAGTCCTTACAACAACACCAATTGCAATCAGAACTAAAACCAAAATTTTTCTGGAAATAGCAACAATGCAGGAAACAATAATGGGGGAAACAACTTTAACAATGGCTTACAAAGACAGAACTGATAGTGGAACACACGTCTAAATAATGGAAGCATTCCTATAGATAACAACAACAAAAATGTTCAATATGTTGATATCAATAAATATGATGATAGTCAAAATGCCCCAAATAGTGATGGTTCATGCTATAACAAAAATCAAGATATGATTTAGAATCAACAAGAAAGTGATAATGTCCCTCATGTGTAGTTTAATGCTATGCTATTAGATTCTTATGTGTCCACATAGAACACACTAGTTGAACCACCAACTAGTGAGGAATTCTCTTTTACATTTAGCTAGGAACTAGATATTCAACATGATGAGATGTTTTCTTTTTGCAATGATAATCAAAACACCTACAATTTGCAAAATAGAAAAGAACCTTTGACAAATGGGATTCCTCCAGCACTATAACCAACTCCTCCTAATCTGAGAGTGACTAATAATCCTATGCCATTCAAGCTCCCATATGGAGGACAACTAAATCAAAATTAAATAATGGTTCCTACAATCTTGAAAAATCCAACGTGGTCTACTAAGAAATACAATGCAGTAGAAGATTTGAGATGAAGTAAGGCCAACATGTCTATGTTGGCATGTTGCAAAACTATCCTCAACAATGGGAAGCATTAATGAAGACCCTAGATCATACAAAGGCACCTCAAAACATGAATAATATTTCTCAAAAAGCAATACCTCAATAGGTCAATGCTTTAGAAGCAATGTTGATGATGTTTAAAGACAAGATTGAGGTGCCTTGATTTCTACTAAGTATCAAGATATATGGAAAAAATCTTCACAATTTCCTAATCAATTTAGGAGCCTTGTGTAATGTGATGCCACTATCAATAGCAGAAAGGTTGGGAGTAAATCCCCAGCCTTCCAATCGAATAGTAATACAATTGGATAATACTGAGGTGAAAGTGATTGGTGTGTTGAATGACATCTAGATATAGTTGAAAATCGACCCTAGGATTCAAGATATAATTGATATACCTGAGACATATGGATTGCTACTAAGTAGAGAATGGATAAAATACATAAGAGGATGGTTCTCTATAGACTTCACTCAGTTTTGGTTGCCATGGAAAGGGTTGCATAACCAAATCAAGATAGATGCAAAACCAAAATTAAAAACTATGATTACTAAATACAATGCTCCTAATGAAGTAGCATTCTTGCAATTAGATCTAGCATCTTATAAAGTGATGGATTTCTCAACCAAAATATCAGATGATCAAACTAAAAAGTCCAAGGTTTCAATTCCAAGGCAAGAAGTTGTAACATAGTTTGTAGACAACATGGTGGCTAATCTACAATCTTTAAGAGAGGAAGCTATCCCTAGTATCCTACTTCTCCCAAGATTTTATCGATTGCATAAAGTTAGCCATTTAGAGTTTGAATGTTCATCATGCCAAGAAGAAGTTGCTAAGGTATTGACACAAACTATGGAAGCCAAGAGCAATAACCCACTAAAAAATGAACCTACTAAAGATCAAGCCCCTGTAAACATATTTGAATCTATTGAAAAGGTTGAAGAAGAAATCAAAGACTTGAATGCATCATATAGTGATACCTCTTTAGATGGTGGAGATTTGTCTTCTCCTCCAGCAGGGATGATCAAAATCAAAAGGAGAAGATGGTATGTGAAAGGGCAAGGATGGACTTCAGTAGTTGTTCATTCAATAGCCAAGGTGGATGAAATCAAGGAATTGATAGGGGAAATCAAAGAAAAACAAGAAAAAATGTACTCCCAGTATCAAAGAGTGACAATGGAAAATTAGTAAGTCCACCCTGAGAAAGATTAAAGTGGGTACCTAAGAGACAATCTTTTCAAGCCCAAGTAAAGGAATGAGAAAAAATAAACACAAAGTTAGAAAACCCAAGGAATGCTTGATATGGACACTTCACTTTGATGGTTCCAGATGCAAATCAGGAGCTGGCATGGGTATTGAGTTGGTCAATCCTAAAGGTAAGTCTTTCTATGCTACATATCGATTATAGTTCAGATGCACTAATAATGCTGTAGAATATAATGCATTGATTTTAGGACTCCTTTTCACTTTGGAAAAGGGGGTTAAAGCTCTCATCATTGAGGGAGATTCTCAGTTAGTGGTGAGACAAGTAAAATCATTATACTCCTATAATGATATGAGGTTGCTCACATATAGGAAAAGTGTATGGGATTTAATGGATGATTTTGAAGCTTTGAATGTGAGATCTATTCTGAGAAGGAAAAACATGGTAGCAGATGCTCTAGCTATTTCAGCTAGTGCATTACAACTAGTTGAAAGAACCAAATTGAAAAGATTTTCAGTCGAATTGGTTGCTGTTCCATCCATTCTAGATAATATCATGAACTTCCAAGTCTTTTAGGATGATCAACGTATACTCAAAATTATCATGAGTACTGACCACTTTAAAGGGAAAGAAACTGATGACATGTCAGATGAAAAACCTAAGAATGGTGAAATTGAAGATAAGGATGGGATTATGAATTTAAAGACCAACACTATTCCTAAGGGGATGGTTGAGTTGGAGTGCATCTTTGATCATGATGAATCGACACTTAATAGAAGAATGACTAAAGAAAAGGGAATAGAGGAATACAACTCATAGAATTTGGGCACTGATGATGATCCTAAAATGGTAAGGGTTGGGAAAGCATGCACTCAACAAGAAAGAGGAGATATGCTTAGATTACTCTTAGAATATAAAGATGTCATTGCATGGAGCTATGAAGAGCTAAAAACATATGATCCTGAGATTATGACACATGACATTCTATTGAAACTTGATGCAAAGCTTTTCCATCAAAGGCAAAGACATGTCAATCCTATCATCAAACCATTGTATGAAAGAATTTTAGAAACTTCTCGATACCAAGATCATTTTCCCTATTCATCATTCCACATGGGTGGCCAATTTGGTACCTATACAGAAGAAGAATGGAGAAATTCATCTTTGTGTTGACTTTTGCAACCTAAATCTAGCATCTCAAAAGGACAATTATCCTTTACCTTCACTAGATGAGGTCCTACAAAATGTAAATGGTTCAAAAATGATGTCCTTCTTGGATGGATACTCAAGATACAATTAGATAATGGTTGATTAAGAAGATAGACTAAAAACAACTTTCATGACTAAGTGGGGAATGTTCACCTACAAAAGAATGTCTTTTGGGCTAATTAATGCAAGTGCTACATTTCAACGAGCCATGGATGAAGCTTTTAAAGAATTGATAAATAGATGTATATTCATCTATATGGATGACTTGATGGTCTTTTCAAAAGATCAGAGCACTCACATTGCGGATTTGAAATAGGTATTCAATAGAGCTCACAAGTATGACATATCTCTCAATCCTAAGAAGTGTTCTTTTGGTGTCACTAAAGGAAAGCTCTTGGGTCACATCATTTCTAAAGAAGGGATCTCCATTGATCCTGATAGAATCAAATCTATTTTGAAGCTATCACCTCCCCATAGTCAGAAGGAACTCAAATCTTTCTTTGGGAAGATAAATTTCATCTAAAAATTCATAAGTGGATTTGCAAAAATAATCTGTCCCCTCAATGAATTACTCAAAAATGGGGCTAAGATAAAATGGTTTCCCAAAATTAAGAAATCATTTGAGGATATCAAAGTGGCCATTTCTATGGCCCTAGTACTGGTGAGTCCATATTATGGGTTACCTTTCAAAATATACTCTTTTGCCTCAGAACATTCATGTGTTGGGATCCTTATGCAAAAGAAAGAAAAGGAAGATGAAAGGCCCATTGCCTTCATGAGTTTTCCTCTCAAAAATGCTATGTTGAAATACTCAAACCTTGATAAACAATCCTTTGTGTTAACTAAGGCACTGGAGAAGTTTCATCACTACATACTCAAAAGTAAACTGTATGCAATATTACCTAATCCATCTGTAAAGACACTTTTGAGGTAGAATGAACTTGGTGAAAGGAGAGGCAAGTAGATGGTGATAGTTCAAGAATTTGATCTAGAGATTCAACCTATGTGACTATTTCAAGGACAAGGATTGTCTAAAATGATAGCTGACAACCAGGATGGAAATGAAAAGGAATTCAAGTTTGACAATGAAACTGATGACAAAGATCAAGAGAAAAGGATTGCAATATCTCAAGTTGACATTGACTAGGGTGTGGTGATAGATATTTGGTACCAAGACATCATTTATTACCTCATACAAAATTAGTATCCTAGTTGGATGAATAGCTCATAGCGTAGAGGCCTCAAAATGAAATGTGAGTCTTATATGCTATGTGATAGAAAGTTGTACAAAAGGAATTATGAAGGGATATATCTCAAGTTCTTAGGATGTGAGGAAGCCAAGGAAGTCTTAGAAAATTTTCATGACAAGTATGGTATAGGACATGGTTCGATAGAAGCAACTACTCACATGATTCTAAGATTAGGATATTTTTGGCCCTCAATATTTAAAGACACTTTCGAGCATGTACGTTCTTGCCATATTTGTCAGACCAGTGCCAATAGAGAAAGGAATCCAACGATGCCCTTATAGCCTATATTTGAGATACGCCCCTTCACAAAGTGGGGGCTAGATTTTATTGGTCCAATCAACCCACCATTGTCAACAGAACACACATTCATTCTCATAGCCACAGATTATTGTACGAGATGGACAGAAGCAAAAACCTTTAGGAATTGTACTGCTAAGGTGGTGACTGACTTCTTAGAAGAACATATTGTCACTAGGTTCGGGATGTCATTTTCCTTGGTATGTGATAATGTATCTACTTTTGCATCAGCATTCTTGACCTAATGGATATTTTAAAATCAAGTCATTATCAAGTTTTCTTCTAATTACTACGCATAGGGAAATGGGGTAGCAGAATCCACAAGTAAGAACTTGATTATGGTTATAAAATGATTGTTGGAAGAAAACCCTAGAGATTGGCATATGTAACTTAAATATTATCTATGGAAAAATTGAGTAAGGATCAAGAATGCTTTGGGAACCTCTCCATACTTACTTGTATATGGACATGAACCAGTATTTTTGCTCAACCTCATAATTCTTGTTTTGAAGTTCATGAGTGGATATGCTCAAGATGCTGACAAAGTATAGATCAAATTGATGAATCTTCTAGAAATGGATGAGAAGCGAATAGCTGCACTATAAAACATGGCTAAACATCAAGCTATCATCAAGAGGTGGTTCGACAAGAGGGCCACAATAAAATCCTTTAGGAATTCTGACCTTGTTCTACTTTGGGATAAGGCAAAAGAAAAGTCGAGCAGCCATACAAAGTTTCAATGCTTATGGATAGGCCCGTATTAGATTACAAAAATTCTTGGCAAAAACACTGTTAGGCTAAGTTCCTTACAGGGGGAATTTCTACCTTTGCCCATAAATGGGAAATTTTTGAAACATTATTTTGAATCCTTAAAGAACACAAAAAAAAATTAGTTAGATTTTATTTTGCAAGTGTATTTATTTCTACAAGTGTGTTCCCTTTCATTTGTGTGTTTGCTTTAGTTGTTTGTTTGCTCTAAATTGTGTGTTTTGTTTTCAAACTTGTGTTAGTCTTAGTGGGTAATATGTACTTGATATTTTTCTCAAGATTTTACTAACCACTCTTTGGTTTCTTATTTTAGGAAGAGGTACTTCTTTGTCAGAACATTTGGATGATTGTGTGTCTTATACCAATCAAGCAATGGACATTTCTTCTGAAAATAAGGAATTTTCAGTCAAGAAATTAGAACTCTAGACCAAAAAATTCTCAACACTTTGAAAATTTTAAAATTTGATCATTTTTGGTGTTGTTGAATCACAGTCAAAGATGACAAGAGATGATCAAAACTTCAACTAGTTCAAACAAGAGGGGTCTCCTTGAAAGATTGCTAAGATCATTGATTGTTGTGAGAGTTTCTAAAAGAGTTCCAAAAGAGGAATGCAAGGGATGTTCACAAAAGATCAAATCCAAGAAACAACACTGATGTCTTGACTGCATAGTCTAAGCATAGTCAAGATATAAAAGATTAGAAAAAAAAAAGAATACAGTCTTAAGGCTGAAGGATTCCAAAGATCTAAAATGGCAAAAGATATGTTCTCAAAATAGAATATCTTATATTCAAACTATCACTTCATCAAAAGTAACATTCTGAATGACATGGAGCAACTATGCAAATGGCTAGAAAATTAAAAGAATGTGGCATCCTACTATTAGCCCTTGAACTGATTCTCTCATCTGATCAAGCAATCGATTGATAAAAAGCCCTAGTGGGGATTCTGAATGAATGAGCTAGGGAGAGTGGAAGATCATTTCAAGTTATTAGAAAACTTTGATAAAATGCATCCTAAGGCATGAAAGGGAACAAACACACATTGCACATACTGAGCTTGAAGATCTGGGGTCCTAAAGTTTTGAGTGTGAAGTCATTTGAAATAAGCTCGAGATGTTCAGAGTTTGGTTGGTGTTTCACACACATTGGAAGAATTTGTGGTCATGAAGAAATGCCTTAGTCATTTCTTCCTTTTTTGGGGGCTATTTGTTGAGGTTTCCACAACACACACCCCATTCCTCATTACAAATGGGGACTCCCTACTTTTTTTTGACTCCCAGGCTCATAGTTCGAGAGTCAGGAGAAGAAATTTGATTATAGTTAGAGTGTTAAAAATAAAATAAAATAAAAATTAAAAAAATAGAAAACTCTAAAATTTTTAAAAAATTTAAAAATCAAAAAATCAAATTTTTTTTTAAAAATAAAAAAAAGATCGCGTGTTCCTTGGCGCATGTGCAGTGTATGTGATGAACATTGGCACACGTGCCAAGGCATGCTACTCACACCCTGGCTTAAGCATAGGGTTATAAAACCCAAAATTCCTTGTTTATATTTTCATTTTTTTTGGAGAGCTCAGTGCAGTAATTTTTGCCCCATGCAAGGTAAGGTTGTACTAAGGCTGCAGTGCTTGTATCAAACCTGCACCCACCCACACTAAGGTTGTGGCTACACATTCATATCCCACCTGCATGTGCATCCTATGCTGACCCAGCTCCAAAGCCCCTACACTATCATCCTCTATGCATGCATTGAAGTGGAAGTAGTGTTATCATCCTCCATGCTTACAGCATGCACCACACACTCGCACATCTTCATATCCATGACACATGCACATCCTATGTTGACCCATCTCCAAAGCTCCTGCATAGCTCATGAAACTCTCACTACACATGCACACACTGCCACAATACCACTTTGCTAATGCTACACCCCACCTCTAAATGCACTGCACGTACTAACAGATTGACGTTTCATGCCCCCCACCACACACACATGCTTTTATTTTATTTTGAAAAGCTTCCTATTTTTTTAATATTTTTTTTTTTTTAAATTATATATATATATATATATATATATATATATATATATATATATATATATATATATATATATATATATATTATAAAATTTTAAATATATATATATAATAAAATACATCAAGGGGACTTTTTTTTCCTTTATGCATATTTTAGTTTAATATTTTTTACATCTTATCTTTTGACTAATAAACATTTTTCTCATTGTGTGTAGGTGATCAAATGCCATCCACATCTAGAGTAGCACCCAAATGGCTAGTCTCCAAGTTCCAAGACATACCATCCAAATTAAGATTTCATGATGAGTACACTAAGATCCAAGATACTAACTTGAGACACACTAATTTATGGGAATTCTTGAAAACCTATAATAAGCCAACCAAGAGGTTAGATTTGGTATCCTCCTTGATACATTCCAGGTTGGTGAACGCAACATCACATCCCATATAAATGCAATCAATAGAACTAGTAATGACATTGGCACTACATTTTGTTTTTGATGAGAGAGTGGTGAAAAGTGTGATAGGAGAAGTGGTCCTTGATCTTTGACCTGACAACATTGAGGGGTTCTTCCATCTCCCAAGAGCATATCAATTTGTTAGGCTCTCCTATGAATTAGTACAGAGATGGTATAGGGAACATACAAAGTAGGTGAAAAATATTATACGGTCATATTATCTCATTGAGAGACCTCCTCAAGGAAGGATAATAGGAAAAGTGGATATGACTCGAGGGTATATGAAGGAGGATATTGGTTACTCCATCATCCTTTTGAGCAGAATCATGGTTTTATCTACAATAGGCCACCTCAATACCTTCATGATCAACTTTATTGAACCATCAAAACATCAAAGATACCATTGGACTGGGCCACCACCCTAAGTGAAAACTTGTGTGAGCAATTGAGGATGTTGAAGGACAAGAAGAAGTTTTATATGATGTCTTACATAGTATACCTACTTGCAGTAAGGGCAACACATTATCCCAGATTGTATAGAAAGGGCAACATGCAAGATCCCAATGCATGGTCTTACATAGTCTACCCTCAACTGGTGAAGAAGAAACTATCTACTCAAAGAAAAGAATATAGAATCATGAATGATGCATTCATTTTTGCAATCATTCAATTCATTGAAGGAGATTATGGAAAGAGGCTATCTGCTAAAGAAAAAGCACAAATAACAAATCTCAGGGCATATTTCATTCAGTTTGAGATGTTTACATACCTGTCGGTAAGTGGTGCCACTATCAACCCCAAGAAACTCCCCAGATATCTAAGTGACAAGCTGGTGCTATTGGAGATTTCCCAGAAGATTGAATTTGCATATGAAAGGGTAAAGAGAAAAAGAAGATCTTGTTGGACATGGCCTCTCATCATTGGAACATACCAAGTAAAGTGGAAGCAAGAAATTCTAACTTTTGAATGGGAATGGGAGAATTATCCCCTTGGGGAGTACAATTCCCCTAGATACATTTTGATAATGTTGGGAAAGCAAAGAGTATGGCTGGAAAAGAGTTTCATCATGAAGATGCTATTGAAGATCATTGGATGAATGTGACAAATGACTATGATATTTGCATATGGGATTATTGTAGGATGAATTTGTATCTAGTAGAGAAGACCCTCAATCTAAATATTCTAGAGGAAATAAGGCAACAAGATTCTAAGGAGCTATTGGACCCCCTGTTCAACTTAGACAAAATTGGAGAGAGACCCATTATGAATGCAGAAGTTGACAGGGAGGAGGGTGATGATATTGATCATTGGGCAAGACATGTGGTTAGAATAATGAAGGAATGGATCAAGCAGCCTTTTCCACTTGACCCCATACCTGACATTGTAGTCTTCCATGCTCAGGCTTTCCCTAACAAAGGTAGAGGAAGGAAAGTTATAGTTTCTATTTTCACACTCCAATCTCCCATTAGGCTAGAGATAGTATAACAACTTGACCACCAGTTGGATACTATCATCCTCCAAAGAGGATAGGAAGGAATAAAAGGAAGAGGACTTCCTTGCAAAGAATTCAAGAAAAATAGGCCAAAGTGTAACCACCTTCCTAGCAACAAGAAAAAGATGTGCAAGGATCTGAGGATACTAGAGCTACTCAAGTCAAGGATAATCCTCCATTGCCCCCTTTTGTGCCTTCCCAATCTGAAGAGGAAGAGAGTTAATAGGTTTCAATGCCTGCTATGCAAGAACATCTAGTATCCCCTTTCTCCTCCAAAGAACAAAAGAAGATTAAGATCTGAATGAAGAAAAGGTAAAAGGTGACTAAGAGAATGGTGCTCTTTCCTTCTGTTCTTGAAACCATCCTAGAAGAAGAAGAGGAAGAAGTGTCCTTACAAAGAAGAACCAAGCTATCTAGAGCCATGGAGAAAGAAAGGAGAAGGATTACCATGAGCATATCACCATCCACTTAGGAAAGACCCTTACAAGTCTCTTCTTTGAAAGATGAAGTGCAGTAGTGGGTAGAGGAGCAAGTAAAGAAGGGGATGATGTATTTAAAATGTCCAATTTTGACTTCATGCCTATGGGAATGATGTTAATTGATGGCAAGATTAGGTGTACTCCTACAAGCCAATCTCAACTGAAAGGTTGGACGCATATACCACCTAGCACCCAAGGTCCTGATCCTACTCACCCATCTTCACCACAAGCTACGGTGGTAAAAGGTTTGGTTACTAATCTACTTCTAAGATCAAAAGAAAAAGTTTGGAAGGAACCATCGCAAGAGGAGTAACCAAAACAAAGGGCAACTATTAAAGCATCAAAGGAGGAACAAATATTTGAATATTCTTAATCACCTTCCCAAGACACTGAGGTACAAGCTACCAGATCCACTGAGACTAAGAAAATAGAAGGAGAGCCCTCATAGATAGAAACAGCTCTGAGGAGGAGTAATAAGGGGAAGAAACTTGTAGAACATACTCCCTTGTCTTCAATAAGAAAACCTTCAACTGAACAAACTCTAGGGTGGTTGCAAAAGGAAGTGATAAGAAGCTCCAAACCTAGATTCCAAGCCTCAAAGGAAGGCATTTATGAGATTGTGAAAATTTTGAATAAAATTGATTCCCCAGCACATGAGGTAATATCATTAGCATTTGTTACAAGTACACAGAATAGTTGTTTGCATAGGTAGTTGTTCCTCCTAGAGATACAGATGTAGAAAGCCTTGGTCCCAAGGATTATGAATTGAAAAATGTCATGTTGGGAAAACCCACATGGGATGCATCCCGATTAATGGTGACCATGGGAATTAAGGAAATCATGAAGAACACAGGTGAGGATGAGATGAAAATCCAAGCACTTCAAAGGTAGGTTGAGATCCTAAAGGGATATTTGGCCGAAGTCATTGGTCCTCTTGATCTTGAGCACCCTGAGGAGACCTTGAATATTGTTCTTAGAGAAGGGGGAGCAGTCTATATGGATCCATTTTTGAGAGCCTGTCAGTAATGGTCGAAGAGTTTTGAGGAAAAAGGAGTCATGATTATCATAGAAAACCTATAGATGTTGCATGCTACACAAGAAAATGTGAATAAAATGGTGGCAATTTTAAAGCAAGACTTCAGCATTATTGATGAAGTATGAGCCTGAAGCAAAGATTTATAGACTCTACAAGCCATAAAGGGACAAATGTACCAAGTTTTGGTTGATGTATATATGGGAGATGAATTATATATGATTGATGACTAGATAGAAAAGATAGTAGATAGCAATAAGGTAATGGAAACATTACATGATGAAATTCATTGGCTCAAAAATCAAGCCCAAGAGCAAATTTTGGAAGTAGAAAGGCACTATAGTGATGCCTATTTGGATATTTTTAAAGATGAGGAATACGAGAGATTACTACTTGTAGATATAGTAGTGGAGAATTTTAAGAATATTTTTGTGGAAGTTGATGATGAGGAGGACATCTGATAGGCCTTCAAAACCAAGGAAGCATTGTTAGAATTGGATACCAAACTTGGAGATTTTGCTGATACCTAAATTGAGGTAGACAATTACAAATGAAAGGTCAAGGACAAATATGAGGCTTTGGATTTTTTGGATGTGGCCAAAATCACTCAGATTATTGAGAAATTCAAGGGAAAACATTCAAACATACCTTTGGGATGAAGAAGAACAAAACCCATATGCCAAAATTTTTAGTTTTGATACTTAGTGAAATTTTGAGATTTTGACTCTATTAAGGTCCCTAGCTATACAACTCTACAGATTAGCAAGTATGTAAGTTCATAGCTCCATAATTCTAGAGGTGCATTGACAGTTAACTACTAGTAGTTCCAAAAATAGAGCTTTTCATGCATCATAAATGCATTCTGATGTTAGTTTAACTTTGACTAATTCCTTGTGAAGGATCAGCTTCTAATTTTGGCATCTCTAGACACTTCCACTTCGACTTGAAGCTTTCGCATGCTTTTCTCTCATAATTTTGGAAAGGCTTATGCATATGATTAATGAATATAAAATGGATGGAGTCCTACTAAGCACCAGTTAGATAGGTAGTTTGTATATAATTAGTTTAATAACATCTTATTGCATGAAGATATCTCTCACTCCCAACACAAATTGAGGAAATGATTTCTTATAAATACCCTATTGTAATATGTAATTAAGGCCACTGTTATTTTGAAATAAGATTATGTTTTTGGTGCTCGCATTTGGAGTGTAGTTATTCTTACCTGAATGTGTCATTGTTTTGTGAATTTTGTTCATAAAATTGTGATTGAGCCAAAGGTTTATTGCGTTGTTTTTGGTTGTGTGATCTTTTAGTTCTAGTTTTTGCTACAGATTTACGAATTCCACTAACATACTGAGCTCGAGGAAAAATCACCAAATTGTGCTTGCATAATTCTTTGTCTCACATGAGCGAACTAATTTCGTGGCCTTACAATTTGATCAAGAGTAAAACATCATTCAAATATTGAAAGTTCCCATCAATGATTGCATCAGTTGAATGTAGGAAGCACTGCTCCTATTTTCATTGGTTACCTACCAATTTCTTCAAAAGCTTAACTCGCAGCATGTTATTTTTTGTATTTTATGTCCGTTAGGATTTCAATTTCAAGTTATTTTCTTTCAAATGTAGGTTATTTGCTTTCAATTCTCATTATTTTCTTTATTAACCCCCCTTGTTAGAATAGGATTTCATATTAGTTGTATGGTTAGATTGCATTCATAAAAAAACATAAAATACAAAAACATAGTTCTTTTTAGTGTTATTTTGAAATAGTGTGCAGATTTTTCATTTCTTCTGAAGTCAGAATGAACTAGCAAAGGCCTCCTCATGAAAAATCACATTTATCTTCAATTGAGCAGATTTTAGTGCATCGTAAGACAACCCAAAACCTTGGAGTTGATTCAAAAATATCAACTTTTTAATAGAGTAATTCACAAGAATTCTTATCGTTTAGCATCGTGTAAAATGACAGCTCAATAGATACTCATTTATAGAATCTATAAGAGGTCTCTTCTACATTTGAGAAGATAGTTAGTTTCCTAAAGCAGGTTCTACATTCATCATTGTTCGATCTATACTTCTCTTTAATAGTTTTGGGGGAAGCCATCATTAGCATCAACACAAGGACTTTGGATAGGTTTCAGAGACACTAGTCATCATAGAGATTCCTTCTCTATCCAAGGGACACATCTCACAGGTACCCTTGCATTTGTTTCTTCCAAAGGGGAGTTACATCATCCAAAGGTCATGGATCAACTTCTACATTGGAGCATTTCTCGCTAGTCAGCACACTACTTTTAGAGGGGAACTTCCTCATCTCCTTCTTCTCCTTTTTTTTGGTGGGGGGGGGGGGGGGGGACTTTTCCTATTAAGGGGTTTTATCCTTCTCCATTTTTCTCTCTTGTATATACTGGATGTATTTCATAATAGGGTGGTCTTGATTACTCCATCCATCCATGCATCCCTATTTATCTCTCTTTTTGGGGGAGGGCTTTTCCCATGAGGTTTTTCCTCTTTCCCCACTTTATGAGAGATTTTCATCTTCATTATTTACATGGGTACCTAACATGGTCTTGTAGTCGAGACCTGTCATGCATTGCATCCTAGTTTTCCTAAGCTTAAGGGCATTCCCCTAAGTTTCACTTAAGGTGGGGTGTTGGTGTAAATAAGTATTTACTATTTACGCTTACTTAAGTTTACTTAGGCTAATGAATTATTTTATTATTTATTTATTAGCCACCTACGAGTATGTGCACTCTTGTGAGTTGTCATGTTGACAACATAGGAGTTTTCAACTCTTTTATGCACATGGTGCCTACAACCTTCTCATTCTTATCCACTTATCTAGAATGATGGATAAGGCATGTGCTTAGTTGTCATGATGCTTATCTTATCTCTTGGTTGTTTCTAGAGACATTCTAGGTGCCTCTTATACAGGCACTCCTAGTGTGTTTGAACATCACATCATATACTGAACAAAGCAATGTATTAGGACATACTCTAATTAATTTATCATATCCATTTTTTGTCTACAATTGTACTTATGTTTGAGTTCTTAGTTCCTAGGTGAATTTTTCCCTTAGAAAAATTCTTACATGGTATCAGAGCTATACCAAATTCTTACAGAGACATCTACCTCTAAATTCATGTCTGACTTCCTTGGGTGGTTCATTTTTCTTAGGTTTATCAACTTTCTATGTTTTCTTTGGTTCATCATGTTTCATTGACAAAAAAAATACTTCTCTTTCTTTTCATACTTTAGTAGTTGTGGTTGATTCTACCTTACTCAGATTAGATTCTTTAGGGGATTCAACAACTAGATCTGGTTCTCTTTTAATTTCAACTTTCTTGGCTAATTTCTCACCAATAAGATATCCAAGTCTTATCTTACCATAAGAAGGTCTATGGTGAAATATTTTTTCATCAATCTTCTCATTAATGGAGTAAAGTTTCTGTAACTATTTCTTAGCTTTTTTTAATTCTTCTTTCACAATGGTATTGTAATTTTCTAATTCTACATGCTCAATCTTACTAGAATCTAACTTAGATTTTATTTCAATCAAATGGAATCTAAGGTCCACATTCTCATATTTTAGATTAGATTCACTCTTACACCATATTTCTTAAGACTCAACTAAATTTTAACAATTTTCAATTCATGTCTCAAAATCTAATTTTCTTTCTTGAGATTTCCTACTTCATCATTGTCACTAGTTTGCACATTCAATTCCTTGCCAGATTCCAAATCATCAATCCTATCTTTCAATTTGCCAATGCAAACTGTTTCATTTGCATACCTATCTTTCAAGTTATCTATTTCTTCTATAAAAAGGTCAATCTATTCAAGATATTCTTCAAGGTTTCTCAATAATTGTTCCATATCCATAGAGATCTTACTCAAGTTGTTAAGCTTCTTCAGAGTAATTATGCTCTAATAACAATTTTCCCACAATTGAATATTGTTAATTACTTTTTAACTTACATATGAAAGTAAACCAATAATGTCAAAAAATAAACATAACTATACACATTAAAAACTCATAACATCATTATGTGTTAACTAGGGAAAACCTCGGTGTGGATGATAACCACAAGATGATTCACTAAACAAAAGGATCCTGTTAAAGATCTCAAATCCTTGTTAAAGGACTAGGCCTTTTTAGAGGCCTCAATTCTATTAGGAGTTTTGTAAACTCTTTTAGGAGTGTGTACATCAAATACAATGTATGCAAGAAGAGCCCACTTCCCTAACATGCATTTATAAAATAAAGTTCTTCACAAGAGTAGATATACATACAATAATTTCTCATTGTTGTAATTCACATTTTATTTGATCATACATCATGTCTTTCATCATATAAGGATCATGAATCTTTTAAAGTTATCTAGTACACTTATCTACCAAGATAAGATCTTTACTTGTAATTCACAAATTAATAATTCTCTACTTAATTAGCCTTCATGTCTTCACACACTTGATATAATATAAAATTACTTATGGATTAATATCAAAAAATTCATCTCATCATGATTAGAAATTATTTTGTCACCAAAATAATTCTTTGAGTCGTACAATTGAATTCAATGCTATGCTCTATTTTTCTCTAACAAATGCTCATACTGATATTTCAACTTTAACTTGTCAGGTATTGTTTGTATGTGACTGTGCACTAGCATAAATCATTATGATGCTTTCATAAAGCTATCATCAACTATGCATAAGATAATTCAAAGTGTGTTATCCATACACATTAGATATATCTCTGCGTTGCTATAAACTATTTAACACTTAGACAATTTTCTAACTTTAAATGCATAAATGAAATGTTGAATATATGTTGCCATAGATGAAAACTATCAAGACATATTACTGACCATATTGCCAACATATGAAAGGAAAGTTGACTCAAGAAAAAAAATAGGTAGAGAAAATTAATGAACAAATATTTCACTAGAGACCCTTTATGATAAGACAAGCCTTGATAACTTAAAGAATATGAGAAATCTGCCAAGAACATTGAAATTAGAAAAGAACTAGATCTAGTTGTTGAATCACTTAAAGAATATTATCTGAGTAAGATTGAACCAAGAACATCTACTAAAGCATCAAAAGAGATTGAACTAGTTGATTTTTTTATGAGACATCATGAACCAAAGGAAATAGAGAAAGTTAATAAACCTAAGAAAGATGAACCACCCAAGGAAGTGAGACATGAATTAAGAGGTAAATGTCTCATATCAAATGAACTTAGTCATATGAAAAGATATTGCACAAGTAAGACTTTTAAACCTATTACTAATTTCTATTGTTATAACTGTCATGGTTATGAACATAAAGTAGTAGATTGTAAGAAACCTATGTTTTATAGTATTAATGAAAATAGTAGAATGTTTGGGAATACTAACTCTATATATAATGAAAGAGGATGATAAAAAAATAGATATAATGATGGATAAAAACCTAATGGAGAAAGGAAATAGTTTCTATGCTATTTAAAAATGTAACAATCTTGGACATATTGTCAATAATTACAAAGGACCTAAAAGTCAGATTGGAACCATTCAAAGAAGGAATGCACTTGTACATGTTGGAAATAATCAAGACTAGCTAGGTTACTAAGAGGGGAGGGGTGAATCAGTAACCTCAAAAACTTTAAATTTATCTAGCACTTAACCATATAAATCATTCACCTTTCATTCATCCAATCTATTGCATACATGAGAAGAGATAAACATTCATAACACATGAACATAGTATTTTGGTGACCCAAAAACCTTCCAAATAGAAAATAAAATTTGGGTGAGGATGATACCCACAAAACTTCACTACTGCAATATACATTTGGCCTATTAGGGCTTACATTGACCACTTCTGATGATCTACCCTATTAAGAGCAATTTGGACTGCTAGGTCCACCTTGTTAGAGGTTTTACAAACATAAAATGAAGTATGCACTCTATTAAGAGATTTATACAAAGACTATTAAGTCTACCTTGTTAAAGGATTTAGAAAACTAATTCACCTATTAGGATGAAATAGTAGATCTAACTTACAACTTGACTGCTGAATAGATCTTGAATTACAAATCACCTCTTGTGACTAATATGTCTTTGTTTCTCCTTAATGACCTTACTGAATACTCTACTGTGATGCTAATTCACATTCACTCTTCTCAAAACTTTACATGTCCATTCCTTAACATACTCATGATGATATTGCAAATGATACAATACAATACATATATACAATTCCAATAACTACAATTGCAAGGTAGACTAAAACACAAGTAAACAAAATATTACTGAGTTAGCCAAAAAATAGAAAACTTGGGCTCTTCAAGCTGATCCGGTGTTCTTCTGATACTTGGCATCTACTACATTACTTGATATCATCATGCACTTGGTATAAGTAGAAGCTTGGTCCATACTAATCACACAATGTATCTTGGAACTTGGTAACCATTGGAGACTCAATAGAAATAGTGTTACTCGGTAGATATTGAATCCTTTTTTTACCTTGCTATCACTCGGTAACCACTACACATCCATCACTTGGTAGAAACTGACTTCAAATCACACAAACTAATAACTTGGTAGATACTATGAAACTTAGTGACCATTGACTATTCGATAAATACTGCAAGCTTGGTATACACTACTAAACTGTACATTCACTCAGTAGCTTTAGGAATGCTAGGTGTGAACTACTTAACTATTGAACTTACAAGGTAACTACTAAATGCTTGGTATAAACTATAGACTAAGTGATGAGCTCGGTAAGCATTCATAGTCAAATAAGGGTTATCAATAATGAAAAATACAACATAATGCCAACAATCTCCCCCTTTGGCATTAGTGACAAAAACACTTTTGAGCCAAAACTTATGTACACTAACATACTAAATTTTGATTTTTCAAGATTGATCTTTGTAAAGCTACTGTATATACATATCTTACATATCTCTCCCATGCATATGACATAATATATACATAGATTTTATCTATACATATATCAATTTTTTTCTCCCTTGATTTCTCCACAAGTCTCTTACTATCTCTTTACTCCCCTTGTTCTTATTATCTCATACTCCCCCTTTTTGACAATAATGCCAAAGAGATATGCAAAATATTCAAATAGGAACATCAAAATGTGAGAGAAACTTAGAGTGTACCTTGAGAATAAGAGCCAATGTCTTATCCTAGTTATCTTACAAAATTTTGAAGGTGGAGAGGGCCACTTGAACTTCTGTAGAAAGTTCAATCATATGATCTGCTATTGAAAAAGTGTTATCTTGGAACAATGTTTTTGAATATGTAATATGTTTCTACATGGGGTCCATAACTAGAAGGATCATATTTTTTATATCAATTAGTGTAGACCTGATCTTTGCTTCCTCTCTAAGTAACTTTGCCTACATTTCTAATAAAAATTTCACCTTCATGTGATGTGCTAAGCTTGAACTTAGGTCAAGTTGTAACCTTTGAGAACTAACCTTCATGTACACATCAATCTTATTCAATTTCTCCTTTATATCCTTGGTATACTTGGTAACATCACAAAGCTTGCTAAAAAGTGATGTTAAATTTGTGAAGGATTGTTCAAGTTTGCTCAAAATTGTAGATGATTCTACCTGATTTATTGCAATGTGTTGAGAAATGTGCTCAAGTACCTTATTGTCAAATTTATTTTCAACCTTCTTAATGAGCTTCTCTTGGCCAGAAGTGTCCTCATTGAACTTATTCACAACCTCTTCTAATTGTAAAAAAATGTGTTGAGATGAGTCAACATTAACACCTATGGCCTCAGTAATTATATTTTTAGCATTTCCAATTATTTTAAATTATCTACCTCTCTCATCTCTAAGCTATTTCTACCTTGATTTTTTCTCTAAAAGCTAACTAAGCAATATCATTTCATTGGCTATGGTAGTATCCAAATCTATCTTAGGAATAACAATTTCTTAGTCTAAGTCTATGTTTTCATCAATTGCTTTGCCAGTAAGAAGAAGTTTTAGAGGAGTCTTTGCTTTTACTTCTGTGCTTACTTCCTTGGACTTAGAAATGGAAACAATAGTAGAAGTATCTAGACTAGTAGTAAAAACTTGGATTCGTCCAATTAAAGAAAAACTGAAAAAAGTACCAACTGTATCAAAAATTGATGTGCTTCCAAAAAATGAAGTACCAATAGGTAATGTAAAAACTAGAATATTTACAACTAAAGAGCTAACTGGAACAAAAGCTGGTGAAGTTAAAGTTGTAGTAGACAAAATTGTAGAACATGTTGGCAAATTTACTATACATGGTGTAGAGGAAGTTGACACAATTTGAGAACTAGCAGTTGTGCATACTACTAAAGTAGATTGCTTGGGAGTTGATGAAGAGGACTACAACTTAGTAGATGAAGTGGTAGACACTTCCATTGTAGATACCTAGGGTTGTGAGGTAGTAGGTGCAAATGATATTTTTGAGGTAGTTGCAATCATTCCTACTAAAGCTAACTCCATCCTTGATGATGTTGCTAGCTTAGGTGGAGAGTGAGGAAGGGAAGCAATGACTTCTATTGCAATTTTCATTGGATCATCTTCTTCATTTTCTTCCTTATCTTCCTCTTTGTCTTCTTCCTCTTTCTCTTCATCATCAACCCTTAATGCCTGATAGTATTTACTATAAAAAATAACACGTGGAGTGTTATCATCTTCTTCATCATAATTGTCACCATCATCATCTTTGATATCTACTAGATCATCACTAGGCTTATGCAGATGATAAATGTTCTTCCACATGTTTGTTGCATCTCTTAGAACATGCTCAATATCTTTGATTAAAATTAAACATGTGTGGAATCTAATCATCATTTTACCTTCATTGTTTTTCATTGCTACCTTCACTTCTACATCATTAAGATTTGGCAATAATTTCCTCAAAGATTTTTCATAAATATCTTTGGCTATCTATATAGCTGACTCCCACCTTGGCTGCAATCTTACCAATAATTCCTTTGAAATTTGTGGAGCAATCTGGTCTAGGTAACACTTCCACTTTCCCATTTTGGTGAGTACTAGTTCCTCAATCTGCATCTTCTCAGCATCAATCTTTGTTTCAAACTTTAGGGCCTTGAAGTTTGTGATGCCAGCTCCTTCTTCCATCTATTTTAACTTCTCTTGGAAGGTAAGTGGGGGCTTGCTAAGCACAACTTCACCTTTACCTTTTCCTTTTGATCTCCTGGTGAAAATAGCTACGGAGGCCTTTGGAGGTTTTGTAATGATTACCCTTCCTTTCTTCTTGGTTGGCTCTGCCTCCTTTTCTAATTCTTTCTCTTCTCCTTCTCCTTCTCCTTCTTCTTCTCCTTCTTCTTCTTCTTCTTCTTCATCCTCTCCTTTTCCCTCAGTAAGAATTAGAGGGTGAGTGGTAGTTTTCATCTTTGCTATTTTCCTCTTGCCTTTGTTGATTTCTTGAGGTAGCTTGATTTCAAGTTCAATTCTAGCTTTTGCCATATCATATGTGCCAAAAACTAGTTGCTTAGGGTCTATAGGCTCATTTACCAATGCTTTAATAATGTCATTGGTTTCATCAATATTGAACTCATAAGGGAGAAGTTTTACCCATGCAACTTAGGGCATGATTGCCTAAATGTATACTCTGTCACAATCAACCATGAAAAACACATTATCTTTATAATCCTCAACAAGTTTAAGAGGAAACCTAAACCTGTTGTTCATCCTTTCCTTGAAATCTTCAAAATAATTGTCCATTATGCTATCAAAGTTTACACCCATTTCTACAATAAACTCATTTATTTGATATAAAATAGGAACATCCTTTCTCCACACAATAGAACCTTTAGATGGAAATAATTTTTGCACATAAAAGAAAAGACACATCAACAAAGAACCAAATTTACAAGGGTTGTTCTTTGATGTTGGGATTTTTTCCATATTCTTGTTTAATTGCTTTAGTAGTAACTCTGACAAGTCAAATTCCATGTTTTTCTTCATAACTTTAAATGCTAAGTCCACTGCCTCACATGACACACTATTTAAATCTCTAGAGCTATAAATCTTGTGGTCAATTACATGAATACCAAACCCTAACTCCACATCAAAAATGGTGCTAATTTTCAAACCTCTACCATCCCACTTGGCTAGGGTTTTCTTCTGGAGTTCATCCTGACCTAGAGTTTTGGTATATTTTTCTTTTTTTAGCATGAGAAGACTAGTAATCTTGTGATTCATCTTCTTGGTTATTAACATGAGCTACTCTAACCATAATTGACCAGTGTGCATGCAACTAAGAATATTCCTAATCCATTTAATCTGAAAACTCCTTGGCAAGTGTGTGATATGGGCCAACCCTTTTGTTTCAAGATGCTTATGTTTGGGTTTCAATGAGCCATCAACATGCATTTCCTCTAAATCACTATCCATTTCTAGGTTTCCTATCTCTTGAATAGAACAGTTAAAATGAGTGTGAATGTTGCTAATTAGGAGTACCTTTGGTGGAATTTGATATTGTGCACCATTAGGGTCAAGTGCCTCTGCAATTGCTAGAACTAGCTTCAAATTTGGCACTTTCCACTCCACACCTTTAACCAACATTTTTGAACCTCTTTTTGCCTTGCTACTGCTAGTGCTTCCAGATTGTATCACTGCTTGATAAATGATGGAAATTTTCAAACAAATTCTTCGCTAGAAATTCACTCAAAATTGCTTGGAATTGCTTGTGTGCACTTGGAAATCTCTTAGCTTTGTGAATGCTTAAGATGGAGTGAAAAATGGAGTCAAATTTTACCCTTTTTGATGAAAATTCACCATAATTCTAGGTACCATAATGATGTAGTGCATGACAGATTGTCATCCACTCACTAGCTTGGTAGAAACTTGTGACTCAGTGATCAAACAAAACTTTACTTCTCCCAACATAGCTCGGTTGAGTCTGTGACTAACCTTGCTTGATATGAACTGATCTCATGTGATCCTTTTGTATCTAAAATACTGATTTGGATATTCTACTTTCTTCTATTTGGAACTACTCAAGATATAGCTTGAAGATACTATTCTAGTCCCTCCTTTGAAGAATCTAATTGGAAATGGTAGAGTCACCCACTTCTTGAGTGACATTGCCATCATTTGAATTGTTCTACTAGGTAGATTTAGGAATCCACTATTATCTCATCTGCTTCCTGATGTTATCAACTTTATCTTTCTTCTCATCTTCAAATCTTTTGATATTCATGTAGTTTTTAGCTATGTGACCAATTTTAGTGCATGTATAACATCTTACTATTGAATATATCTTTCTCAAGTGATGCCTTGTATAGTCTATGCCAATGTGTCCATATTCTCCACAATAGTGACATCTGTACTAAGTATTGTAATCCCAAAAAAATATTTCTTTGGCAATTTTTTCAACTAGATTGAATGGTTTGGATCTATATTCAAATGCCTTGTGACCTTATTTCTTGCACTTGTGACATTTGCCTTCAAATTTTGGTTTCTCCTTGCACTCATTAGCTTTATGATCATGTTTACTGCAATTGTAGCATTTTCCATTGAATTTTGCTTTTCCATGGCTCCAACATTTGTTTGATGTATGACCTAACTTACCACAATGATTGCAAGTGGGTCTTTGGTTCCTTTGGGCACCTTGTTTGGAAGATTCACCTCCTTCTTTGTAACCAAGTCCTGTTTTACCCTTTTGCCTATAAGATTCTACTCACTTTGTTGAGTCAATTGATCCATGTTTGCTTGGGATTTCATCATCCTTTCATTAAGTTTCTTTTTAGAGATTAGATCAACTTTCAATCTTTCATTGATTTTTCTTTTAGCAATTAGATCATTCCTTAAGCTTTCATTTTAAGATCTCATATTCATGATTTCCTCATTTTCATTGGAGAGTAGATTGATAAGACTTTCTTTCTAAAGGGATTGGTTTTGATTTGCATTGTTCCTTGCCTCCAAGATTTCACACATTCTTATTAACTAAACTTCTTTTTCTCTTTTCAATTTTGTTACCTCTTCCTGTAGAGAGCCATTATTTGCTAGGAGTTCTTTGATTGCCTCATTAGCTTCATTTGAACTATTTGATGGGAAAAAGTCTTCAATATTTTCTTCAACATGATAATGGTCATTCATTTATCTTGCAAGTTCCTTCCTTATTTTTAGGGATTGGGAAAGATGCTCTTTTGCTTCCTTGAGTTGAGCTATGGCCATTTCTAGATCTAGCTTCTCATTCTCAATAGCTTTATCAAGTCTGAATATCTCCATTTTCCTTGATCTTTGCTCAAGCTATCAAACTTTATCCTGAGAATCACAAAGCTTTGATACCAATTGTTGGAAATAATCAAAACTGGGTAGGTTATTGAGAGGGGAGGGGTGAATTAGTAACCTAAAAAAAATTAAATTTATTCAACACTTAACCATATAAATCATTCACCATTCATTCATCTAATCTACTACATGCATGAGAAGAGATAAACATTCATAACACATGAACACAATATTTTGGTGACCTAGAAACCTTCCAAATAGAAAGTAAAACTGGGGTGGGGATGATACTCACAAAACTTCACTATTGCAGTATAAAGTTGGCCTATTAGGGATTACATTGACCATTTTTGATGATCTACCTATTAAGAGAAATTTGGACTACTAGGTCCACCTTGTTAGAGGTTTTACAATCATACAATGAAGTATGCACTCTATTAAGAGATTTATACAAAGACTGTTAAGTCTACCTTGTTAAAGGATTTATAAAACTGATTCATTTGTTAGGATGAAATAGTAGATCTAACTTACAACTTGATTGCTAAATAGATCTTGAAGTAGAGATCACCTCTTGTGACTAATATATCTTTGCTGCTCCTTAATGACCTTGCTGAATACTCTGCTCTACTACTAATTCACATTCACTCTTCTCAAAACATTACATGTCCATTCCTTAACATACTCATGATGATATTTCAAATGATACAATAAAATACATATATACCATTTCAATAACTACAATTGCAAGTTCAGCTAAAACACAAGTAAACAAAATATTATTGAGTCAGCCAAACAATAGAAAACTTAGGCTCTTCAAGCTGACTTGATGACCTTCTAATACTCGGCATCCACTACATTACTCAGCATTATCATGCTCTCGATAGAAGTAGAAGCTTGGTTCATACTAATCACACAAAATAGCTTGGAACTCAGTGACCATTGGAGACTCTATAGAAATAGTGTTACTCGATAGATACTAAATCCTTCATTTACCTTGCTATCACTCGATAACCACTACACATCCATCACTCGATAGAAACTAACTTCACATCACACAAAATAATAACTTAGTAGACACTATGAAGCTTGGTGACCATTTACCATTTGGTAAATACTATAAGCTCGGTATACACTACTGAACTGCACATTCACTTGGTAGCTTCAAGAATGCTCAGTGTGAATTGCTTAGCTATTGAACTTACAAGGTAACCACTAATTACTCAGTATAAATTGTAGACTGAGTGATGAGCTTGATAAGCATTCATAGTCAAATAATTTTTGTCACTAATGACAAATACAACATAATGCAAACAATACATTAGTTATGTAATAACTTTGGACACACATCAAGATTCTTTAGAATGGATAGAGGAAACTTCAACAAGAATCACAATTATAGAAGGAACAATAATAGGAATGATAGAAGGAATGATGGAAGTAATGATAATAGTCAGAAAGATGCAATAAAATGACATGTTGATGAATTAAAAGAAGCATTTGTGAAAGCTAAGGATCTAGAAATTTATTGCATGGTTTTGGAAGAACAATATTTTCATGCACTTGATGGATGATTGAAGTGAGTAGTTATCTATGACTCACATTATTTGAACTAAGCATTAGTAGTAGAGATAGAGTGTCAATTGGTTAGAATTGATGTTGGAAAGAGAGTCAAAATTTGTTAAGTTAATAGAAGGTAGAGGACATAGAGAGGAAGCTATGGTAAAGTGTGCAAGTATAGATATGATTGCATGAAGCTATAAGTAAGAAAAAAAGTTTACTAGTAATTAGGGATAGTCTTTGAACTGGTGGTAGATACACATTTAATATTGAAAAATGTTTGAAATAATTTAAGGAGTGTGAGCAATATTTTTAGTACCATTTGATTTTTCAAAGAGTTTAGAGCAATTCATAAGTGATTTGACATCAAATTGAAGTGTGAAAAGAAGCGTTTGAAGTTTGAAGTTGTAGAAGCCCTAAATTTGACATTTAAGGTATTTTATGAAGCTTGAATTTGAATTTTTAGTGTATATATAATTATATAATTGATATTAATATATATTATTAATATAAAATATATTATCATATATATTTATAATATAATTCTTTTATTAATATAATTAATGAAAGGGCATGACTCTTAAAAATATACATATAAATATAGGTTACTAAATAATGAAATACATCAGATAAGAACATTATTAGGAAATGGATACAAAAATAGAAGGAAAATCCAAAATGTCCTAAAATGGGACATTACAAGTGGTATCAAAGCAGTCTATCCCGCCATCCTGTAGGGTTAGTTGAGGAACTGGAAAGAGAAAACAATCAAACTATTACCTAGATTATACAATGAGAGTTAATAGATAGATATGTATGAGAAAAGATGTAGCAGAGATATTTCGAAGCTAAGGAAGAACTATTAATTTGAAATAAGGATTTTTTTCCTTTTTGGTTTGCCCAAAGCTACAATGACAGTTTTAAATGGAGGACAAATAAGACTTGTTTTCTGCAATTACCTTCAAAAGTTGGCCTATCAGGCCTATGTGTTGATCAGGGATAAAATATAGAAAATGTTATAAAATTGATTCAGATAGGAGAAAAATCTGAAGATGTCCTAAAGAGTACAAAACAATTAGACCCCACAGCCCAGGCAATATACCTAGACTAGTCAAATGAATTGGCTAACAAGAAGCACAAGTAGTGATTCTTCAGCAGTAACAATGTGATGCAGGAGCATCCAGAGGTATAAGGGCAATCTTGTGTCACCCAAAAAAATGTACTTAGACTTAGTTTTTGTTTCATGTGTTTTCATTTTTGGACACCCATTTGGGTCAAATAAAGGTTCCAACTCTCACAGTTCCACTATCAATGAGCTAGTAAATCTCGAAAAAATAGGAGTATGTAATTAGGCCATCATTTTGGTAAACTAGAAGGTGTGAATTGGCTAGATGAATGTAATTGTGATTTAGAGCATTCTAGAAAAAGAATTAGGTCAAAAGGTCCCACGGTTTGAAAGTTATTGCAGTTTTCAAGTTTTGGAGACCTCCTAAGAATGCTTCAAAGTCAGGTTAGGGGCATTAAATGACCTCAAAAAGGGCCAAAAAATGGGGGATGAGTGAAGCTGGTCCATAAGGCTATAGAGCACTTTGAGAGCTTTTTGGAAATGTAAATGGTTCATCAATCGAACTACGGTTCAAAAGTTATGCCTCCCAAAAGTTTGGTTACCATTTTTGGATTCTTCTAGATTTGCATCGACTTCTAACACAGCTTCTGGAGCCTTCTATTTGGTCAGTGGATGCCTACTAGCACTTGCTAGAATATATTCCTAGTCCTTAACCCTTCGGGGTCTATTTAAGGAGATTCCTGGCATTGTAGAAGGCAGTTCAGAGTGGAGTTTGAGAGGAGGTATTGAAAGGAGAAATTATCTCCACATTTATGCTATTGTAAGCCCTTAGGGCATGTTTTGAAGTTTATTTTCTTTGTACTGAATGTACTAGCTTATTTTTTAGTTAATACAATTTCCCTTTTTCTATTGTGTCCATTCTATTCTTTGGTTGTGTCCCCATCAAGTGGTATCAGAGTTGGTTTTCCTGAGTGTGTAGATAGAGTGCCGATTGTGAGGCAGTTTGCACGAGGACTGTGTGGTTGTGGGTTCGAGTTAGAAGATGCCTCCACAAAGAGAGCATGGTGGAAGGGCTAGAGCTATTAATCCTAAGGAGGTTATAGCCCTTCAAAGGTAGGTACAGGAATTGCAAGAGGAGCTCCATAAAGGAGCAAATGTTGCCGCAGGTGATGATAGTGAGGATGACAATGAAAAAGAATAAATGGGACCAAAAGGGGAATTTGATGGGGGAGTTCTGAATCATGTAGAGAGAAAGGCTTTTTAGGGCCATTACTAAGTTTGGGAAAAGACCTACAATTGAAGTGGGTGTATTTTCAGGAAATCTGAAACCAGATGAGTTGATCGATTGGATCAATGAACTGGAAGAATACTTTGAGTATGAGGATATCAGGGACCAAGATAGGGTTAAGTTTGCAAAGGCCAAACTGAAAGGCCATGCCAAAATCTGGTGGCAAGAGGTTCAATTGGAAAGAAATAGAAGAGGAAAGGAGAAGATCACAAGATGGGATCAAATGGTGGACAAATTGAAGAAGCAATTCATTCCTGTGGACTATGAGCTTGATTTGTTTAAGAAGATGCATGAGTTAAAGCAAGTAGGAAGATCAGTCCAAGAATATATAGAGGAATTTTACCAACTCTTGATTAGAGTGGGGCATGCAGAAGCAAATAAGGAGAAGATTACTCATTATATCAGTGGGTTGCGACCTAGCATCCAGGAGGAATTAAGTCTAGTAAGAATGACCAGCGTTGAAGAGGCATACCAGTTTTCCCTACGAGTTGAAGAGAAGCTGAATAAAAGGTTTGAAGGAAGACAAAGAGGGTGTGTTCAAGGAGGAAGGGGAAGTGGTAGGTCATCTAGAGGCTGCAATGAAACCCAAAAGAAAAATGAAGATGTGGGTACTAGAAAGAACCAGAGGAATGAGGGTTTCAACTACTCCCATGATCAAGACTTTGGAAATCAAAGAGGAAGAGGTAGAGGATGTGGACAAGGAAGAGGAGGCTTCTGTGGTACCTATTTCCATTGCAATGAAGAAGGTCATCATGCCTTTGAATGCCCTCATTAATAAGGAAGGACAGATAGGAGAGCTGAGGGCCAAGCTAGGGTTGCTCATGTGGATGAGGATGCACAATCATCACATTCGAAGGATGTAGAAAGAGGAGAGACCTTGGTAAATGAAAGTGTCCTACTAAGTGGTGAGATTGAACTAGGACAATAGAGGAGTTTGTTTCATACCAGATGCAAGTGTGAGGAAAAATGTTGTGACGTGATCATTGATGGTGGTAGCACTGATAACTTGGTATCAGAAGAGATGGTCTCTAAGCTAAAGCTCAAGAGGGAGAAACACCCCTAGCCCTATTGGATTGCTTGGGTAAAAGATGATCATAAGGTCCTGGTAAGTGAACAATGTTTAGTGAAATTCAAAATTGGGAGTTACCATGATGAAGTTCTCTGTGATGTTATTTTGATGGATGTTTTCCATCTATTGTTGGGTAGACCATGGCAATTTGATAGACATGTAGTACATGATGGACATGTAAACACATACTCTCTGACAAAGGATGGAGTTCGCCACAAATTGAAGCCAATGAAAAAGAAAGGTGAAAAGGTATGTAGCAGTGCTAGGATTTTTCTTGTTGATGGAAGGAAGTTTTTAGATGGCATGAAACATCAGCATATGTGCTATGCTTTGATTCTTAGGAAAGATAAAGAAGGTAGTAGTGAAATACCACTTGAAGTTTCAGATTTACTAGGGGAGTTTGGAGATATTATCTTTGATAATGTTCTAGATGGATTGCCACCAGTAAGGCAAATCAATCATTAGATAAATCTGATTCCAGGACCTAGTTTGCATAGCAAGGCTACTCACAGGATGACTCCTACTAAAACAAAAGGAGCTAAATAGACAGGTTCAGGAGCTATAGAGGAAGGGCTTGATTTGAGAGAGCCTAAGTCCATGTGCAGTACCTATAGTACTCGCACCAAAGAAGGATGGAGAGCGGAGGATGTGTACAGATTATCCATCTATAAATAGGATAACCATCAAGTACCAGTTTCCTTTGCCAAGGATGGATGATCTTATGAACTACTTGAGTGGAGCTTAGTACTTCACAAAGATAGATCTCAAGAGTGGCTATCATCAAATATGGATTCAAGAAGGAGATGAGTGGAAAATAGCCTTCAAGACCAAGGAGGGTCTTTATGAGTGGTTAGTCATGCCCTTTGGATTGATGAATGCCCCAAGCACCTTCATGTAGCTCATGAATGAGGTACTTAAGAAGTTCTTGGGAAAATTTTTTATTGTCTATTTGGATGATATTTTAATTTTTAGCAAGACTTTGGAAGAACATTTACTGCACATTCATAGTGTCCTAGAAAGGCTAAGGGAAGAGAAACTGTTAATTAATCTGAAGAGGTGTATCTTTGCAAAAAGGGATTTAGTCTATTTGGGGTTTGTTATATCACCTGAAGGTCTCAAAATGGATCTAGAGAAGGTAAAAGCCATCTTGGAATTGCCTACTCCAAGGTCTGCTACTGAGGTAAGATTATTTCATGGTTTGGTTAGTTTTTATAGGAAGTTTATTAAGAATTTCAGTGGCATATGTGCACCCCTAACTGATACAATAAGAGGGGATAGAAAAGAGTTCAAATGGATTGCAGCAGCTGTGAGAAGTTTTGAATTGCTGAAGAAGGTAACAGAAAACTTGTGTTGGCACTTCCATATTTTAGAAAGGTTTTCTAGGTGGATTTTCATGCCAGTGGCAGCACTATTGGGGCTGTATTAAGCCAAGAAGGTAAACCTATTGCATATTTTAGTGAAAAATTGAATGATGCAAAGAAGAAGTATTTTGTTTATGATCAAGAGTTCTATGCAATAGTTCAGGCCTTAAAGAAATGGAGGCATTATTTATTGCCAAAAGAATTTGTTTTGTATACTAATCATCAGGCATTACAGTACCTAAATAGCCAAGGTAAATTGAATTAGAGGCATATGAAGTGGGTAGAGTTCTTGTAGAGTTATACATTTGTGTTGAAGCATAGAAGTGGAAAATCTAATAGGGTTTTAGATACACTAAGTATGAGATAGTTGTTGCTTACAGTAATGTAGGTTGAAGTAGTTGGGTTTGATGAACTCAAGAATTTGTAACCTGAGGATCTTGATTTTGCTGAAGTGTGGAAAGCTTGTAAAGAACTTGTTGCTGTAGATAGAACCAAGTGGTTAGACTATTTGATTCAGGATGGCATGTTGTTCAAGGGTAGTCAATTGTACATTCCAAGGAGTTCCATGAGGGAAAATCTAATTAAGGAGAAACATAGTGGAGGGATGGCAAGACATTTTGGTCGAGATAAGACCATTGCCATTCTTAGAGAACATTATTTTTTGCCTCAAATTTCATAGGATGTGAAAAAAGTTTGTACAGATTTACTAGGTTTGTCAAGTTGCCAAGGGGTTTAGTCACAATACTGGCCTATATCAGCCATTGCCTATTCCATCAAGGCTATGGGAGGACATAAGTATGGATTTTGTTCTTGGATTTCCAAACACACAAAGGGGTAATGACTCCGTATTCGTGGTGGTTGATAGGTTCTCCAAAATGGCACATTTCATTCCATGCCACAAAACTCATGATGTTGTCCATATTGTAGACTTTTTTTCAAAGAGGTGGTAAGACTACATGGTCTTACAAGGAGTATAGTTTTTGACAGAGATACTAAATTTGTGGGGTATTTCTAGAGGACATTGTGGAAAAAGTTGAGAACAGACTTGAAATTCAGTTCCACGCATCACCCACAATTTGACGGCCAAATAGAAGTGGTAAACAAAAGTCTCAGCAATTTGCTGAGATGTTTAGTTGGAGATAAGCCCAAGGGATGGGATTTGATTCTACCACAAGCAGAGTTTTCTTACAATAACTCTATAAATAGGAGTACTGGAAAATCACCATTCCAAATTGTATATGGGAATAGCCCAAGGACTGCACTAGAATTGAGGAAGATAGAGCAAGGGGAGAGGACAAGTGCTGAAGTAGAAGAATTTGCTAAACATATCAAGCATCTACATGAGGAGGTTCAGGCACACATTACCAAGATGAATCAAGAGTATAAAGCTAGGGTTGATCAAAGGAGAAGACATAAGGAATTCCAAGTAGGGGATCTAGTCATGGTGCACTTACAAAAAGAAAGATTTTTGGCCCCTGCAAAATTTTGAAGAAACATGACTCAAGAAATGCATATGAGGTGGAGTTTCTAGATGCTATTCACATTTCTCCCATTTTCAACATTGCAGATTTAACAAAGTATCATGATGATGGTGTAGATGAGGAGCTGGTGTTAGAGCCATGTCTAATTCCTACTTCTAAGAAGGAGGAGATAGAAGACATTCTAGATCATCGTGTGGGTAGGAGTACTAGAAACAAGCAATATGAAGAGTATTTGGTCAAATGGAAAGGATGACCGATCGAGGACTCAACTTGGATTTCAGCAGCTAAGGTTTCCCATTTGGGATTTCCTCTACCATTCATAAAGTGACAGGGTCACTTTTCAATCTACCTTGGGTGTCTGATGTAGGAGCATCTAGAGGTATAAGGGCAATCCTTTGTCACCCAAAATATGTACTTAGACTTAGTTTCTATTTTATGTGTTTTCATTTTTGGACACCCATTTGGGTCAAATAAAGGTTCCAACTCTCACAGTTCCACTATCAGTGAGCTAGTAAATCTTGAAAAAATAGGAGTATATAATTGGGCCATCATTTTGGTAAACTAGAAGGTGTGAATTGGCTAGATGAATGTAATTGTGATTTAGAGCATTCCAGAAAAAGAATCAGGTCAAAAGGCCCCACAGTTTGAAAGTTATTGCAGTTTTTAGGTTTTGGAGACCTCCTAAGAATGCTTCAAAGTCAGGTTAGGGGAATTAAATGACCTTGAAAAGGGCCAAAAAAATGGGGGATGAGAAAAGCTGGTCCATAGGGCTATAGAGTGCTTCGAGAGCTTTCTGAAAATGTAAACAGTCTGTCAATCAGAGCTACGGTTCAAAAGTTATGCCTCTCAAAAGTTCGGTTACCATTTTTGGATTCTTCTAGATTTGTGCCGACTTCTAACGCAGTTTCTGGAGCCTTCTATTTGGTCAGTGGATGCCTACTAGCACTTTTTAGAATGTATTCCTAGTCCTTAACCCTCCAAGGTCTATTTAAGGAGATTCCTGGCATTGTACAAGGCAGTTCAAAGTGGAGTTTGAGAGGAGGTACTGAAAGGAGAAATTATCTCCCCATTTATGCTATTGTACACCCTTAGGGCATGTTTTGAAGTTTATTTTATCTATACTAAATGTACTAGCTTATTTTTCAGTTAATACAATTTCCCTTTTTCTATTGTGTCCATTCTGTTATTGGGTTGTGTCCCCATCACAATGAATGATGTGAGAAAAGTTGACGACAAACATTATTAGTTGAATCAAACATTTTCGTCAAGTTGCAGTAGGAGATTCTGAAAACTAATGGGTTTATATTGATATCTGGAACTTTCTATGAATTCAATGGCTTATAAAGGGGTGTGATTGAGTCTTATGCTAGTGTGAAAATTGCCTTGTTGAGTTTCATAATCACTTTATATTCCAACTCTTAGAGAACACCATTAACAAGTATCAACACAAAGACTCTCAGAGTAGCTTCTATTGCATGATATGGTCTTCCAATATGGATCTTTCATGTTGTTCAAAGGACAAAGATAATTGAAACATGGGGAGTAGAGAAGACATTTGAATAAGGTGGTACTCACAGATGGAGGTAGCTTGTATAGTCTATTAGATGTGGTTGATGTGACACATACTATAATGCTAACAAAAACAAATATATACCTTTAATATTAAAAAAATCAGAGGTTGTCTCTTATCAGCAAACATCTCTAAATGCATACGTTATCATTCCTCTTCATTCCTCTATAGTATTAAGATAGTTTCTCAGTAGGGAGATTTTATGCAGTTGCAAATAAGTTTTAAAGTGTTAAAGACAACAGCGAACGCGTTTGAAAGTATTTAAATAATTAATTTTCATGATGAATAAATTACCCTCTTCAAAGGGTAATGTTAGCCACCATATCAAGGACGTACAACAGCCATGAGCCAAAGCCAATGCTCATCAAACATACGAACACTACCTTGGTTAAAGCTTAAGTAATAATAAACATTAAGTAGCTGCAAGGTGGAAAATTGTGAGCAAGTTGGATGAGCCTTGATTGGATATATGGTTTAACAGTTTATTATCAGCATATCAACAAATAATGAAGAGCAACCTTGAATGATCAAAAACTTCATCAAAAAAAGAGGAAACATGGATTGGAAGGAGAAATACATTTGTGAATCATAAGTAAGTCTAGTGCTACATAGGAAGGTAGCATGATCAACACCAATGTTGACTGCTGAAAGAAAGCTACAACCCTCTTAGCAGACATAAAGATAGAGCTCTACACCAAAATGGAAAAGCCTTGTGATAATGTGTTGGAATGGATATAAGCATATTGGGAGCAAGTAAGATGGACTGATAAAAGGGTTTAAAAATAAAATAAAATTCCAAGCTGATATAAAAGGTTGCCATTTTTTCCTATGTTGAATATGGGAAGTTTAGAATAGAGTATCAACATCCATTAAAGCATAGCAGATCAGGATTATGTCATATTATAGTTGGAAAATGGTAGTGGACAATGCGATTAAAATGTGTTAGCTTGCACATGATGGAGCATCATTTGTTGCACACTTATTATTAACATTAACTTTCCCATTTTGTTACCCTCTTAAATGGAAAAGGCATGATGATACACTAAAATGCTAAAAAAAAAACCATAGTGAATGAATGAAACTGTACTTCCATAGAAAAATGCAAGGATTCATGCTCAAAGTGTCAAATTTGATGCATAAGGAGTGAAGATTTGCGATTTCAAATTTTATCAAGCTATTTATTATGCATACAACTAGGGAAATGTATAGGATGGAAGATTTCAAAGAAAAAGATAGTGTGCAAGCAATTCAAATGAGTTATGAAAACAACACTACCCATTCTAAGTAGAGATTGTTGAATTTGCAAGTACAGTACAGATCAACAGGATTTAGATATGAAGAAATATGAGAAAAGATATATACAATTGGTCTTCCATCATAGATATAAATAAAGTAATAAAAGATCTTGATTAGAAGGACTCATCTTGCCCTCAAATTTGAAGGATGAAAAGATCCAATTTTAAGGCATTTGATTCTCTGAGATAGTTGAAAGAGAAAAAAAAGAAAAAAAAAGGAAGAATAAAATATCGAACTAGAGAAAATATCAAGTGGTGAATCAAATTACCTCCTAAGTAGACCATCTTGATGGATGTCAATGGATGCCATCAAGGCCAAGAGGGCCAAAGTTCTGCTCTTGGACTTAGGTAGGATATTTAAGGAGAATAAGATTACCTCCTAAGCAGACCACCTTGATGGGTGTCACAAGGTGCCATGAAGGCCAAGAAGGATAAAGTTCCACTCTTGGGCTTAGGCAGGAAGAATAAGATTACCATCTAAGTAGACCACCTTGATGGATGTCAATGGCTACCATCAAGGCCAAGAGGGCCAAAGTTCCACTGCTGGGCTTAGATTGATTAAGACTTGACAATGTCAACTCTATTTAGTTAAGAATTTGCCAAGTAGACCACCCTGATGGATGTCAATGGCTGCCATTAAGGATAAGAGGGCCAAAGTTATGCTCTTGGGCTTGCTAGGATATTGGTTTAGAACTAATTTATCATGACTAATCTTTTCTTTGAAACTATTATACACATGTGCATGCTAATAACTATTTGTGCGTGTAGAATCCACAATCAAAAGGTGTACTAGGGAACTATATGCTATAAATCATTCCCTTTATTCTACTTCATTATGAAAAATTAGAAAGAATGTATGATGTGTCTACATCATGTTTTCTTTGTGTCTTCATCTGTCTACACTGTGTTTGCTTCATGTTTTCATTCATTAAGATGTATATTTCATAAAATTTTTAGGACTTTTGTATGCAAATATGTTTGTATCTATGAAGGAGTTGTGCATGAATAATTTTTCTTAAGGACAAGCAAATTCGAGAGGGGAGGACTGTGATGTCCCCATTTTATAATATTAAAATAATCGATAATGTATATAAAATATTATAATTATACTAAGATGAAAATATAAATTATTATATATCATAATAATATAATTCTAAATATTATATAAACGTACATATATATATATAAATATTATTATATATTTATATATAATAAGATATTAGTGTCATAGATAATTAATATCCATATGACAATAGTATATTATATGCTTGTTATATATTAAAATAATATAATATATAATTATATACTATTATAATATATAATCATATATAACTAATATTAATATATAGTATTAATATTAAAAATATATAATCATATATATTTATAATATAATTCTTTTATTAATATAATTAATGAAAGGGCATGAATCTTAAAAATATGCCTATAAATATAGGTTTCTAAATAATGAAATGCATCAGATAAGAACATTATTAGGAAATGGATACAACAATAGAAGGAAAATCCAAAATGTCCTAAAATGGGACATTCAACAGCAGTATTTATTTTGTTGTCTGCCCAACAAAGGGAAGATTTTGATATTGATTTAACATATTTAAATGTCAATTTTTAAAATACAATTTAAATATGTTAATATATATCATTATTAACTTTAAAAGTTAATAAGCATATTAGTTTTCAAAAGGAAAAAGATGGGAAGTCAAAGAGACAAGAGTTGGTTACAGAACTAAAAAGTCACCGGAAGAAACCAAATGATTGCTAGAGAATGTATTTATTGTAAAACATTTTCATTTGCAAAGGGTTCTTCTTTTCTACAATAGTAGGTATTGTTGAAGAGGGGGGAGACAATAGTTTCATTCATGCATTTCATTTCATGTACTTAGGGGATTTGTATTCTAATTTTTGTAATTGATTTGACAAAGGGATTGTGAGAAAATAAAGTCAGAGTATTTTTATTTGTTGTGTTCAATGTGAAAAGAGGTTTTATGCTGAATTAGAGCATTTGGTTATTATTTTTCTAATTATAATCAATCAGAGCATGGTTGTATTTAGTTTTGAGCACTTTCTTACATCTTGAGTCAAATGGAAAATGGGTTGTAGATCAGAGTATTTTCAACTATTTCTATTGCAAAGATTAGAATGTTTAATCTTCTTTTATTTTAGTTTCATTGCACTTACATAATTTACATTCATATTACATTTCCAGTATCAAGAACTCATAGGAATTGTGGGTTCCTAGCATTGGCTAGATTTAGGAGTTAAAATCTACCTGAGTTAGTTCTGTCTCTAAGGTTGGCTTGGTTTTCCTCTTCTGTTCTCAGGTTAAGAACGTACCAAAATTAGTTTAGGAACAAACAAGATTCACTGAATATCATTCAATAAGGGAGCTATACCTTTCAATTTAGAGGAAATCTATCAACTTGATGATAGATTATCCAACTATTGGTATCGGGTTGTTCTTTTAGATTTGAACATTTGAGAGTTAAATTAAAAAGAACCTATCTATTTACAAATATATTTTTGGTGACTTGACTCGGGACGCAGAAAAGAAGATTAGTGTTGAAGTTTTACTTCCTCATTTTTTATTATTATCTCTACTTGCAAGAGATTGGTGACTCTATTATTAAAAGACCATGCCCATTAAAGTTGTGAAAGGAAGAAGGCTAGATCCTTCTTTGATTGAACTTCATCAAAAACATGATCCAATATTGCGTGATTTGTTTGATGCTTTTAGAGAAAGAATTACTCGCAAGAGAAAAATGAATTTAAGCATTGAAGAAGATCATGCACCAATTCTTTTATGGAGAAGTGTTTGTTCCAGATATCAAAAGATGAAAGAGTTGGAGGTAAAAAAGAAGTTATTGTAGCATTGTGAGGAAAGGGTATTGTAGTTAAGCATTGAATTAAAGGTGGATGATGAAGTGGTTTTAGAAGTCCCACCTAATTTTGCCTCCTATAATTTTTCATTCTTGATTGAGCAAGAAGTTCAACCAAGAAATCAAATCAAAAGGAAACTCACATTTGAAGAAATAAATGCTGAGAGTGATCCTAACTTACAATTTCTTTTGATTTCATTTAAACAAAGTATTACTGAAGCTGAAAGAAAAGGATTAAATCCCTTAGAAGATCATCAATCTTCTCTATTGTTAAAGTGTGTGATCCAAAGATATTTTAATGTCCAAGATCAAAGAAAAGGAAAATTCATTTCAATGAATTTGTCTAGAGAAAAACTAATAAAAAAAGAAGAATCTTTATTCACAAATTTCTTGGTTCTTGGAGAGCAAGAAATATCCTAGTTTATAGATGCACCCACTTCTATGAACATGGAGATTCTTGAAGATAGTAATAAAATGGTAAGTGAATATGAAAAAGAAAAAGAAAAATTGTCTATACCCTCTTTTCTTCCTATTGCTGAAAGTTTCAGATTTGAAGAAAATAATGAAGATTATATTTTACATAACATTATTTATGAAATTAAACCTTTGGTTTTCACACAAGTAGAATATGGGACTTATAAGTTTGAAGAAGATAATAGAAAAGATGATGTTCAATCTACAGTGTTAGAATTATTTTCTTTTGTAGAAGATGCCAAGTTGAGTATTCTTGATGAATTATGTATTGATGAAAAGGTTGAAACATGTTTTGATGAATATCATTTTAAGTCTAAAGATGTGGTTGAAGAAGTGGTTGCAAGGAAAAAATTCAAACAAATACCTTTGATAGCTAATGAAGTGTTGTAGCACCATAAAGATGATTCAGAGCTGGATTATATTTTTCTTCATCACAAAATGGAAGCTAATCAAATATTGATGCTGACCAAATGTAAATCTTGTTCTACAACTAATTTGAGAATTGAGATTTTAAATTTGGATGCAAATTTTTCAAAATTGATAGCCACAAAAAGTGATGAAGTTATTCTGATTCAATTTGACCCTATGTGCAATGAAGAATCATTATGTTTTAATCTTGGTTTGAAATCTAAAATTGTTATCAAAGATGATTGTAGTGAATGTGAGTATGATGCAACAAATGTCTTAGAATTGTGTGGACATTTAGATTTTTACAATCTCAATTTATCTACTAGGATTCCTCTTAAGAGTGATTACATCAAAAGTTACAAGTGTCAAAATGTTGTGGTTCCATTTTTAGAAGTGTGTGATCATTTTTCTTTTCAACAAAGGATGGTTGGATGTATGAGAAATAATGTGCAAGAGGGTACAAAAAAATTAGAAGTCTATGATGAGGCATGGTTGTTTGGAAATTATTTTTGGGTCACTAATTACTTACACTATGGTAATTTTGTTTTTTAGAAATAGAGAGTTTACCAAGAGATCTTGGTTTTGGTTCAACCTAAAAAATAATAATGCACTTCTCTAGAGGGGCTCATATTTTTCTTTGTCAATTAATGGCCATGTGTGAGTTTCTTCCTGCTTGCTCTTCTTTTGGTGAGGCCTCCTCACCTATGTTTGTAAATAAGCTTTTGTTTCCGCAATTTTGGTGTGCTTAGCTTAGTGTTTCCCTCTTTCTTAGTTTTTGTTTTTCCTTGCTCCCCTCAACCCTCCTAGCAAACAATTCTTTGATAATCATATTTGTGCATAGACTCTATAGCCCAATGGATAGGCACTTGTCTTTGCTAGAGATTTTGGATTCTTTATGCACTTTGCAGCACATAATCCCCATTTAGAGCTAGCTATAGGCGCACTAAAAGTATCCCATTTAAAAAACTTTTAAAGTCACCTCAAGTAAAGTATTTCCCAAAATTGTTCCCAGTATGCTTAACAAAATCTTTATGAAAGATTGAATTTTTATTGAGTCTAGATATACAAATGTGAAAGCAAATGGAAGCCAAAGTTCATTTTTTTGCCATGGAGAAGCACTTCTTGAATTTTTTGCAATGGAGTAGTCAACTTGGGATTTTCCACCAAAGGGAAAAGCATAGTGGAAAACTCATTTTTTGCTAAGCCTTTCGCAGTCATTTTCACATTTTCCATTGGAGAAACAAATGTTTCATTTTCCACCAAAGGGAGAAGCATATGGAGAACTCATTTTTTGCTACGCCTTTCGTAGTCAAAGTTTAGTTTTCCACATGACAAGAGAAAAGGAAAATCTCACTCCAAAATGAAGATATATGGGGTCTAGTATCAAGATCACTTCTAAAAAGTAATTTATGAATCAATCTTCATCAAAATTGTGTCCACTACATGGAGGTGGAAAATTGAAAATTGAGTGCGCTTTCAGCACTCAAAAATGTAATTTCCACCAAGCATCAAATCCACAATAGAGAGATGGAAAAGAGCTCTTAATTGATTAAAAAAAGAATGGTAATCTCATAATGATTTATTTCTTGAAGATTTGGACATCAACGTGACATTAAATATGAAGTGGAAAATTCATTTTTTGCTTCACCTTTCGTAGTTAGTTTGGAGTTTTCCACAAAGGGAGAAGAAAAAAATCAAATTTACACAAAGGATGAGTTAGAGTGTTCCATAGCTAGTGACCTGATAGCAAAGAAGAAGTATTTCTTATTAATTATTTTCAAAGTGTAGTTGTTACTAGAATGTGTGAATTTTACCTATAATAGAGAAGTGGAAAACTGAGAACTTGGTACACTTTTCAATCTTCATTTGGGATTTTCCACCACAAGCATTCCAGAGAATCACTTCCAAAATTCAACAAGAAATAAACATGGTAAGCATGGAAGAACATACTAGCAGATTAAAGACATCTGGGTTACAAAGCATTGAAGGAAGAGTGGTTGGAAACTTTATTTTATCAAGCTTAATTTTGCAATAGTCATATAGACTAGCATTCAGTAGCTCATAGCTTTTGACTTGGTGATTACTTTTCCAATTGTTTTGGTCAAAATTAGAAACTAAGTTTAGCAAAACATATCCAAGAATGAGCTTGATCCAATAGTGGAATAAAAATATATACCTCACAAAACATGACCCATTTTTACCTGGCAGCAGTATTTAATTTGTTGTCCACTCAACAAAGGGAAGATTTTGATATTGATTTAACACATTTAAGTGTCAATTGTTAAAATACAATTTAAATATGTTAATAAATATCATTAATAACTTTAAAATTTAATAAGAATATCAATTTTCAAAAGGAAAAAGATGAGAAGTCAAAGAGACAAGAGTCAGTTATAGAACTAAAAAGTCATCGGAAGAAGCCAAATGATTGTTGGAGAATGTATTTATTGTAAAACCTTTTCATTTGCAAAGGGTTTTTCTTTTCTACAATAGTAGTTATTGTTGAAGAGAGGGGAGAGAGTAGTTTCATTCATGCATTTCATTTCATGTACTTAGGGGATTTGTATTCTAACTTTTGTAATTGATTTGACAAAGGGATTGTGAGCAAATAAAGTCAGAGTATTCTTATTTGTTGTATTCAATGTGAAAAGAGGTTTTATCTTGAATCAAAGCATTTCATTATTAATTTTTTGATTATAATCAATCAGAGCATGGTCGTATTCATTTTTGAGCACTTTCTTGCATCTTGAGTCAAATGGAAAATGGGTTGTAGATTGGAGTATTTTCAACTGTTTCTATTGCAAAGATTAGAATGTTTAATCTTCTTTTATTTTAGTTTCATTTCACTTCCATAATTTACATTACTGATATCAAGAAGTCATAGGAATTGTGGGTTCTTGGCATTGGCTAGATTTAGGAGTTAAAACCTATCTGAGTTAGATCTGTCTAGGGCTGACTTGGTTTTCCTCTTCCATTCTTGGGTTAAAAACATACCAAAATTAGTATAGGAACAAACAAGATTCTTTGAATATCATTCAATAAGGAAACTATACCTTTCAATTCAAAGGAAATCTATCTAGCCAATGATAGATTATCCAACTATTGGTATCAGGTCATTCTTTTAGATTTGGTCATTTGAGAGTTGAATTTAAAAAAACCAATCTGTTTACCAACACACTTATACTCCCCCATTGATATACATCAATGTGCTCACTACCAAGCTATTACTAAAAATTCATGCCAAACTTCTCCCCTTTTGCATAATGTTTTTCACACAGTACTTCTCCTCCATTAGCATCAATGGAAAAGGTTTTTACAACCAACATCTTTGCATCAAACTCAACAACAACTTACTAGCTTGAGTTTCAAAAGACACTATTCAAAACAATATCAACAAGAGTCTTAGATGACTTTATCCATCACAAATACTCCCCCACATAGGAAGCATCATCATCGATTCTAGAAAAATAATGGTGCTATATTACCCTAGACTAATGCACTTTTGTGTCTTCTACTTTGATGGAGGAAGGGGCATAACCCCAAGCATACCTTGAAAATGCTCAAAAGTCTCTTTAGGAAGAGGCTTAATGAATATATCTGAAATCTTCTCTTAAGTGCTTACATACTCCAATTTGATTTCCTTTTTTGCAACTTTTTCTCACAACATATGATACTTAATAGAAATGTGCTTAGTCCTCAAATTCAATACTAGATTCTTAGACATATTTATAGTGCTCATGTTGTCACAATGTATAACAATAGGTTCACTAATTTCTATCCTTATATCCTTCAATAATTACTTCATTCAAATTATTTAATTGCAATTATATTCTGCTACAATATACTCTATTTCTTCTGTACTTTGAGATGTACAATCTTGCTTCTTACTTAACCAAGAAACCAATCTTTCTCCAAGAAAGAAAGCTCCACCACTAGTGCTTTTTCTATCATCCATACTGCATACCCAATCTGCATCAGTATAAGCACTTAGAGTAAAATCATTAGATCTATTATACCATAATCCAAACTTAGATGTTCCCTTCATATATCTAAATATCCTTTTCACTTCTACATAATGTGCTTCTCTAGAATTAGCCTAGAATCTTGCAACAATTCCAACTACATTTTCTATGTCTAGTCTTGGGTGAGTCAAATATTGTAATCCTCCAATCATAGATTTGTACATATTTTCCTTGCTAGTAGGTGTTTTATCCTTGGTAGATAGATTGTGTCTACTTACCATAGGTGTTTCAATAGGTTTACATGTTTGCAAACAAAACCTTCTTAGTAAATCCTTCAAGTACTTAGTCTAAGAAATAAAGATTCCTTCTTTATTTTGTATAATCTGCAATCCTAGAAAATATTTCATCTCTCCTAACATACTCATTTCAAATTCTTTCGTCATCTCTTTTTAAAACTTCTTACTTTCTTCATCATTTCCTCCAAATATAATGTCATCAAAAAATGTTACCAAAATCATCAAACCATCATCAATTTCTTTCCAATATAGATTACTATCTTCCATACCTTTGCTATATTCAAACTCTTTCAAATGCTTGTCCAACCTCGCATACCATGTTTTGGGTGCTTGCTTCAATCCATACTATGATTTCCTTAGTCTACATACTATGTCCTTGTCACCTATCAAAGGAAATCATTTAGGCTGCTTAATGTATACCTCTACTTCATGTTCTCCATTCAAAAATTCTGACTTGACATCCATCTAATATACTTTGAATTTCTTTTATTCTGCATTAGCTTAGAACAATCTTACTACTTGTATTCTTGTCATTGGAGCATAAGTCTCCTCGTAATCTATTCCCTCTTGCTATGAGTAACCTTTACATATCAATCTTTCTTTGTTTCTTATAACTTCTCCTTTGTCATTCATCTTGTTCTTGAATACCCATTTGGTTCATATCACATTCTTTTCTCTTTTGTTCTAGAGACCAATTCCCATTTTCTATTATTTTCTATCTAATCCAATTCTTCTTTCATTGCTTGTTTCCAAAAATCATCTTTGCATGCTTTATCTGCATTCTTAGGCTCAACTTGAGATATCAAGCATAGTTTTTTATTTACTCTACTTCTTTTCATCACACCTTTGTCTTTGCTTTTGATGATCTATTCAGATGAGTGATTCTTTATCATGTTCTTTCCTAAAGTAGGAGTTGATATCTCTACTCTTGGCTCTACTAAAGGTACCAGGCTTTGTTCCTTCCATGGCTCTCCTTCATTCTAAAAATCATTGTTATTCACAAGAAATAACTCATCATTCCTAGGCTTAGTAACAACATCATCATCTGAATTGTAATCAACTATTCTCTCTTGTATTTTGAATTTCTCATCAATTCTCACATTTGTACTTTCCATAATAGTCTTAGTTCTCTGATTATAACATCTATAAGCCTTGCTTTCCAATGAATAACCAATAAACATACCTTCATCACTTCTAGCATCAAACTTACTAATTTCATCATCTCTCTTTATGTAACACTTACAAATATTTTGAAATACTTAACTATAGATGAGTGACCAAACCATAGTTCAACATCCTTCCTAACTTGTACTCTATTCATAGTGTAGACTGCTATATTCACAACTTCTCTCAAAAATGTCTTGGATACATCATTTTCTACTAACATAGCTCTTACAACATTTTTAACAAACTTATTCCTTCTCTCTACAATGTCATTTTGTTTAGGGGTTCTCAGAGTTGATAGCTATCTTTTAATTCCATTTTCTTCACAAAACTTGTTAAAACCATTTGAAGTAAATTCTCCTCCTCTATCTAATCTTAAACATTTATTGTTTATACTAGATTCATTCTCAATTGTATTCTTGAATAGCTTAAGCTTGTAAAATGCCTCAGATTTCTCTTTAGGAAATGTAACCCACATCATTTTAGAAAAGTTAACAACTAGAATCATAAAATGCCTTTCACCATAGAATCCTCTAATCTTTGTAGGACCACTGAGATCTATGTGTATAGTATCTAACAATAAACATTCTACTAGTTCTCACAATAGTATCAAAGTTTATATGAAAAAATCTCTTATGCCATAGCCAACTGTCATCTACCTTTGGAATCAAACATGTCATTTTAGTAGGATTCAATTGAAATACATTACCTCTAGATCTAGTTCTTGTTCCAATTACCTTTCCATCTTTAACTTTGATCATGCATGCCTTTTATTTGAACTACAACTAATAACCTTTGTCTACTAGTTGTCCAACACTCAAAAGATTGTCCTTTGGACTTATTTAGTGGTTTCAGGTCCCTATAAAAGCTGATTTTGATTTGTGTTTCTTTAGTAGGTTTCAAGTCCTTGTAAAACTTGGTGGACTTTATCACTCTATCCTTTTTGTTGATGTATTAGGGTTTTGAGGTCCCTTCAAAAACCTATTTTAACTGTAATCTAAAATAAAGTATACATCCTGTTGGTCTAAATTTTTGCATGATTAAAATTCCTTTTTCTAGGTATAAAAATTCATATTGTATCCATTAATGGTGAATAGGGTTTATGGTCTTTGACCATCTAGATTTGTTAACCTTTGAATTTTTTTGTAAAAACCCTTTGTCTCATTCCTTTTTTAATTTTTGGGTGCGAAACCCTTTTAAAAATTGGGCAAATATTCTATTTTCTTTTGAAATTTTCCCTTGCCCTCAAGTAACCTTTCCTCTTAGGTTCTTTACTATCTGATTTGAATAGATCTACCATTGTCACGACCTTGCTATGAAGAGTTGAGCACTTTTTATACATAGTGAGATAGCAAGGTGTTGTGAAATCAAAGACATGGTGGCCTCCAAGTTTCTTGATAACTGTAGTCTGTCCAAGTGGTATGACAAGTAATAACTACTATTGTTAGAATTAGTTAGTAGGGGCAATGGTGATTTGATGGGTTTTTATTCTTCTAGCACCGACTTTTATTAAAGTCACTGGAGCTTGCTACCTCACTATCAAAAAAAATTGACATCTCATTATTAGCAAAGTAGCAAGGCATCATGAAAAGAATAGCCAATGGGACCTCAAGCAACATGGAAGGGTGACAAGGATTAAAAGTAAGGTCTTGTGGGGTGCTAACAATAAAAAAATTTATTGCATCATTAGTGCCCTAGACCCAGGTCCCATTCATAAAGTGTATAAGGGAATTTGATCATCAGATCAAACCAGAATCAACAATCCTCACTATCTCACTATGGAAAGTTGTAAGTTGTTTACTCTATGCAACATAGTGAGTATGGGACCCACCACTCTTCAGAGTACTTTGTGTAGTTTCTCTACCTTTGATTTGATCTTAGATCAATGGTCATCACTATCTCACCATGAAGAGTTTCTCAGACAATATATATAGCGATGTAGCGAATGAAGGCCCACCACTGTTCTTTTAAAAAATGCAGTAATGTATCATCCACAAGATCAAGATTGAATCAATGACTGTCACTACTTCACTATGGCAAGGTGCTAGTTCTTTATGTATAGGAAAGTAGTGACCTATTGACACATTTTCGTAGTCACCAGTGGGTGCAGATGGAAGTGCCATTAGGGAAGGAGTTGTGTACATGGGAAATTTTCATTGGATTGACTAGCCAACTTGTCATGTGGAATGCCAAGTTGTCTTTCTCCATATCCCATGATCGTAGGATTTTTAAAGATCGACAGTGTAGATTTAAATGCAGAAGATGGTACTGCTCTATGTATTAATTAGACATGAAAGCTTTGCATGTGAGGAAAAATAGAGAATAATACAAAAGGTTTTATTAGTTTCACATTATGAAAACAAAGATTTTGAGCCTTTTCTGAGAAAAAACAATTACTGAAGAAGATCATGCTGAAGTTTTACAAGATTGTGAAGCAGTTTGTTTGTGAAAAATTTGCAGGAAAACAAGGACAACATTCAAGTAACCTACTATAATCTCTATAAGTATTTTAGTTCTGTAAAGCATAATCAAAGATGCCTCCAAAGAAGGAGTTTTTAGGTCAAGTAAATTATTTGGATAGAAATCTACATGATGATTTTCTTGAGTTGTTTCCTGAGTCTACTATAGAGATAGTGCAAGTTAAAAAGTTGACCTCATTAAACCCTAGGTTGAGGATAGCAGATGGATTGAATGATAAGGGTAATTGGATCTAGGATGCTCAAACCTCACAAACTGGTCTAAATTTGTTCAAGAAATGGTTTGTGAAAAGGAAACTATTTGCCCCACATGTCAATATGTGAAATTTCCACTTGGGAAAGCTAGTTTTTCCTAGTGTGTTTATGGATTATGATCTCCTTTAGGCTGTGGCAAAGAGTTATGATCAAGCCACTAGGGTAGTCAAAAGAGTAGATGGTGAAATTATAATCACCATAAGTCTAGAAGAGATAAGGGAAGTTTTTCATTTTGGACATCTCACTAGGTATCATGTGCCCATTAATTTGACAGATTTAGAAAAAGAATATATGTCTAACAAGGACATAGTTAGACAAGGTGCACTGAAGGCCCACATTGGTAGAATTGGAACCCTACCAGCAATAACATCATCCTCTAAAGAGCCTTTCAAAAAACATGCTTCAATATTAGGGCAGTAGAGATATATAGGACCTTGTGCCAATTTTTTTGAGAGGGTGAAGAAGACTTTATCCCTATGAGTTTCATGTATATGATCACTCAAACCTCCTCTTTTGGTGTGGAAATAATTTTTGATTTTGCTTCTCACCTAGCTGATGAGATTCATAGTGGATTGGTTGGAATCGCTAAGGGCAAGGTGGAGAAGGTTTGGGGCCAATACTACCTATTGATGCACATGTTTCTATTTAAGGGGGTTACATACTTTGGTAAATAAATGGTTTTGAATAGAGAACAAGAGGGGGAAGCACGTCCAGTTCAATTGTGGAGCGTAGATATGACTGGGGAAGTAGAAAATGCTAGTTTTGTTAGATTTGATAGGTACTTCACCTCCAAACTAAGGTGCCTTGTATTGAGAGACAATCCCAGGATCCCTAAGGCTCTAATGCACCTTGTTAGGCCTATGGATAAACCCCATAATCTGAAGGTTTGACATAATTTGGGAGATATCATCCCATATTTAGTTTCAATTGTTATCAGAATTTATGGATTCAAGGGAAACCCTCATGTACTACATTACCAGGTGCCCTTAAAGGTAGGAGTAGCTAAATTCTTGTGGTTGTTGGGAGGAGTAGAAGAAGCCATTTTGCACAAAAGGGGAACATGATCAATTTTTCCCACTTGCATAGTAGCCCACCAGTTTGTGATAACTAAGGAAGGATGGGTTTCCCTTTACAAATTTTTAGATCAGTATAAGATGGCATTATCTCACCCTCATTTTTGTGATGTAGAAGGTTTCTTTAATTTGGCTCTTAGGCATAGGATCAAATTTTGTCCAGTTGAGAATGAATTTTATTTCCCTAAAGATGTAATAAGGAATGAGTACTCTCTGCAGGAGCAAGAAACAAAGAAAGAAAAATGGAGAGTCTATTCAAAAGTTTTGAGTTTCATTAATTTTTTGATAAAGATTGCAACCCTCTAAGTAATATTGTAACTACTGTAGATAGAATTAATAAGCTTATGAATACATTCCCTAAAATAATGGAGGTGATGAATGAGAAAAACTAATATTTCATTGATTCTTTTCTAGATAAGGCCAAAGAAATAATGAGGAGATTGGGCTTCACTTGTGATATAGGGGTAGGCCCACTAGTTGTTCAAAAGAGGTTAAGATATACTGTCATTCAAGGTCAAAGGCCCATTGTGGATAAAGGAAAATAGATATTTGAATCTACTAGTGCTATTTTTGAAGAAAGGCCTCCTAAACCTTCTCCTAAGAGGAGAAAGATAATAAGGGAAGAGGAACCACATCATGAGAGTTACTCACCTTCCCAAACCCCCATGAGAATTAAGGAGCAGTAGCTCACTAATGAGAAAATTGAACAAATTGGATCACAAGGGGAGTTTTTGTTACCCAAGTAGAGATTGATGAAGGGAACCCCCAGTAGCCTCTTGTGCCAAGTTTTGACTTGATTGTAGTAGATTTCAGGGGAAGAGAATTGGATCTTGTTTTGGAACAAGCAAGTAAAGAATAACATACCCTTGCCCCCCAATTGAACCCTTCAAATCCACCCCCCTCATAGAAATACCAGATACACCCCAAAGGCCAGAATATTATACTGCTAAGGAATTTGAAGAATAAAAGAATAAACTATGGGCTTTGTAAGTGGAGTTGAATGTGAAATATGAAGAAAAATTAAGAAAATCTCTTACATATTTTAGGGATAAAATTGAATGGCCAATAGTTTATGATTAGTTGGCTAGGGTGATTAGTATCTGGGATGAAATGAAAGAAAGTGTTGAGGCTCTAAAACCCATTTTGAATAAGTGGGTAAGAAGGAGGAAGGAGATGATATTTTTATGTTATTTTATTATAAAAACCTCTGGTGATCTAATTGAGAAAACTTTTGATATTGTTTCCAATCTTACTGACTTGGACAATAAGAGAATTCATTCCCAAAGAATAATAGTTGGCTACTTAGATAAGTACAAGAGCCAAAAGTTTAGTTTGTTTCCTTGTGCCCTAGATAAGAAGAATAATTTGAAAAGTAAAGATGAATGGGATAAGGAGCTTGATGATTTATTTTTTTAAAGAATGAATCAAGTTATCAATGAAATAGGACATGCGTGGTGGGCCACAACAACTGAATAAATAGTGAAAGCCCAAATATTCTTTGATTCTTTGAAACAAAATTTTGTTACTATTGATAATGAGGTTGAGTATGTGCTCAAGAGGCAGAGTGATATTTTGCAATTCAATTGGCCAGATGACACACTGTTTGACAAGTGGATGGCAAAAATAGCTCCTGATGAACAGTTTGAGGAAGTAGAAACTGATAGTGATGAGGTGCAAGGTGATGAGATCCAAATTATTGACACCATCACTATGCAAGGCCAATAGGGAGAAGAAGACAAGAATGCTTAGTCACTTTTAGTTATAGACCCAGGCCCATAGGACACTAATACAACCAAAGAAGAGGGAAAAGTAGAAGTTATTCCTACCATACACGGTAAAGATGGTGAAAACCCACAGGTGGAGACTAACTTGGAATCATCAAAATAAACTTCATCGTTGGTTAGGTTGGGAGTTGCATACAAAGAGGGATCATAATCGTAGCCAAATCAACAACAATAGAGGATGTGATAGAAGCAGACCCACCAAAAGGAATGTTTGATCTAGACATCTTTTGTTACCCACATTTTTGTCATTTTATGACAGCTGTATGTAATTATCTCTTGTAAAGAAAACCTATCATTTTCTCTTAGCATGTAGCTTGTTGCATCTCACATTATATAAGTGAGATTCTAGCGCTAGAGAATGGTTCAATTTTCTAATGCTAAAGTGATATACTTAGTTTTTGGTCCAATGTTTGGAGCAAGTTTTATGATGTATTATCTCTATTAGTTCTTGAGAATGCATTAATATATATAATGATCTTTGTGTTTCTTCCTAAGGTCATTCTAAGTTACTACAAATGTATACAATTTTCAAAGAAAATGAATACAAATTATGAGTTGTCCCTGTAGACACCTAAAAATCCTTTAGAAAATAAAGTATTTTTATTTTCTGAAAAATTCCTGATGACATCATCATTTATTAATTAATTAATTATTTAATTAATTAATTAATTAATTTTTATGCCATTAAATCCTTTTATCTTAATTAAAAATATTTAATTAAGGAATCCCTCCCAAAAATGTTTAAATCTTATTTAAATATTATTTCCTTATTTATTAATTATTTAATTAATAAATTGACCAAAAATCCTAAAATAAATAAAAAAATTATTTTTTGCCCAAAACTTGGCCAATTTCCTTATGACCAATAACCTCTTCCAAAATCTTTTAATCCTTCTTTAATTTCGATTAAAGGCTAATCCCATCATTTCCTACCCCTAACCCCAACTCAACATATTTAATTAAGATTAAATATTAATCCTCATGTTTATTAAAAAAGTTTTAATAAATATCTCCTCAACCCAAACCCTTGAAATAAATAAAACTTTATTTATTTCCTAAAAATCTAATTTATCCTCATCCTAAGAAGTTCTAGACTCTTCTAGAAAGTCTTCATCCTCATCCTAGGAAATTCTAGACTATTCTAGAAAGTCTTTATCCTCCTCCAAAATCTAGACTCTTCTAGAAGATGTCTTTAAACCTAATCCTAATCCCCTCCTAACCTTGTCACATTCCCTAAACATGGGTTAAGACTTACTAACCCAAGCCAAAGCTAACAAATATCTCCTCCTTCACCCACCCTCATTAAATGCCATCCACTTGCCTATCCCTAAGCTAATCCTAAACCATCCTAATCCATCCTCTAATCATTTGCACAAGCCTAAGCAAGCTTAAAACCTTCCTAATCAAGTCCAAGTCGAATTTGCTCTCATCACCCTCAAAATATTTCAACCATAAAACTTTATGAAGTCCACTAGGTCATAAATGACTCTTACAAACCCTTTTATTGCTCTTACAAGTCATTATGAGGGTCTTTATGAAGATTTTATCTCTTGAGCCTCCTTTTTTGACTCATCCTTGCCCTTTCTTCCATCCTCTCACCTTGTGACATGTGTCACTCCCTGATTGGTGCTAAACAAGCACAATCCATGTGCTCTCCTCTCATGCAATCTAAGCCCTCCATGAGCTTTTTCCCATCCTTGCATCTTAGCCCTCAATCTCTCAAGCCTCTTGCCTATAAATTGGATCCTTCCCCTTTGCAAACTAACACAATCCATGAAGTAAAGTTATAATGCTATTTTGAGAGCCAAATCCATACTAAAGCCATCTATCCACACCAAAAATCCACAATCATCCATTGAAGCCTTTGGAAGCATATTGAGCATACATCCTATCCATTTAGATAAAGCTACTCAACAAGAGAGCTTCTCATTGAGAGAGCCCATTAATGGCTCATATTCTCAATTGAGAGTTCATCTTAGTCTATCTTGAAGTTTATGAATTTTGTTTAGTTTGTTGAAGCTTTATTTAAATTTGGTTTCTATTAGCATACTAACATTGCTCATATACATTTTGGCACGCCCGGTGGGACCCCGCATGGGTCATCTTCATTAGCTTTTTTAGTCAAGTTTTGTATGTCATTTGCTGATTTTGGCTAATTTTCTTGTTTTTGTGATTGGTAGGATTGTATAAATTGGTTTTGTAGGTCCACATGAGCATGAAGAAGACAAAGGAACTCATAGTCAATCTCATAGTGTTTGCAGATTTTTCAAGCTTATAGGTGGACAAAGCACTTGGAATTATTCTTCCTCTTCTTGTCTATATTCTTCTTATTCCATCTACTTCTTCTTCTTCTTCTTGTGGGAGATCTTGGCCATTTTTTTTTAAGGAAGCAAAATCATACACACTTCTTTTTAGTGCTTAAAATGAACCCCCAAATCATACTTAAATCCATTGAAAAATTAAAAATTTGCAAAAAAGAAAAAATCTTTTAACAAGTGAAACTAAATCAATCTAATCATTTGCATCCTTGCAACATCAAGGTTTTAGATGCAGTCATGCAAAATTAGGAACACTTCATTTTTGGGAATTTAAAAAGAACTTCAAGTTTCCATTTCAAAAGGTTCAAAATCAACACTAAGTGCACACTAAAGTTCTTTTAAAAAATCTCATGAAAACTAAGAGTCCTAAATGGTTGCCAAAAATTGTTCTAAAAGCTTTTTTATTTGTTCCAAACAAATGTCTTATTGCAAAATCTTGAATGTTTCTTAGGTTTTTCATGCATCAAAACAATTTAGGAATATCATTTTTGGGCTTAAAATATGCAAACTAGAACACAAAATCTTGAATGAAAACCAAAGTCCAAAGAGTCATTTTCACTTTTGAGTCCAAAAAAATCTTGAATGATCTAAGGTTAAAACAAAGCACTTCAAAGTTCTTAAAACAACACACAAAATCTCAATCTTGAATGCTCAAATGAAAAAACTTGAATGTTTAATCACTTGTCTTTGAATGCATGTTGCTAAACACAATCTTGAATGCCTAACAATCAATGAACATTGCATGGTTTTGATGCATTTTAATTACGCTCGCATTTCTTATGCTGACGAATTCTCGATTTTCATTATGTTGACGACGCTGTCAAGTTGGAATGAACATTATATGTCCTAATCACGAGTGTCTTCAATCATAGCTTACAAAATCTAAATCATCAATTGGAAAAGAAAAAAGCGTGTTTTTTAGCCCAAGATCATCCAAGTCTTCTCTCCCCTTGTCGTCTTTCGAGGCCATCTTGGGTGCATAAGATTAGGATCCAAAATCTTGTCTTAGCTTTTTAGGAGGCCTGCTTGGGGATTTCATCACCCCTTGGGATGACCTCAACTCCAGTGTTTCGGCGGAGTATAAAGATCGGGAGGTGAATCCAAAGACACCTCTCTTGGGATCAAAATTTTGTCACTCAGTCTAAGCCTCAAGGAACTTTATACCCTTGAGAAGTGAAAGAGGAGAAGTGGGTTACCACTCCTCTCGGCTGTGTGACATCTTTTTGGTTTCATCTACGGATTTGGGCCTCATGTACCTTGTGTATATTGAGGACTCCCTAGCTAAACCAAATTTCATCCTTGTAGAAAGCTTCCTAAGATGTTGGTGTGTTTGACGTGCTTGCTCAAAACTTTTGTCTGCTTGTTTGTTCATAGCTTTTGAATGAATGTTTGCCAATTTTGGTCGAAATCCCAGAAAAGCAAAAATCTCCCAACTCAAGGCATACTTAGCGTAGTCACTTCCTTATCAAAAAATCATCCAAGATCCCTCGATGCAACCGAATCTATCTAGTTCTTTGCCTTAAAACAATCCCAAATCCAAAGTCCATCCAAATCATCCCCCCAGCCAGCTAGCAACCCAATCCAAAATCACCCAAGCCTTTAAAGAGTTTTTGTCACTTTGCTAGATTTTTCTATCCAATCAATCCTACCAATCGACCAATCTCACCAAGGTTATCCCTCTAACAGAGCATTGTCTAGGGTAATCCAGCTTTGTCACTTGTATCCCTCATCACCTTGAGCTAAAGGTTGGGATCCACAAGTGGTCAATCTCGTGTCATGCCCATAGGATCACTAGTCTATCCTTAAGTTGACACAATCACCACGAATCCTGCACATAGGAAAGGAAAACTCTCACTTTTTGATAGAATACCCTTGAAGTCTTCCACCCAGAAGAAAGCCAAAAATCTCTAGCCAATCCTCCTTAGGTCTTTCATACAGCTTTGACTCTCCCTAGGAAATCTTTCATCAGCCAATCCAAAATATGTGCTTAACCCAAATCCAACCATGAGCTTCCGTGTTCATCCATACGCAAGACCCCATCCCCATCAAACTCATCATCAAAGCATGAAGTACCAATCCTATCATGATGTGTTTGGTCGCATTGTCCTTGCTCCTGCCACCTCCTATTCCAATGATGATGAAAATCTTGTTGACTATGACGGGTCTATTGAAAGCCTTAGAAACATTCCCCCAAGCATCCCCCAAAATCCAAGAGTTATTCCAAACTATCTAGTCATGCCATCTGATATTCTAGCTGCCCCTCCATCACCCCATCAACCAAGCTTCCAATCTTCCACCCCCATCACACTAGCTATTCTTGTCAATCCACCTCCACCTTTGACACATGAGTCTCCAAGGAATCTCCTAGAGGAAATACAAGAAAAGTTTCCTCCAACAGTTGATAAGCCATGTCATCTAATCCAACCATGTGAAGTAGTCAGTGATGAAGCTTCCCCATCTATAATATCACCTCCATCTCCCATAGCTATCATCCCCATACCATCCATCAAATTGCTTAAAATCCTTCCACTTCCCTCAAGCATCAAAATCCCACCACCTATCAAAACCCTCCAAATCCTATCCACATCGCCTCCAAGCATTTCCCAAATCTCTCGTAATGAACCTTATGCATCCATCTTCTACTCACCCATCTCCACTACTGAATCCCCCATCTATCCATCCGCTTCCTTTGAAGAATCCATCCCTTCACCTCCTATCGCACCATCCACTCCAAACCAATCCTATCCAGATCCTACCCAAAAGCATGTTGACATCCCCCAAAGCATAAATGAAGATATCGTCATACCATGTCTTCCATTCATAGTGCAGTCACCATCTCCTCCATCTCCAAAACCTCAAACCATATCTCCTCCACTACAAGATATCTTGTCATCCCACCAGCTACATCAAGATCCTATCCTTCCATCTCCCCCGCTCCATGCTTCAATCTTACCACCTATCCAAGCTATTCCACCATCTATAATCTACCCTCTTGGTTCACTTACATTCATCCACGGTGGCCCTCTCTCAGCAGAAGAATTAAGAACAATATCTCCCCATTGCAATACAGCTAATAAATCACTTCTACCATTTTCTGCAAGCAAAAAGTTTCCTCAGCTTGTTCAAATGCTCAATCGATGGCATTATCAAGGTCAAGGTTTAGGACCACAAGGGTAAGGAATCAGAGAGCCTATTATTGCACAAAAAAATCTAGGATTTCATGGTCTGGGATATGTATCCAAAGGCTCACCATCTAAAGGTGTTGGTACACCACACCCCCAAACCAAGCCTATCTCCAAGCCCACCATGCCAGACTCCCATCACTCCTTCAAGAAATCTTATGTCATCCCCCCTCCACCATCTTTGCAACCCAAAACAACCTACCATATCCCCCCTTCATACGCTAAATCCATTTTGGGTCCCTATGTCCCAAAATATACCATCCTCCATCCTCCTATTAGCCATCATAAAAATCCTATTCCATCCATTCCTATGCAAGATCAAAAAAGGCACATATCAGGGCACATCATCCATCATCATCCCCCTACATGCTCTTTCATATCCTCTCCATCTCACAAAGCTTCTCCTAACCATCTTCCCAAAGCTTACCACAGCAATGTGAATGCCAACTTCAAAATGCATAAAGCTAAAAATCCACATCCTAGGCAATCATATGTCTATTCTAAAAGACATACTCCAAAAAGGCAAAATCCAATCAAAGAATGCAAAACAATGCAAAAGCCTATGAAAAGAAAATCCAAAACCATGTGGATCCCCAAGAAAAAAGTTGAAACCCAATGCATAATGGCATCCACCATTGCTAATCCCCCCTCTATTGACTCATGTCCCCCATCTCCTAACTCCATCTTGGGTGCCTATATCCCCAAGCACGCTTCCACAAATCCTCCATCACGCCCGCATCTACCATCTATCCCCCATATGCTCTTTTCACACCCGTTCCAACATGTGCCAATGTTGCTCTTGCAAGCATCCCCATCTCATGCTCCTTTCTAGCATTTTCATCCCTCCATCTCCTACCATCAATCCCATCTAATCTGATCTATTGCATAAATCACACATTCGGTGTGCCAATAGCTAGCAACAAAATTGAACATTCCAACAACCAGTGAAAAATCCCAAAATAGCCAAAATAGCTGAAGAAAGCCAAAATCATTCTAGCTAAGTCTAAAGTCAAAAAGTCAAAAAAGAAAAGAAAAATAAAGCGTCCACTGGTGAAAACTTGGCAATTCAAGCACCTTGGACAAGTACCATGATGAAAACTTGGCAAACAAGCGTCATGCGTAATCCTGCCATCCCCAACTTAGCCTATCACCCTCATGCTTTTGGTCATCTCTTGACATCCACCTCCATATTCTAATCTATCCAGCTATCCTCCATCCTCCAGCTTCCATCTCACACCATCCACTAATCTTATGCAGCTTCAGCCAATCATCTCAGCTATCATCCATCTCCCTAGCCCCTTCATCTTTTTCCATCCTAGCTTCAATCCTATCACATCCATCATAAGACCTCCTTCCGCATGTTATCTTCTAATTGGGGGCACTATATTCCTTGGAGATCTTGTCTTGTCCATCCTCCCTTATCATTGGTATCTAGCTCTAGGCTATCCTCATGCAAACCCAATGTCATCTCTTTATATCCATCATAATCCTAGCTATCTACCATCCTATCTAGCCATCTCATCCTGCTCCTCTAGCTATCCTTAGTCACAAAATCTCTCATCATCATTGGATGCATCTTTCCAAATCCATATCTTTCGCTATCACCCCACCCTTAGCTTTCGCATCTTGCACAACATCGAACCATCCCGCTATCCTATCATCCTGAGCTTTTGCCTGCTTGTAACTATCTTGGTCCGTTAGCTTGTACCATATCTTGATTAGCTCACTTGTAAATATCTTGGTCCATTAGCTTGTACATCCTCTTTAGCTTAGTACCATTGTATCTATCCAACTTTTGTGTCAGTTCCTCCTTGATCAACATCTTGCACACATCACACATCTTGGTTAGCTATTCCAACGCATCCTTTAGCTAGATTTCCTGTCACCAAAGTGTTATCTTTCTTAGTTCAGCTTGCCAGACGCATCACTCATCCAAATCCACCAGCTTAGGTGCTCTCCGATAGGTCCTTGCAGGATATAGCTTTCCTCATGTCTGATCTTGGTCCGTTAGTACCTCGTCCTACCCATCTCGTTGGCAAACGGTTCTCTTTTGGATTTTCACTTTCTTTTGATTTGGGATCTTCCCTTTTGGGTCTTGAAGTATCTTTTCCAAGCAATCTCCTTGTTCCCTCCTCAAGGTTGCCACGATCTTCCATATCATGGTATGCTGCGAATGGGGCAATTAGAGCGTAAGGTCTTGATCAAGTCTTTCGTTTGTTTTTCTTTTCTGCTTGTGGGTTCTCCAGTGACGTTTCCACGCTGCTTCCTCTAGGATTCATGTGTGATGCTGGGGCAATCCTTGTATGTTTGTTTTGAGTTAGTTTGTCAGTCCTTTGGACGATTGGTGAAAAGGCCTTGATGTTCTTGGTAACCTAGGCAATTAACCAATAGTCCTATAGAAAATCTAGTGCTCAACTACATGGTGGTACTTCTCTTTGAAGTATCCCCCCGCTCAAAAAGCTTCAATAGTTTTCCTTCATCTCCATTATCCCCCATCCATATCTAGCATCCGTCTCTCCTACCCTAGCTGATGCATCAGTATCTCTTTGAATCACTCATCACTCTTAGCTTTAGGGATCCACAATCCTAGTCTTAGGGATCCACCAATCTAAATCAATCCACCAAGCCTCATCTTTCGAGATCCACAATCCTAGTCCTAGGGATCTCCGAAACCCATCTTCCGCCAATCTAACTCTTTGAAATCCTGTTGCATTAGCTTTATAATCCCCTCATCCATCTCCCTATCCTGGATTCTTTTTTATAGCACTCCGCTCCTTCATCCTCTACAATCCCTAAGATCTTAAGCTTGCTTCCTCTTGTGCCTCTGATTCTCCCTTTATCATTCTCTCATAGTAAGAGTTTGAGCTAACTAAACCTCTTCTCTTAATCCAATTTGAGTCTCCTTGCTCATCCCAGATTCTTGTATTTTTCAAGAAGCCACCAAGCCTCGCTTTCTCTCCCCGCTGCCTTCTTGAGGGGGCATCTCATAGTCCATTCTCTCCTCTTCTGCTCTAGCCTTGGGCATCTTATTTTCTTATCTTTGATGTCATGCCACTTGCGGCATCACATCAAAGAGGGGCAAAATGTAGACACCTAAAAATCCTTTAGAAAATAAAGTATTTTTATTTTCTGAAAAATTCCTGATGACATCATCATTTATTAATTAATTAATTATTTAATTAATTAATTAATTAATTTTTATGCCATTAAATCCTTTTATCTTAATTAAAAATATTTAATTAAGGAATCCCTCCCAAAAATGTTTAAATCTTATTTAAACATTATTTCCTTATTTATTAATTATTTAATTAATAAATTGACCAAAAATCCTAAAATAAATAAAAAAATTATTTTTTGCCCAAAACTTGGCCAATTTCCTTATGACCAATAACCTCTTCCAAAATCTTTTAATCCTTCTTTAATTTCGATTAAAGGCTAATCCCATCATTTCCTACCCCTAACCCCAACTCAAAATATTTAATTAAGATTAAATATTAATCCTCATGTTTATTAAAAAAGTTTTAATAAATATCTCCTCAACCCAAACCCTTGAAATAAATAAAACTTTATTTATTTCCTAAAAATCTAATTTATCCTCATCCTAAGAAGTTCTAGACTCTTCTAGAAAGTCTTCATCCTCATCCTAGGAAATTCTAGACTATTCTAGAAAGTCTTTATCCTCCTCCAAAATCTAGACTCTTCTAGAAGATGTCTTTAAACCTAATCCTAATTCCCTCCTAACCTTGTCACATTCCCTAAACATGGGTTAAGACTTACTAACCCAAGCCAAAGCTAACAAATATCTCCTCCTTCACCCACCCTCATTAAATGCCATCCACTTGCCTATCCCTAAGCTAATCCTAAACCATCCTAATCCATCCTCTAATAATTTGCACAAGCCTAAGCAAGCTTAAAACCTTCCTAATCAAGTCCAAGTTGAATTTTCTCTCATCACCCTCAAAATATCTCAACCATAAAACTTTATGAAGTCCACTAGGTCATAAATGACTCTTACAAACCCTTTTATTGCTCTTACAAGTCATTATGAGGGTCTTTATGAAGATTTTATCTCTTGAGCCTCCTTTTTTGACTCATCCTTTCCCTTTCCTCCATCCTCTCACCTTGTGACATGTGTCATTCCCTGATTGGTGCTAAACAAGCACAATCCATGTGCTCTCCTCTCATGCAATCTAAGCCCTCCATGAGCTTTTTCCCATCCTTGCATCTTAGCCCTCAATCCCTCAAGCCTCTTGCCTATAAATTGGATCCTTCCCCTTTGCAAACTAACACAATCCATGAAGTAAAGTTATAATGCTATTTTGAGAGCCAAATCCATACTAAAGCCATCTATCCACACCAAAAATCCACAATCATCCATTGAAGCCTTTGGAAGCATATTGAGCATACATCCTATCCATTTAGATAAAGCTACTCAACAAGAGAGCTTCTCATTGAGAGAGCCCATTAATGGCTCATATTCTCAATTGAGAGTTCATCTTAGTCTATCTTGAAGTTTATGAATTTTGTTTAGTTTGTTGAAGCTTTATTTAAATTTGGTTTCTATTAGCATACTAACATTGCTCATATACAGTCCCCATATTAGTTCTTTCTAAATTTTGTCTCCTTTTAGCTACTTGGTTATCTTGATATTGTATGAGTAAAAGCTTGTGCAATTGAATGCAATCCATTTAGGTTGTATATCTGTTCACCACTACTATTAGTTCAATGGATTAAGTACAAACTTTGATGAAATTGATAAGGTTGCTATAGTGGTAGGAAGGATTTTTTGAATGATGAATTCTAATAAGAATTGCTGATAATATTTGTTGTAAGGCAAAAAATTAGATCTATGGATTTGCAGTAGACTTTGAACCCTAATGGATTAGGCACTAGTCAAATTGATTCAGCTGGAAGAGAAATAAATTATAAATGGTTGTCAAATGCAGAATTATAATCAATTTTAGTTTTATTTCTTGAAGATCTTCAAAGTTGGCCAGTACTTGTTTGCATGGAAAGTTTTAGCTTTAGTTAGCCACTATTGTTGAGAACACCTGCAAAGCTATAGAAGAATTTTGGCCAGATCTATTTTATGGGATGTGTTTATCAAATAGTAAATAATTATGCATGTATTTGAGGATTTGAGATGAGAATCAAAATGAAACTAAAATAACTCACATACAGTGTTTCCCAGTCTTGAATCATCCCTAGGTATACCCACCCTAGTTTTGCAGAGCCTAAAGAGTAGAAAACCACCCTTGGTTTTGTTGAAGTTGGGTCCAAATGGTTTGCACATATAATTGTTAATAGTAATTGGCTAATCCGTAGATTGGGTGAGTGATATCATTTTGGTATTGAGCATTTTGTTGCTTAGTAGTTTTAAAACACCAACACATCCTCAATATTATTTTTACCATCAAGAGCTATAGAGCCAATACCTTTTATTTGGCATGCTTCATTTTTTCCAACTTTGACAATTCCTCCATCCTAACTTTTGAAGTCAAAAAAATCATTCATATTACTATTCATATGATGTGAACAACCACTATCAATTATCCAATTAAATTTCTTCTCAACTTGTGATACCAAAGCTACCTTCTCTAGAATTTCTTCTTTAATTGCCACAAATCTAGTTTCATCATCACGAGCACTTAATGCTTGTTTATCAAAATCATTATCTTCATTTGCATACAAACAATCTCTATCTTTTCTAGGTTTATGATTTTCCTTATACTTTTTCTCCCTTTTAGGACACTTAGATGCATAATGACCATATTCATCATAAGTCCAACATTTAAAGATTTTCTTACCCCCTTTTTCTCTTCTTACTGTAAGGGCTACTACTTTGTTAATCTTTTTGTCTTCCTCATATTTTCTTTTGCTAGAAAAATCTCCTCTAGCACTTGTGCTCCTTGATAGGTTAGGTCAAATATTGAAGGAACTAAAATCTATCTCTATTCTAGTCAATTCTTCGGATTGTCTAAGTTCATTCTCAACTACTTCAAGTCTTCCTAGAAATGTCTCCTTTGTGAAATATTTGGTACATGATATCAACAATTGTATCATCTAAACTACTGATTTAAATAGTGGTATTAGAGTCTTCAATATCTTTCATATAACTTCATCATCTTCTTTGGTTCCTCCTTGAGCTTTAATACCTATAGTAATTTCTAATATCCTACCTATATATGTTCTTATAGATTCAGCTTCCATCATTTTAGCATCTTGAAACACACAAATCCAACTTTGTAGCCTCAACTTCTTAGAATGTCCATCACCTTGAAAACTATTTTCCAAAGCTTTCCAAATCAAATTTGAAGTAGCAAGTGATTTTACCTAATTGTACTCAATTTTAGGAAGTGCAACCAATAGTTCTTCTCTAGCTCTCATGTCACACATGAAAATATCTCTTTCTTCCTTGGAGCAACTTTCTATCTCCTTTTCACCAATGATTTTCTTCACTAATTTTGTCAAGATCCAATATCCCAAACCCATACACAACAAATGTGTCTTCATCTTTTTTTTCCTAGATGTCATAATTTGTTCCATAAAACTTTAGACTATCTTTCTTGAACATGTTCACCATAGATTTCCTAAAGCTTTTAAAATGTTTCTTTAAGGACCTGATGCTCTAATACCAATTGTTAGAAACAATAGTCCACCAAGATAATTGAGGGGGCTGTCATGGTGGAGAATCAATTATCCAACAATTAAAACATTTATCTTATGTAAACAAACTTAACCATTAAACCAAAGTAAAAAATAGCCATACCAATGCACATAGACAATTACACTAGATATGGTGACTAGAGAAACCCTTGATCAGAGGGTAAACCCTAGTGGGAATGATGCCCACAACGTGACGTACTAATATAAATATTCCTTGTTAGAGGATGGAACCTATTAGGATTCTATTACAACATTTAGTACAATGAGTCCCTATTAGGAGACTTTGAATCCCTATTAGGAGATTCTAACCCTATTAGGAGTTGTAGTATAATGTATGCAAGAAGAGCCCACTACCCAAATATGCAATTTCAACTACAAGAAGAGCTCATTACTCAAACAAGTAATTTATTGTTATCTTCTCTTTCCTCTATCCTTTCCTCTATCTTATCAACCAAACCAATCACAATTAGATCTTATGGACTAGGTCATGAACCTTGGATCCAAATATCAAACCTTAGATCACTTAGCAAAACCTTGGCAATGAAGTTTCCTTCACTTCTGCACTACTCTACTCAACTTTGCATTCTACACTCTCTGTTGCTTATCATTGATAAATCAATCAATCATTCACACTTCAATGATAAAGGAAAATATCCTTCATTTATACCAAGTCCATAAAAAAATTCCCTAAGGTAGTTGTTATTAGTTCTTAATTAATTATTATAGGACCACTTTAAGAACACATTACACTTGGCAATAATCTTAATCTTTCACCTTGCAACTTGAATAACTTTCTGTACACACAATATTATTAAAACTAGTCTTAGCCATGCCATCACCAACATGTCTTCTTCATCGCCTGAAGTTTGATCCTCAAGATATAAAATATTCTAAGAGATATAACAAGTTTAATAGAACATGCCTCTATAAACTCTATCTCTAAAAAAACATCCACCAAGACTTACATAACATCTTCTAGACTTATCCTTTCTACTCCTAAGACTAACTATATATACAAAATACTTTATCCAACAATTAAAACATTTATATTATTTTAAAAAACTTAACCATTAAACCAAAGTAAAAAATAACCATACCGAGATGCACATAGACAATTACACCAGATATGTTGACGAGGGAAACCCTTGATCAAAGGGTAAACCCTAGTGGGAATGATGCCCACAAGGTGATGTACTAATATAAATATTCCTTGGTAAAGGATTAAGATTCTATTAAAACATTTAGTACAATGAGTCCTTAATAGGAGACTTTGAATCCCTATTAGGAGATTCCAACCATGTTAGGAGTTGTAGTATAATATATACAAGAAGAGCCCACTACCCAAACATACAATTTCAACTACAAGAAGAGCTCACTAGTCAAACAAGTAATTTACTATTTTTTTATTTTTCCTCTTTCCTATCAACCAAACTAATCACTATCAGACCTTATAGACCAAGTCTCAAACCTTGGATCCAAGTACCAAACCTTAGATCACTTAGCAAAACCTTAGCAATGAAGTTTCCTTTTCTTCTACACTGCTTAGCTCAAATTCACATTCTACACTCTCTTCTACTTATCATCAATAAATCAATCATTCATTCACACTTCAATGATAAATGAAAATATACTTCATTTATACTAAGTGCATAAAACAATTCCCTAAGGTAGTTGTTAGTCCTTCTCAATTAATTATTATAGGACCACCTTAAGAACACATTACACTTGAAAATAATCTTAATCATTCACCTTGCAACTTGAATAAATTTTGGTACACACAATATTATGAAAAGTGGGCTTAGCCATTCCATCACCAACATGTCTTCTTCATGTCCTCAACCTCAATTCTCAAGATATGAAATATGCTAAGAGATATAACAAGTTTACCAGAACATGCCTCCATAAACTCTATCTCAAAAAATACATCACCAAAACTTACATAACATCTTCTAGACTTATTCTTTCTACTTCTGACATTAAATATATATACCAAATACTTAGAACTATCTCCCATAACCTTGGGTGGTTATCATTCTCAACTATTCATCCATACCAACTTGATCTTTCTGTTGTTCTTCTATATGATACCAAGAAGACATCAAGTATGCTATGTTGACATCAATGAAAAACTCAATCATGACTACAAAATATCATCAACATTCATGCTTCCAACCAATCTTCCAACAAAAACACCATCTAAAGGTGTAATAGTCATAGAGCCTATTGCACAAGTACCCACTATACCCTATGTAGTAGTTGAACAAGTCATAGAGCCTATTGAACAAGTGCAACTAGTCAAATTTTAACAACCTAAGAAATAACCAAAGGTTGAATCATAAGTTGCATAGAGAAAGTCTAAGATATTGGTAAAAGGAAAGAAGGAATCTACACCACCCTCCAAGAAAAGGGTAAACTAGACTACCAATGGACCAGGAAAGAGGAGAAAGACACTTCAAATCAATGATTTAGAGGAATCAAATGAAGAAACTATAGACAAGCTAGTTGAGCTAGCAAATAAAGAAGGAATAACACCTATAGGAAAGAAAGCGTGGAAACCCAAGGTAGAGAATTTGATCATGTAGATTATAGAAAATGACAGCTTTGTATAGTTGAATAAATATTATAGTTTTATAGAAATATGGATAGGAGCCAACTAGAAAATTCCATAGTGAGGAATATCAATTTGAGAAATAAAATATTTGATAGCATACAATGAAAGATCTCATAAGCTCTATACAATATATTTTTAAATAAGAAAATAAGAGTAGTGGAAGAAGACTCTAAGTTGAGAGAGAGAGAGCATGATTAATATATTGTGTGAGGTTAGCACAAAGCATGAATTGCATAGAATTTTGAAGGGCATTGAACCTTTGCTAAGGAACAAAATAAAAGCTATACTTTTGATGGGAGGAAATTATGAAGAAGTTAGAAAAGAAACTAAGGAAGTCATATTCAAATACATGACTTCCATGCCAAAATAGAGTGTGGATCCATACTCAGCAAGCCTAGTGTATGTAGAAGATAGTACACCATCTAATTATGAACAAGATGTTGAGGAACTCACCTCCTCACATAGTTATGGGTACTGAATTCATGCAAGTGGGTAGTACACATATAATAGTGTATACTAAAGAGAACCATTTTTCAATATATGGAACACCCATTGTTGGAACTGTTATTGCATATACCATCTCTAATGAAGAGGACAAAGAAGAAGAAAGAAAAAAAAGTGAATAAAAGAAAAGGTTAGAAGAAGAGAAGAGGAAATAATAGGAAGAAGAAGCAAAGAGAGAAAAAGAGGAAAGAAAGAAGAAGCAAGAGGAAGAGAAAAGGAAGAAAGAAGAAGAAATTTTTGAGTTGAAGTAGAGATGAAAGATTGTAATGCAAGAGTCAACATTCTTGCCTAATCTGAAAGATGTGAAAACAAAATCTGGGAAGGTAGAGTTTCAGCATGAAGTTGACATACCTTATGTTACACCAAGAGTCACAACTATTACAACACTAACAACTAGCCCATCATTAGTAGTCAAATTATTATTAATACTATCTGATGATGATGATAATCAGAAAGGATTGATGAGATCCTTGTAAAAACTTTTGGAGAAAAAAAAGTCAATTAAGGCTTTGAAAAGAAAAGTACCATAAGTATTGGATAGGATACAAATGATAATTAACACAGCTATTAAAATATATAGTTTCAAGCTAAGGAAAAATAGTTGGTGAAATATTTTGATGAAGAACTCAAGACCTTGTCAAAAATTGCTTTAGTAGAAGCACAAGCCAAGAATTATGCATCAATGTTTGATAGAGTATACACTAATGTAAGAAATTATAAAATAACTTGATGTATACATCAAGGATTTGAGGAAAAACATTGATGAAGGTAAGAAGTTGTATGGACACTATGCACTATCATACAAATACCTATCAAATTTTGAGGATAAGATTAGAGGTCAAATCAGTGAGCTTCAAAAACTCACTACAAGGTTTCAGTTACCAGAGGGAAGCATTAAATATTTTGGAACCTAAGTAGATAAGATTCATAATGCTATCAAGAGCATTGAAATTGATAAGGAGCATGTAATCCAAAGGCTCTCTACTCTTAGAGAAATTTTGTCACCTACAATCAACATTTGGTAGAGGCAATTGGAGGAGTGTCTTGCTACTAAGGCCTCCTATGATAAATTTTCCTATATTGACTTGAGAATAGTTGAAGTGGGATCCTATGAAATTTGTACACTCATTAGTATATCTAAGACAGTCAAGGAGAACTAGAAGAAAGATATAGAATGAATAAAACATGGTTTTGCAAAGTGTTTCTCTAGGATTACAAGTTGTTATTTTAAGGCCACATAGTTTTTGTATACAATTTTTTACACCTTTTCCATTGATGTCAAAGGGGGAGAAGTACTTGTAAGAAAACTTTTATATGTATATGTAAGGGGGAGTACACATATATTCCATTGTAAGGACTGATAAGGAATGTAATGATCCATCAAAACATGAATAAAATATATTATGTTTTGAAGGAAATTTTTGTATAGTTACTTTTTGTATTCATTTTTGTATGACATCATTTTGGGATTCAGCCAATTTTTCCAAAAAATCAATTTTTATCAATGCCAAAGGGGAGATTGTTGGAAAAATGGTTAGTTAGATGTCTAAAGTGTTTTCATTTATGGAAACATATATTTAGTATTTCATTTATGTATTTAAAGTTAGAAATTTTTCAAAGTGTTAGATAGTTTGCAATAGTATAGAGACAAATGTGATGTGTATAGATGACACACTTTGAGTTAGCTCATGTGTAGTTCAAGATGAATAGATGACAACATGGTGATGACATATGTTAGTGTGTAGACTTGTACAAACTATACAACACAAGTGCAAAATCTTATATGATATGTGAGCCTTATGTGATGCAAAATCTGATGTATGATTAGAGAAAGTGCAAGATATAGAAATAAGACAATATTGTATGTATACCTACTATTGTGAAGAGCTTAAATGTATAATTTCATGTTAAGGAAGTGGGATCATCTTGCATACTTTGTATTTTATCTACCAACTCCTAATAGGATTGAAACAAGTCCTAACAAGGTTGAGGATTTTAATAGGGCCTAGTCCTCTAACATGGACTCAAGACACTATATGTATTTCATAGACTCATAATAGGATCAATATCCTTAACATGGTTCTTTTTTTTTAGTGGATAATCTTGTGGGTATCATCCCCACCTAGGTTTTCCCTTGTTCAAGGTTTCCCTAGTTAACAAATAATGGTGTTATAAGTTCTCTTTGGGCATGGTTATATTTACTTTTCAACATTGTTGGTTTACTTCCATATGAAAGTTATAAAATAAATAACAATATTTAGTTGTGGGAATTTTTTTTCAGAATAATGATTCACCCCACTCTAAGTATTATCTATTTCTAATACAAACATTGTAAGCTAAGAATTTAGTTCAGGTTGAGGAGAAAGATGGTTATGAGTGAGAAAATAAAAATCTAGTATGTGTCAAGCATCATCAAAATTTAGTATTTTCCAAGCATAAGAAAATGATAGTATTGATTGAGAAAGATTTAGTTTATGCCAAGCAACCCAGTTTTAATTGAGCATTAGAAGTTAGATATTGTCCTGACAACATAAAGAGTTTGAATAAAGATTGGATGAGTTTGAACTAACATAAGTTAATTTCTTAAATTATGTGAATCATGTTGATGATAAAATTGATGATTTGGTGGCATGGAATTAAAGATAAACCATTTGAAGATGAATTTGATGAGGATTGTAAGAGAAGTTTCTAGAGGGAACATAATGGAAAGAAGGGAGGATTTGATGAATCTACCCTAACCTTAAGATGGATGATTGTGATTAAGTGGAAAAAGATCAAAATTCCCTATTTAAGGAGATACAAGGCTAGAACCAAGTGTCAAAGTTTTAGTCTAAGTCTAAGTTTGGAGTCTAGAGGTGTTTCTTCATATGGTTAGTGAAGGAAAGAACCTATAGTTGGAATAGTAAGCAAGAAGTCTTAAGGATATGAAGGCTTGAAGGGTGAACAAGCAATCAAAGAAAAATGGGAATGAATACCAAGTAGAATGGAGAGCTAAATAAGAGATCTAAAATTTTCACGTGAGTTGTTTTGTTATCAGATCAATTCCTACTATTATTTTCTAGAAATTATATCAGTTTGCATAAATCCTTTAGATTAAGACCTTTGTCCTGATAGTCATGAGTAAATCCTTTAACTGGGTGACATTCTATTGCAATGGTCTAATGTCCTCTAAAAAGGCTCATTTACTAGGGTGGTTGAAATACTTCAAACATAATAGTGTGCATTGTAACCTTTTACAAGGTTGGCTCCTCATAAAGCTCGGTTTATAAGAGTGAAAATTTGTAGCATGTTACTAGTGGTTTTTTCCCAAATTGAGTTTCCATGTGAAATCCTTGTGTCAAATTGTGTGATTAAATCTATGATATTTCATGTTTAAATTTTTCCAAAGTTCATTTGACCTATGACAATGATATACAAAGGTTAGAGATATTGGATGACCTAATCAATGCATGAAAATATATTTTCTAAGTCTTGGAAAGTTTTATCTATATATTTGGACCTTGGATAAATAATTCATCCCCCCTCTCAGTTATTCTAAATTATTCCAATATATACATAAATACATACATACATACATACCTATATAGATACACACATATGTGTGTGTATCTATGTATATATTCACATATATACATATAAATATAATATACGTATAAATATACATACATACATACATACATATACATATACATATATAATAGTAATATATGTATTGCATCTACATTTTCTTTTCCATTGCTTATAAGAGTGTTTCAAGGGTGGGAACCACTTCAACATCCTTTGCATGGTTTAGAGGTAATGTCATTGTGGCAGGGGCTTATGCAAGGGAATGTGCTTTGTGATTATTGAATTTATATAGAAGCATAACTTGCTTCTTCAACTCCTTACACGCAACTCTTCATTGAAATTATCCTTCCAGTAGTGAGAATAGATGCTACAAATTCTTAGGAACCAAGGGACCCTCAACCTATGTTACATTTTTTGGAGACAAGGGAGAAGTTACTACCAACTTTAGTAATTCATAACATTTTGGATTGCATAGTGATGCCCAAATTAATAGCAACAATAGATTCTTGGGATCCTCGTAGGGAGACTATGCCAATACATGTATGGTTACATCCTTGGCTTCCATTATTGGGCCAACATATGTAATGTAGGAGCATTAGGATATATAAGGATTCTTAAATAAGAAAAATGATAGATTAGAGGTAAGGAGGTGTTTAAACTAATCATATTGCATGTATTGAAGCCAATCATGGCCTTAGAAGGCTTTAAAGCTAATGAAAATGTAATTAATCCTAAAGGGTTTGTTAAGGACCTTATGATCATTGATAGTGAAATATGGGCATATTGGTATATTAGATTTAATTGAGTCCTTAGGAGACATAGAAAAGTTTAGGATTCATTAAATTGGTCTTGAGGGCCTAATAGGAAAGTTTAGTGGGTTAATTAGTTATTTTATTCAATAAATTATAAGTTGGGAAATTGAATTTTTTTGAATTCCAATGGTTAGTTCCATTTTAGGGGGAAATTGAAATATTTGAATTCCAATAGTTAGTTCAATAAATGAGTTTTAGGCATAACTAGGCATTGAAAATGATCCAAATTAGTTGGGATAGTTGTAAGGGATGCTATTAAGTCAAGTCTGAGGCATTGTATATATAGAGTAGTATTGGGATTGATCAATTGTACAGACTATGTAAAGAGAGCTTATAAATTTTTTATTTTCAAGAATTTGGTGGGTGGTGGTTTGACTAACATTGATTTATTGTAGTCTTATCATCTCATAAAATTATTTGCATTTTTTTTAATCAATTCCTTATGTACTAAGATTTGTGAAGTTCATTCCTTCCAAGTTTGTTTTCGCTACTTTAAGGGTTTCATTGTTTTCATTAACAAGTTTAAGTAAATGTTGATCATTCAATAAATGTGGGAGTCTAATTCTCATGGAATGATCTTGCAACAATATATAAAAATCATATCTAGCAATGCTTTGACAAGAAGTTATAAGGATTGGTGATCACCATTGGAGTTTGTGAAGTAAAGGGCGCTAAATTCATAGCTATGGAGTAGTAGAATGAGTTCTAGTCATTAGAGGTTAGTGTTTAATGATTGGAACTACTTTGGTATGTTGGAGACAAGGTGAAACAACCTTCAATTGAATCTGGAGATGCTTGGAAAGAAGAGATTGAGAAAACCCTAACTTTGAGGGTTTGTAGAAGATTGATTTGGGGATTTTAAGTTTACAAAAGTTTTGGGACTAATTCCTTTTGGATTTGGAATATTTACAATACAAGGATAGACTGTCCAAAATTTTGGATCTTGGGAATACAAAAAACTTGTAGTTGCTTTGTTAAATTGCCCTATTTTCATGTATTTTTTAGCCACAATATTGTAACAAGTTGATATAGTCCAAAGGAACAGATGGGACCCTTCTGAAATGTTGTAGTATGGCTTAATGGATATCTGAATCCACCATTTTTTTTTGGGGGGGGGAGGGGGTTGTTTAGAAATTTTTAGAGGAAAGCTCACTTTTGTGTTACTACAGGGCTATTTTGAAATCAATTAGGCCTTAAGGATAGTTTGAGGGATTTGGGTGTTGGATATTACTTGAGGACCAAAAATTAGTTGAAACCTTTTGAATCAACCTTTATTTTGCCTAAGACACCCATCCTAATCATTGGGGATGTTTTGGAGTTGTTTGTGTACTTTTTTCTTTGTAGAGGTGTGGAAAATATTGTACTTCACTTACAGGTTTAAGTGGGTTTAACTTGGTTTTGACTACCACCACCTTTACCTATACATTAGTATGGAGCCATTATGTCTAACCATTCATTATAAGTTGGGGAAAGGGCTTCATGCTTTTCATGCAAGTGATACATCTACATATGCAATTTTATCACCTTTGAAAATTGTATTTGATCCTGCTAGCTAGGAACAACTAATTATTCATTTTATTATACCTAATTTGATGATAGTTCTACAAGAATTTGTAATCAACCCACCTAATAAAAAACTAGACCCATTTAGTCCCTGTAAAATCTATAATTTTTCTTATCAAAAACAACTAGACCCATTTAACTGGTTTATGGCTTGTTTCTTTCAAAAAATTCTTCTATAATATGTTTTTGTAAAATTTCTCGTGAACTCTACCCATTTTTCCTAGCCTACATTATTTGTGTGAAGGATTTTGAGCTAAGTCACTTACCACAATTTGAGTGAGTTTTATTATTTTATTATTTCAATTATGGAATGTGTATGTAGCAAGATCAACTTTTCTATTGTGCTAAGATGTAATAAGCACCTTAAAAAAGATATCTTTGTATACATACATACATACATACATAGACACACCCATGTGTGTGTGTACATGTGTGTATATATATATATACACATAAAGAGAAACTTCTCTATATATACATATATACATACATACATACATACATAGAAAAACACACGTGTGTATATGTATATATACACATACATAGACATAAAGAGAAGCTTCTATATTCACCTATTGTGGGAAATATAAAGAGATACATGTTTAGTAGGAAAAAAAAAACATTCACATGGATACCTCTTCTCCCTTGGACAAAATTGTAGAGCAAGGACATGAAGATCACAAGGGCACAAAATAACAATAAAATGTAGTGATCACAATGGAATGACAACAAAATCTTAGATCTTCACTGACCTCCACCAATGTTTAGATCTCTTCATCCTCATTCAAAGCTATCCACTCCATTTTGCACTGAGCTCTCCACAATAGATCAGAATAGATGGGGCATGATTAATGTTTTTTTTCATTTATAATCCACAATCCACAAGATCTCTCTATATACATACATACATACATACATACATACATATATAAATCCATACATATATATGTTAGAGTAAATAATTAACTATTTATTTATTAATTATTTATTCTATTACTTAAGCTTACTTAGATAAATGCATGTAGTTAATAGTTGTAGAGATAAGTTGTTGACAACATGGGAGTTTGTTCCCTTCTAGCATATCCCACGTTTTTTGTGGAAAGTGCACTTAGTTTTTAACCTTATCTTCTACACCTTCCAAGCTTGTTCTACAAGCTTCCTTGAGGTCTTTATAAGTGATCTCTCTCTTATTGTAAATTCAATCCATTCACATAGCAATTCTAATTTCTATTGTGAAATATTCTCTTGTGTGGTATTTGCTTCAAGCTCTTTGCTTCCTAGGTTTCTCTTCATCAAGTTATTTTCACCATAGGTGATCTTGGCACATTTTTGGAGTTAGATTCTCAACTCCTACATGGTATCAGAGCCTCCTTGATACTTTTTGTTTGAAGGTTTTTTGAAGCCGTGAATTGGAGTCACAAACCCTAGTTTGTTTGTACAATTTTTCTTCAATTTAGGGGTAGAGCAATTTTTTGGAGCATCTTGGGGCTAAATGGACACTGTCATTGGATCCAAAAGGCCATTTATAGCCAAGATTCATATAAAATTTTTCATTTTTGGATACATGGCATTTTGGAAAAAAAATTCAACCCTTCCTGGTCATAGCCGTACAGACTATACAGATGCGTGAGCTTAAATTTTTTTTAAAATAGTTGTAGCAATAGCATTGAAGCTCCATCGCATAGCCACTGGCCTAATTCCTACACACCACTCCACCAGTGGCAAATCCCTCTTCATAGTCGTAGCACCACCCGGAGCCCACTTCACCTCTGCTCTGCCAAGGAGCCACCAAACCACTGCCAGCTCCAACGGTGTTGTTGGGTTCTCCTCTCGGGCACCACTGCCACTAGTAGTTTTAGCTCCTCTATTGCTCTATGACCACTTCGACCTACTAACACTAGATTCTGGTATAGTGATGTCATTTAACATCAATTGTACATGCTAACATCAACTTTCTAACAGATTATGTCATCTTTTTGGTGAGTGACATCATCACTACCAGACCTTGTGTTGACATCATTTCCTAGTGAGGTGACATCATCATTTCATTTGTTGACATCAAAAATTTGATGACTAGATTTTTTTCAGGTGATGTCCAGTGACATCTGTATAGCTATCAAATTTAAGACAGTCTCTATAATTTTTCAGTAAGGTACATTTTTGAAGTAGCAGTTAGTTTTTTGGCCATAACCTAAGCATACAGAAGTCTTTTTTCTGATCTAAAAGAAGCACTAAAAATCTGACTCATATATGGAGACAATGATGGTAGTTTTATCAAATTTTGAGTTTATTTGACCTCCCATTTTTGGCATCAAAGTAGAGGCTTGTGTTTCCTCCTTATCTACATTAACAAATCCAGGTTCTTTTCCATTTTTTTTTGCTTTTCATAGTTTTTTTTTGTGGTGTTTGAGGGATATACTTGTACATTATTTTTTTTTTTTGGGTGGGGGGGGGGGTATTTTATTTTCTATGATTTGTTTCAAATAAGACCTTTCTACTTCTATCTTTTTTCTTTCTCTCAATGGCAGATCCATCTATGACCTGTCTCACGCCACACAACTACCACACGTGGAAGGCACAAATGACTAGGCTTCTCATGTCAATAGGTTTATGCTCTTGTCTAGATGAGAATAAACCTGTAATCACATGCCCTTTTGAGGTGCTACAACATAGGAACAAAATGGATGAAGCCATATGATTGATTGCACTCAACATTTTAGATAGTCTATTGATTCACTTGGATGGTTTGACTACTCCATGAGCTTATTGGCACAAATTTTAGACTTTTTTTTGGTAAGGTGAATGAGTTCCAAGCACTTTAATTGGATGTAGAGTTGACTTATTTTTCACCAAGAAAATTCCCCACCATTGAGGGCTTTCTAATGAAGTTCAAATCCCTACATGTAGTTTTAGAGGGATGTGGGAAGAACAAAACTAATGATGAGTGCATATTCTTAATACTCTCAAAGCTGAAGGGGCAGTGTCAAATTTTTTTCTTCTACTTTCTACTCCACCATGGATGCCATTGGAGATAGACATAGGATGCCTACATTTGAGACATTTTGTGATAGGTTGACTAGGGAATAGGCAAAGATCCAATAGGTGGATGCCTCTGGCTCTTCCAGCCAAGCATTGGTTGCTCAAAAATCTGAGGGGAAATCAGAGAAGAAAGGAAAATTGAAGAAAGACACATCAAAATCTAATCCTAAGCCTCCAACTAATCCTCTAGCAAACCTTCCCAAGGATAAAGATTCTTCAAAGTTGGGTGAGTCTACCTCCAAGACCAAGAAGAAATCTAGTGAGAACTATAGTTTTTGTGGGAAGGATGGACATTTAGTTTCTAGGTGTTGGAAATGATTGGATGCTTTTGAGGAAGCCATGAAGGAGCATCAAATTTCAGCTCCTTAGTCTTCATCTCCACCTTCAGGGAAAGGTCATGCTCTTTCTACACAAGCTATGGCTTTAGTGCCTTCATGGATTCTTGATTATGGAGCTTCTCACCACATCACAAACACTCCTAAGTTGCTTACTTCACTTGCTCCTTATTCCACAACATAGATTGTAGTTGGGAACTCTACATAACTTTTAATTTTGGGTTTTGGTACTATTTCTTTGGTCAGGGACTCTCTACAAGATGTACCTTGTGTTCCTAATATTTCATTGAACCTTCTATCTATCTATTAGATTTGCCACTTTGGTTCTAGGAAGACAGTTAATTTCTCACCACATGATGTGTTTATTTGGGACTTGCATGATCTGGAGATGATTGTAGCCACTAGAAATGTTTACTCTGCATCTTGCCTCTATAGATTTGATGGATTTGAGTCTTCTGATGACACAGGTTCATGCTTAGTTGCACATGCAGATTCAGTAAGTAGACTTTGGTATAAAAATTTTGGGCATGTCAATTACATATATCTTTAGTAGATGTGTACATGAGCACTTGTTCTTGGGCTTCCCCAGATTTCTTATCTAGATGGTATTTGTCAGGGATTCTTTTCCACATGGACGAGCCAATCGTGCTTGAACACCTTTGAAGTTGATTCATAGTGACCTCATGTCATTACCTACTCCTTTTTTGGGTGCTAGATATGTGCTTACATTCATTGATGACTTCTCCAAATGCACATGGGTGTACTTTCTTAAGTACAAGTCTAATGTCTTTGACTCATTTTGAGTTTTCAAGGCATTGTAGAGAAGTAGTCTGGGCTTTCTATTCAGTCCATATGCACAGATAATGGTGGGGAGTATGTGAACCAGGCTTTCAAAGATTTATTTTTTGAGCATGGTCTTCAAGAGATGGCAAATTGCATGATTCATTTGAGGTCCATTCATTCATGTTTTTGGGTAGAGGCAATCAATTGTGCCAACTAAATTCAAAATTGGATGCCCCATAAGGAACTTAGACACATGACTCTTGAGGAGGCTTGGTCCCTGTTGGGATGAAAAATTGCATGCTTCAATGATTAGTCACATTTCAAAAATTTTGAGAAATCAAGCCCCATAAATGCAAGCGTACCCGACTATACATTTGAAGCCCCTAAGGTATTTAATGTTTCTAACACCCTCAATTTAGCTCGTCCACATGTTCCATGATGTTAAATTGAGATTTTGAGCGATTTGGTGAAGTCTTGTTTTGAGTTGGTGTCTTTTTGGCATTTTTCCACCCAAGTGTCAAACAGCGACAGGAGGCTATGTTTGCTAGTAAATATCTTGCACACAAAAATGTTTTGTGACTTTCCACTTTGGGAGTGTCTAGTGTCCATATCCAAGAACCTATGTTTCAAATTTATAGTCATTTTGAGTCTGTTTGACTAGGTTTTGAATCCCTCAAAGTTGGTCAGTTACTGCTTTCATGCTTTTGCAATTTGCACATAATTCTGGGAAGCCCTATTTGACGTGCTATAACTTTGACCCAGTTGACCTAAATGCTAAAATTCCTTTTGTGTTGTATTATAGATGTCAAATTTTTTTATGTTTCAAGTTTCAGCTTATGAAGAGTCCGTTTGATCAGTTTTAAAACCCGATTCCAAATGGAATTTCTAACTTTTTACTAGTGTCGGCAAGTGTAGATTGTTTAGTACCCATGTTCATGATGTTATAACTTGAGATCTGTCATTGGTGAGATCAAATTGTTTATTTCCCTATGTTCTATACTGAAAATACTCTAGGTGTGTAAGTTTTTAATCCTTGACGAATCTATCTTCACACTTTTCCAGGGTCATTCCATTCGTAAAAAATGATATTTCACTGACATCCTATGTCTTGCAAATCTAGGTAGTCACCTTTGCACCCGTACCAAATTTACCTCGTGATTTTTCATGAGCCCAAATCACACAGTTCTACTCTCCTCATGACAATCTACTTGTGTCCTAGTTTTCATTTCCCCATGTGCTCATTTGCCCAGTTTTCTAGGTCATTTCCAAATGCAATTTCCAGCTTTCTGACATGTTTAATTGCAGGTGATTTTAAGTGAGCAACTTCAGAGGTCGATATCTTTGGACCCTGATGTTTTCATGAGCTATGACTTGGTAGGCCTATTAAGTATGTCAAAGAGAATAGAATTGTAGAGTTTCAAGGTTTGATCAGATGTTTGAATTAGTTTTTAAAGCCAGGCAATAGACCTCTCGACAGAGATTTCACAATTGTGTAGAAATGATCAAAGTAGGTCTTCAATGATGATCCAGTGCTCAAATTGGTTTCCAGTTAGTTGGAGGAGGTTGATGGATCAATTTTCCCTGTTAGTTGTTTAGCAACGAAATATTTTTTAGCCGGACCCAATTTGGGTCCCGATTGTTTCCATCAGATTAACAATGACCATAAAAGCTCTAAACTGATTAAGTGGATGAATATGCCTTTTGTATATTGAGCACATCTAGAGTTCAAAAATAAAAAAATAAAAAAATCTCAAAGCCTTGCATTGAACTTTCATGATCATACCTCGAGATAATGACAAACTTTGTCATAATGACTTCCCATTGTCAGCATCATCCCTTGGTGCTAAGGATAAATTTATGTATTTAACATTAAGTGATGATAAAAAACAATATTTTAAATTGGGAAAATGATTAGTGCATGTGAGAGGAAGCTCCATGAAAGTAGCTAAAATTTCTAAACATCCCACGAAAAAGGAGAGGAGGCTAAGAGCTCCAATGAAGTGACTTTCTATGGAGAGAAGCTCTGGGCATAAGTAAGAATGTAGCCACAGAAGTCTAGAGAAGCTCATGTGAAAAGATGGTGCAAGGATTTACATGTTAGAGAGCCACAAGGGTAGAGATGTAGGGCAAGGATATGAGGAAGTCTTCCACAACATGAGGCACTAATAAAAATGAGTGGAGGTTACAACATAGAGGTGGTCTATTCTAAAGGGTAGAATAATCCACGTAGGTCAACGAATCCTTCACCTGAAGGAAGCCCACACATTACAGGGGGCACCCCATGCCAAGATGGAGTAGCTTCATTCAAAACACTAGCATCCCTCACAAATTTTCCAATATCTTAGTGCTAAAATAGAAACCCACACCTGTGCAAGGATGAAGAGCCCACGTTGATGGTAGGAGCCCAACACATACAAAAAGAAGCCATCAAATGCTAGAGACAACACTTTTAGAGGTGTCCACAAAGCATTCATGCCAAAGGAGTCTTGATTTGCAAGCAGGTAGTAGGGAGGAGATTGCTAAATGATGATAAGAGGGCCCATCCAATGTAAAAGGGAAATTTGCACTCATTGATAAAAAGAAGCCCACGTTTTTTTTTTTATAAAAAAAATGTCCACGAGCCTACAAGAAGGACCAGCGAACAGAGGACACATTAAACACATAAAGGGTAGGCCTAGTGCTAGGAAAGAAGGCACACTATCTAAGTTCATTAGTGTCTTAAATTCAGTAAGAATTACAATGAAAGAGAGATTGGTGCCCTCGATCAAAAATTATAAACTCAATAGATACAATGGTTCTAAGTGATCATGCAATTTGAATGTAAGGCATCAAAAGAGACAGCTGTAAAGCCCATCCAAACTGTACACTTGCAGCAATTATAGAACTCAACACCAATATTCTCAATCTGTTAGCATTAGTCACATTAAAAAAGGCACATGGATGAATAGATGAAGTGCTGTTCAAATGCATATATCCCACATTGGTAAGTGGAGAAGGTATTTTATAGTTTAAATACTAAAGCACTCATATTGCATTGTGAATTAAGGAAATAACTTTAAGGAAAGGGCATGCTATGTGGTGGACCCTATGATGATGTCAGTTGGTCTGTGGATTAAGTAGATTTTTAAACAAAGAAGCTTGTTTGATGATGTGGTGGGAGATGAACACGATTGCACCATGTGGCATATCGAACGATTCCCACATGCCCACAAAAACAAAATGCTCAGAGGTTAAATAAAGTGGGAAAGCGAGATTGTGCCATGTGGTAGTGCAGGACCCAGATGCAATGAGATGGCGTAGACAAGGAGGTTCAAGATGAAGGCACAGGATGCTACCACGTGGCAGATCCTACAGTGCCTACATTCCCACAAAAAGAAGATGCGAGGAGGATAAATAATGTGGGAAATCAGGCAAGCAACACGTGGTGCAGGTCCCATGGCAGATGATGCAGAGCGCTCAGTGAATCAAATAATGCCACATGGCAGCCAATCAAACTGAAGGTTGACCCCAGATTGAAAGGGCTAGGTTAATATTGAAGATTAATAATAATAATATTTTATTAATATTTTTGTTGAAAATTCCCACGTTAAGATTTTAAAATAAAATGGGATTTTTCTAAAGTTTTTTCAAAAATTTAAAGACAATGAGTTGCAGACCTAAACTTTTATAACAAAGGAGCATTTTTCAAATCAACTTTCTAGGCATTTTCGGGAGGCTAGATATGCACTTCAATATACCACCAGAACCACGAAGATCTAAATTTTCTAAATATGAGGTCGGCTTTTGCACAAGTAGAAGTCTATTTGAGCTACAGGAGGATTTGTCTCAGGTACCTGAATTGCAATTGTATTCAAACCAGGAAGTTCAAATTTGATTTTTGACATGATATTGACTTAAATGTGGTTAAAAGATAGTTGAAATGCAGTTTGGGTCAAATTTTATAGTGTTCACTTAGTAAAATCTCAAATTTTACTAGCATTTCATGAGGCAAGTCAGATATTTTAGTGAATCAAAATGCTTTCATCATTTGAACAGAGATATTTCCCAATCAGTTAGAGTGTAATGATGAAACAAGATCAGATCGGATGAGTAGAGAGATGAAAGAGGTGATTCAGTTGAGAGAGATTGAATTCTCAGTGGACAAATTTCGGTTGCAGATTCAATCTGAGAATTCTTTCTGGTCTATATCTTTCCCTTTCTTTCTGATGGTAGATGTTCAAATTTTTTGTTACTGAGAAACCATTGTGGGTTGGAAATCTTCAGTCCTTCTGGGAGACCACTTTGTTGGATCCAGATCTATGATTCCACCTTCATTCTTCAGCATTTTTCTCTCATGTGAATAGCAAGTGTAAAGATAATACAGATAGTTCTAAGATGTTAGGTTGTTTCATGTTTTGATTTCATGCATCTGAATGTATATTTTCAAAGAAAATGAATACATATGAGTAGTAATTTCACTAGTTTCATTCTGGTTCTTGTCTCCTATCTCAATAATCTGTAGTCCTATGTGGTCTTGGAACAAAGAGCTAAGATCCATTTGCTTCCCCTTTAGGTTGTATGTCTGATAGATTTTGCTATTGGAACAAAGTCCCAAGTAAATGCTTGATGTGTTTGACAGGGTTACTGGTTATGTTGAGAAGGATATTTTGTGAGAACAAGATCTGAATGAACACTGATGTCTGAATCATAAGGTGATTTGATGTCTGAGTATACAGAATATGTCCTGATGTCACAGATGTATGTTTTGAATTCATGGAATTGCCAAATGGATTAGGCACTAATTAGTTATAGGATCACTTGTTACATTGCTGCATATTTGAGGATTTGTTGAAACTCAACATCAATAATCAAATGCTTTTCCCTTTTCAAGTTGAAGAGCTATAATAGAATGCCCTCACTCAGCTTATGAGGTTCCTAGATCTGCATTTAGCTACTATAGATTGATGTTATTTCATGAGTTATTAGGAGAAATAAGGGTTTTATCTGCTTCATATTAGATTCAGTGTATGCTTTTATAACTGGTACCATATAAAGAATCTATAGGTCTACCCACCTAGGTTTTGTAGAGCCTAAAGAAGAAGAAGGGTCTATCCTTATAGTTTTCCTGGTGTCTGAATGGGCATGTTGAAAATGGAAGTTAGCTGCCCCTAGATGTGTTTTGTTCTCATCAGGGTAATTGAAAATCGGTAATGTTTTCAAACACCAACAAAATGGTGACTTTGCTATGGACTGTATTGAATCAGATTTAAGAAAAACCTTGCAAATTTGAAAAGAGGAGATTTGATACAGTAGGAGAAGTGCATTAAAAAGTTTCAGCACTAAGTTCTCTGATGTTCTTTCCTGTTTTCTTACTCCAAATCATGCACACCAATATGTTTTATCCACTTGCAATAGTAACTTAATGGTTGAGTTCAGATTGTTTTCTCCTCAAGTTTTATTTTCAACCAGTTCAATCGGATCTTGTTTTCAAAGTGTTGTTGTAACTTCAAAGTCAAAATTGTGATCAAAAGATTTTCTCTCTTTTAAGTGTTTTGAAGTTTTACAAACTTGACAAAGTTTTTCAAAGTGACAGTTTAGATCTATGATGTTATAAATTATGTTTCAAATTTTTCTCAAATAAGTGAGTGGCGACTCTATCTAAAGGATCTCTGAACTAGTGTAGATCAGTGGTATAATTGCTTTCAAAGAGTTTTCAGTTGAAATAAGCAGATCTGAAAATTGTGTGAATTTTCAAGCAAGAAGAGAGATCTATATATAATTTTCTGACCAGTAAGTTTCAAAGTGTTGTTTGATTTGTTGTTAAAAGTTTTTGAAATGATAAATGCGAATCATTGTTGTGATTTCATTTCTCTCCTTAAGGAGATGGTGACTCTATAAGGTTATGATCAGTGGTGTGAGAAATTCATGTTAGCACTAGGCTAATCAGCAGATCAGTGGTTTCATTCAGCAACATTGGGGGCTATGTTATGCTTTCATATGATTTCTTTTCAATGAAAGTGAGTTCCACATATGTGTTCACCATCAAGTGAAGTTTGAGCACTAAGAAGAGGAGAATAATTTGATAAGTTTTATGCACTTCATTGGATCAAGTTTCAATCGGGTATATTTAAAGTTTGTGAAGTGTGTCTGAAGTGTTCATTTGGTAGAGGGTTGTGAAGATTTGCTGCAAGTTATGAATTCTGAAAGTGTGTAATGATGAATGAGTCTTGAGTTTGAAGAATGTCAAGTTTCATCTCATCTAGTATGAATCCTATTAGTGAAAGTTCTAGATCCATTTCTACCAAGTAGTATATGCCATTAAATTTCAATGGGATTTATGGTTTCCCGAACACTATGCCCTATGATCTCAAAAAGTATTTACCTAAGTTTAGTGGGAACCATGAAAATTTAGCCAGTCATCATGTTCAGTTGTTTAGTGACTTGGTTGGTGATTTTGAAATTTCTCACGAAGATGTTTAGATGAAGTTGTTTGTTCAGACTTTAGAAGATGATGCTAGGGACTGGTTTTCATTTTTACCAGCATGTTCAATTTCATCTTGGGATGAGTTACTGTCAGCCTTCATGATGCATTTTAGGGAAAGAATAAGCATCTCTGATCATTTTGATAAGTTTTTGAATATCCAAGTCAGGAATGGTGAGTTAGTTCCTGAATTTAATATCAGATTTGCTAAGGTTTTAAATGAAATACCTGAAAATTACAAGCTAGATGATCAAATGTGTTTAGTGGTTTATCTCGGTGCATTTGATAAGAAGATGAGCTATCTATTGAGAGATAAGGAACCTAAGACATTGCATCAGGCATTCATGATAATGATAGAGATTGAGAATAACATAAGATATGGCTTAACCTAGAGTCACTTCCCTAGAAATGTTTTCCAACAAGGTGAGGTGCAAAGCACAAGTCAATATCATAAGGAGTGTTTGATTTTAGATCAGAAAATAAGCACCCCTGTTGTTCTAAATAGTTTTGTTGAAGCTTCAAAAATAAAAACATGTGAACATGAAATCTCTTTGTTGCAAAGAAGAAATGATTCCATTCGTGCTGAATTAAATGCACATGTTTATGGTATTACAATAGTTAAACATAAAGATAGTTCACTTGATGAATTGTACATGCAAGAAATAAATTTAGTTGTTTCTCCTCCTATTGATAATATGCCTTTGGTTGAGAATTTCATAAGCTTTGAAGTTGAAGGATATTCATCTTAGTATGAGGAGGAAGAAACTAGAGGTGATCTATCAAGTGATAAAGGTGAAATTGTTGATCCAACATGCCATGGAGAGATGACACAGGATGAAGAATGTAAATCACATGTATCTCAGTCACAGTTAGAAGAGCATAGTGCATATGTTTATAATGTTTCAGCAATGGACAATAAGATAGATTCAGTTGATCAATCGAATATGCAAGAAATGAATTATCTTATTGAGAGATTACATCATGTTGAAAGCATTATTAGATCTGAAGTTAACAGAAAATCATATCAATGTGAATATGATAAAGATGAAGGTCATCTTTCAAGTGATAATGAAGTTGCTGATCCAACATATTGTGAAGAAGTTTCATGTGAAGACAACGATGAGACTTGTTGCTCAAGTCAAGAAGAGGATTGTGATAGTACATATGTGTCTTCATGTGAATCAGATGCAGACTGGGAAGAAGAAAGTAATGACAAAAGTGAGTACTCTTTTTCTAGTAAAGGTATGAATACTATTTCTAAATCTGAAAGTGAGTGTCCATTTTAGAATTGTGTAAATCAGTTTGAGATTGAAAGTTATGAAGAAAATGTGTCTACACAATATGAAGACAAAGAGGTTATCCATAGAGACATATTACCTAATTGTGTAGAAGAGTATCTTGAGGATGAGTGCAGTGATGATCAGTACATGATTGATCCTAAGATTAATGCATCAGCACCTATTGGTAAGATAAATGATGATTTTCTTGCAAGACATTTGAATCACCTATATGGAGACAATGAAAGTAACTTTGATTTGTACTCTACATGCTTCGTTGACAGAGTGGATGTTGAGTCTTCATATGATTCTGATATCTCTTCTTCATATGTTGAAAGTGTCCATGAAAGTGATGTTAGAAATGGTTTTAAAGTTTTCACTAATCTGTTATATGGTGAGGAGTTTGATGTTGATCAACACATCACTTCTCCTAATGTCTATGAAGGCACTTTGCATGGAATTATCAATCCTCTTTTTGAAGAGCACATGGACGGTTCAAATTTAGCAGAGAATAAGTTTAATGATGATACTTTGTCTTACTATCGTAAGAGGTCAGACTATTCTTCTTCCAAATATGACAGTGAATATGATCATAATATTGCATCTGATTATGATAACAAGGTGTTTGATGAGTAGGTTATTGAAATTCTACCTATACCTTGCAATGATTTTTATGATGAATATTTTAATGTGATGACTACTCCACTTGTTGATTTCAGAGAATCATTTGAAGATCCCATATTAGTTTCAGATTCTGACGTGGATGACATATGTGAGTATCAGTCAGATTGTTCATTTGATTCCTATTCAGTTATACAAAAGGATACACATTTTGAAGGTATGAGTGGTCTTTTACCCCAAGTTGAATATGAAGCCTTCATATTCGAGAATGATAGCATGCATGAGCCATTAAATGAAGAGATTTTTCAGTTTCATTCTGATATGTTTAAGCATGTTGATCAGTATTTTCATAATGAGCTAATTGTTGAAGATGAAGTAATTTTTTATATGCATTATGAAAGTAAGGATGTTGATTTTGTTTTGCCAAGTGATTTGTTATATGATGATAATATGATTGGTGAAACTGATAGGAGAAGAAATTTCAGTTTACCTCATGAAAGTTCAGATGAGAATCATGTTTATGACAGAGATAAACAATTTTGTTGAAGTTTGGTGGCCCCGGGCCATCGTGTGTACATAATCTTGGTAGTTGTAGTTGTTTCCTTGTTTTCAATAAAGCTGTTCGAGAAAATTTTGCTAGTCAAGTGTGTGGTCTGCTTCACCCAGAGATCTGGAATCTTGCCATGCCCACAAGGGGCATGCATCCCCAGATAGCACCACTGTTGGGACAAAAAATTGCATGCTTCAATGTTTAGTCACATTTCAAAAAATTTGAGAAATCAAGCCCCATAAATGCAAGCATACCTAGTTGTACATCTGAAGCCCCTAAGCTGTTTAATGTTTCTAACACCCTCGATTTAGCCCATCCACATGTTCCATGATGTTAAATTGAGATTTTGAGCTATTTGGCGAAGTCTTGTTTTGAGTTGGTGTCTTTTCTACATTTTTTCACCTGTGTCAAACAGCAACAGGAGGCTGTGTTTGCTAGTAAATATCTCGCACCAAGAAATGTTTTGTGACTTTTTGCTTTGGGAGTGTCTAGTGTCCATACCTAAGAACCTATGTTTTAGATTTTGAGTCTGTTTGACTAGATTTTGAATCCCTCAAAGATGGTCAGTTACTTCTTTCATGCTTTTGCAATTTGCACATAATTCTAGGAAGCCCTGTTTGACATGCTATAACTTTGACCCAGTTCACCCGAATGCTAAAATTCCTTTTATTTTGTATTGTAGATGTCAGAGATTTGTTATGTTTCAAGTTTTAGCTTATGAAGAATTCATTTGATCAGTTTTCAAATGCGATTCCAAATGGAATTTCTAACTTTTTACTAGTGTCAGCAAGTGTAGATTATTTAGTACCCATGTTCATGATGTTATAACTTGAAATCCGTCATTGGTGAGATCGAATGGTTTGTTTCCCTATGTTCTATACTGAAAATACTCTAAGTGTGTAAGTTTTTAAGCCTTGACAAATCCGTCTTCATACTTTTCTAGGGTCATTCCATTCGTAAAAAATGATATTTCATTGATGTCCTATGTCCTGCAAATCTAGGTAGTCACCTTTGCGCCCTTGCCAAATTTACCTCGTGATTTGTCATGAGCCCAAATCACACAGTTATACTCTCCTCATGAAAATCTACTTGTGTCCCAGTTTTCATTTCCCCATGTGCTCATTTGCCTAGTTTTCCAGGTCATTTCCAAATGCAATTTCCAGCTTTTTGACATGTTTAATTGTAGGTAATTTTAAGTGAGCAACTTTAGAGGTCGATATCTTTTGACCCCGATGTTGTCATGAGCTATGACCTAGTATGCCTATTAAGTATGTCAAAGAGAATAGAAGTCCAAAGTTTCAAGGTTTGATCAGATGTTTGAATCAGTTTTTAAAGCCAGGCAATAGGCCTCCCAACAGAGATTTCACAATGGTGCAGAATGATCAAAGTAGGTCTTCAATGATGATGCAACACTCAAATTGGTTTCTAGTTAGTTTGAGGAGGTAGATGGATCAATTTTCCACATCAGTTGTTTAGCAACAAAATATTTTTTAGCCGGACCCGCTTTGGCTGCCGATTGTTTCCGTCAAATTAACAATGACCATAAAAGCTCTAAACTGATTAAGTCGATGAATATGCCTTTTGTATATTAAGCACATCTAGAGTTTAAAAAATAAAAAATAAGAAAATCTCGAAGCCTTGCATTGAACTTTCATGATCATACCTCGAAGGTCAAGAGATAATGGAAAATTTTGTCATAATGACTTCCCATTGTCAGCAGCATCCCTTGGTGCTAAGGATAAATTTATGTATTTAATATTAAGTGATGATAAAAAAAAATATTTTAAATTGGGAAAATGATTAGTGCATGTGAGAGGAAGCTCCATGCAAGTAACTAAAATTTCTAAACATCCCATGAAAAAGGAAAGGAGGCTAAGGGCTCCAATGAAGTGACTTTTTGTGGAGAGAAGCTCTAGGCGTAAGTACAAATGTAGCCGTAGAAGTCTAGAGAAGCTCACGTCGAAAGATGGCACAAGGATTTACATGTTAGAGAGCCACATGGGCATAGATGTAGGGCAAGGATATGAGGAAGTCTTCCACAACATGAGGCACTAATAAAAATGAGTGGAGGTTACAGCATAGAGGTGGTCCATTCTAAGGGGCAGAATCATCCACACAGGTCAACGAATCCTTCACCTGCGAGAAGCTCACACATCAGAAGGGGCACCCCATGCCAAGATGGAGTAGCTTCATTCAAAACACTAGCAGCCCACACAAATTTTCCAATATCTTAGTGCTAAAACAAAAACCCATGCCTGTGCAAGGATGAAGAGCCCACATTGATGGCAAGAGCCCAACACATATGAAAAGAAGTTGTAAAATGCTGGAGACAACACTTTCAAAGGCATCCATAGAGCATTCATGCCAAGGAGTCTTGATTTGCAAGTAGGTAGTAGGGAGGAGATTGCTAAATGATGATAAGAGGGCCCATCCAATGTAAAAGGGAACTCTGTGCTCATTGATAAAAAGAAGCCCACATTTTTTTTTTATTAAAAAAATGTCCACGAGCCTGCAAGAAGGATCGATGAATAAAGGACACATTAAACAATTAAAGGGGAGGCATAGTGCTAGGAAATAAGGCACACTATCTAAGTTTGTTAGTGTCTTAAATTCAGTAAGAATTACAATGAAAGAGAGATTGGTGCCCTCGATTAGAAATTACAAACTCAACAGATACAACGGTTCTAAGTGATCGTACAGTTTGAATGTAAGGCATCAAAAGAGATAGCTATAAAGCCCATCCAAACTATACAGCTACGGAAATTATAGAACTCAACACCAATATTTTCAATTCGTTAGCATTAGTTGCATTAAAAAAAGCACAGGGATGAACAGATGAAGTGTTGTTCAAATGCATATATCCCACATTGGTAAGTGGAGAAGCTATTTTATAGTTTAAATACAAAAGCACTCATACTAAAGCACTCATATTATATTGTGAATTAAGGAAAGAGCCTTAAGGCAAGGGCATGCTATGTGGTGGACCCTACGATGACATTAGTTGGTGTGTGGATTAAGTAGATTTTTAAACAAAGAAGCTTGTTCGCTGATGTGGTGGGAGATGAACACGATCGCGCCATGTGGCAAATCAAACGATGCCCACATGCTTGCAAAAACAAAATGCTCAGAGGTTAAATAAAGTGGGAAAGCAGGATTGCACCATGTGGTAGCATAGGACCCAGATGCGATGAGATGGCATACACAAGTAGGTTCAAGACGAAGGCACAGGATGCTGCCGCATGGCAGATCCTGCGGTGTCCACATTCCCACTAAAAGAAGATGCGAAGAGTATAAATAATGCAAGAAAGTAGGCAAGCAACATGTGGTGCGGGTCCCATGGTAGATGGTGTAGAGGGCTCAGTGAATACAATAATGCCATGTGGCAGCCAATCAAACTAAAGGTTGACCCCAAATTCAAAGGGCCAGGGTAATATTGAAGAGTTAATAATAGTAATATTTTATTATTATTTTTTTTGAAAATGCCCACATCAAGATTTTAAAATCAAATGGGATTTTTCTAAAGTTTGACTTTAGAATATTTAAATTTTTTTCAAAAATTTAAAGACAATGAGTTGCAGACCTGAACTTTTATAACAGAGGTGCATTTTTCAAATTGACTTTCTGGGCATTTTTAGGAGGCTAGATATGCACTCCAATATACCACCAGAACCACGAAGATCTAAATTTTCTAAATATGAGGTCAATTTTTGCATAGGTAGTAGTCTATTTAAGCTAAAAGAGGATTTGTCTTAGGTACCTAAATTGCAATTGTATTCAGACTAGGAAGTTCAAATTTGATTTTTGACATGATATTGACTTAAATGTGGTTAAAAGACAATTGAAATGCAGTTTGGGTTGAATTTTGATAGTGTTCACTCAGTAAAATCTCAAATGTTACTAGCATTTCATGAGGCAAATTAGATATTTTAGTGAATCAAAAGGCTTTCATCATTTGAACAGATATATTTTTCTATCAGTTAGAGTGTAATGATGAAACAAGATCAGATCAGATGGGTAGAGAGATGAAAGAGGTGATTCAGTTGAGAGAGATTGAATTCTCAGTGGACAGATGTCAGTTGTAGATTCAATCTAGGAATTCTTTTTGGTCTATATCTTTCCCTTTCTTTCTGATGGTAGAGGTTCCAATTTTTTGTTACTGAGAAACCATTGTGGGTTGGAAATCTTTAGTCCTTCTGGGAGACCACTTTGTTGGATCCAGATCTATGATTCCACCTTCATTCTTTAGCATTTTTCTCTCATGTGAACAACAAGTGTAAAGATAATACAGATAGTTCTGAGATGTTAGGTTGTTTCATGTTTTGATTTCATGCATCTTAATGTATATTTTCAAAGAAAATGAATACATATGAGCAATAATTTCACTAGTTTCATTCTGGTTCTTGTCTCCTATGTCAGTAATCAGTAGTCTTATGTGGTCTTGGACAAAAGAGCTAAGATCCATTTGCTTCCCCTTTAGGTTGTATGTCTGATATATTTTTCTATTGGAACAAAGTCCCAAGTAAATGCTTGATGTGTTTGACAAGGTTACTGGTTATGTTGAGAAGGATATTTTGTGAGAACAAGATCTGAATGAACACTGATGTCTGAATCATAAGGTGATTAGATAGATCTAATATTTGGGTATACATAATATGTCCTGATGTTATAGATGTATGTTTGTAATTCATGGAATTTCCCAATGGATTAGGCACTGATCAGTTATAGGATCACTTGTTACATTGCTACATATTTGAGGATTTGTTGAAACTCAACATCAATAATCAAACGATTTTCCCTTTTCATGTTGAAGAGCTATAATAGAATGCCCTCACTTAGCTTATGAGGTTCCTAGATTTTCATTTAGCTATTGTAGATTGATGTTATCTCATGAGTTATTAGGATAAATAAGGGTTTTATTTGCTTCATATTAGATTTAGTGTATTCTTTTATAACTGGTACCATATAAAGAATCTACAGGTCTACCCGCCTAGGTTTTGCAGACCCTAAAGAAGAAGAAGGGTCTAGCCTTATAGTTGGTTTGGTATCTGAATGGGCATCTTGAAAATGGGAGTTAGTTGCCCCTAGATGTGTTTTTTTCTCATCAGGGTAATTGAAAATTGGTAATGTTTTCAAACACCAACAAAATGGCAACTCTAGAAGTCAGGAATGGGCCGCTCTCCCCACTCTCCCTGCTCTCCCGCCCAGGTACTTTTTCAAATTGGAAGATATGCTGCGACTCCCTAGTCTCCGTCCTATTCCAGCATAGCTTCTAGAGTCACTCCCACTCCTCCTGCAGGTGGGGCTTCTTCTGTGGGTGGGGCTAAGGCTCTTTCTGCATCTCGCCCAGCCTCTTCTGCAGATGGGAGTAGGGTCCCATTTTCCCCTCTGTCATCTTCTGGTTCTCCTACTCTTGGTTCAGGCTCTTTTGGTTCCAAAGGAAGAACTTTCGCTAACATTGCCACCTTTGAGGCTGGGCTTCATGGTGCTTTTCCTCATGTTAACTCATCTGGCTCATCTCTGGTTTTGCCTGTAAGTGCTTTAAAGCCTATTAGGGTCCCTTTGGATCCAAATTCAGTTGAAGACATTTTCCAAATGGTAGATGACCTTTCTTCTTTTGCTACAATTTTTTGCTTCCGTGGCTATTGGCCCTCCCTTGCTGATCTACATGGCTGGATCTCCAAGAACTGGTTGCCACTGATTGATTATAATGTTCACATATTTCTATGTGCTAAAGGTTTTTTTGTAGATAAGTTTCAAGATTCTAATGACAGGAAGATTATTTTATGTCACAATAATTTCTCTTGGCAGGACAGATTTCCACTTATGGCCAAACTGTGGCATATGGATTTTGATCCTCTCTCAAAATGCTTTAATAAGTACCCTATCTAGGTTCGGCTCCCTAATCTTTTGATTCATCTTTGGCAGGATTCAGTTTTTGAATCTATTGGGAACGCTATTAGGGATTTCTTCTATGTGGATGCTGACAATTCGGATATTCTCCACTCGACTTGTGCTCGCTTCCTTGTTGACTTGGGTGTTTCTAAAAGTCTTCTTGAGGCAGTCTGTTTGGATTCCCCGAGGGGGTCTTGGTCTCAAATGTGGGATTTCAAGGGAATCCCTTTTTGTTGTAGGAAATGCCACTTGACGGGTCACGTTGTTGCTTGTTGTGTAGCTGGGAAATCCAAACCTAGGTGTTCCGCCTCTTGGTGGACTGGGCCTCCGTTGAGCATTATACGATGAAACAATCCTCGGTAGCTCCTATAGTTTCAGAAGTTGAGGCTAGTGTTCCTTTCATGCAGGTGGTTGTAGAGGTTGCTTTGGTGTCTCATCCTGTAGATTCAGTGGTTGTGGGCAATGTTCTTTCCAAGCTGGTGGTTAAGGATTTGGTCTCTCCCCCTACTTCAGTTGACCCTCCTAGGGGTCAGTTGTTTTCTATCTCTCATAGGGTTGCTAAGGCCTTTGCATCCCCTGGGTTCCACGGGTCTTTGTCCTCTGAGGATTGGGTGACTGAGGCAGCGAAGTTTGAGGACAGTTGGATTGCAGTTAAAGGGAAGAAGGTTAAGCCTTCTACTCCCCCTTTAGATATGACCCTTTGGTCATGTAAGGGTAACCTCATTTTAAAAGGATAATCTTTTGTTCCCTTATGTTGACTGGTTCTTTTGGGTTGGTGTTATGGTCTTGTCTCTGGTTTTTTGGTATCTAGTTTGGATAGCCTTCCTGGCTTCTTTGCTCCAGTCTGTTTGTCCTTTTAGATTCTAGAGATTTTGTTTAATTTTATTGGTCATATCTACTGGTTTTAGGTCCCTACAAAACCTGGTTTAGTTGTTTGGCTAGTTTCAAGTTCTTTTAAAACTTGGTTGTGCATAATGGTTTATCTTACTCTTTGATGTAATGAGTTTCGGGGCCCCTTCAAAACCTGCTTTTACCTTAATCTAAAACAAAATGGAAACTCTGCTAGGGACTGTATTGAATCAGATTTAAGAAAAATCTTACAAATTTCAAAGAGGAGATTCGATATACTAGGAGAAGTGCATTAAAATGTTTCAAAAGTAAGTTCTCTGATGTTCTTTCCAGTTTTCTTACTCCAAATCATGCACCCCGATATGTTTTATCCACTTGCAATAGTAACTTAATGGTTGAGTTCAGATTGTGTTCTCCTCAAGTTTTATTTTCAATCAGTTCAACTGGATCTTGTTTTCAAAGTGTTGTTGTAATTTTAGAGTCAAAATTGTGATCAAAAGATTTTCTCTTTTAAGTGTTTTGAAGTTTTGCAAATTTAACAATGTTTTTCAAAGTGATAGTTTAGATCTGTAATGTTATAAATTATGTTTCAAATCTTTCTCACATAAGTGAGTGATGACTCTATCTAAAGGATCTCTAAACCAGTGTAGATCAGTGGTATAATTTCTTTCAAAGAGTTTTTAGTTGATTAGATGGATGTGAAAATTTCCTTCTTGTATAGTGATATCACTGAGGAGATTTATATGGAGCAGCCTCCAAGTTTTGTACAAGATCCTACCTTGGTTTTTAGGCTTTGACATTAATTATATGGTCTCAAACAAGCCCCTCAGGCTTAGTATGAGAAGATGAACTTCTACTATTTAGAGGCTTCACTCACTGCCATTATGATCCCACAATGTACATACATCATCTTGGTGATGAGATTCTAATTATTGTCTTGTATGTTGATGATCTTATCATTATAAGTAGCTCATCATCCATGCTCCAGGATGTAAAGCATGTACTAATAGACCAATTCATGATGACTAATCTTTGTTTTCTGCACTACTTTCTTGGTCTTTAGATTGATCAGTCTCCTACTAGGATTTTTGTGTATTAGTAGAAGTATGCTCTTGACATGCTTCATCGCCTTCACATGCTTGATTGTAAGGCTAATCCTACACCATTTCAATTAGGTGTCACTTTGTCTACCTCCTGCTCTTCAACTTAAGTGGATGCTACTTGGTATTGATAGTTGGTTGGTAGTCTATTGTACCTGACACACACGTGCCCTAATCTTTCTTTTGCAATTGGTCTAGTCTCTTAGTTTTCTTAGGATCCTCATGAGAGTCATTGGCAAGATGCCAAGTTTATTTTGTGCTATATTCAGGGCACATTCATGTATGGCATTCACTACACTTCAAGGACTCAACACTTTTTTGGCTATACTAACTCTGATTGGGCCAGTGATGTTGATGATCAGAAATCTACTTCTGGCTTTGTGTTTTTCCTTGGCTCAGGTCCTATCACATGGTCATGCAAGAAGCAGCATGCTTGAGCACTTTCATCTACAAAGGCTGAGTACAACTTTATAGTTCTTGCTAGTTAGGAGGCATTATGGCTTTTTCAGTTGATGATTGATTTTGGCTTTCCTCCTAATCATCCCACTATTTCATGGTGCAATAATCAAAGTTCCATCCACATTTCTTGCAACTCGATGGAGCATTAGTGTACCAAGCACATTGAGTTGCATATGAATTTCATCTGTTAGTTGATCTAGGATGGTGTTATTGCATTGGAGTACATTCCTACTGCTAGTTAGGTTGCCAAAATCTTCACTAAACTTTTTGCATCACCACTCTATCTTCAGTTGTAGTCTATACTTAGGGTTATAGAAGTTGTCCTTGGGGGGACTGATTGAGGGCTTCCTTCCTGCATTTCATTTTTTTTTTCAGCATGTTGTTTTTACCTCTTTTTGGAGGAGGTTTTTTCCCATGAGGTTTTCCCTCTTTCTCCATTTTTAGAGGTTGCATTTTCTTGCATTATACATGGGTACCTAACATGGCCTTGTTTCTAAGACCCATCCTACATTTCATCTTAGTTTTTGTGAGCTTAAGGCATCCTCCTAAGTTGCACTTAAGGGGGGGTGTTAGAGTAAATAATCAACTATTTATTTATTAATTATTTATTCTATTACTTAAGCTTACTTAGGTAAATGCATTTAGTTAATAGCTGTAGAGATAAGTTGTTGAAAACACATGAGTTTGTTCACTGCTAGCATGTTCCACCTTTTTGTGGAAAGTGCGCTTAGTTGTCAACCTTATCTTCTACCACTTTCTTAGCTTGTTCTACAAGATTCCTTGAGGTCTATATAAGTGGCCTTTCTCTCATTGTAAATTCAATCCATTCACATAGAAATTCTAATTTTCAATTGTGAAATATTCTCTTGTGTGTTATTTGCATTGTAGGTGATCTTGGCACATTTTTGAAGTTAGATTCTCAACTCCTAAAATACACACACACACACACATACATGACAACAACAATGCACTTTCTAAGAGTTTAGAACTCTTCAAAAAAATTAATGTTTTATAGGAAAATGCACCCAAAAAACTATTAGCTCAGAGGCAAGAACATGATGTTGAAACAATATAAAAAGTGCTTGACATGAGAGGTTCACAAGTGAGGATGTTGATAAATCTTGAAAACTTGAATGTGAAATATGAAAGCTATCAATGATCAAACACCTATACCAAAGTTAAAACACAATGTGAAGTTGATTTTAGGTATCATAGAGGAGGATATTTAGAAGTTTGATAATCAAAATTTAAGGCACAAGAGAGAAGGAGGAGTGACTTTAGAAAGAGACTTCATGGAAGCAACAATAGCTAGACAACATAGAAGATATTATGGGAGCCACTTGATAGAATCTCAAAAATTGTTATGGTAGGTACTATTACATTGGAATCACTTGCAAGTGTTTGAGAATTTATAGTCTAAATATTGGGAGGAATACAAGTTGTGCAAATTGTGTTAGTTTGTGGTGACTAATCAGGGAAGTTCTGTATGTACTTCATAAATTCTTTGAGGTTCAGGGCATCGGCCCAATTTTTTTTTTGGATCATGGCTGACATGTTGTAACCCTATAGTGGTAAAAAATCTTGTAAAAAAGGGCTTAGGGTTAGGGTTTGTTTCATTGTGTGAGTGATGTGAAAATTACCTCTTATGGTAGTATTAAGCTATAATGGATTACAGATTGTAATTAGTTTATAATCACTTGATTTAATGAAGGGTGTTCTCCTTAAAACCATAAAATCTAACAAAAACAAAGAAACAATAGCCAATGCAAGAACAGATTATGGACTTATTATTTGCACCACAAATGTGGAATTATGAAATTCTCAAGTACAATATGCTAACCCAATTATTTTTGGATCGTGGCTGATGTATGGCTGACATATGGCTGACATGTTGTAACCCTATAGTGGTAAAAAGTGCTTGTAAAAAAGGGCTTAGGGTTAGGGATTGTTTCATTGTGTGAGTGATGTGAAAATTTCTTCTTGTGGTAGTATTAAGATGTAATAGATTACAGATTGTAATTAGGTTGTAATCACTTGATTTAACAAAGGGTGCTCTCCTTAAAACCATAAACTTATAACAAAAAAAAAAGAAATAATAGCCAATGCAAGAACAAAATATGGACTTATTATTTGCACCACAAATGTCAAATTACAAAATTCTCAAGTACAATATGCTAACCCACATGGGCATCTTCAATTCAATAATTTGCAAGACAAGCTATGAACTATCACCTATAGCTATCTTAGAAAATGTTCGGGCCTTTCTTAAATAGGAAATTTTATTCCACCCAAGAAGGATGTAGATATTGAAACTTAATACCTATGGTCGACAAACCCTAATAATACATATAGAGTTGACCAAATACATCTTTAACAATTATTTTAGATATTTTGGGTAGCCCAACTTTGAAAGGTCATTACTCACAAATCCTTGCTCTGATTGGCTATTATAACCACTTTTTGGAAATGCCAACTCTTTATCTACAAGCTTAGAAAAGTGCTAGTGCCCTTCCATTGAGTTTTTGAACCTCATCTGGGTACTCTAAAGCTTCCAATGGTGAGCCTGAAGACTTTTTTGCTAATTTTTCTACCAAAAATTTACAATAAATTCTCTGATACTTATGCTTGAGCAATGAGATTTTTTTGGTAGGCTTACAACTCTAAAATAAACCTTTCTATAGAAAATGAGAACATTTCGAGCTCATATGAAAAACTTACTAAAAAAGTAGCAAGTTCTCATAAATAGTAACCACCCTATCTACTAGTCCTTATTAAAATAGAAAAGATTGCAATACAAATATTTTTGGGGTGACGTAAGTTTTCTCTTACTCCTAGGATGCTCTTGCATGAAACACTTAGGGTAATTTGAGAAGTGATTCAATCACGTCTCAGGTGTTCAGAGGAGAACCAAGATTGTTAAACTCCTCCTTTTCTAGCCATGATGAATCCTCTACTGGCCTCCCATTCCATTTGACCAAGTATTCCTCATAAGTTTTGTTCCTTGTATTTTTTCCAACATGACTCTCCAATATCTCCTCAATCTCCTTTATAGCCGAACTAGTTATTAGAATACTGCACTATGCTTCTATAGCTTCATCTCCATCACCTCCTTCATAGTACTCTATCAAATCTAAAATATTAAATAGTGGTGAAATATTCAATTTAGTAGGAAACTCCACTTCATAAGCATTTCTAGATTCATGCCTTTTCACTATCTTGTATGAGCCAAACTTCTTCATCTTCATCCTATTATATGCATCTAGTGGAAAATGCTCCTTCCTCAAATGAACCATGACTTCATCTCCAATCTAAAATTTCTTATACCTCCTTTTTACATTTTCCTTAGCCTTATACTATGTATTCATCTTTATGATGTGATTCCTCACCTCCTCATGGATGTTCTTCAAATGTTTAACAAAATCTTTTGCTTCAGCACTACTTATCTCTCCTTTATCCAAATGCCTCAATTTGAAAGCACTTTTTGGACTACTCCCATATAAAATCAAGAATGGTGATTTACAAGTACTCCTATTGATAGAATTATTGTATGCAAATTCTACCTATGGTAAAATTAGATCCCATCCTTTGGGCACGTCTCCAACCAAACATCTTAGCAAGTTTCCTAAACTATGATTCACAACTTTTATTTGTCCATCGATCTGTGGATGATGTGATGTACTGAACTTCAAATCAATTTTCAACTTCTTCCATAATGTATGCCAAAAATACCCAACATCACTAGTCTTCTTGCAATGAATAAAATGTGTCATCTTTTAAAACCTATCAATCACCACAAAAATAGAATCATACCCACACTGAGTCCTTGGTAATCCAAGAACAAAATCCATGATGACATCCTCCCATGATTTCTCTAGTATAGGTAATGGCTGATAGAATCCTATATATTGCTTCACTTCTTTCACCATTTAACATACTCTACAACTCTATACAAACTTCTTCACATCTTGCTACAACTATGGCCAATAGTAATTCTCAGTAACCAAAGCTATGGTTTTATTCCTACCAGAATGTCTAGTCAATCCTCAACTATGCTTCTCCTTGATGAGATTCTCTCTCATTGAATTTCTAGGAATACACAATTGGATTCCTTTGAACAACATACTATCCTATATCATGAAATCTAACCACCTTGTTCTATAAAGTGTAATAGGTTCTGTACAAACCTTCCATGCTTCACCAAAATCAGGATTGTTTAGATACAAAGTACTGGGTTCCTTGAACCCAACCACCTCTATCTACATTTATGTCAGAAAAAGTTGTCTTCTACTAAAAGCATCTACAACTTTGTTAGACTTCCCACTCCTATGTTTAAAATTAAATGTATAACTTTGCAAAAACTCAACCCACTTTAAATGCCTTTGGTTGAATTTTACTTGACTATTCAAATATTGGAAAGCTTGATGATCAATATACAAAACAAACTCCTTAGGAAGAAGATAATATATCCACTTCTTCAATTCTTGAACTAAACCATAAAATTCTTGATCATAAATAAATTATTTTCCTTTTGCATCATTCAACTTCTCACTAAAATAAGCAATAGGTCTACCTTCTTGGCTCAAAACAACTCCTATTTCCATACCACTAGTATCACATTCTACTTGAAAAATCTTGTTAAAATTAATAAGTGCTAAAACAAGCTGCTCAGTAATTTTATGTTTCAATAGATTAAAACTCTTATCTGCTCCTATAGTCTACTTAAACTCTTTCCTATCCCCTCTCATTGTTTCAATCAAGGGTCCACAAAAACTACTAAAACTTCTTATAAATTTTTTGTAAAATGTTGCCAATCCATGAAAGGATCTTACCTCTGTTGCACTCCTTGGAGTAGGCCATTCAAGGATAGACTTCACTTTCTTTGGATCCATTTTTAGACCTTCTTTTGAGATAAAGAATTCTAGGTACACCAAATCCTTTATAAAGTTTCACTTCTTTAGGTTTATTAGTAACTTTTTTCCCCTCAACTTATCAAACACCTTGCAAATATGGATCAAATACTCCTCCAATGTCTTACTAAAAATCAATATATCATCTAGGTAAACAATGACAAACTGACTATGAAATTCCTTTAGAACCTCATTCATGAGCCTCATGAAAGTGCTCAGTGCATTGGTTAGCCAAAAGGCATGATTAACCACTCATACAATCCTTCCCTTGTCTTGAAAGTAGTCTTCCACTCATCACCTTCCCAAAAAATAGTTACGAATAAGTAGAGGAGATACCTGTAGAAGTTGTCGATATGTTGGGAGAATTTTCTAATATTGTATTAGATAATATACCTGATGGATTGCCTCTAATGAAAAATATTAGTCACTAGATAAATTTGGTTCTAGGAGTTAGTTTTTTGTATAAAGTAGTGCACAGAATGACACTGACAAAAAGTGAAAAGTTAAATCGCCAATTTTGTGAGTTGTTGCAGAAGGTGTTGATTCGAGAGACTCTAAGTCCATGTGTTGTACTAGCAGTATTAGAACCAAAGAAAAATGGAGAATGGAGGATGTACATAGATTCTTGTACTATCAGCAAGATCACAATCAAGTATAGATTTCCATTGGCAGGGATGTATGATATTATGGACTATTTGAGTGGAGTTGAGTATTTCATGAAGATAGATCTAAAGAGTGGATACCATCAAATTCATATTGGAATTATAGAAAAACACACATGCTCATATTTCATACCTTTGAGAAACTCTTTTCCATCAACAAAATATATTCTAGCAACACTACATACCTTTTCTTCTTTATCCTTCAATGGTTTTAACTTATGTTTCATTTCATCCTTGGTCAAAGTGCAGGTTTTTCTCATCCATCATGTATAGCATGCCTGTCAAATTGCCACAGCCTATCCAACAAAATATGACATATGTCCATAGGTATGATATCACATAGTACCTCATCTTGGTAGCTTCCAATCTTGAACTTCACTAAGCATTGGTCATTGCCCATAACCATATGGTCATCTTGCCCCCAAGTAATATGGTATGGATGTGGGTGTTTCTATCTCTTTAGATTCATCTTGTTGACTATCATTTATGACACTAGATTTTTAGTACTTCCACCATCAATAATCACATCAGAACACTTATCTTTACATCTACACCTTGTGTGAAACAAACTCATTCTTGATTAGGATCATTGTCACCACTCAGTAGGACTCTTCTATTAACTAGAAAATTTCCTCTTTTAGCATCTTTACAATGTGAGGATCTAGCATCTTCATCAACATGTGCAACTCTAGCCAGGCCTTTAGTTATTTGATTTGTCCTTCCTTAGCATTTTGTACATTCAAATGCTCTATGCCCTTTTTCTCCACAGTGAAAACATTTCCCATAGAAGCCTCCTCTTCCAGATCCTTGTCCTCTGCCTCTTCCTCTTTGATCTCTATTGTTCTAATCATGGAAATGATTGAAATTGCTTCTCCTTTGGTTCTAATTAATACTTCTAGCCTCATCTTTGTTCTTCTAATCATCATTACAACCTCCATAAGATTGTCCTCTAGATCTTCCACCATGACCTCTTCCTCTATTCTTATTGTCAAATTTCTTGCTCATTTTCTCCTCAACTCTTAGGAAAAACTAGTATGCCTCCTCAATAATGTTCATTCAAACCAAACTCAGCTCATCCTCAATGGTTGGCCTTAACCCATTAAGATGACGAGTGACTTTCTCCTTATCAACTTCTGCATAGATGATTCTAATGAGAACTTAGTAGAACTCTTCAGTATACTCTTGAACTAATTTTCTTGCTTGCTTCATTCCTTGCATCTTCATCAATAGATCAAGCTCATAATCCATAGGAATAAATTGTCACTTCATTTTAGCTATCATCTAATCCCATCTGGGAATTTTTTCCTTTCCCTCTCTATTTTTCTCTAACTGAACCTCTTGCCACCAAATCTTTGCATGTCCCTTTAGTTTTTTCTTCACAAAATTGACCCTATCTAGATCCTGAATATATCTTCATACTCAAAGTATTCCTCCAGTTCATTGATCCAATTGATCAACTCTTTTGGGTTAAAATTTCCTGTAAATGTGGGAACCTCAAACTTAGGTCATTTTCCAATATTGGAGATGGCCCTAAAAAGCCTCTCTTTCTCTAGGTTTAAAACTACCTCTACTCTGACATTTTCTTCTACTTCATCCTCATCCTCACTTCATCTCTCATAGGAAGATTTATTCCTTTTCTCATTTGTTCTTCCAATGCTTGCAGCTTCCTTTGAAGGGCTTAGAAAACATCAGGTGTAACACCTACAACTCTTCTGCTATATTCTCTTTGTGGAGGCATTTTTGCACTTCCACTAAAACCCTAGTACAAATTGCCTCAAAATTAGTGATATTCTACAGACTCAGCCCAAACCATGGCCTTGGTGCAAACTGCCTCATAATCAGTGATCTGCCCACACAGTTAAGAACTGTAGCTCTGATACCACTTGATGAAGGATGCTCTCCTTAAAACCATAAACTCATAATAGAAACAAAGAAATAATAACCAATTTGAGAACAAAATATGGACTTCATATTTATACTGCAAATGTGAAATTATACAATTCTCAAGTACAATATTTTAACCCACATGAGCACCTTCAATTCAATAATCTACAAGACAAGCTACAAACTATCACCTAGAGCTATCCTAGATAATGTTTGAGCCATTCTTTAATAGGCAATTTTATGCTGCCTAGGAAGGTTCTAGACATTAAAATCTAATACCTAGAACCAAAAGACCCTAACAATACATATAGAGTCAACCAAATACATCTTTAACAATTATTTTAGATATTTCAAGTAGCCCAACTTTGAAAGGCCATAACTCATGAACTATTTCTCTAATTGGCTATTCTAACCACTTTTTAGAAATGCTAGCTCTTGATCTACAAGCTTGGAACTATGCTAGCACCCTTCTATTGAGTTTTCAAACCTCATCCAAGAACTCTAAGGCCTCCAATGATGATCTTAAAGACTTTTCTGCTATTTTTTCCACCAAAAATCTATAATAATTTCTTTGATACTTATGCTTGATCAATGAGATTTTTATGGTTGGCTTACAACTCTAAAATGAACCTTCTTATAGAAAGTGAGAACATTTTGAGCTCATATGACAAACTTACAAAAGAAATAACAAGTTCTCATAAATAGTAACCATCCTGTCTACTAGTCTTTATTAAAATATAAAAGGCTGAAATACAAATTTTTTGGGGTGATGCAAGATTTCTCTCACACCCAAGATGCTCCTGCATAAGGATTGTAATAATATAAATATTTTTGTTTAGTGGACATAGCCCAAGGATTGGGTGAACCACATTAAATGTTGGTGTCTTGTGATATTTTTTAATATTGGTTATATTTGAATGTAAGTATTTGTTGGATACAATTAAGTAATTGTGTATTGTCCTTGATGTTACACAAATGCCATATTAGTTATCAGACAGAGTCTACCGAGTTCTGTCGGTCAGGAAAATAGTTTACAGAAGTATATCGAGCTCAGTCGGTCAGTAAAGCCTTTTGCAGTGTATACCGAGCATTCCTATATGTCACACGGTGAGTTAGTGTTAACTGAGTTTGCACGGTAAGCTAAGGAAAGTTTAGTTCTTACCGAGATCACTTGGGTATCAAAGGATTTTGTAGCGGATAGTTAGTGTTAACCGAGTTTGCACGGTAAGCTAAGGAAAGTTTAGTTCTTACCGAGATCACTCGGGTATCAAAGGATTTTGTAGCGGACAGTTAGTGTTAACCGAGTTCTCACGGTAAGATAAGGAAAGCTTAGTCTTCACCGAGCTCACTCGGTAGTCGAAGACAGCTTTTACCGAGTCTAGTCAATTTCCAAAGGAAGTGGCAGTTTTACCAAATTCCCCGGTAATTGTAGTTTTTACCGAGTTCTGTCGGTTAACACAGAAAGCAATTTTTTTTTTCTGTATTGACAGAGCAGCGTTGGCCAGTGAAGAGTTTTGTTTTGATTGTTAGTTCAAGCTGACTTTGGAATATTCTTTGTCAAGTTGGTTGGGCCGACCTGGTATTATGTATAGTATATAAAGAGGTGCTCAAGATGCGGAAAAGTGTGAAAAAAGAGTAGATACAGATAGTGCAAGGAAGTGCAAGGAAGAGACTTGCATGTGCCTAAGCAGAGTTGAGCAGAGGGAAATCTTGGAGCTACAAAGATATATTTAATTAGTAAGGATCTTGTGGAGCTAAACTGAGATCTATATTCAGCAAGATAAGTTGCATGAATTTTTAGATCATTCATTGTTGCTTTCTAACCATTGTAACAGTGATTCCAAAATCTCCTAACAGAGTTGGTTTAACAGCCATTCCATAAATCCTTTAACAGGGTGGCAATTCAGTTGAATTGTTCTAAAGACCTCTTACAAGGCCACTCTTAATAGGGTGATTAAATCCTCTAATAGGGTCACACCTAACAGTTTGTTTTGTAACCTTTAACAGGGTTGGCTCCTAATAGGGCTCACTTCAGAAGAGTGAAAATTGGTGACTAGTTGCTGGTGGTTTTTCCCATATTGGGTTTCCACGTAAATCTGGTGTCTACTATGTTCATGATTACTTTCCTTTGCATGGTCACTTATTTCAGTAAATGCTTAATAAATTAACTAAACATCTATCAAGTTTTAAGCAGTAATTTATGTGTTTACCGAGTAGCAGCAGCAACTAAGTTTAAGGCATCTTTGGGACTGTTGAATTTGTTTTTGTGGTAACTGATTCACCCCTCCCCTCTCAGTTACCCCATCTTCATTTTCCAACAATTGGTATCAGAGCTTTGGTGCTTGCAGGAGGAGATTTCAAAGATCTAAGCCAAAGATCAAGATGTCTTACAAGAGAGAAGATTAATGAGACTTCATCTAGCTTCCATTGGTGACACTGGTCTGAAATATCTTGATGAGAAATATGTAGAACCATCAGGTACATTATCAGTCAATGACATTGCTATAAATAAGACTCATAACATTATGATGATTGATATTGCATCTGCCTTGAGTTATGAAGAGTTTGATGATGTCAAGGACTGCACCACTGCCTATGAAATGTGGGAAAGACTAAAAGAGATCTATGGTGGAGATGACAATGTCAGAAGAGCCAAAGCTGAAAGTTTGAGAGGACAGTTCGATCAGATGAAAATGAAAGAAGATGAAAACATTGCCAAATATGTTGAAAGAATTAAAGCATGTGTCAGTGCTATCAAAGCTTCTGGAGGAAGTATTAGTGAAGAGACAGTCATAAGTAAAGTTCTTAGAACTCTACTTCCAGTTTATGCCATCAAGGTATCAGCCATTCAAGAAAGAACGTGTGAGGCCAATCACAAGATAAACCTAGAGGCCATTGTTGGAAGATTGACAGCATTTGAACTAGATAATTTTGATAATTATTTTCCAACTGCAAAGAACATTGAGTCTCCATTTGAAGCCAAGCTTTCACTCAAGGACAAAGGCAAGAAGAAGAAGGAATCTCAGTCAGAGAGTGAAGATCAATCAGATCAGAGTTCTGACAGTGACCTTGAAGTAATTGAAGCTCTACTTGCAAGAAAATATTCAAGAAGAAGAGGTAAATACAAAGGTAAAGTACCCCTAATCTGCTTTTCATGTGAAGAAGTCGGTCATATCGCTGCAAGGTGTCCAAACAAGAAAAATAAAGATGAAAAGAAAGATAATAAATGGAATAGTAAAAAAGATCTCAAATCATTTAAGGATAAAAGTAAGAAATCATGTTTTATGGCTAAAGATTCTAATGATTCTAATGATGAAGAAGAGGATGAGATTGTTTACATTGCTGTAAAAGATGAATCTGACAATGAAGAAATGGCACTCATTTCTCACATAAGTAAGAATGATACATGGATCATTGATAGTGGCTGCTCACATCATATGACTGGAGATAAAACAAAGTTTGATCAATTTGAAGAATATGATGGTGGCAGTGTAAGATTTGGAAACAATGAACCTTGTTGCATCAAAGGAAAAGGAAGAATCACTCTAACCCAGGAACTTGTATGTGATAATGCTTATTGGGTAGAAGGCCTAAAGCACAATTTGTTGAGTGTGGCACAGTTACTCAACAATGGACTCAAAGTAGAATTCATCCAAGGCAAAGCAAGACTGCTGAATGGTAAAGGAAAGCTGATTAGATCTGGTACTCAAACTAAAGGTAACTTGTTCTATCTTGAACTTGGTGAACATTCATGTTTTATTGCTCAAGTAGAAGAGAGTTGGTTATGGCATAAAAGGTTATGTCATGTGAATTTTGACAATTTGGTAAAGATAAGAAAATTCAAGAAAGTGAGAGGCATTCCTGATTTAAAGAAACCAGAGGTCGGTTTATGCAAGAATTGTCAAATTGGAAAGATGGGTAAGTCTAGTTTCAAAAGAAAAAATTATCAGTCTGAAGATTTATTAGAAATTGTGCATACTGACTTATGTGGACCTATTGAAACTGAAAGCTATACTGGTGAAAAATATTTTATTCTTTTTGTTGATGATTATTCAAGAATGATGACCGTCATGTACCTAAGGAACAAATCAGAAGCATTTGAAAAGTTCAAATGGTATTTAGCAAGAGTAGAAAAAGAAATAGGGAAAAGATTGAAAAGATGGTGAATTTATTTCACATGAATTCAATAACTTTTGTATTGAAAGAGGAATCAAAAGATAGGTTTCAGCACCAGGTACTCCTGAACAAAATGGCATAGCTGAAAGAAGGAAGAGATCCATCATGGATTGTGCAAGAACCTTGATGATAGAAAAGAATGTTGCTATCAAATACTAGAAGGAAGCTATCAGTACAACAGTTCATACCTTAAACTGAGTACAATTGAAAAAAGACTCATTCAAAACTCCCTATGAATTATGGTATGGCTATAAACCCAATATAAGTTATCTGAAAGTATTTGGAAGCAAATGTTATATCTTGAAAGAATCTAGAAAAGGTAAATTTGATGTAAAAGGTGATGAAGGTATATTTCTTGGATACTCATGCAAGAGTAAAGCATATAGATGCTTGAACTTATCTACTCACAAAGTCATAGAAAGTATACATGTGAAAGTTGATGAGTTTGCAGAAAAGACTGAAGAAGAAAGCAGAAGAGAACCAGAAGATTACAAAAGATTCGTCTTGAGTTAACCAGATATAATATCAACTGCATCTGAGAATCATAAACCTTCTTCTACCGAGTCATCACTAACCGAGTTGCAGGAAACATCTACCGAGCCAACATCTACTGAGCCAACGTCTATCGAGTCAGAGAATACTGAGTTAGAGATTACCGAGCCAGAGATAACTGAGTATGTGCATACCGAGCCAGTTGATACCAAGCCAGACCAAATCGAGCATGAAGGTGAAATGCAAGAAGATAACGACAAGATTCATCCAAAAGGAAAAGAACCTGTTCTAGCCAAATATGTCAGGAGACATCATTCAGCAGATCAGATCATTGGAAATAAATCTGAAGGAACCATCACAAGAAGTAAGTTGAAAGGTACTTGTTTACTTGCTGATTTTGAACCTAGAACTGTCAAAGATGCATTAGAAAATGATAATTGGATTGAAGCAATGAATGAAGAAATAGAGCAGATAGAGAAAAACAAGACATGGACTCTTGTACCCAGGCCTAAAGACAAAAATGTAATCGGTACAAAGTGGGTTTTCAGAAATAAGTTGGATGAAAATGTTAAAGTATCAAGAAACAAAGCTAGATTAGTGTGCAAAGGATATTCTCAAGAGGAAGGCATAGATTATGGAGAAACTTTTGCTCCCGTTGCTAGATTGGAAGGTGTTAGAACCTTATTAGCATATGCTACTTACAAAGGTTTTAAATTTTATCAGATGGATGTCAAGTCAGCATTTTTAAATGGTATACTAGATGAAGAGGTCTACATTGAACAACCTGAAGGTTTTATAGATCCAGATAAAAGGAACATGGTTTGCAAATTGCACAAGGCACTGTATGGTCTAAAACAAGCCCCTAGAGCATGGTATGAAAGATTGCATAGCTATCTTATTCAAATTGGATTTCGAAGAAATAATGACAACAGTAGTTTGTATATGAAGGAAGGACCAGAAAATAAGATTGTCCTGGCAGAAATATTTGTAGATGATACTGTCTTCACAGGGAATGATGATCTTTGCAAAGAATTTTCAGAACAAATGAGCAAGGAATTTGAAATGTCAATGTTCAGTGAAATCAAATTCTTTGTTGGACTCCAAATTCAGCAGAACAAGAATGGCATCTACATCACTCAAGAAAAATACATCAAAGAGATATTGAAAATGTTTGGTATGGAAGACTGTAAACCAGTTGGAACTCCCATGTGTACTGGACTAAAACTTACCAAAAAAGATGATTCAAAGGAAATAGATCAGACATTGTATAGATCTATGATTAGAAAGTTGCAATATGTAGTTCATACTAGGCCAGATATTGCTCTTGCAGTTGGAGTTGTGGCAAGATTTTCAGCCAAACCAAGAGAAAATCACATGATGGAAATCAAGAGGATAATGAGATATCTGAAAGGAACTGAAGATTATGGATTATGGTATAAATTTGGAGGAAACCTAGACTTAAAAGTGTTTACTGATGCTGATTGGGCAGGAAACATCGATGATAGAAAAAGCACAAGTGGAGGTGCATTCTTTCTTGGAAAGAGGTTGGTTTCTTGGACAAACAAAAAGCAAAATTGTACAACTCAATCAACAGCAGAGGCAGAGTATGTTGCTGCAGCAGTAAACTGTTCTAATATTGTTTGGTTCAAGAAATTGCTACAAGGCATGAAGATGGAAATCAAGGAACCAGTTGTCATGTTTTGTGATAATACAAGTGCAATCAACATAACTAAGAATCTAGTAATGCATTCTAAGACTAAGCACATTGCAATCAAGTATCACTTTGTCAGAGAATTGTTGCAGGACAAGGAAATCATATTAGAATATGTCCATACAAAGGAACAGATTGCTGACATATTCACAAAGCCTTTACCTAAGGATGCATTTTTGTATCTCAGAGGTAAATTAGGGGTCATTCCCCTATCTGAAGTTCACTAAAAATAAGTTTTAGTGATGCATCAGCTCTTACAAAATTGAAAAATCATCAGTTGATGCAGCAAATCAAGGAAATATTGCATATGAATCAGTACTAAAGGTACAATGAAATTCATTGAAATTGGATTGTCTTTGGCATGTGTTGTCAAAGAGGGAGAGTTTTACTGTCATATCTCTCCGAAACTTGATTATGTAATTCCTTCACAGAGGGAGATTACTGTAAGAGGGAGAGTTCTCTATCTTAGAGGGAGAATTTTTAATTGTGTTGCGTTGCTGTAGACTTGCTTTCAAATTTCATTTCTACTATGACATGTTGTGTTGCCATCAATGCCAAAGAGGGAGATTGTTGGATACAATTAAGTTATTGTGTATTGTCATTGATGTTACACAAATGCCATATCAGTTATCAGATAGAGTCTACCGAGTTCTGTCAGTCAGGAAAATAGTTTATAGAAGTATACCGAGCTCAGTCGATCAGTAAAGCCTTTTGCAGTGTATACCGAGCATTCCTGTATGTCACACGGTGAGTTAGTGTTAACCGAGTTTGCACGGTAACCTAAGGAAAGTTTAGTTCTTACCGAGATCACTCAGGTATCAAAGGATTTTGTAGCGGATAGTTAGTGTTAACCGAGTTTGCACGGTAAGCTAAGGAAAGTTTAGTTCTTACCAAGATCACTCGGGTATCAAAGGATTTTGTAGCAGATAGTTAGTGTTAATCGAGTTCTCACGGTAAGCTGAGGAAAGATTAGTCTTCACCAAGCTCACTCGGTAGTCGAAGACAGCTTTTATCGAGTCTAGTCGGTTTCCAAAGGAAGTGGCAGGTTTACCAAATTCCCCGGTAATTGTAGTTTTTACCGAGTTCTGCTGGTTAACACAGAAAGCAGTTTTTTTGTTCTGTATTGACAGAGCAGCGTCGGCCAATGAAGAGTTTTGTTTTGATTGTTAGTTCAAGCCGACTTTGGAATATGTTTTGTCAAGTTGGTTGGGTTGACCTGGTATTATGTATAGTATATAAAGAGGTGCTCAAGATGCGGAAAAGTGTGAAAAAAGAGTAGATATGGATAGTGCAAGGAAGTGCAAGGAAGAGACTTGCATGTGCCTAAGCAGAGTTGAGTAGAGGGAAATCTTGGAGCTGCAAAGATATATTTAATCAGTAAGGATCTTGTGGAGCTAAATTGAGATCTGTATTCAGCAAGATAAGTTTCATGTATTTTCAGATCATTCATTGTTGCTTTCTAACCATTGTAACAGTGATTCCAAAATCTCCTAACAGAGTTGGTTTAACAGCCATTCCATAAATCCTTTAACAGGGTGGCAATTCAGTTGAATTGTTCTAAAGACCTCTTACAAGGCCACTCCTAACAGGGTGATTAAATCCTCTAATAGGGTCACAACTAACAATGTGTTTTGTAACCTTTAACAGGGTTGACTCCTAACAGGGCTCACTTCAGAAGAGTGAAAATTGGTGACTAGTTGCTGGTGGTTTTTCCCATATTGGGTTTCCATGTAAATCTGGTGTCTACTATGTTCATGATTAATTTCCTTTGCATGGTCGCTTATTTTAGTAAATGCTTAATAAATTAACTAAACATCTATCAAGTTTTAAGCAGTAATTTATGTGTTTACCGAGTAGCAGCAGCAACTAAGTTTAAGGCATCTTTGGGACTGTTGAATTTGTTTTTGTGGTAACTGATTCACCCCTCCCCTCTCAGTTACCCCATCTTCATTTTCCAACAATTATTATTTCTTTTTAAGGTTTAATCTTAACAATGGTATAAGAGCCAAAAAAAAATTCAACTATCTTATGTAGGAAAGTCTCATAGTTGAGTGGGAGCAATGGTAGATGAGGGTAAGCTGAGGGTTGACAAGTTTAATGGGAAGAACCTTCAGTTATGGAAGATGCAAATAGAGTATTATCTCTATGAAAAGGATTTATGGAAGCTGCTGGAAGAAAAAACCAAGAATCAAGGATCTAAGTCAAATGATGACTAGGATTTTTTAAACAGAAAGGCACTTGGAAGAATTTGGTTATGCCTGGCACCATCGGTGGCATTTAATATTATAAAAGTGAAGATGATAGAAGAGTTGATGGAAACCCTAAGGAAATTGTATGAAAAGCCCTTCGCCTCAAACAAGGTATTTCTCATGAAGAATTTATTTAATATGAAAATGAGTAAAGGTTGATCTATTGCAGATCATTTAAATGAGCTTAATAATGTTACTAGTTAGTTATTTTCTATGGGTATTAATTTTGATGAAGAAATTAGGGCTTTCCTAATTTTGTGTTATTTTCCTAAAAGTTGGAATGACTTGGTAATGGCTATGAGTAATTCTATTTCTAGATCTAGTACCCTAAAATGTGATGATGTGATCGATGTTATTTTGACTGAGGAAACTCATATGAAATCTTCAAGTGGGTCTACATCAGGGAGTGCTTTGAATGCATAAAGCATAGGCATTATGACTAAGAGCGGAAACAATTCTCAAAATTGTGAGAAATCAAGAAGAAAGTCAAAGAGGAGGAGGTCTTAATCAAGAGGAGTAAAAAACTAATGGTATTATGGGAAACTAGGGTATAAAAATAAATATTGGTGTACTTGAAAGAAAAATGAAAGAGATAAACTAGATGTATACAAGGAGGAAAATGTGGTAAGTAACAAATTTGAAGAGGATGCTGTAAGAATTTTTCTTAGGGAAAAATAACCCAAGATCAAGGAAATGAAGCATAAGCAATAGAATAGACCAACAAGGTATGATTAGAATAACAATATCCAAAATTGATTTATTATCATTCAATGTTCAATGTGTATTCAAGACTACACTAGGAGTGCCTGAATATAAAGGCCTTTGGAATGCTTCTTGAATGCCTAGGAGTCAATGTAACACCCCGCCAAGGGATCCAAAAGAATTAACCTAAAGTTTCACTAAGTTTGCTAAAAAATTTTTTTTTTTAAAGTAAGAATGTATAACATACACACCAAACACATAGTAGTGGAAGCAATAACATGTAATCATCGACAAACATACATTGCAAGTTACACCTTAAGGATCCCAAGACGTTGAGTCACATTTAAATTTAATTAACTCTAAGTCTAACAACTACCACATACATATGAAAGAATAATTAGAAACTCCAATGTCCATAATATACATTTGTCCCGAATGACTCTTGGCAAATTAATTCGGAATGCTCAATCATCCATTGTACATGTCACAGGGTATGAAAGGCTTAAAAGAATATACATATGTAAAGATAAAGATACATCATCCTCAAATCCATGATACAAAGTACAGTAAAATAAAAGAAATCATCCACCATACATGATACATCAATACATCCATCATAGAGCATATTGTCACATTACCTTGGTTGGTTTGAAAAGATCGAGAACAAATCATCATAACCTCACATTCACAAACCCGGGCCTCTGGTAACAACCTAAATTGGTCAATACTAGAACAACCCCAAAATATAGAGAACACATAGAAAACATCAAAGTCTCACAGATTGGATTTGAAAGTATATTATTGAGTTAAGGTAAGGTTTATGTTCCAGTTTAACATCTATTTCAAGTAACTAAGTTTTCACAACTACCCCTTATGATTAACCCATTTCTATAATAACTTCCATTAAATCAATAATCTAAATCTACAATTTAATCAAATAATATATATTATTAATTAACTTTAATTAAACTAATTTTAATTAAATTAATCAATAATTACTTGATCTAATTACTTATATTAATCTATTCATTAATTGTTAATTTATTAATATTTAACCAAAACTATTAATAAACTAATACTTACAAAAACTATGTTAAATGCATTAATATTTATTTATTAAATATTAATAAAGATTAAAATATTATTAATTAAAATATATTAAAAATTTATTAATTAAAATTTTAAATAATAATAAATTTTTTTTTTTGTAAATAATACAAATTTTTTAAAAACGAATTCAAATAATTATAAAGGAAAGGCACGAATAAAATAAGTCGTCGGCTTAACCAAGCCTGCGGCCTACCGCAGTCCTACGGTCGCAGGGCTTACGACGACAGGTACCCTGTACCTGACGTCGCTGTACTTGCGACGTAGGTACTGTCGGCAGAGCCGACAATTGGGGTGGGTACGGGATAATTCCCTCCCCCCAATGTTAACATATGAACATTTATTTTTTTTTTAAACAATTTGTTTTTTTTTATAATCAATTTTTTTTTATTGATATTTAAATTTGTTTGAATATATATATATATATATCTATATATAAATTTATAAATATGTTAAATTAATTCCTCTTAATATATATATAAATATATTAAAAAAAAAATGTCTCCTTTATATTGACAGAGAAAATATAGTCAACCATCCGAACTTCTAATTTAGAATTTCAGTCTTAGATTCAACCCTTCCCATTTAAATCTTATGTATACAGAAATTAATTGACAAGCATCTGATAAATTCCAACATTGTAATATTTAACATTCATCATAGAGAATTCAGGTCTACAATCCATAGACACGAAGAAGACAGCAAATAAGAAAATTGCGTAAATGATCAGCGATCAAAACACAAGACCCTACCTGATCCTGATGCTAATACGAAATCTTTGAAAAACTATGAGAGAATTCGCTCCCCTTCAATAACTTTCCTCTGGAAATCTTTCTTGGTATCAACCTTCTAAAATTCGCTTCCAAAAGTTGTCTCCCCGAAAATTCCCGTCCAAATTCGTGTCTCCCAAAAATGAACCCCCAAAGTTGTGATAAGAAGTTTTCTCCTCAAATCAGGGCACTAATTGTGCGTTCGCCTGAGAAGACTCTTTGCACAACTGAGTTAACTCCCAATTAACCTTTATTATCTTTTCTTTTATTTTGCATTCAACTTTCATGCACATTAAGTTGATTTATTAAATAACTTTATTTAATATTCTACTTGACTTCTATTTTAAATTAATTTATTACTTTAATCTCATGTACACTTTATGAAATTAAAATAATGTTATTAATTTCTATTATTTAATCTTTTAATTTAATTCTCATATTTAACTCATGCTTAGATCATGCGATCTAGAATTCTTAATAATTTAATATCTTTCAACTTTTAATTTATTTTAGAACTTAATTTATAACATATTTAATTAATTTAAATAACAATAATATTTAGCATTTATTTAAAAATGAACTCCAAATATATTATTATTAAATTAAATAAATATTATCCTGTTCTAAATTTATCTTTGAACTTTAATCTCCAAATTTAATTCTTTTATTTAATTAATTTCTCAATTAATTAAATATTAAAGATATCATAATAATTCTCTATTAAATTAAATCATTAATTAATCTTTTTTAATTAGACTTAATTAATAGAAAACACATCAAGGACTCATATAACAACATACGAAAACCCTACATAGAAAAACACATACTAAATCAAAACAAAAAGGGTTATAATCCCAAAATTACATCATTTGATGCATTCGGAGGGTACTTAACTCAGGTACTTGTCCTAATTATCAATTAGGACAATTGGATAAAGGGTTTAGGGATTGGACTTAAGAGTTTATCTCCCCTCTCTTACCATTGAAACAATGCGATAGGGTACGCTCATCTTGACAATTCAAGAAAGTCGATACCCGGTACCTGCAACCTGCATAAAATCCACGCATGTACAAACACAATATTCTAAGCTAAACAGACAATGGCAGGAAGTGGTGCATCATGTAGATCCCATCTAGCAGGTAACTACGACTCCCTTCCTTAACCACATCAGAAACATCATACATAAATAAAACAACACGCACACCATACACATGCAGTATGGGGTAAGTATCCATAAGAAGCACATGGAATAATAAACCATCTAACTAATCATCATCGATAACTGAAACCATTGAATAATCATCATACATGCATGAAATACAGAGTACCAAGTAATCTCATCATATAATAAACTGAGTGTAAAACAACATTTGATAATCTCTAAAATAATAATACTAATCATCAAACATAAATTGGCCTAAAAGAGTTTGGCAATGATATCAGAAATGTAGCTCGAAAATGTAGACTAGGGGCAGGCACTACATCCACCCCCCCTAGACTTAGGCTTACTCCTGGAAGCCTATAAAAAAATAGGGATATAAATCCCATAATCTAGATGCATCCTCCCATGTAGCTGAAGAGTCATCAGTAGGGTCCCATTGGACCCTTACCTACTCTATGGTTCGACCCCTGAGGGTCAACTCCCACTGCTCCAGAATACGAATTGGCTCCAAAGCCAGCTGCCCGTCCTCTACCTGCAATGCATTCCAATCAAGAATATGTACAACATCAGGGATATACTGTCTAAGTACTGAAACATGGAAAACATCGTGAATGCAAGCAAGGCTGGGTGGTAAAGCAAGATGATAGGCAACTGGACCAATCCTCTCAAGAATATCGAATGGTCCCACAAAGTGAGGTGCTAGCTTTGAGCCCTTTCCATAACGGATCGGACTCTTCTACGGACACACTCTCAAGAAAACCTTCTCTCCCACAGCAAACTGCTTATCTGACCTATGTGCATCAGCATACTTTTTCTGCCTATCCTGTGCCGTTGTCAAGTGCTCTCGGATACGCACCACCTGTTGCTCCATGTCATGAAGCATCTCTGGACCCAACAAGATGCGATCCTCAAGGCTATCCCAACTCAAAGGTGTATGACAAGGGCATCCATATAAGGCTTGGAAAGGTGCCATGCGAATAGAACTGTGATACCCGTTGTTGTAAGAAAACTTCACTAGATAGAGATAGTCCTCCCAATGAGTCTGCCTATCCATCACGTACATCCTTAACATATCTTCAAGAAATTGATTCACTCTCTCCGTCTGCCCATCTGTCTCTGGGTGATATGTTGAACTGAAATTCAACTGCGCTCCAAGATCATGCTGTAGTGATGTCCAAAATGCAAAAGTGAAAACATGATCCCTATCCGAAATGATCTTTCGGGGAATACCATGTAGTCTCACAATGTCACGCATGAAGACATTAGCCACTGAAGCTGCAGTGTAGGAAGACCTGATTGGTGGAAAATGTGCCACCTTAGTCAACCGGTCAATGGTGACCATGATAGCATCATGACGACGAGGAGTCATAGGTAATCCTACTATGAAATCCATAGAGATGATGTCCCACTTCCATAAAGGAACAAGATTCGGTTGCAAAAGTCCTGCCGGATGCTAGTGTTCTACCTTGAGTCTCTGGCACTCAAGACATCTAGCCACAAAATCAGCAATGTCGCACTTCATCCTAGACCAATAGAATAAATGTCGCAAATCTGCATGCATCTTCTTGACACCTGGATGTGCCGAGTAAGGTGCATGATGGGCCTCTGATAGGATCAATATGCGAAGCTCATCCAGTAGCGGCACATAGATCCTTCCTGAATGTCTCAAAAGGCCATCTGACTCTAGGACATAGCCTAAAAACTTACCCTGCAAGGGTCTCCCTGAATTGATCTCACTGCACACCTCTAGATACCATGAATCAGTGGGGAGTGCCTGAAGTATCTGACACCTCAAATCGACACTAAGAGTCATAGATGATATCACATGTTTCCTGCGACTCAAAGCATCAGCTACAACATTCTCCTTCCCCTGGATATACTTTACCTCAAAGTCATACTCGCACAAAAACTCCATCCAACGCCTTTGCCTAGCATTCAAATTATGCTGCATGAATATGTACTGAAGACTACGATGATCGCTATGTAGTTCAAATCTGTGTCCCAACAAGAAATGTCTCCATCTCACTAAGGCATGAACTACTGCGGCTAACTCAAGGTCATGTGTAGGATAATTCAACTCATGATCCTTGAGTTTTCATGATTCATAAGCAATCACTTGACCATTCTGCATTAGAACTGCTCCAATACCCTCAAGGGAAGCATCTGTACACACCATGAAATCACCTTCTGGATCAGGTATTGCTAAGATCGGTGCACTAGTCAGAAGCTCCTTCAGTTTCTGAAATGCTTCTACACATTTTTCTGTCCAAAGAAACTTCTTTCCTTTCCTCTGAAGGGAGGTAATAGGGTGTGCTATTCTGGAGAAGTTTTGAACAAATCTATGATAATAACCAGCTAGACCCGTGAAACTATGAATCTCTGACACAGTAGTGGGTGTAGGCCAATCTACTATTTCCTGGATCTTCGCAGGGTCTACAGAGATACCTTCGCTTGAAATAACGTGTCCCAAATACTATATCTCTGATTGGAAGAAATCACACTTTGCCGCATTGGCATAAAGTTGATTATCTCTCAAGCACTGCAAAACTAAACTCAAATGTTCCTCATGTTCCTTTTGGGACCTAGAATATATCAAAATATCATCGAGGAACACAAGAAAAAATCTATCAAGATAGGAACGGAACACCCCATTCATTAAGCACATGAAAATTGATGGAGCGTTTGTCAGTCCAAAGCGTACCACTATGAACTCATAATGCCTATAGCAAGTTTGGAAGGCGGTCTTATGAATATCAGCCTCCTTGATGCGAAGTTGATGGTATCCTGACTTAAGATCAATCTTAGATAACACTGTAGCCCCCTTGATCTGATCAAATAAATCATCAATCCTTGGTAAAGGATACCTATTTTTTATTGTCACCTTATTTAGCTGTCTGTAATCAATGCAGAGGCACAAAGAACCATCCTTCTTCTTCACGAAGAGCACTAGAGCTCCCCATGGTGATACACTAGGTTGAATACTACCCTTGGCCAAAAGTTCCTCTAACTGCAAATGCAACTCACTTAACTCCTGAGTGGTCATACGGTAAGGAGCTCTAGCGATAGGTTCCGCTCCTGGAGTGAGCTCAATGCTAAAATCAATGTCTCTCTTCGGAGGCATGCCTGGAATCTCACTCAGAAAGACATCAGCATACTCCTGTAAAATAGGGTGATCTAGGGTCTTCCTTGTAGAGTCTTCCTCATCTAGCTCATTTACCGTAACGGAAAATACCTGACATCCCTTACGAAAGCTTCGCTTTAATTGCATAGCAGAGATCATCCGTAGGGATATAGGCCTCGGTATCCCCACAATCTCAACATCCTTCCCTTGGTCATCCTGACACATAACGGTCTTCTTTCTGTAGTCTATACTAGCCCTATGAGAGCCAAGCCAATCCATACCTAAGACCACATCATAGGAGCCAAGAGGAATAACTCGAAAATCAACTGAAGTCTCAAACCCTCCTATGCTAAGTCCACACTTATGAACTACAAAATTTGTGGAAACTTTAGCGCCTGAGGCTAGTTCCACTTGCCAACCATGATCTTGCTTAACCAACTCCAACTTACACTTATCAACTAGAGATGGAGAAATGAAAGAATCTGTAGCACTTGAATCAAATAATATAGAGAGAGGTGTACCTCAAATAGCTCCTATAGTCTCAACTACTGTCCCCTGATGGTCTACCTGATGGTGATCCACCACTGCAAATACTCTATGAGATCCACCTACATTTTTGACTGTAAGCTCAGATGCTGCTGGCCTAGGTCCTGAATACTGAGATGCTTGCTGTGGGCAGTACGCTGCAATATGACCAATCTGTCCACACGAATAACATCTCGTGCTTCTACCAGATCCTCTCCATATAGGTGGTGCATTCGACCGCTGGTGGCTACCCCTGCTAGCAAAAGACTGGCTGCTCTATGCAGGCCGAGATTGCTGATTCTGTTTATTATGTTGAGCATTGCGATTGATCCTAGAGTTGGATCCACCGCCACCACTCTGTGCCTGAGGGTAAAATCCCTTATGCTGTTGAGGCTGCTGCTGAGAATGTTGATTCCTCCTAGGGAAGGGAGGCTCCCTAATTCCACTAGAGTTGTGGTTGCCCTTAGATCCTACTATAGTAGGCGCTCCCACAAAACCCCCTTGTCCAAAGTTGACACTCTGCTCTACCAGGATAGCTCGATGTACCGCATCCTTGAGGGTCTTAGGCTCAAATACCTTAACACCCCCAATAAAAAAGTTGTTCAAGCCTCGAATGAAATGTTGTGCCAACTGTGTTGGGTTGTCACTGAATCTTGAAAAAGGCATGAGTTCATAGAACTTGCACTCATATTCTACAACGGTCATAGTGAACTGTCTCAGGTTATGGAACTCATCTTCTCTATGCTGCTTCCATTCCTTTGGTAGGAATCACTCATGAAAACTCTCCAAGAAAATCTCCCAAGTGACACTACCCATGTTAATGCCCAACTTCTTCTCCTCAATAGTCCACCAAGTGGCCCCAAATAACTCTAGATTGGTAATGGAAAATCTTGCTTTGACATTACTGTCAAAGTCCTGCATAGCAAAAATCTTGTCAAGGGCAATAAGCCACTGCTCAGCTACATACCCAGAACCTTGCCCATTAAAGGGCTTGATCTTGGAACTCTGAAGGTCCTTCATCTGAGAAGATACTATGGATCTATGTCGATCCCTCTGAGGACTCCTAGATCTGTGTCTATGCTCATGTCCAGCCTGGTGTGCTCTATCCTGCTCAAGAATAGGAGGTAAGCGATCAATAAGGGTTTGCATCATTTGCCTCAGATCAACCTCCTTAGAGTCGGCATGTCCCTCTCCGTGGTTCTCTTTTTGATGTTCACTAACATGCTCTTCCCTATTCTCTTCCTGAATGGGTCTCTCATGGATAGACTCATGAACACTAATATCTCTGCCTCGTCCATGGCCTTTGCCACGGCCAAGGCTACGGCCTCTAATGGAAGATCTCGTCCCAGATACCATCCTACAATAATATCCAAGACACAATATGCTAAAATAACCATGAAACATACTATTGAAACACATAGATAAAAGACACATGTTTTGCAAACAAGATATTTTCAATTTTCAGTTTACCTATAATTTCAGTTTAAGTATAATTTCAGTTTTGAAGACTTAAGTGTTGAAGTATGAAAAATAGGTAACTAATAGTTTACATAATGTTTCAGTTCAACTAGTTTCAAGTTTCAGTTTAAGGTTTGCATTTTTATTCAACTAGTTAACACTAGTGGCGTTCCAATATATCCAGAGCTCCCAATGTAGAAACTCAGGCTCTGATACCAGATGTAACGCCCTGCCAAGGGATCCAAAGAATTAACCTAAAGTTTCACTAAGTTTGCTAAACATTTTTTTTTTTTTAAGTAAGAATGTATAACATACACACCAAACACATAGTAGCGGAAGCAATAACATGTAATCATCGGCAAACATACATTGCAAGTTACACCTTAAGGATCCCAAGATGTTGAGTCACATTTAAATTTAATTAACTCTAAGTCTAACAACTAACACATACATATGAAAGAATAATTAGAAACTCCAATGTCCATAATATACATTTGTCCCGAATGCCTCTTGGCAAATTAATTCGAAATGCTCAATCATCCATTGTACATGTCACAGGGTATGAAAGGCTTAAAAGAATATACATATGTAAAGATAAAGATACATCATCCTCAAATCCATGATACAAAGTACAATAAAATAAAAGAAATCATCCACTATACATGATACATCAATACATCCATCATAGAGCATATTGTCACATTACCTTGGTTGGTTTGAAAAGATCAAGAACAAATCATCATAACCTCACATTCACAAACCCGGGCCTCTGGTAACAACCTAAACTGGTCAATACTAGAACAACCCCAAAATACAGAGAACACATAGAAAACATCAAAGTCTCACAGATTGGATTTGAAAGTATATTATTGAGTTAAGGTAAGGTTTATGTTCCAGTTTAACGTCTATTTCAAGTAACTAAGTTTTCACAACTACCCCTTATGATTAACCCATTTCTATAATAACTTCCATTAAATCAATAATCTAAATCTACAATTTAATCAAATAATATCTATTATTAATTAACTTTAATTAAACTAATTTTAATTAAATTAATCAATAATTACTTGTTCTAATTACTTATATTAATCTATTCATTAATTGTTAATTTATTAATATTTAACCAAAACTATTAATAAACTAATACTTACAAAAACTATGTTAAATGCATTAATATTTATTTATTAAATATTAATAAAGATTAAAATATTATTAATTAAAATATATTAAAAATTTATTAATTAAAATTTTAAATAATAATAATTTTTTTTTTGTAAATAATACAAATTTTTTTAAAAATGAATTAAAATAATTATAAAGGAAAGGCACAAATAAAATAAGCTGTCGGCTTAACCAAGCTTGCGGCCTGTCGCTGTCCTGCGATCCCAGGGCTTGCGACGACAGGTACCCTGTACCTGACGTCGCAGTACCTGCGACGTAGGTACTGTTGGCAGAGCTGACACTGGGGGTGGGTATGGGGTAATTCCCTCCCTCCCAATGTTAACATATGAACATTTATTTTATTTTTTAAACAATTTTTTTTTTATAATCAATTTTTTTTTATTGATATTTAAATTTATTTGAATATATATATATATATAAAAATTTATAAATATGTTAAATTAATTCCTCTTAATATATATATAAATATATTAAAAAAAAAGTCTCTTTCTTTATATTGACAGAGAAAATATAGTCAACCATCCGAACTTCTAATTTAGAATTTCAGTCTTAGATTCAACCCCCCCCATTTAAATCTTATGTATACAAAAGTTAATTGACAAGCATCTGATAAATTTCAACATTGTAATGTTTAACATTCATCATAGAGAATTTAGGTCTACAATCCATAGACACGAAGAAGACAGGAAATAAAAAAATTGCGTAAATGATCAGTGATCAAAACACAAGACCCTACCTGATCAAGATGCTAATACGAAATCCTTGAAAAACTATGAGAGAATTCGCTCCCCTTCAATAACTTTCCTCTGGAAATCTTTCTTGGTATCAGCCTTCTGAAATTCGCTTCCAAAAGTTGTCTCCCCAAAAATTCCCGTCCAAATTCATGTCTCCCAAAAATGAACCCCCAAAGTTGTGATAAGAAGTTTTCTCCTCAAATCGGGGCACTAATTGTGCGTTCGCTTGAGAAGACTCTTTGCACAACTGAGTTAACTCCCGATTAACCTTTATTATCTTTTATTTTATTTTGCATTCAACTTTCATGCACATTAAGTTGATTTATTAAATAACTTTATTTAATATTCTACTTGACTTCTATTTTAAATTAATTTATTACTTTAATCTCATGTGCACTTTATGAAATTAAAATAACGTTATTAATTTCTATTATTTAATACTTTAATTTAATTCTCATATTTAACTCATGCTTAGATCATGCGATCTAGAATTCTTAATAATTTAATATCTTTCAACTTTTAATTTATTTTAGAACTTAATTGATAACAGATTTAATTAATTTAAATAACAATAATATTTAGCATTTATTTAAAAATGAACTCCAAATATATTATTATTAAATTAAATAAATATTAACCTGTTCTAAATTTATCTTTGAACTTTAATCTCCAAATTTAATTCTTTTATTTAATTAATTTCTCAATTAATTAAATATTAAAGATATCATAATAATTCTCTATTAAATTAAATCATTAATTAATTTTTTTTAATTAAACTTAATTAATAGAAAACACATCAAGGACTCATATAACAACATACGAAAACCCTACATAGAAAAACACATACTAAATCAAAACAAAAGGGGTTATAATCTCGAAATTACATCATTTGATGCATTCAGAGGGTACTTAACTTAGGTACTTGTCCTAATTATCAATTAGGACAATTGGCTAAAGGGTTTAGGGATTGGACTTAAGAGTTTATCTCTCCTCTCTTACCATTGAAACAATGCGATAGGGTACGCTCATCCTGACAATTCAGGGAAGTCGATACCCAGTACCTGCAACCTGCATAAAATCCACACATGTACAAACACAATATTCTAAGCTAAATAGACAATGGCAGGAAGTGGTGCATCGTGTAGATCCCGTCTAGCAGGTAACTACGACTCCCTTCCTTAACCACATCAAAAACATCATACATAAATAAAACAACACGCACACCATACACATGCAGTATGAGCTAAGTATCCATAAGAAGCACATGGAATAATAAACCATCTAACTAATCATCATCGATAACTGAAACCATTGAATAATCATCATACATGCATGAAATATAGAGTACCAAGTAATCTCATCATATAATAAACTGAGTGTAAAACAACATCTGATAATCTCTAAAATAATAATACTAATCATCAAACATAAATTGGCCTAAAAGAGTTTGGCAATGATATCAGAAATGTAGCTCGAAAATGTAGACTAGGGGTAGGTACTATAGTCAACACACTAATAAGTCTTAGAACTAGGCACATGTACACAAGGAGTGAATTATCCTCCATTAAGCATACGAGTAAGTGCGATGATGAGAGGATAATTCTACAAAGGTGTAGCACAAAAAGTTATCTTGTAGACACGATGTGCTCAATTAAGAGTGCAAATAACTATATTATCAACATGATAACTCATAAAAGTATGCAAACTCCTAAGTGTCTCACATAAGAAATAATAAAATAATGAAATGACCTAGGTAAACTTAAGTAAGTGTAATAAGTAAATACTTATTTACACCAACACCCCCCCTTAAGTGCAACTTAGGGAATGCACTTAAGCTCACAAAAGCTAGGATGTAGAATGCATGATCGGTCCTAGCTACTAGGCCATGTTAGATACCCAAGTACAAAATATAATGCAATCTCTCATGAAGTGGAGAAAGAGAGAAAATCTCATGGGAAAAACCCTCCCCCAAAAAGAGAGATGAAAAATCAAAATGCATAGATGGATGGAAAAGAGAAGTATGAGAAGAAAATAATCCCAAAAGAGGAAAATGTCCCCCCCAAATGAGAAAAGAAGAAGGAGACAAGGTAGTCCCCCCAAAATGTAGAGTGTTGATTAGTGATAGCTGCTCCAATATAGAAGCTGATCCATGACTGTTGAATAATGTTCCTCCCCTTTGGAAGAAAGAATGAAAGAGGTACAAATGAAATGCTTCCTCTATATGTAGAAAGAATTTTGATGATGAATGGTGTCTCAAAAACTTGCTCAACTATCTTTGTGTGAATACTAATGGTTGCCCCTTCCAATACTATTGGAAAGAAGAAGTACAAATCTAGCAAAGATATATGTAGAACATGCCTCAAAGAACAAATTGTATCCTCAAATGATAAAGAGACATCCCATAACTAATGTACATAAGGATCCATAATCACATCAATCTATAAAGACTAATCATTTAGAGAATGGAAAGGAGGGTCAGAGTGAGCCCTCATAACAATTGAAGAAGATTTTGCTTCATCAAAGAGAAGATGTAGATCATCAAAGATGTCTTCCAAATCAGCTATGTGTGACTCAACCAAAAACTTGAAATATCTATCAAGAAGTCATCCACTGATGTTGGAACTAGAAGATAAGGTGTACCCTACTGTGCTAAAGTACATGTACTGATCACTATGGCAATGGATGAAGTATTGACCTCAACAAAGAGAAGATGAATATTTTTTATGATGTCTCCTACATCTTCAATGTGAGACTCCACAAATAGACCTATAATATCTAGAAGGAAGTCATCCCATGAAGCTAAAATAGGAAGACATAGTGTTTCCTACTACATTTAATTAGAAGCATATATGGCTGGAATTGGATTAATAGTAGCAACAGGAGCATCAGGAGGTGTGATCTTATCTGGAGAGGATGCAACTACAGCTAGAGGTAAAAGATCTTTTGGGAATGGAGGAATGTGTGGATCTCCATACATCTCCCAAAGATAGATCCAAATATCATATAAATTAGTTGACTTCATGTCATAAAGTGAATCCATAACCTCCATATCCATATGTAGAAAGAGGGAACACCAAATGATGGAACCAGCATCACCATTGTATGAAAGTCCTTTTGCATATGGTAATGCATTATGCTGACTAAAATAAGTGAGAACCAATTAACTCCATTGCTTATAGTTTTGTATTGTCAAGGTAATTAAATCTTCCTCATACATGATGTACTAATCAATGTACCCCCAAAAATGCAAAAAAAAATCAACCCCCCCTAATGTATGATTTGATGCTTTATAAAGAGTGTGTGTACAATAGACCATTTGTCAAAATGTACAAGGTGGACTTTTGATTTTGTTGGTTACAACTTCCTTTTGAGACTCAAATCTATCACTAAGAACTATAGCTTAGATGTAAAACAATATTAAAAAGTAATCAAAGCAATATAATGTAGAAAAGGCCCTAAGTCTAAAAGTGATATTTTTTTCCACACAACCCTATAATCTAATTGCAGATTTAGAAATAGACAAAAAAGTAAGAAAATTCAAAAAAAAAGAACCTATTTTGGAGTCCAGATGAGTCCATACAAAGCATTTCAAGTTGCAAAATATAGGTTTAGAAAAATATAGGATTAGATAGGTATAGTCACCAAAAGATTCAATTTCTTACAAATCCATGCAATGAAACCAGAAAAGAATTGCACCACTAATTTTTTTAGGAAAGTTGACCCAAAACCAAAAAAATTGCACTTGATTTGGAGTCTAGATGATTGATTTATGGCCTCCCTAAATCAAATTCTCAAATCAAAACTAAATCTGGAGAGGGGTCTAGGTAGCAAACTGTGATGTTAAATTTGATGGTCAAATGGAAATCACAGTAGTTCAAATTTTCTTGGAAATCATAGTCAACCAATCTTCAAATTTAAGATACGCAAATTATTATGTTAGCAAAAAAAGAGCCCCTAGCTAATGTGGTAGGGCCGTACTATACAAAACATACATATTTTCTTACATGGAAACACTTGTCAGATGATTGGATAGTCAACATGGTCATATCACTACTTACATGGGCTAGTGATGTATCTTTGATGTGTCAGGGTCTGCATGTTGATGAGGTATTCTGTGGTCATGCAATGTGGAGGTTGAGACATGTGGTAGAGGAGTCCCCAAAAGAGATGCATGGTAGGTCCTCATGCTAAAAAGGTTGAGCTATCAAAATCTGATGTGTCCTCCTATTAGAAGATGTGACATGGTAGAGTTGGCTCAACATGTTGCTACATGGTAGTTAGAGGAGACATGTCCTTTGTTGTTGTAGACATGTCAGGAGTGCAATATTATGGACTCTACATGGTAGGTGGGAGGTTGGAGTCACTAAAGAACATTTAGTGTCTACTGGGAAGATGGAGTCAATTAAGAACATTTAGCCTCAAATCAGAACTTTAAAATCAAACAACCAATATTACAAAGATCTGCCAATTTTTCAATAAAACCCAAATCGGGTATGTCCAAATTAGTGCCAAAAACTTCACAACTTCACAAATTATTAATAAATCTAAAAATGGACATTTTTATAGAAATTTCAGCAGCATAAAAGCCTACAAAATGACATTTCCATATTTGTATAGCCTTTACACAACAGCTCACAAATGTAGGGCAAAACTATGCTCAATCGGGCTCCCGAAATTAACAGAAAAATGCCCGAAAACACCACAAAACACTCATAAACTATCTCAGAAGTTCAATCACGACCCAATACATATATTCAGCTCTATTTTAACATCATAAAGTCTGCAATACAGCAGCAAACCAAATTGATATGAAACACTCAACTGAAAACCCAAACTCAAACCAAAAACAACCTCGAAAACACCCAAATCGGCACTATTCAGCACAAAGGTAAACTCTGTATGAGCATGCACATGGAATGGCTTCAAACTCCTATCCTTAACCTTCCTAGAAACCTGCAAACTCCTGTTCTTGGGTCTCCTTCTCCACAGGTTTGGCAGCCTCTGAAGAACAACAAGAAAATTAGCAAGAATCAAGATGTAGAATGAGCCCAAAATGCCTCCAAACCCCTTTTAAAGAGGGCATAACCCTAAATCACATCCAATATGGGTTAATAAAATATAATTTAATAATAATTTTTATTTATTAGTCCATTGGTTTCCAAAGATTAGCCCCTTTTTTCGAAATTTCACCTTTTTGGAGCCTGCTTGCCTTAACAAAGTTTATTATTATTATTTTTTAATTATTTGAATAGGGGACATGAAAAGTATATTTGCAGCCTCAAATCAGAACTTTAAAATCAAACAACCAATATTACAAAGATCTGCCAATTTTTCAATAAAACCCAAATCGGGTATGTCCAAATTAGTGCCAAAAATTTCACAACTTCACAAATTATTAATAAATCTGAAAATGGACATTTTTACAGAAATTTCAGCAGCATAACAGCCTACAAAATGAAAATTCTAGATTTGTATAGCCTTTACACAACAGCTCACAAATGTAGGGCAAAACTATGCTCAATCGGGCTCCCAAAATTAACACAAAAATGCTCGGAAACACCACAAAACACTCATAAACTATCTCAAAAGTTTAATCATGACCCAATACATATATTCAGCTCTATTTTAACATCATAAAGTCTAAAATACAGTAGCAAATCAAACTGATATGAAACACTCAACTGAAAACCCAAACTCAAACCAAAAACAACCTCGAAAACACCCAAATCGGCACTATTCAGCACAAAGGCAAACTCTGTATGAGCATGCACATGGAATGGCTTCAAACTCCCATCTTTAGCCTTCCTAGAAACCTGCAAACTCCCGTTCTTGGGTCTCCTTCTCCACAGGTTCGGCAGCCTCTGAAGAACAACAAGAAAATTAGCAAGAATCAAGATGTAGAATGAGCCCAAAATGCCTCCAAACCCCTTTTAAAGAGGGCATAACCCTAACTCACGTCCAAGAGGGGTTAATAAAATATAATTTAATAATAATTTTTATTTATTAGTCCATTGGTTTCCAAAGATTAGCCCCTTTTTTCAAAATTTCACCTTTTTGGAGCCTGCCTGCCTTAACAAAGTTTATTATTATTATTTTTTAATTATTTGAATAGGGGACATGACAATAGCCCCTTGGAGAAAATCAAAGAGCAAGGGAACAGAGATCACAAAGGTATAGCATGAAAACAAAATCATAGAGAAAGGGTAGGAAAATTAAATGCATCTATAACAAGGGGATGAAAACATTGAGAGCTCTCCACCCTTGTTTGGAGCTCTCCACCCTCTTTTGTGTGCAACTCTCATAATCAAAACAAATGGGTAATAGCTTATGTTGTGTGTTTTTTTTGGTTTATACTTGTGGAGGCTTCACAATTACAATGCCAATGTCAATATTATGATGATGTCAAGGATAATTTCCAAAAAAAACAAAAAAAACACCACAAGTTACATTGCCATCACAAATTGCCATTTTAATTTGATCCAAAATGTTGTATTGTAAAAAGCACCCTTCTTTGTTTAAGATCTTCTTTGCTAAGCTCCTTGATCAAAAATCTTCTAAATATCATATTTTATCCCTTCCTAGAATCAAGCTTCTCTTTTGAAGTTGCATTATTATTGTATTATTCTTGGGCATATGTTATCTTCTTCTCTCCTTGGGAAGATGATGCATTCTTAGGGAATCTATAGGCTAGATGACCAACTTGTCCACAATGGTAGAATTTTATATTTGTAAAATGTGAATCCCCATTGAATTTGTTTGATGTACCTCTACCTCCACTACTAGATCCTCTTCCTCTAGCAAAATTACCTCTTCCACTTTTTTCCCCACTTTTCTCAATAAGCTTGGAGTCTCTTGTAGCCTTGGGTTCATTGCTTCTTCACCAATAACCACCTTTATGTCCTCTAGAGTCTCTTTCTCTTCCTCTACTCCTAGAGTGAAAGTCTTTTTTCCTTCTATTCTTATCCTTCACTTTGATTTCAAATTGAAAACACTTATGAATAGTAGTAGAAGTCCAAAGTTTTCTCTCCTCTTGAATACTCCATTTGAAGCCACCTTGATTCTCTCCTCTTCTTGGACCTTTGATCTCAAGAAATGTTTTTGAAAATATTTGGTATTAGAGGTCACATCCATACTTTTTTCTTCAATATTTGTCTCTTCTTGTGTAACTAGATTTCAGAGTCTTCAGGTAGGTTGTTATCTCTAGTTTTTTCCACCATAGCCTTCCAATTAGAAATGGTCTTCTTTCCTTCTCTTTCTCTCTCTTTTTGAATGAAATTCCACCATGTTAGGGCTGATCCCCTTTACCTTTCTTTGGAAACATTCAACTTTTTTGCCTCTAGTATGCCTTCACATTCAAAATGGTTCATCATCCCTTCATCAATTCCATGATCAACTCTGAATCCATCTTACCAATAAACAGGGGTATCTCCTCAAGATCTTTTCCAACCAATGCCTTGATGGCTTTAAGGAAAGGTTCCTATTGTGATGGAGGTTCAACTTTAGGTACATAGTCCTCTTCATCCACTTCTTTACCCTTATGTTCACTAATTTTGAGCTTCTCTTTCATTTTTCCAGTTGTCTTTGCCACTTCATCAAGCTTATCTTTCATAGAATCTAAGGCTTCTTCAAGCAGCTTATTTTTCTCCCTTTTTTCTACCACTTCTTTTTACAGCTCATCATTTGTCACTATGGTGGTTTCTCCCATTAACTCACTTCCAAAATCAAACATACACAATAACTTGTTCCAAACCTTTCAAGGCTCTGATACCAATTTGATGGGGAGGATCTTGAACAAGGTTTTAGCCTCAACTACTAGAACTCAATCTAGGCTTTCTCATGTCCTCTTAGGGTACCTATCCTATACCCTATGCCAAGGGAATGTTTGTTAGAAATAAAAGGATACATTTGAAAAATTTAAAAAATTTCTATAGTTTAAAACTATAGAAAATCACCATTTAAAACAATTTTTTTAACTCAATGCATGAATGCTAGAAACTGGGCTATTCATTATTTTTAAAAATATTTTCCCCTATATCTCCCTTGGTTACCCGATCGGTGCCACATTTTACCACATGACTAGTCATCTATACTTAGGTGGGCCCCACAACAATTTGTTAGATTTCAAGGTTTTTCAAGAGGTCACGATGTTAGTTGTCAAAAGACCTCTTATTTTTTTGGTGGTGACATAGCGACCACTAGATTTTGGCCCTTTTTCTGATGAATTCTTCTCTACTCCATTCAAATGCTACCACTTGGTGGATTCTAAGCAATCACATTGATCTTCACTAGGCCCCACAACTCTACCACATTTTTCAACTTTTTGGAAGGTTTCCATGTCGCTTGCCAAAAAACCTCCCATTTTTCAGTAGTAACATGGTGACCAACAAAATCTTTTAACTTTCTGGAAAATCCACTTCTTTAGCTCTGTTGGTCAAGATTTTTATTTTGCACCATCTCTCTAACCATGTTAGGTGGGATGCTCCCTATAAGGCTATGGCTTTCAAAAGGGCCATCTCTTTGAAAATTAAGTAAATTGTGTGTTCTAGTATTTAAATAACATGAAACCATCATATTTGCTCAATGTGGGACTATGTTTTTAAACTATTTTACCTCTTTCACTGCAAAAGGAGAGGAATGATGTGGCGGCTTGCAGTGAATGTTTGGAGGTTGTTTAATTTCAAATGTGTGGAATCCATCGATTCTTACAAGGGCACCATGAGTGACATTTGTTATATGAAGAAAGGAGGAGCTTTTTTTTTAATGCCTCTTTTGATGGGACCATGTATGTGTGGATGAGTGATCACCATGATCCTCAAAGTGGTCTTGTTTCAACTCTTGGTGAGTATAGAAAAGACGTAGTGAACTACTTGGAGTTGAGCACGGATGAGTCCATCTTGTCCTCTATCATTGACTAGGATTCTCCATTATTTCCTAGGACAACTTCTTCAAACTTCCTATTTTATTTATGCCCCTACAATTGAAAATTATGAGGACTCTTCATCTCCTACATTTCCCATCTGCATTAAAAGACGCTTGGAAATTATGAAGAGAATCCCTTCCTGCATGTATTGCATGAATATGACCTTTCAATATGGAAATTGGGAGAAATTTTAGGAATGTGGGAATTGGCATCAAAATCATGGAGAGAAAACTCTAGATCCTCTAGTAAACCTCAACTAAAACTACCCATTCATTCTAAGCTATCATGATTGATAACCAGCCTCTACAGAGTTTGAAATATTTCACACTTCATCATTGGACCTATCCTCCTTGACTGCCCACATGATTTATTAAGAAGAAACCTTCTATGTTGTACAATGTGGCTTCCTCTCCATTAGCATTGCTCTGCTTTTCAACGTGGAGTTCATAGGCTCCTTGCACACATTTTCACTTGTTTCTCCTTTGTCGATTCCTTTGCCATGGGTTTCCTCTATCACTTAACATGTTATCTTGCCTCCCCCTATATTTTGAAACATTTGTTTGGCTCATTCCATAGTTTTTATTAGCACAAACATTTTATAACATTAATCTGTATCAATTTCCTTTCTTAGATGGAATACAAAGTATCTTCTTTATAGGTGAAAAGTCATCTTTTCTTTTGAATAAAAGAAAAGTAGTTCATTAACAAGCATTACCCCTCTTTTTCGGTAGTGTCAAACTAACCCTTATGGAACATGCATGCCCCGCATTACATTCCTTGTATATCATTAAAATATGTGAAGAATTTGCATCTTTTATGTCCACCAAGTGCCACTTACAACATTGACAACAATAAAGAGAACTCATTTGATCAACAATAAAAATCCAACCATGTAAAACAAATACATTCAACTGAGGTTAATCAAAAGGATATATATATTATCACAAGAAAATTCCATTTAAAACTAATCCATTTTTCATCCACTGCCAAGGTCTTGAAGCACTAACACTTGAACAATCTCAAATACCTTATCAGCTTGTTGAATGTCAGTCAGACTCCAAAGTAGGTCTGACTAAAAAAAAAAATCATTTTTGGATGGTTGACATCTCAAAGTCATTTAATAATCATTTGATACTAATTTGATTGAAATTCAATCACTAAAAATAATTTAAAAAACTCAATTTACATCTTTCTACAAACTATCAACTTTGTGCCAAGAGGTTGTTTGACTAGCCTCAAAAAATAATTCAAACACCTAACTAGGCTCTATGAATTGACATTGTGATTCTTTTTTCCACATTCTTGTACCATATCAAATCTTATCTCATGGATAGTTCCTTATCAAAAGATACTGAATTTTGAAGATTTTCTCTCAAAATTAACTGGAAGAAAAAATGTCAGAAAACCATAAAACACATTTAGAATTGGCTTTGAAAACCAAGAAAACTGATACTTAGAAAGATAAAAACTGGGGAATTGGTTCATTTTCATGAGGACAATATAAATCTATGATTAGGGCTCAGAAGAATAACAAGTCACATTTGGAAAATTGTCAAAATAGGCTACTTAGAATTGGAGGTTGGAAGTAAGGGCATAAAAAGTTTTTTTGCAAATGGAATGGACCTAGGAAAGTGTTCAAATGGATTCTTCAAGATTTTAAAATGGGCACACTTAAAGTATTTTTAGAGGAGAACATAGTGGTATAACCCATTTGATCTTGCCTATCATGGATTTTTGGATATGACATCATGAATAGGGGTACTGACCAATCTGCCTTTCTTTTGACACCAGTAAAAGTTAGAAATTTCATTTCGAATTGTGTTTGAAAAATGATCAAATGGATTCATCATAAGCTCAAAAGTGAAATGTAGCAAGCGTCTTACGTTTAAAATGCAATGCAAAAGGAATTTTATCATTTTAGTCAATTGGGTCAAAATTATAACAAGTCAAACAAGGCTTCCTAGAATTTAGAACAAATTACATTAGCATGACAACAATAAATGACTAACTTTGAGGGATTTAAAACCTAGTCAAATAGATTCAAAAAAAATCAAAATCTAAAATATACACTCTTTGGTATGGACACTAAACACTACCAAAGGGGTGAGTCATGAAACATTATTGAGTGCGAGATATTCAATTACAAACACATACTCCCGTTGCTGTTTGACACATGAAAATATAGATTTGGAAATTGCTCAAAATGGAACTTTATGGAATGACACAAAATGGAAATTTATCACCATGGAATACATATGCACATTGAATTCAAGGTGTTAGAAACACTAAACACATCTCAAGCTTCAAATTTACAGCTAGGTACATGTGCATCAAAAAGCATTTATAGGGCTTGAATTTTCAATGGTACTCAAAATTAGGGCTTTAGTTTTGAGTCCCAACAGTGGCTCTATCTGGGGACACATGTCCCTTGTGGGCATGGCAAGGATTCAAATCTTTGGAAGAAGTAGACCGCTCCCAAAACTTCCCTCAAACAACTTTTTTGTAAGCAAAAATAACTACTCCTATGTACAAACAATGGCCCCAGGCCACCGAACTTCAAATAAACCTTTTACCTCTATCATATACCTGGTTCTCATTGACATTTTTTTGAGGTAAACTAAAAATATTTCTTGTATCAGTTTCACCAATTAGATTAGCATTTTGAAACAAAACACTTGGCAAAATTTAATTCACTCCCTCATTCTCATAGTGGATATATAAATCAGCATTAACTTCTACATCACACTCACTATGAGAAAACAAATCAGCATGATCATGTAAACTAAGATCAAACTAAAAAACCATCACCCACATATGACTACCACATGCTCTTAACCAGAAACACAAATGATTCATATTCTACTTTATTCAATAGGGTGCACATGTCAAAATCTTGCAACTCACCTTGTGTAATTGGGTGTGAATAACATTTAAAATCTGATCACTACCTACTTACAGTCATGTTACTTATTAAATTAGATTTATCTTTTTCTAAAACCTCTTCAGATTCAAACAACTAATTAGTTACCAAGTCTGAAAAATTATCATGAGAGTGCTGACATAAATCATGGTGATCATAATCTTCATCAAATAATTTATTAGAATGAACTTTGAACTTATCATCAACATGTAGTGAAAATTCAGAATTAGATTTATCACTTCTAGCCTTTACTTCTTTGTCATATTCAAAAACAATTTTAGTATAATCAACATGATAGGAATTTGAAACAAAATGAAACTTCTCCTTATTAGTACTCTCCTCATTAGAAAATTTATCATGTGTATTGATACTTAATTTATTATCATATACACCTCCAAATATTGACAATGGATATTTTGATTCTCTATCAAATTCAGCATCAAACCTTGGGGAAATGACCCCACCTTGAGAAGAAACACCACAAGGGGCAACATGAGCATATGTAGAAATATCTTTTGAGATCATGAGCTAGTACTTCTGAAATCTCATCAACACTCAACAAGACTTCATCACAAGTTTGTTCTCCTAGGTTCTGATCATAAACTGATTAATTGGAAGAACTTATAGGAGCAATACCACTAATATGACAATTTGAAAAACTAGAATCCATACAACAACATACTACCTCTTCTTTGCACAATGCCTCTTTACAAGGTGTATCATTCTCATCCTTACCAAAAGAAGAATTATGTGTACATCTATTAAAACTTTCCACACTCTCATGCATACTATCACATGATTCATTTTCAATCACATAACCATCTTCATCCTACTAACTAAAATCATCTAACCTAGTAGATCTAGAATCCATCTCTTCACAATCATAAGAAACATTGTCATTATCTATGGATTCACTAGACTCACTGTTACTTTGAACACATCCACATTGGCTATTTAAATCATTCTCAATTTTTTTGAAAGGACTATCAACATGAAAGATCTTTTTTAGCCTTAAATGTGATGGCCAGTTAACTAAATTAGGCATAAAGACATCTAAGAAATCAATAGGCCATGAAGATTCCTTAGGTCTTAAAGACACATGCAACTCCATAAGTGTTGATTTAAACCTTTCATAGATCTAATCATCTTCTAGACCTTAAACACTTCCTACCACATTTCTTATAAATCTAACAATTTGATTGTGAAGATCTTTCTTAATTTCTAGCACACCTTCTAGCACATCTTCATGTCTTGTAAAACTAATTTTAGATCTAAGATCTAATTCCATTATAAAATAAAACTTCTACCTCTTCCTTCTAGTGCTAAAAATCACTGAATAGAGGAAACCTTTTAAAACAATTGACTCCCATGAAAGAGAAACATGAAAAGAAAAATACCTCAAGTGATGATGCTAAACTTTGATCTATTGATTTGGCACAGGTGCAAGAAGGAAATTCCTTCACACCACTAGTCAAAATTTTGTAGAGCCACCACCTCCATGCAAGAGGATTAACAAATCACTACTATTATTTTACCTTTTGCACTTCAATTTCTTATAACAACAGATTGCAACAACACTTCAAAAAAACTATCAAGAATTTAAAACTTCCTTTTCAAGAGACTATCAAAAGTTTATGATCTGCCCATACAACTGAAAGTCCTTCAAAATTTTGCAATGAAATCAACTAAGAACAAACTACTACAGAGATTGAGAGTTGCCACTCACATTTTGTGAGAAATAAAGCATAATTTGTCACTTGAAAAATCTGAACTAGACCTTCAATGTAGGAGAAACTTGCAAATCATTAACATTTTGAAAAGAAAATACACTTCATAAATCAATCCTTGACTCTAAACTTTCTCAACAACACTTTGAAAATAAAATCTAGCTGAATTGGTTGAAGATGAACACTCTTAACAATACAATTTACACTCAACCTCAAAGCTACTACTACAAATGGATAAAACCTTACTAGGAGACATGAATCTTTAGCAAACAAATGAAAAACACTTCATGACCATGCTTATTGTATTGAATCTTTTCAAATTCTCAAGGTTTGTCAATCATACAGATTCTGAAAATGCTATTTATACAAGAGATTATAGTACTTCTAACAATGAATTTCTTCATAGACACACCAACAGAGTCATGATTTTGTTGGTGTTTTAAAACAACATAGGTTTCAAATTACCCTAATGAGAACATGCCACATCTAGGGGCAGCTAACTCCCATCCTTAACATGTCCTTTTAGACACCGGGCCAACTATAAGGCTAGACCCTTCTTCTATTTTAGGCTCTGCAAAAGCTAGGCGGGTGGACCTTAGATTCAACTTATATGGTACTAGTGCTAAACATATTCCTGAATCTTGACAAAGAAAAATTAACCCTTGTTTCTCCTAATGATTTATGCAATAACATAGATCTTCACTAGCTAAATGCAAGATAATGTTGGATACAATTGTTCAATTATGTGTTGTCTTTGATGTTACACGAATGTCATATCAGTTATCAGGTAGAGTTTACCAAATTTAGTTGGTCAATAAAGCAAACTACAGAGTCTACTGAGTGTTCCTAAAAAATACTCTATGGAAATAGTTTCTACTGAGCTCACTTAGGTGTCAAATATTTTTGTGGCAGAACTCAATTTCCACCAAGCTCACAAGGTCAACGAAGGAAAGCTACTATTTACCGAGTTCACTTGATCTCCAAAGGATTTTTTAGAGTTCTTAGTGTTTACCGAGCTTCAATTGGTTAACACTAAAAATCATTTTTGGAGCAATTTTTACTGAGCAAGGTTGACCAATGAAGGATTTCATTATTTTGGGAAAATAAAGTTTAATTGTTTCATGTAATGATTGTAGCCAACTAATGTAATGATTATTGGTAATTGTAACTTGTAAATGAGACAACTTGACAATTTGTAAGGTATAAATAAAAGGCCAAGTTATGAATTCTAAAGTATAGATGAGTTTACTAAGCGAGCATGCAAGTGTGAAGAGGAAAGTGTGAGAAAATTTTGAAGAAGGATTAGATATCCTTGAGGAGAAAAAAAGTTGTATTTGATTAGAGAGGATCTAGTGAAGTAGAAGAGAGATCTGTATTAACAAATTCAATTGCATCTCATCAGGTCAACTCATTGTTACTTTCTCACAATTGTAGAGGTGATTTCCAAATCTCTTAATAGAGTTGGTTTAACAACCATTTTGTAAATCTTTTAACAAGGTGGACAACTCTACTTAATTGTTTTAAATTCCTTTAGCAAGGCCACTCCTAGCAAGGTGATTAAATCCTTTAACAAGGTCACACCTCATAGTATGTTTGGTAACCTTTAACATGGTTGGCTCCTAACAAGGCTCACTTCGGAAGAGTGAAAATTAGTAGCTAGTTACTTGGTGGTTTTTCCCATATTGGGTTTCCACATTAAATCTAGTGTCTCTTGTGTTCATGTTATTTTTTTATGCATGCATGTTAATCACTGTGAATGCTTAAAGTTAACCTACTATACATCTACCGAGTTAGAACATTTTTCTATATGGCTACCGAGTGACAATAGTAGCTAGTTTTTAAGACATCTAATAGATCTGTGGATTTATTTTTGTGGTAACTAATTCACCCCCCTCTCAGTTAATCCATCTATATTTCCAACAATTGGTATCAGAGCATTTGGTGCTTGTAGGAAGGATTTCAAGGATCTAAACTAAAGATTAGAATGTCTTACAAAAAGGAAATTACAAGGCTTAACAAAGATAACTTTTTAGCATGGAAAGGTCTCATGAGACTTCATCTACCTTCCATTAGAGATACAAGATATAAATATCTTGATGAAGAATATGTAACTCCTTCTAGTACACTATCTACCAAGGACATTTCTAAGAAGAAGACTCATAACATCATGATGATAGACATTGCATCAGCCATAAGCTATGAAGAATTTGATGATATCAAGGACTGTAAAATTGCCTTTGCTATGTGGAACAAGCTGGAACATATCTATGGAAGTGATGATAATGTGAGAAGAGCCAAAGCAAAAAGTCTAAGAGGAAAATTTTATTAGATGAGGATGAGAGAGGATGAAAATATTGCCAAATATGTAGAAAGAGTCAAAGCAAGTGTCAGTGTAATCAAGGCTTTTGGAGGAGATATCAAGGAGGAAATAGTTATAAGTAAAGTTCTTAGAATATTGCTTCCCATTTATTCAATTAGAGTTTATGTAATTCAAGAAAGAAGATGTGAAGTAAATCATAAGATAAATTTAGAGGCCATAGAAGGAAGATTGATTGCATTTGAGCTAGATAACTATGAAAACTATGTTCTAGCTTCCAAGAACGTTGAATCAGCATTTGAAGCCAAACTTTCACTCAAAGAAAAGAGCAAGAAGATAAAGGAATCTCTGTTAGAAAGTTAAGAAGAATCAAAATAGAGTTCTGACAGTGATCTTGAGGTGGTTGAAGCTCTACTAGCAAGGAAATATTCTAGAGGCAAAGGAAAATACAAAGGTAATGTTCCTTTGATCTATTTTTCATGTGAGGAAATTGATCATATTGCTGCTAGGTGCCCAAACAAGAAAAACAAGGATGAGAAGAAAGGTCACAAGTGTAAATTCAAGGAAAAAGGTCAGAAAATATGTTTCATGGCTAAGGATTCTAAGGATTCTAAAAACAATGAAGATGAGATTGTCTATATTGCTATGAAAGATGAATCTAATAATGATGAGGAAGATAAGATGGCACTTATCTCTCATGTAAGCAAAAAATGATACATGGATCATAGACAGTGGTTGCTCTCATCATATGATTGGTGCAAAAACTAAGTTTGAACAATTTGAAGACTATGATGGTGGTAATGTGAGATTTAGTAATAATGAACCTTGTTGCATAAAAGGAAGAGAAAGAATCTCACTAACCAAAGAGCTTGTATGTGATAATGCCTATTGAGTTGAAGGACTGAAACACAATTTGTTGAGTGTGGCATATTTAATCAATATTGGATTCAAAGTGGAATTCATGCATGGAAAAGCAAGACTATTCGATGACAAAGGAAAGCTAATTGGATCAGGCATACAAAAAAAAGGTAACTTGTTCTATCTAGAACTTGGTAAATGTTCATGTTTTATTGCTCAAGTTGAAGAAAGTTGGTTATGGAACAGAAGGTTATGTCATGTGAATTTTGATAACTTGGTGAAAATAAAAAAATTCAAGAAAGTAAGAGGCATTCCTAGTATAAAGAAACCTGAGGTTGGTCTATGGAAGAATTGTTAGATTGGTAAGATGGGAAAGACTAGCTTTAAAAGTAAGAACTATCAGTCTAAAGAAATTTTAGAAATTGTGCATATTGATTTGTCTAGACCTATTAGAATTAAGAGCTATACTGGAGAAAAGTTATTCATTCTTTTTGTTGATGATTACTCTAGAATGATGACTATCATGTATCTAAGAGACAAATCAAAAGTATTTGAGAAGTTAAAATGGTATTTGGCTAGAGCAGAGAAGGAAACTAGGAAATGTCTGAAATGCTTGAGGTCATATAGAGGTGGTGAATTCATCTCCCATGAATTCAATAACTTTTTCATTGAAAGAGGAATCAAAAGATAGGTATCAGCTCCTAGAACTCTTGAGTAGAATGGAATAGCTAAAAGGAGAAACAGATCTATCATGGATTGTGCATGAACTTTAATGATTGAAAAAAACATTGCTATCAAATATTGGAAGGAAGCTATCAACCTTGTAGTTCATACCTTGAACTAAGTACGGTTGAAGGACTCATTCAAGACTCCCTATGAGTTATAGTATAGCTATAAACCTAATGTAAGTTACCTAAAAGTATTTTAAAGTAAATGTTACATTTTGAAAGAATCTAGAAAAGGTAAATTTTATGTGAACAGTGATGAAGGCATATTTTATGGATATTCTTGCAATAGTAAAGCATATAGATTTTTGAATTTGTCTACTCACAAAGTCATAGAAAGTGCACATGTGAAAGTTGATGAGTTTTCTGAAAGGACTGAAGAAGAAAGCAAAAAGGAACCAAAAGATTACAGGAGATATTTTTTTCATTGAACCTGATACAGTGTCAGACACATCTATCAATCAAGAAAATTCTACTCCCAAGTCTTTAGTCATCAAGTTGCAAGAAGTTAAAACCAAATTGTAGGAACCCAATTCACATTCAAATGCTACTAGGCCAATTCCTACTAAGTCTAAAGGGCCTAAGTAGTAGTTAGATCAACCAGAACCTAAAACTGAAATTCAAAATAAAGATAGTAGAACTCAGTCAGAAAGTAAGGAACTTGTATTAACCAAGTATGTCAAGAGACATCATGCACCATATCAGATTATTGGAGACAAATCAAAGGTACTCTAACAAGAGAAAGCTAAAAGGTACTTGTTTACTTGCTAATTTTGAACCTAGAAATGTCAAAGATGCATTAGAAAATGAAAGTTGGATTGAGGCTATGAATAAAGAGATAGAGAAAATAGATAAGAACAAAACATGGACTCTTGTACTTAGGCTTAAAGACAAAATGTGATTGGAACTAAGTGGGTATTCAAAAATAAGTGGAATGAAGATGGTAAGGTATCAAGAAACTATTGGTGTTTGAAACTACTAAACAACAAAATGCCCAATACCAAAATGATAGCACTCATATAACCTAAGGATTAGCTAATTCCTATAATCAATTACATAAGTAAACCATTTGGACCCAACCTCAACAAAACCAAGGATGGTTTCCTATGCTTTAGGCTCTACCAAACCAAGGTGGGTATACCTAGGGATGATTCTAATGCAAATCATTGTATGGAAATTATCTTAGTTTCATTCAGATTCTCATCTTCTATCCTCAGGCACATACATAGTTACCAATTTCTTTAATCCTTTCAAGTTTATATGCATCCCTTATAAGAAGATCTAGTTGTGATTCTCCTAGAGTTTACAAGTAATTTTTGAAATAGAAACTACCTAAAACTCATAAACTAAATGTAAATGAGTGGTGACCATCATTATAATCTTGAACCAAATGAAATGAAAATGTTTTTTTCTCAGTTTTGATAGCACCCTTCTTCCTCTTCCCCTCAAGCATGACCTCTACAACATCATCAATTTCATCTTCAACCTCTACCTCTTCTACAAGAACCTCCTCAACCTCCTTGTTAGCCATGTTCTCTAAAATTATACTTTAAACTCTTGCATAGTAACATAGAAATCACAACACTATGGATACTTGGAGAAATTTTTAGAGCAAGAACACAAATTCTTTAGAATGGTAATATTTTAAATGTTCAATCAAATATTTATGTTTTAATCATATAGTCTACTAGCTTTTTTAGTAAATTCTAAATGCATGAGCTTTTAATACCACCCTCCTAGGCTGACAGTAAGGAATATCAACTGTAAAATTTGATCCTAATGTCCTTTTCAAAGTTTTATTTTACTTAGCCATGGTGAATTTGTTTTTTATTTTTGAACTGGCATAACACCTCAGCCACTTTTTATTTTAATTTTAAATTCTAGTCTTTTTCTTTTACACTAAATCAAAATATTTCAATCTTCATAACCCCATAAGCATGCTTGGTGAGCCTTTATGTTCATCTAGTGATGCTTTAGAACATCCCAAGCATAGAAGCATTAGTGTTTCTTTGGCATTGTGTTGAAAATTCTTTTACACTCTTACACAACCCCTTACACCATAGAATCTCAAGCCTTCTCAATTGATACCTTCATTCTTATGCTCCAAACCTTCCTTGTATGATCATAAAGCCTTTGTCACAACTTTCTCCTTACCCTTTATGCTCACATGCACATGTATCATTGGAAACCTAGAAAAAACTTCTTTACACTACTACGCTCTCTTCATTACTCGAGACATTGTAATAATTTTTATACCCATCTTCTGGTCATACACTTAAGGCTTTACCCATGGCATCATAATGTCTCTTATCTTTTCTTTATTCCTGCTTTATACCTATATGAGTTCTCTTAACCTCGTGACATTAGAAAGCCTTTACAAATAGCATCCCACTCTTATGTTTCTAGTTTTTTGTAATAGTGTAAAGCCTTTTCTTCGTTCATTCATCTATCCTTTTATGCTTATACACTTAGACTTAACTTGTAACCATGAAGAAAGGGATGAAACAACTCTTTGTTCATATGCTTACCATGCAATCATAAAGGCATAATGAGAAATTTCATCTTTCACTTAGTAATGATCCAGATTGACTCTCAGAAAAATAGAAAAGATCAATCACTGTTGATTTTAAGCACATGTAAAATGAAGAACTTAAGTCATATTCCACCCAAGTTCGGCCCATCTGATATGTATGATGTGTAACCATTTTATACGCTCACACCAGAGCCCATCTAACAACTCTATAGGTCCCACTTAGCATGATGACTACTATAATATGGCTTTATGATTGTCTGCAAGTCCAAGAAGCGAAGGCACATAAACATGACTAAACATTACTTTCTTTCTTACAATCTCCTTTTATATGTCAAATCATAAAACACTTTATGCCTTCTCATAAACCATCCTTCCTGCCATGCCGGGGTATTACACCCTTACGCCATTCATTAGATCGTAGGTGCATAGATCAAAACTCATGATGGGGACACAACCCAAGAACAAAATGAATACAACAGAAAAGGGAAAATTTATATTAACTAAGAAAATAAGCTATTACAAATAGTACAGGAAAATAAACTTCAAAACATGCCCTAAGGGCTTACACTAGCATAAATCTGGAGATAATTTCTCCTTTCAGTACCTCCTCTCAAACTCTACTCTGAACTGCCTTTTACAATGCCAGAAATCTCCTTAAATAGACCTCGGAGGGTTAAGGACTAGGAGTACATTCTAGAAAGTGCTAGTAGGCATGTACTGACCAAATAGAAGGTTCCAGAAGCTACATTGGAAGTTGGTGCAAATCTAGAAGAATTCAAAAATGGTAACCAAACTTTTGGGAGGCATAACTTTTGAACCGTAGCTCTGATTGACAAACCGTTTACATTTTCAGAAAGCTCTCAAAGTGCTCTATAGCCCTATGGTAAAGATTCACTTGTCCCCCATTTTTTGACCCTTTTGCGGTGATTTAATTCCCCTAACTTGACTTTGAAGCATTCTTAGGAGGCCTCCAAAACCCAAAAAATTGTAATAACTTTCAAACCGTGGGGCCTTTTGACCTGATTCTTTTTCTGGAATGCTCTAAATCACATTTGCATTCATCTAGCCAATTCACACCTTCTTGGTCACCAAAATGATGGCCAAATGGCATGCTCCTATTTTTTTGGGATTTTCTAGCACACTGATAGTTGAACTGTGAGAGTTGGAACCTTTATTTGACCCAAATGGGTATCCAAAAATGTAAAGACATGAAACAGAAACTAAGTCTAAGTACATTTTTTGGGTGACACAGGATTGCCCTTATACCTCTTGGATGCTCCTGCATCAGACACCTAGGGTAGATTGAAAAGTGACCCTATCACTTTATGGATGGTAGAAGAAATCTCAAATGGGAAACCTCAGCTGCTGAAATCCAAGTTGAGTCCTCGATCGACCGTCCTTTCCACTTCACCAAATACTCTTCATACTGCCTATTTCTGGTACTCCTACCCACATGATGATTTATAATGTCTTCTATCTCCTCCTTCTTAGAAGCATGAATTGGACATGGCTCTAACACCGGCTCCTCATCTACACCATCATCATGATACTCTGTTAAATCTAAAATGTTGAAAATGGGAGAAATGTGAATACCATCTAGCAGCTCCACCTCATATGCATTTCTTGAGTCATGTTTCTTCAAAATTTTGCAGGGGCCAAATTTCTTCATTTTCAGCTTGTTGTACGTATCAACTGGAAATATTTATTTTCGTAAGTGCACCATGACTAGATCCCCTACCTGGAATTCCTTATGTCTTCTCCTTTGATCAGCCCTAGCTTTATACTCTTGATTCATCTTGGTAATGTGTGCTTGAACCTCCTCATGTAGACACTTCATATGTTTAGCAAATTCTTCCACTTCAGCACTTATCCTATCCCCTTGCTCTATCTTCCTCAATTCTGGTGCAGTCCTTGGGCTATTTCCATATACAATTTGGAATGGTGATTTTCCAGTACTCCTATTTATAGAGTTATTGCAAAAAAAATCTGCTTTTGGTAGAATCAAATCCCATCCCTTGGGCTTATCCCCAACTAAACATCTCAGCAAATTGCCCAAACTTCTGTTTACCACTTCTGTTTGGCCGTCAGTTTGTGGGTGATGCATGGAACTGAATTTCAAGTCTGTTATCAACTTTTTCCATAATGTCCTCTAGAAATACCCCACAAATTTAGTGTCTCTGTCAAAAACTATACTCCTTGGAAGACCATGTAGTCTTACCACCTCTTTGAAAAACAAGTCTGCAATATGGACAACATCATGAGTTTTGTGTCATGAAATGAAATCTGCCATTTTGGAGAACCTATCAACTACCACGAATATTGAGTCATTACCCCTTTGTGTCCTTGGCAATCCAAGAACAAAATCCATACTTATGTCCTCCCATGGCCTTGATAGAATAGGCAATGGCTGATATAGGCCAATATTGTGACTAAACCCCCTTGGCAACTTGACAGACCTGGCAACTCTATACAAACTTCTTCACATCTTGTGAAATTTGAGGCCAAAAATAATGTTCTCTAAGAATGGAAATGGTCTTATCTTGACCAAAATGTCTTGCCATCCCTCCACTGTGTTTCTCCTTAATCAGATTCTCCCTCATGGAACTCCTTGGAATGCACAATTGATTACCTTTGAACAACATGCCATCCTGAATCAAATAGTCTAACCACTTGGTTCTATCTATAGAAACAGGCTCTTTACAAGCTTTCCATGCTTTAGCAAAATCAAGATCCTCAAGGTACAAATTTTTGAGTTCATCAAACCCAACTACTTCAACCTGCATTACTGTAAGAAACAACTGTCTCCTACTTAGTGCATCTGCAACCCTGTTAGATTTTCCACTTCTATGCTTCAACACAAATGTATAACTCTGCAAGAACTCTACCCACTTCATATGCCTCTGATTCAATTTACCTTGGCTATTTAGGTACTGTAATGCCTGATGATTAGTATACAAAAAAAATTCTTTTGGCAATAAATAATGCCTCCATTTCTTTAAGGCCTGAACTATTGCATAGAACTCTTGATCATAAACAGAATACTTCTTCTTTGCATCATTCAAATTTTCACTAAAATATGCAATAGGCTTACCTTCTTGGCTTAATACAGCCCTAATAGCACTTCCACTAGCATCAAAATCCACCTGGAACACTTTTCTAAAATTTGGAAGTGCCAACACAGGTTGTTCTGTTACCTTCTTCTTTAGCAATTCAAAATTTCTCGTAGCTGTTGCAGTCCATTTGAACTCTTTTCTATCCCCTCTTATTGTATCAGTTAGGGGTGCACATATGCCACTAAAATTCCTAATAAACTTCCTGTAAAAACTAACTAGACCATGTAATGATCTTACCTCAGTAGAAGACCTTGGTGTAGGCCATTCCAAGATGGCTTTTACCTTCTCCAGATCCATTTTGAGACCTTCAGGTGATATAACAAACCCCAAATAGACTAACTCCCATTTTGAAAAGTTACACTTCTTCAGATTAATTAATAGTTTCTCTTCCCTTAGCCTTTCAAGGACACTGCGAATATGCAATAAATGTTCTTCCAAAATCTTGCTGAAAATTAAAATATCATCCAAATAGACAATAACAAATTTTCCAAAGAACTTCTTAAGTACCTCATTCATGAGTTGCATGAAGGTGCTTGGGGCGTTCGTCAATCCAAAGGGCATGACTAACCACTCATAAATACCCTCCTTGGTCTTGAAGGTTGTTTTCCACTCATCTCCTTCTCGAATCCATATCTAGTGATAACCACTCTTAAGATCTATCTTTGTGAAGTGTTGAGCTCCACTCAAGCAGTCCATAATATCATCCATCCTTGGCAAAGGAAATCGGTACTTGATGGTGATCCTATTTATAGCTCGAGAATCTATACACATCCTCCACTCTCCATCCTTCTTTGGTGCGAGTACTGCAGGTACTGCACATGGACTTGGGCTCTCTCGAATCAAGCCCTTCCTCAATAGCTCCTAAACCTATCTATTTAGCTCCTCTGTTTCAGTAGGAGTCATCCTATGAGCAGCCTTGTTAGGAAAACTAGCTCCTAGAATCAGATCTATCTGATGACTAATTTGCCTTACTGGTGGCAATCCATCTGGAACATTATCAGAGATAATATCTCCAAAATTCCCTAGTAAATCTGAAACTTCAACTGGTATTTCGCTACTACCTTCTTTATCTTTCCTAGGAATCAAAGCATAGCACATATGCTGATGTTTCATGCCATCTAAAAACTTCCTTCCATCAACAAGACAAATCCTAGCACTACTACATACCTTTTCACCTTCCTTTTTTAAGGGCTTCAATTTGTGGCAAACTCCATCCTTTGTCAGAGAGTATGTGTTTGCATGTCCATCATGTACTACATGTCTATCAAACTACCATGGTCTACCCAACAATAGATGGTAAACATCCATCGAAATAAAATCGCAGAGAACTTCATCATGATAACTCCCAATTTTGAATTTCACTAAACATTGTTCACTTACCAGGACCTTATGATCATCTTTTACCCAAGAAATCTGATAGGGCTAGGGATGTTTCTCCCTCTTGAGCTTCAGCTTAGAGACCATCTCTTCTGATACCAGGTTATCAGTGCTACCACCATCAATGATCATGTCACAACATTTATCCTCACACTTGCATCTGGTATGGAACAAACTCCTCTATTGTCCTAGTTCAATCTCACCACTCAGTAGGACTCTTTCATTTACCAATGTCTCTCCTCTTTTTGCATCCTCTAAATGTGATGATTGTGCATCCTCATTCACATGAGCAACCCTAGCTTGGCCCTCAGCTCTCCTATCTGTCCTTCCTTGTCGTTGAGGGAATTCAAAGGAACAATGACCTTCTTCATTGCAATGGAAATAGGTACCATGGTAGCCTCCTCTTCCTTGTCCACATCCTCTACCTCTTCCTCTCTAATTTCCAAAGTCTTGATCATGGGAACGGTTGAAACCCTCATTCCTCTAGTTCCTGCTAGTACCCACATCTTCATTTTTCTTTTGGGTTTCATTGTGACCTCCAAATGATCTACCACTTCCCTTTCCTCCTTTACCACACCCTCTTTGTCTTCCTTCAAACCTTTTATTCAGCTTCTCTTCAACTCGTAGGGAAAACTGGTATGCCTCTTCAACGCTGGTCATTCTTACCAGACTTAATTCCTCCTGGATGCTAGGTCGCAACCCACTAATATAATGAGCAACCTTCTCCTTATTTGCTTCTGCATGCTCCGCTCTAATCAAGAGTCGGTAAAATTCCTCCATATATTCTTGGACTGATCTTCCTTCTTGCTTTAACCCATGCATCTTCTTAAACAAATCAAGCTCGTAGTCCACAGGAATGAACTACTTCTTCAATTTGTCCACCATGCGATCCCATCTTGTTATCTTCTCCTTTCCTCTTCTATTTCTTTCCAATTGAACCTCTTGCCACTAGATTTTGCCGTCGCCTTTCAGTTTGGCCTTTGCAAACTTAACCCTATTTGGGTCCCTGATATCCTCATACTCAAAGTATTCTTCCAGTTCATTGATCCAATCGATCAACTCATCTGGTTTCAGATTTCCTGAAAATACACCCACTTCAATTGTGGGTCTTTTCCCAAACTTAGTAATGGCCCTAAAAAGCCTTTCCTCTACATGATTCAGAACTTCTCCGTCAAATTCCTCTTTTGGTCGCATTACTTCTTCTTCATTGTCATCCTTACTATTGTCACCAGCGCCAACATTTTCTCCTGTACGAAGCTCCTCTTGCAATGCCTGCACCTACCTTTGGAGGGCTCTAACCTCCTTAGGATTAATAGCTCTAGCCCTTCCACCACACTCTCTTCATGGAGGCATCTTCTAACTTCAACCCACAACCACACAGTCCTAGTACAAATTGTCTCATAGTCAGCGCTCTGTCTACACACTCATGAAAACCCGCTCTGATACCACTTGATGGGGACACAACCCAAGAACAGAATGAACACAACAGAAAAGGGAAAATTTATATTAACTAAGAAAATAAGCTAGTACAAACAGTATAGGAAAATAAACTTCAAAAAATGCCCTAAGGGCTTACACTAGCATAAATCTGGAGATAATTTCTCCTTTCAGTACCTCCTCTCAAACTCTACTCTGAACTGCCTTTTACAATGCCAGAAATCTCCTTAAATAGACCCCGGAGGGTTAAGGACTAGGAGTACATTCTAGAAAGTACTAGTAGGCATGCACTGACCAAATAGAAGGTTCCAGAAGCTGCATTGGAAGTTGGTGCAAATCTAGAAGAATCTAGAAACGGTAACCAAACTTTCGAGAGGCATAACTTTTGAACCGTAGCTCTGATTGACAAACCGTTTACATTTTTTAAAAGCTCTCGAAGTGCTCTATAGCCCTATGGAAAAGCTTCGCTCATCCCCCATTTTTTTACCCTTTTTGCAGTCATTTAATGCCCCTAACTTGACTTTGAAGCATTCTTAGGAGGTCTCCAAAACCTAAAAAATTGTAATAAATTTCAAACCGTGGGGCCTTTTGATCTGATTCTTTTTCTGGAATTCTCTAAATCATGTTTACATTCATCTGGCCAATTCACACCTTCTAGATCACCAAAATGATGGCCAAATTGCATGCTCCTATTTTTTTGAGATTTTCTAGCACACTGAGAGTTGAACTGTGAGAGTTGGAACCTTTACTTGACCCAAATGGGTATCCAAAAATGTAAAGACATGAAATATACACTAAGTCTAAGTACATTTTTTGGGTGACATAGGATTGCCCTTATACCTCTGGATGCTCTTGCATCAACTCAGTACCTTTTCACCCCTTTGCTCAACTATTTACTCGTAATCCTGTAAAGTGACATGACATATCTCCTTTAAAACCTTTTACACACACATGATTAACACATTAGCATATGACTAAGAATACCTTTTCAAGCTCCTTTCACTCCTTCTGGTAGCCTATCACTGTAAAGTCATAATACCACTTTCAAAACATAAGAAGCCTTTACACCTCTATCATGTATATACTCTTAGGCTCCCTATTTATTTTTATCAAATTTCCCTCAATGTTAAAAATAGAAAATGATAAATCACACTATAAACTCCCTCCCATGGTAGCATTCTATTTTCTAGATAACAACATGCCATAATGAGGTTGAATATCATCAACCAATACACTCATAGTAAGTTCTTTGTCAAGATAGGCTATTAGTCTATATGGTAAAGAATTAATAGTACCAATGACTATTGCTTCTCTTTTATCCATACCACAACATCTTCCTTGAGTACTATCTACCTTCAAGCCTAATTACTTCATTATTTCAAAAGGCATCACAGTATTGGAAGCACCAGAGCCAATCATGCAATTTTTTAATATTTTACCATTTACTAAAATACTTTAAAAAAATGGCTCAACATTTCCAAAATGCTAATTTAAAGAATTATCCAAAAACATCTGAGGAAATTGAGACACAACTATTTCAACCTCTTTTTCCTTACCTTTTCTTTACTGCTTTCCTTAGGACCATGATTTTCATTACACTCATGTTTCACCTTTATATTAATATCTCTAAACCATGCTAAAACTTTATTTTTATGTCCAGAGATCCTTAAAAATTTAGACAAAGGGACTTTGATAGTGATTTGTGATAACACTATAGTCATATCTATAGAAGAATATGATGGGCTATAAATGCAAATACTCCTTTTATCATGATGTTTATCAAAAGTATTTACAACACCTTGGTAATTCTTGTCACTTGTAGTGATTGCTTTTGGTATCTTCTCAACTAACTTCTTCGGAGTATTACTTAGGAACTCACAAGTCTTGAAATTATTCTCCTTCTTTGGTTCCCATATTTAATTTTTAATTTTAACCTTTTTAGCAGGGATCTCTTTAGGCTTCATAACTTCCCCTTTTTAAAGGTTAACTCCCTTTATAAACATAGTAGCCACCTTTTAATTACCCTCCTTTTGAGCCATGTTTCTAGTCTGTACTTGAGCTATCATGTTTGTAGTAATTTGATCAATCTCATCCCTAGAGGGCTTCCTTAATGTGACCTCTTCTTTGGCACTTATCATATTACACATAGTATCTTCAACATCACTCTCATTAGAGAATACTTGTTGTTGCACTTTATTCTAAAACTGCCTTTTCCCATTTACATCTCTATCATAATCCTCACAATCAAAATAATCATAGTGTGACTCAAAAATGTTACACCCTATTAAACCCTACATCATCATTGCTTTCCTCATGTTCTTGATATTTTTCTACTATAGTTTGATTTCCAGGGAAGGACAAGGCTACTGCACAAGATTCAGGGGCATGGGTTAATTAACACATAAGGCACCATGTAGCTTTAGTAGTGAATTTAGTATCATCTACTAAATTTACAGAGGCTTTAGATAAGGGATCATGGGTGACCTTGTTGTTGGTATTCTTGATGGAAGGGACATTAGGATAGCCATCTTTCCAGGTGGTAGTATAAGGGAAATTTTGCAACCTATTTTGTCTATTGAAATTCAACTGGTAAGGGACCCTATTTTCAGTGGGATTCCCATCATTTTTTACTTGAGGGATATTTAGATTCTTTATAGCATTTATAACTTGACTTATCTCACTAGGCTCTTGCTTTCTTCCACCTCCAACCTTATTATCTTCCTTTCTATTTCCCTTATTTCCAAACAATCTAGGGTCATCTCTCTTACTTTCAAGCCTTCCTAAAATTCTCAAATTGTTTTCCACATTTATAAAAATTCTAAAAGCATCACTTGAAGTCTTAGGTTCTTTATCCCTAAGCCGATATCCTATTTTCCATCAAAAGACTTCAAATAGGTAATCAAACAGATATTGTCATCAACTCACATGGCTTGCATAAGCTTATACATTCTCTTTTGGAACCTATTATAAAATTTAGTGATAGACTGATTAGGTAACCTCTTAATATTACTGAATTCACTTAGGATATAGCTTTGGTTTTTCTTGTCATCATATTGCTCTTTGAAATAGTACTCAATATCCTTCTAGTCAAGAATAGATAATTCAAGAAGCCTCCTGAACCATTCTCTACCATCTTCAATTAATGATTGAACAAACAATTTCATAATAACATCCTTAGCCTCAATCTCATAGTCACTCATCATATCAAGAAAACTCCTCAAATGATCTTCACAAGTGATAGCATTGTTCCTAGCAAATTTAGGAAACCTTTTCCTTATTTCTTGTAGGATGGGGTTAGGGTAACCAAGGATTCCATCAAAACATATTTTCCTATAGCTCTCGAACTAGATAGGTCTTTTTTGTAAATCAATCTTAGGATGATGATCACTATCTTTCCAATTGTTACCCACAGTATTACTAGTGCTAGCATCACCAACAAATTTGTTAAGATCTAATTTATGTGAAAATGAGGATAAGAAAGGAATAGGTACCTTACTAGTATTTTGATTTGCATCATTATGTCCACCATCATCTTTGGGAATAATTATAGATTGCCTCCTAGCATTCTTCGAGAATTTAATCTTGTTGTTCATTTCTACTATGGTTGTCTCATTCTCTACAATTTTCAATGTCTTAGCCAAAGCATCCTTTTGTTTCCTTTTCTTCTCTAGCTCAATATCAAAAAGTGACATGGAATCATGGATCTGAACAATCTTTGCTAGTTCATTAATCTTAATACATGTCTTCTTTTGTTTCCCTTTATCTTTAGTCTCAATAGCATGCCCTACATCTTTTTCTTTCTTGTTGTTAGCTTCTAGGGCACTATAGTTCTTAATCTATTTTATTACAGGTCCTTCTAGGTTCATACTATGACTTTCCAACAACTTTTGTTCCTACATCTTAAGTTGTTCAACTTGACCTATAATCTCTAGTTGCTATGCATTGACTGCTATTTCATTTTTCTTCTTTAAGGTAGCAATTCTTCTAAGTAATTATTGCTTTCCTCATAAGCATTCATGATCTTTTTGCCCCTTTCATTCTTAAATTTTCTATCAATTCCCTCTTTCTCGGTGAGCTACATTCTCAACATTTCATTCTCATTAGGGTCGGGAATAGTAAACTTAGAACTAGAGGTCTTCTCATCATTGAAACTTTCAGGCTCTAAATATTTTTGTCTTTCCCTTTCAAGAGAGTGATCTAACATGAAAGGGTTTGTGCTACACTGGAAAATATTGTTACTACTCCTATCCTCCAGACTAAGTGCATGTGGTTTCATAGCTTTTTCTTGACATATCATTTCAGGAGTATTATGAAATCATCATCAAATAAACCAAGATGAGATCTAAGACCCTTGTAGAAAGGTTCCTTTTCAATAGTAGAAAGGTAGATATTATTTTCCCTTCCCATTTGCTCCTAGGAGTAATTTCCCTTCTACATTTTAGTTCCTTTCATAGCCCGATTTTTCTTCCCTCTAGGAGGAAGATCAATCTGTAACTTAATAGCTAGGATTTTCTTCACATTTTCTCATGTGTTTTTCACACTTCCCATGATATAAAACATCCTTAAATATGACATTGGTTAAAACCTTTATGAGTCACCACCCACCTAGGGAAAAGTATTGCAATAATCTTGTTCACCTAACAAAATATCACAACATTATTAAGAAAGAAATGGACAAATAGAACACAAACAATCAAAAATTTTTTTGGGACTATAACTCATTCTTAATGGATAAGACACCTTTGCAAGGACCATACATGTTAGTGTACACTACGATGTGGGACTTTATTCTCCTTCTTTTTAAATTCTCAAGGTTTGTCACTAGAAAAGTCCACTAAAACCACAGGTAACTCCCAATGGATCTGACAATTGTAATACTAACACTTATCCCTAAGAAGTCACCATTTTGTTGGTGTTTGAAACTACTAAAAAAAAAAATACCTAATGCCAAAATGATAACACTCATATAACCTAAGGATATACTAATTCCTATAATCAATTACATAAGGAAACCATTTGGACCCAACCTCAATAAAACCAAGGATTGTTTCCTACTCTTTAGGCTCTGCAAAACCAAGGTGGGTATACCTAGGGATGATTCTAATGCAAACTGTTGTATGAAAATTATCTTAATTTCATTCAAATTCTCATCTTCTATCCTTAGGCACATACACAGTTTACCAATTTCTTTAATGCTTTCAAGTTTATATGCATCCCTCATAAGCAGATTTGGTCATAATTCTCCTAGAGTTTACAAGTAATTTTGGAAAGAGCGACTACCTAAAACTTAAAAACTAAATGTAAATGTGTGGTGGCCAGCATTATAATCTTGAACCAAATGAATTGAAAATGACTTTGAAATTATATTTGAATTGGCATGTAGAAGTAAGATTTACTCTCAACCATCATTGATTTATGTGACCAGTGCCTTATCCATTGGGAAAAAAATGACTATTGGTGGGAGATCCAATTTAGTCAACTTGTGAATGAATTTATCAACAATAATCACCCATTCCCATTCTTATAAAATATCCTTTTCATAACTCATGAATTCTACTAATCTACTAAAGCATTTATATAATTCATTGAACTAAAAGCAACAATAGAACCAATGCACAACCCATCCAGACTACATTCAGTCACATCAACCTTATTTAAATGACCTCAAAATAGATAAGCTCATAAAATGGAGATAGGAGGTGATGACACAGAAAATAGTATAAATATCTCTTTGTATTATCCTTTTGAAATGACTAATATAGTAACCAATAGAGTTTCAACAAAAGTATAAAATATTTAGTTGGTTATGTCATATCTATATATAAAAAAGTACACTTGAAAGTGTCTAAAATACTACATGAAACATGACCAAAAATACTATTTCTTGACACTTCAAAAAAAAATCTAAATTTGGACCATCAAATTGCCTTGAAAAATCATTTATATAACATGAGTTGAAACAAGCAAAGGGCAATTGTGATTGATAGGTGTCCTTTTACAACAACAAGTACAACAACCTTTTTCAAAATATCTTGGACACCTTAATTCAAAAAGAAACAACAAAAAGTAGTTGTATATGATAGATGGAGGATAAAACCTTTAACTTTGTCCTTTTCTCTAACTGCTCCCTATTGGTAAGGCTTTTATTTCTGCAATTTCTTCCCAGACAATGACTTCTCTCTTGGTGGGTTAACAAGGGTAGATGTGGAAAAAAGAAAGAACCTAGTGAGATAAGTCAACTTCTAAATGCTATAAAGAATCTAAATATCCCTTAAGTAAAAAATAATAGGAATCCCACTAAAAATAGGGTCCCTTACCAGTTTAATTTCAATAGAAAAAATAGGTTGCAGATTTCCCTTATACTACCACTTGGAAAGATGGTTAGCCTAATGTCCCTCCACCCAAGAATACTAACAAAAAGTTTACCCCTAATCCCTTGTCAAAAACATCTATAAATTTAGTAGATGATTCTAAATTCACTACTAAACCTACATGTTGCTTTGTGTGTCAATTACCCCATGCTCCTGAATCTTGTGTAGAAGCCTTGTCCTTCCCTAGAAATTAGAGTATAGTAGAAAAATTTCAAGAAAATGAGGAAAATAATGATGATGCAGGGTATAACATGTTTGAGTCACACTATGATTATTCTAATTGTGAGGATTATGACAGAGATATAAATGAGCAAAGACAATTTTAGAATAAAGTTCAACAACAAGTATTCTTTGATGAGAGTGATGTTGAACATAATGTGTGTAATATGGTAAGTCCCAAAGAAGAGGTGAGATTAAGGAAGCCCTCTAGGAAAGAGATTTCTCAAAGTACTGCAAACGTGATAGCTCAAGTACATGCTAGAAACATGGGTCGAAAGGAGGGTAATGACAAGGTGGCTAGTATGTTTATAAAGGGATTTAACCTTGAAAAAGGGGAAGTTGTGAAGTCTAAAGAGATCCCTACTAAAAAGGTTAAAATAAAAAATAAAAAATGGGAACCAAAGAAGGAGAATAATTTCAAGGCTTGTGAGTTCCTAAGTAATACTCGAAAGAAGTCAGATGAGAAGGTATCAAAAGAAATCACTAGAAGTGACAAGAATTACCAAGGTGATGTAAATACTTTTGATAAAAATCATGATAAAAGGAGTATTTTCATTGATAGCTCATTAGATTCCTCTATAGATATGACTACAGTGTTATCACAAATCACTATCAAAGTCCCTTTGTCTAAATTGTTAAGGATCCCTAAACATAGAAATAAAGCTTTAGCATGGTTGGGAGATACTGGGATAAAGGTGAAACATGAGTGTAATGAAAATTGTGGTCCCAAGGAAAGCAATAAAGAAAAGATAAAGGATAAAGAAGCTGAAGTAGTTGTGTCTCAAATTCCTTAGATGCTTTTGGATAATTTTGTAAATCAGCATTTGGGAAATGTTGAGCCATTTTTCTTAAGTATTTTAGTAAATGGTAAAACATTAAAAAATTGCATGATTGACTCTGGTGCTTCCAATAAGATGATTCCTTATGAAATAATGAAGTAATTAGGCTTGAAGGTAGATACTACTCAAGGAAGATGTTGTGCTATGGATAAAAGAGAAGTGGTGATCATAGGTACTATTAATTCTTCACCATATAGACTAACAACCTGTCCTAACAAAGAACTTACTATGAGTGTATTGGTTGTTGATATTTTGCCTCACTATGGCATGTTGTTATCTAGAAAATGGAATGCTACCATGGGAGGGATTCTAAAATGTGATTTGTCATTTTCTACTTTTAACATTGAGGGGAATTTGTTAAAATTAAATAGGGAGTAAGAGTATATACATGATAGAGGATGATATAGAGCACAATATGACAAATTTTGTGGATACAAATATTAATGCATTTTGAGCTGAGGTTTTAACTTTAAAGAAATCCAAGCATAAGTCTTAGATGGAAATAGAAGCTGACACAAAAATAAACAAAGGTGATCTATGGCCTATGTTTTTTGATGGTGCATGCTGCAAGGATGGATCTAGTGCAGGCATTTTTTTGATATCACCATTAGGGTATGTCTCCCCTAATGGCCTTCACCTCATTTGTAATGTAATTTTTAGGGTCATAAATCCTATAAGGACCAATAGAAAATTTTTACTGGCCTAGATACTCACTGAATTCCTCATATGCATTTTTTCCTATATCAAAATTCTCTACTTTAAAAGTTCTACAAACAAAAGTGGATTTATGCAAAGAAGGGATCATTTCTTTTTTCATCAATAAGAATTTCCAAAAGAATTCAATAATGGTCAATCTAGGGGGTAGATATTTGGGTAGAATGTGTGGAGGTTGTGGGCATGCATATATTCTCATCAATGTGCACTCCTTAAACAAAAATATATCCTCCTAGTTATGATCTAATTTTTTTTTTTCATCTAAAAATGAAGGTCTAAGAAAAATCTTCAAAATATTTGGTGCCCTAAAGAAAGTTTGGTCCAATTGCCTCATAATAATAGAACTAAAAAAATTAAAAAACAAAAGAGCATTTGAATAGTGGAAATTCTTATCCCAAATGAGAGTCCAGAGTTGCATAGGTAACCCACCATATTCATGAAAAGTCTGATCAATAAAGTCCTAGATGATGCAACCAATGTTGTAATATAAGATCAGGTGTATTAGTAGTAAATAATGGTGGATTTTGAAATCCTTCATTTCTCCCTTCTTTGCATTGACAATTTGGTTGTGCATGTTGTCCATGATGAATACCACATAGTCATACTCTTTGTGGTCAAAGGGGTCCTGTATGTCCCATGCCATTAGGAATAAGGAACCATAGATACAATCCTCTGCACCATCACTTCCTAGAATTTAATGTATCCCATATACTATATTCTTGAAATAATTCTTAAATCTACTCAAAGGCAAATGATCCCCCACCTTCTTTGGAATCAACCCTACCTTTTTTACATTATAAGGAATGTGGGGTACCATCACATTGTTCACAAAATATGTCTTATTGCTCCCAAATTTCCTTTGCAAGTCTTCAATGTCAATAGGCACATCCAATTACCCTTCTAATCCAAAAGCCTCTATAAAAGAAGTTATATCTAGTGTGCACAAAAAGCTCTCATTATGCCTTTGAAATGCCCTAGTAACTGGATTCTTGGAATTTATCAGTGCTTTTAGTAGGTCCACATCAAAAAACACTTCTAGAAATATCAACTTTTCCATATTCTTGTTCTATGAGTTGTAGATTGGTACATTTTTAGTTCTATTTTGATAGAAATATAAAAACAGATTGAAACCATCAATTCTAGGGCATTTTGTATCCCTAACTAGGAAGCAATGGTTTTTGAAGATATGGTCATTTATAGAAATGGCGTCCGATGACCCTAGGAGAATTTTTAACCAATCTTCAACATGCTTATTTGGTTTTCTAACCCTTAACTTTTTCTCAGTTTTGACAGCATGCTTCTTCCTCTTTCCTTCAGGCATGACCTTTGCAACATTGTCACCTTCATCTTCAACCTCTACCTCTTTTGCAGGAAACTCCTTAAACTCCTTGTCAACCATCTTCTCTACAATTATACTTTAAACCCTTGCATAGTAATACATAAATCACAACACTATGGATACTTAGAGAAATTTTTAGAGCAGGAACACAAATTCTTCAAAATGGTAATATTTTGAATGTTCAATCAAATATTTATGTTTTAATCAGATAGTCTACTAGCTTTTTTAATAAATTCTAGATGCATGAGCTTTTAGTACCACCCTCGTAGGCTGACAATAAGGAATATCAACTGTGAAATTCAATCTTGATGTCCTTTTCAATATTTTATTTTACTTGGCCATGGTGAATTTGTCCTTTTTTCTGAACTAGCATGACACCTCAGCTACATTTTTAAAAAAAAAATTTGGTCTTCTACTTTTATGCTGAGTCAAAATCTTTCAATCTTCATAACCTTGGAAACACCCTTGGTGAGCCTTTAGGTTCATTCGGTGAGACTTTAGGACATGCCAAGTGTAGAAGCATTAGGGTTTCTTTGGTACTATGTTGAAAATTCTTTTACACTCTTATGCAACCCCTTACACCATAGAATCTCAAGCCTTCTTAACTGATACCTTTGTTCTTATGCTTCATGTATGAGTGTAAAGCTTTTGTTACAACTTTCTCCTTACCCTTTATGCTCACATGCACATGTATCACCAAAAACCTAAGAAAACTTCTTTATGCTACTATGCTCTCTTCATTACTTGGAACATCATAAAATTTTTCATACCCATCCTCTGGTCATATGCTTAAGGCTTTACTCATGGCATCACAATGCCTCTTATATTTTCTTTATTTCTCCTTTATGCCTATATGAGTTCTCTTAACCTTGTGACATTGGAAAGCCTTTACAAATAGCATCCCACTCTTACATTTCTCCTTTCTCGTAGTAGCATAAATCCTTGTCTTCATTCCTTCATCTATCCTTTTATGCTTATATGCTCAAACTTAACTTTTAACCATGAAGAAAGAGATGAAACAACTCTTCGTTCAACTGCTTACTATGCAATCATAAAGGCATACTGAGAAATTTCACCTTTCACTTAGCAACGACCCAGATTGAATCTCAGAAAAATAGAAAAGACCATCATCAATGACTTTAAGCACATGAAAAATGAAGAACTTAAGTCATCTACCATGCATCTTGGGCCCATCCGATATGTATGACATGTCACCATTTGATTTACTTGCATCAGGGCCCATCTAACAAATCAATAGGTCCCACTTAGCACGATCACTGCTATAATATGGCTTTACAGTTGTCTGCAAGTCCAAGAAGTGAAGGCATGTAAACACGACTAAACATTACTTTCATTTGTATGAGCTCCTTTTATTCATAGAATCATAAAACACTTTATGCCTTCTCATAAACCATCCTTCATGCCATGCTAGGTTATTACACTATTATGTCATTCATTAGATCATAGGTGCATAGATCAAAACTTAGTAACTTTGCACCCCTCTACTCAACTATTTACTCATAATCCTATAAAGTGACATGACACATCTCCTTTAAAACCTTTTATGCTCACAGGCTTAACACTCTAACGTATCACCTAGAATACTTTTTCAAGCTCCTTTTGCTCCTCCACTTAACCTATCACCTTAAAGCCATAATACCACTTTCAAAACATAAGAACCCTTTATGCCTCTTCACCCAAGAATCAAACTAATGATCAAGGAACCTCAAAATGAATTGTTCTGCTACTATGAAAAGTAAAAGCATATCCCCATAAAACATGAACTCTTTTACACCTTTATGCTAGATGATAAAATGTGACCACATAAACATGAGCTAGAAGGTATTTTGTTCTTATGTGAAGCCCTACACCATAAGGCCATAAAGGGGAAAACTTAAGTGCTTTAGAAACCCTTTCAAAAATTTGAAAAGAGACCTAGGGTTTTTACATACTTAGGGTATTCTAATGACTGCATTGATGAAAAACCTTGAGAATTTAATAAAATTCAAAAAACATATGAACCAAGGTAAGACTAGGGCAACCTAATCATTTGAAAAATATAAGGAAGGAAACCCTAATCTACACAATACAATGACTTAAATGATTTTTTACTTAAAATTTTAAAATTTCTCTGCATTGTGAAAAATCAAACCAATAGTGGCCCTATTTGGAGATGATAGACTACTTGAGTCTATGCAAGAATTTATAATCTATGGAAGAGAAAACCACATACTTGGTACATGAATGAAAACTTCTTCAAAGAGCACAAAACATGATAATAGAACATGGAACCGAACTATACAAAGATATTTACAAGGATCTACAAAATATACAAAATGTACAAGAGCACAAGGAAACCCTTAAACTACTATTCATGGAAAATAGATATTTTAAGAAAAGTAACTCTTCAAGAATTGTCCATGAACTGAAATTTAAGAATATCTCCAATTAAATCCTTCAAAAAATATGAATCTTCTCCATTTGTATCACAAATGTTATACGGGCCAATCTAGATTGGGTCAAATTTACCATGCTTTCCTTTGTCCTCCATTCTAGCATTCCACATCAACACCATGTCACCTATTTCAAATTTCCTCTAAATAGCCCTTTTTTCATATAAGTGCTTCATTTGTAATTGTGACTTGGTATTCTGAATAGAAGACTCTCTCCTTGCTTCTTCTAGTTGCAAAATATCATCCATTCTCAGTTGCATCTCAGCAATGATATCATTTCATATAGTTGAACAAATTTATACATTTCTTTTAAGTTATTCTGTGAAAGTCTAGCCTATATACCATAAACCAAATCAAATAGAGCACATCGAATGGCCTTTTGCATAGTAACCTTATCAGCCCACAGAGCTAAAGGCAATTTTGAATCCTAGGCTTTCTTGTTTCCTCCTAAAATCTTCTTGATGATTTTCAATATACTTCTATTACTTGATTCTGCCTGACCATTTCCTTGGGGATGATAAGGTGATTATGTTTACTTTGTAATGTCATAAATCTTACAAAAAAAATTTTATTCCTTAGATCTAAAACACATAGCATTATTAGCCACAATTTTTTGTGGGCATTCAAACCTGGTCACAATATTATTTAGAATGACATTAATCACCACTTTTCTTTTTGCATTCTTAGTAGGAATTGCTTCAACCCACTTAATAAAGTAATCAATAGCCACCAGGATCCAAGAATGTCCACCACTAGACCTATTTGAGATCTTACTAATGAAATCAATTCCCCATTGTTGAAATGAAGCCTATACTTCAATAGGTCTTAATGGTAAATTCCCAAAAAAATTTAACTTTCCACTAAACCTTTGACAAGCATCACATGTCTTGACAAACTCATGAGCATCTTTGAAAAGTGTTGGCCACCAAAAGCTAGCCCTAAGAATTTTATGAGTAGTGGTCTTAGTTATATAGTGACCACCACATACATCTTCATGGATATCTTTTAAAATCATTTTAAACTCAATTTCATCTATACACTTCAAAACTACCCCTTCCATATTTCTCCACCATAATCAACCTTGCACTATAACATACCTTATGGCCTATAACTTAAGGGATTTGTCTGGTTATCTATTAACTCTGATGGAGATTTCATGTTTTGCAAATAATAAATAACATCTCTATACCAATCAGAAGTATCCATATCACTCATTATCCCTACAAGTATCATTAAGTTGATTAATTTGGTTTGCCTCTAGATTGGCTTCTATCATCAATTTTGTCAAACCTTGACCCCTAACTAGTTTGGTAATCTAAATATCAATGTTAAACTCTTGTATCCTATTAATCCATCTACATCTCATACCTGATACCTCTTTTTGTGAAAAAACATCCTTCACAGTAGTAGTAGGAACAAAAGCAATGATAGTGGCTCCCATTAAGTAACATCTAAAATCTTTTACCCCTTTCACTAGTGCATATGCTTTTTTTTCATTTATATCATACTTAAGTTCTACTACTTGAAAAGGCTTATTGAAGAATGTAATGGGATGCTCATAACCTTTTTCATTTTTGTATAACAATATTGTAGCAACAGTGTGAAATGAGGAAAAAGAAAATATATGCATTGGTTTATCATAATTAGGTGCTCTAAGAACAAGGGCATCTTTAATAGCTTGCTTGATCTTCTGGAATGCAATGCGAGATTCACCTTCCCATTTTATCTTAGACCCTTTCTTTAGCATTCTTGATATAAGCCTACCAATCTTGGCAAAATTAGTAACAAATCTTCTAAGAAAGTTGATTTGTCCAAAAAATTACTTAATTCCCTTAATACTTTTAGATTTTTGAATATTAAGGGTCAATCCTCACTCCATGCTTGCCAACTAGATATCCTAACAATTTTTCTTTAATAACACCAAAATTACATTTCCTTGGATTTAAAGAGATACCATACTTAAGGGCTCTAATAAATACCTTTTCCAAATGTATGCAATGATCATTCTCATCCTTGGAATAAGCAGTGAGGTCATCCTATTATACAACCAAAAATTTATCAATAATATTAGCAAAAGCCACATCCATAGCCCTTTGAAAGTTAGCCCCAACATTAGTAGGCCCAAAAGGCATCTTGACATAAACATAAGTAACCCATGGAGTAGTAAAAGAAGTCTTGAACTATTCTAGTTCTTTAATAACCACTTGATTGTAACCTAAAAATCCATCCATCATAGATGTATACTCTGAACTAGTGACTCTTTGCAACATAGCTTCCATATTTAGAAATCCATAATTATCCTTTAATGAAGATATATTAAGATTCCTAGAGTCAAGATTCCTAAAGTCAACACATAACCTTATGTCTCCATTTTTCTTCCTAACAGAAACTAAATTGGATACCCAAGAAGAATGTCTAATAGGCTTTATGATTCTTGCATCTCTCAATTTGATTAGTTCATCTTGCATTTTGCGAGCCAATGTTGGATTTATTGGCCTTTATTTCTGCCTAAAAGGTTTAGCATCTAGTTTCAAAGGGATCTCATGCTGAAAAAGATCTTCCCTATAAGATTTTAGGTCATTATATGACCATGCAAACACATGTCTATATTTCCTTGGTAGGTCTATCAGATCTTTCCTAATTTTAGGAGGCAATTTCTTACCAATATATACCTTTTTTAGTGTTTCCTCAGTTCCCAAATTTACCTCCTCTAGATCTTTGGCATAATATTCAGTAATATTCATTTGTGACCTATCTTGGTTATCAAAAATAGTTTCTAAAACAACTAGGCCCTTTGGGATTTTGTTTGTCTTCAACTACACAACTTCCTACGCAAAAACAATATTTTTTCCATTTATATTCTCTACATAGGCTACATAATCAATTTCTTGTCCTAACAACATATTCTCACAATTCAGAAATCTTAGAATATCCTTATCATCTTCAAATACTTGCCAATTCTAAACATTATCAGGGATGGAGGGATTAGTTTGAATCTCAATTTTAGACACACTAGCAAATGTGATATCATTAGGCTTCTTATTATTAGTCCTTTTTTTCTAGGTCATCCAAGATGCATCAAAACATTCAATCATATCCCATACACCATTTTTGTATTGTTTTAATCTTTTGTTCTTTGACACATAAGCATTTCTTACTTGGGATACAACCAATTTAGAGTCTCCTATAACATGTAGACATTTTATCCCATGCTTATGAGCTAGTCTAAGGCCTAATAGTAAAGCCTCATACTCTTCCATATTATTGGTACATGGAAAACTTAAAGTAAAGGAAAATTTGTATGTTACCCTTGTTGGAGATATCAAAAAAATGCCTGCACTAGATCCATCCTTGCAGCATGCACCATCAAAAAACATAGTCCATAGATCACCTTGTCTACTTTTGTGTCAGCTTCTATTTCCATCTGAGACTTATGCTTGGATTTCTTTAATGTCAAAACCTAATCTTGAAATGCATTAATATCTATATCCACAAAATTTTTCATGTTTTCCTCTATATCTTCTTCTATCATGTATATACTCTTACGCTTCCTATTTACTTTTATCAAATTCCCCTCAATGTTAAAAATAGGAAATGACAAATCACACTGTAGACTCCCTCCCGTGGTAGCACTCCATTTTCTAGATAACAACATGCCATACTGAGGTGGAATATCATCAACCAATACAATCATAGTAAGTTCTTTGTTAGGACAAGTTGCTAGTCTATATGGTAAAGAATTAATAGTACCTATGACTGTCACTTCTCTTTTATCCATAGCACAACATCTTCCTTGAGTAGTATCTACCTTCAAGCCTAATTCCTTCATTATTTCAAAAGGCATCATAGTATTGGAAGCACTAGTGTCAATCATGAAATTTTTTAGTGTTTTACCATGTACTAAAATACTTAAGAAAAATGGCTCAACATTTCCGAAATGCTAATTTACATAATTATCCAAAAACATCTAATGAATTTGAGACACAACTACTTCAGCTTCTCTTTCCTTTACCTTTTCTTTACTACTTTCCTTGGGACTATTGGTGTTTTATAACTACTAAGCAACAAAATGCTCAATACCAAAATGATATCACTCACACAATTTAAGGATTAGTCAATTCCTATTAACAAATATGTGTGCAAACCATTTGGACCCAACTTCAACAAAACCAAAGGTGGTTTTCTACTCTTTAGGCTCTACAAAACTAAGGTGGGTATATCCAGGGATGATTCAAGATTGGGAAACACTGTATGAGAATTATTTTAGTTTCATTATAATTCTCATCTCAAATCCTCAAATATATGCATAATTCTTGACAATTTGATGAACACATCCCATATAACAGATCTGGCCAAAATTCTTCTATAGAGTTGCACGTGTTCTCAACAATAGTGGCTAACTGAAGCTAAAACATTCCATGCAAACAACTGCTAGCCAACTTTGAGGATCTAAAGGAAATAAAAGTAAAATTTATTATAATTCTACATTTGAAAACCATTTGCGACATATTTCTCTTCTAGCTAAATCAATTTGACCAGTGCCTAATCCATTAGGACTTAGAGTCTACTACCAATCCTTAGATCTAATTTGTTGTCTTACAATAAATATTATCAACAATTCTTAAATAAATTCATCATTCAAAAATCCTTCTTACTACTATAGCAACCTTATCAAATTCATCAAAGCTTTTACTTAATCCATTGAACTAATAGCAGTGATGAACAGATATACAACCTAGCTAGATTGCATTCAAGATCAAGATAACCAAGTAATCAAAAGGAGACAAAATTTAGAAAGAACTAATATGTGAACAACTCATAATTTGTATTTATTTTCTTTGAAATTTGTATACATTTATAGTAAACTTAGAATGACCTTAGGAAGAAACATAGAGATCATTCTATATTCATGTATTCTTAGGAACTAACAAAGAAAATACATCATGAACTTGCTCAAAAAATTGGACCGAAAATACACTAATTATCACTTAAGCTTTTTTCAAATTAGGTCTTTCTCAGCCCTAGAATCTCACTTATATAGTGTGAGATGCAACAAGCTTCAGGTTGAGAGAAAATGACAGGTGTCCATTACAAGAAATGTTTACATGTATCTATCACAAAATGAAAAAATGTGAGTAACATAAAGACTTAAACATTAAACATTCCTTTTTTGGACCTCTTTCTGTTACATCCTCTATTGTTATTGATTTGGCTGCTATCCGATCTCTCTTTGTATGCAGTTGCCAAGCTAGCCAATGATGAAGATTATTCTGATGATTGCACATTAATCTCCACTTGTGGGTTTTCACTATCTTTATCCTATAAGGTGGGAGTAACTTCTACTTTCCTCTCTCCTTTGGTTGTATCAACATCTTGTCGGCCTAGGCCTACAACTGAAAATGACTAATTTTTCTTGTCTTCTTCTTCTAGTTGGGCTTGTGTAGTGATGGTGTCAATGATTTGGATCTCATCACCCTGCACCTCATCATTTTTCAGTTTCATCTTCATCAAACCATTCACCAGGAGCTATTTTTTCCATCCACGTGTCAAAAAATGTATTATTTGGCCAATTGAATTGCAAAATATCCCTCTGTCTTTTTAACACATACTCAACCTCATTATTAATAGCAACAAATTCCTATTTTAAAGAATCAAAGAATATTTGGGCCTTCACCATTTCTTCCAGTGTGGTAGCCCACCATGCATGCCCTACTTCATTTATAATTCTATTCATCCTTAAACAAAAAATATCATCAAGTTCCTTTGACCATTCATCTTTGCTTTTCAAATTATTTCTTTTATCTAGGGAACTAGGAAACAAACTGAATTTTTGGCTCTTGTACTTGTTCAAGTAGCCTACTATTATTCTCTCTAAATGAATCCTTTTATTGTCAAAATCAGCAAGATTAGAAAAAATGTCAAAGGTTTTTTCAATTTGATCATATGAATTGCTTATGATAGAGAAACACAAAAATGTCATTTCTTTCTCCCTTTTTACCCATTTATTCACAATAGGCTTTAGAACCTCATCATTGGCTTTCAACTCCTCCTAGATATTAATCACCTTGGCCAAGTGATCATGAATTAGTGGCCATTCAACTTTATCTCCCAAATATGTGAGAGATTTTCTTAGTTTATCTTCATATTTTGACTCCAACTCTACATGTAAGGCCCATAGTTTACCCTTTTCTTCTTCAAAATCCTTAGCAGTGTAGTACTATGGCCTTTGGGGTGTATTTGGTATTTCCATGAGGGGAGTGGATTTGAAGGGTTCAACTGGGGAGCAAGGGTATGTTATTCTTGGTGCTGCTAACCTACCCATTAGCTTGTTCTCAAGCTCAATTCTCTTCTTTACCTCTTTATTGTAGGCATCCACAACTACCTCATACTTTCTTTGCAGCTCAGTCATTTCCTTTCCTTCCCTCTCTATAGTAGCCAAGGAAAATTGAGAGTAATCTACATTCATATGAGCTTCTTGTACATGTGAGGTATTAGCAACTCTCCTCACAATGATACTCCCTATTAGTCCTAAATCATCAGACTATGATGGAGCAGCCTTGGACCCTCTTCTCAATGACCACATGACAAGTTCAGCTTGGTCATTACTAAATGTAGTTCCCTAGAACTCTTTTTTATTTGCATCTTGCAATCCCAAATTATTTGACATAGAATTAAAAATCAAGGCATCAACAATGTCCCAATTGGGAAATAATAAAATATTTGCAGCCTTTACCATCTATCTCCCTTCTTCAGGGGTTATATTCTAGAACTCTTGAATCATTTGTTCCTTTATTTTATTTTGAATGGAGGCTTCATCTATTTATGAATGCTCTACTTTCATATTTTTACATCTTTCCTAAAAAATGTGCACGTTTTCCCTCCAAGAAAACTAATGGAAAGCCCTAGACCTTACAAAACTATCATTAGACAAAAATTGCTAATTGGATTCTTCCAAAATAGGGTCTAATTCCCTTCCCCTAAAATCTGCTACAGTTAATTCAAAACTTGGCATAGGAGGCTCCTGGGAGTTTCCTTCATCAATCTCTACTTGGGTAACAAAAACTCCCCCTTGTGATCCAATTTGTTCAATTTTCTCATCAATGATCTGCTCCTCCTCGATTCTCGTGGGGGTTTGGGAAGGTGAGTAACTCTCCTCATGTGGTTCCTCTTCCCTTATTATCTTTCTCCTCTTAGGAGAAGGTTCAGGAGGCCTTTCTTCAAAAATAGCACTAGTAGATTCAACATTCTATTTTCTTTTATCCACAATGGGCCTTTGATCCTGAATAATAGTATATCCTAACCTCCTTTGCACAACTAGTGGGCCTACCCCTATATTGGGAGTGAAACCCAATCTTCTCATTATTTCCCTAGCTTTATCTATAAAAGAATCAATGAAATGTTGCTTCTTCTCATTCATTACCTCCATTATTTTGGGGAATGTACTCATAAGCTTATTTATTTTATCTGAAATAGTTACAACATTACTCAAAGGGTTGTAATCTTTTTCAAAACAATTAATAAAATTCAAAACTTTTGAACAGACTCTCCAACTTTCTTTCTTTGTTTTTTGCTCTTGTAAAGAGTACTCATTCCTTATTACATCTTCAAGGAAATAAAATTCATGCTCAACTGGATGAAGTTTGATCCTATGCCTAAGAGCCAAATTAAAGAAACCTTCTACATCACAAAAATGAGGGTGAGATACTACCATTTTATATTGCTCCAAAAATTTGGTGAGGAAGACCCACTGTTCCTTGGTTATTACAAACTGGTGGGCTATTGTGCAAGTGGGAAAAATTGATCTTGTTCCCTTTTTGTGCAAAAAGGCTTTTGGTAAGGTAGTACATGGGGTGTTCCCTTGAATCCATAAATTTTGATAATAGTTGAAACTGAATATGGGATGATATCTCCCCAATTATGTGAAACTTTTAGATTATGGGGTTTGTCCATAGGCCTAACAAGGTGCATTAGTGCGTTAGGAATCCTGGGATTGTCTCTTAATATGAGGCACCTTAGTTTGGAGGCAAAGTGCTAGTCAAATCTAACAAAACTAGCATTTTTTGCTTCCCCAATCATATTTGCACTCCATAATTGAACTAGTAGTGCTTCCCCCTCTTGTTCTTTGTTCAAAACCATTTCTTTACCAAAGTATGTAGCCCCCTTAAATAGAAACATGTGCATCAATAGGGAGTATTGGCCCCAAACCTTCTCCACCTTGCCCTTAGCAATCCCAACCAATCCACTGTGAATCTCATCAACTAGGTAAGAAGCAAAATCAAAAATTATTTCCACACCAAAAGAGGAGATTTGAGTGATCATATACATGAAGCTCATAGGGGTAAAATCTTCTTCACCCTCTCCAAAAACTCTACACAGGGTCCTGTATATCTCTACTACCCTGGCATTGAAACATGCTTTCTTGAAAGGTTCTTTAGAGGATGATGTTATTGCTAGTAGGGTTCCAATTCTACTTATGTGGGCCTTTAGTGAACCTTGTCTAACTATTTCCTTCTTTGACATATATTCTTTTTCTAAATCTGTCAAATTAATGGGCACATGATACCTAGTTAGAGGTCCCAAATGAAAAACTTCCCTGATCTCTTCTAGACTGATGGTGATTAGAATTTCACCATCTTCTCTTCTCACTACCCTAGTGACTTGATCATAACTTTTCACCATGGGGAGGTCATAATCCATGAACACACTGGAAACAACTAGCTTTCCTAGGTTGAAATTCCATAGATTGGCATGTGGGGCAAATAATTTCCTTCCTGCAAACTATTTCTTGAACATATTTAAACTAGTTTGTAAGGTTTGAGTGTCCTGGACCCAATTACCCTTCTCATACAATCCATCAACTATCCTTAACCTAGGGTTTAATGAGGTCAACCTTTTAATTTGCACTATCTCTATAGTAGACTCAGGCAACAACCCAAGCAAGTCATCATGTACATTTCTATCCAAATAATTTACTTGACCTGAAAATCCCTTCTTTAGAGGCATCTTTGATTATACTTTACAGAATTGAAACACCTACAAATATTACAATAAGATTACTTACTTGAATTCTATCCTTCTGTTCCTCTATATTTTTGCAAAAAAATTTGTGAACAAACTACTTCATAATTTTGCCAAACTCTAGCATGATTTTCTTTAGTAATTTCTTATGCTTAGGGAAGGCTCAAAATCTTTGTTCTCATAAGGTGAAACTGATAAAATCTCCTATATTATACTCTATTTTTCCTCACATGTGGAACTTTCATGTCTAATTAATACACAGAGTGGCACCACCTTCTGTGTTTAAATTTGTGTTGTCAATCTTTAAAAATCCTACGATCATGGGATACGAAGAAAGAAAACTTGGCATTTCACTTGACAAGTTGGCCAGTCAATCCAATGAAATTTGCCCATGTACACAACTCCTTCCTTGATGGAACTTTTGTCTAGACCCACTGGTGACTGAGGGCACATGTCAATTGGTCACCACTTCACTATACATAAAGAATGAGCACCTTTCCATAGCAAAGTAGTGACAACCATGGATTCGATCTTGATCTTGTGGATGATATACTACTTAAAAGAGTGGTGGTGGGCCCTCATACACTATCTCACTATACATATTGTTCGAGAAAATCTTCATGTTGAGATAGCAATGGCCATTGATCTGAGATCAAATCAAAGGTAAAGAACCTACATAGAGTACCTTGAAAGGTGGTGGGTCCCATACTCGCTATGTCACATAGTTTATACAACTTGCAACTTTCCACAGAGAGATAACACAGACTTTTGATTCTAGTTTGATCTGATGATTAGGATTCCTTATATGCTTTATGAATGAGGTGTGGGTCTAGGGCATTGGTGACGTAGGAAAATCTACACTGCTAGCACACACCAAACCCTTATTTTAATCTTAGTCACCCTTACATGTCACTTGAGGTCCCACTGGCTATTCTTTTTATGGTGCCTCGCTACTTCACTAACGATGAGATGTCAAATTTTTCCAATAGTAAGGTAGCAAGCTTCGATGAATTCAATAAAACTCAGGGCCATGAAACATGATAACCCATCAAATCACCATCTCTCCTACTAACTACTTCTGACAATAGAAATTATTACTTGTCATGCCACTTGGATAGACCATGGTTACCGAGAAGTTTGGGGGCCACCATGTCTTTGATTTCTTGGCACCTCGCTACTTCGCTAATGACAAGATGATTAGTTTTTCATTAGTGAGGTAGCGAGGCATCATAAAGATCCTCATTCTAGCACCAACTTTTGACTGCTTCTACTGGGTCCATTTAAGGTGTACATCTCTAAAAAGTTGGCTAGAACACAAATCCTCGACCACCGTATTTTCAATTTACAGTCCCATTTTATAAACTCTTTGGCACTCGCTATCTCACTATGTATAAAAAGTGCTCAACTCTTCATAGCAAGGTAGCAACAATAGTAGATCTATTCAAATCAGATGATGAGTAACCTAAGATGAAAGGTTACTTAAGGGTGAGGGAAAATTTCAAAAGAAAATAGAATATTTGCCCAAGTTCCTTTTTCAAATATTTTGCGCTTGAAAATTTTTAAATGGAATGAGACATAGGGTTTTCAAAAAAAAAATTCAAAGGCTAACAAAAGGATGACTTAACTATAAACCCTATTCACCATTAATGGATATAATCTGAATTTTTATACCTGGAAAAAGGAATTTTATCATGTGAAAATTTAGACCAATAGTGACCACAATTTTCATTACACTCATATTTCACCTTTACACCAGTATCTCCCAACCATGCTAAAGCTTTATTTCTATGTTTACGGATCCTTAACAATTCAAACAAAGGGACTTTGATAGTGATTTGTGATAACACTATAGTCATATCTATAGAAGAATCTAATGGGCTATCAATGACAATACTCCTTATATCATGATTTTTATCAAAAGTATTTACAACACCTTGGTAATTCTTGTCACTTGTAATGATTTCTTTTGGTACCTTCTCATCTAACTTCTTTGGAGTATTACTTAGGAACTCACAAGCCTTGAAATTATTCTCCTTCTTTGGTTCCCATTTTTTATTTGTAATTTTAACCTTTTCAGTAGAGATCTCTTTAGGCTTCACAACTTCCCCTTTTCTAGGGTTAACTCCCTTTATAAACATACTAGCCACCTTGTCATTGCCCTTCTTTTGAGTCATCTTTCTAGTTTGTACTTTAGCTATCATGTTTGTAGTAATTTGATCAATCTCTTTCCTAGAGGGCTTCCTTAATGTGACCTCTTCTTTGGCACCTACCATATTACACACATTATCTCCAACATCACTCTCATCAGAGAATACTTGTTGTTGCACTTTACTCTGAAACTACCTTTCCTCATTTACATCTCTATCATAATCCTCACAATTAGAATAATCATAGTGTGACTCAAACATGTTACATTCTAAATCATCATTATTTTTGTCATGTTCTTGAAATTTTTCTACTACAGTCTGATTTCCAAGGAAGGACAAGGCTACTGTATAAGATTCAGGAGCATGGGATAATTGACACACAAAGCACCATGTAGGTTCAGCAATGAATTTAGGATCATCTACTAAATTTATAGAGGTTTTAGATAAGGGATCAGGGGAAATCTTGTTGTTTGTATTCTTGTGTGGACGGACATTAGGCTAACCATCTTTCCAAGTGGTAATATAAGCGAAATTTTGCAACCTATTTTGTCTATTGAAATTCAACTGGTAAAGGACCCTATTTTTAGTGGGATTCCTATCATTTTTTACCTAAGGGATATTTAGATTCTTTATAGCATTTAGAACTTGACTTATCTCACTAGGCTCTTTATTTTTTCCACCTCCACCCTTGTTATCCTCCATTTTGTTTCCCTTATTTCCAAACAATCAAGGGTCATCTCTCTTACTTTCAAGCCTTCATAAAATTCTCAAATTGTTTTCCACATTTATAGAAATTTTGAAAGCATCTCTTAAAGTTCTAGATTCTTTATCCCTAAGTCGATATGGCATTTTTCCATCAAAACCATTCAAATAGGTAATCAAATAGATCTTGTCATCAACACACATGGCTTGCATGAGCTTATACATTCTTTTTTGGAACCTATTATTAAATTCTATGATAGACTCATTAGGTAACCTCTTAATATTACTGAAATCACTTAGGATATAGCTTTGATTATGCTTGTCACCATATTTCTCTTTGAAATAGTACTCAATATCCTTCTAGTCAACAATAGATAATTTAGGAAGTCTCTTGAACCATTCTCTAGAATCTTCAATTAATGATTGAATAAACAATTTCATAATAACATCCTCAACCTCAACCTCATAATCAGTCATCATATCAACAAAACTCCTCAAATGGTCTTCACAAGTGATAGCATTATTCCCAACAAATTTAGGCAACCTTTTCCTCATTTCTTGTGGGATGGGGTTAGGCTAACCAAGGATTCCATCAAAACATATTTTCTTATAGCCCTCTAACTAGACAAGTCTTCTTTATAAATCAATCTTAGGATGATGGTCACTATCTTTCCTATTGTTACCCACAGTATTACTAGTGTTAGCATCACCAACAGATTTGTTAAGATCTACTTTATGTGAAAATGAGGATAAGAAAGGAACAAGTACCTTAGTAGTATTTTGATTTACATCATTAGATCCACCATCATCTTTGGGCATAACTGTAGATTGCCACCTAGGATTCTCGAAGAATTTAATCTTGTTCATTTTAGCTGTGGCTGCCTCATTCTATGCAATTTCCAATTTCTTAGCCATAGCATCCTTTTCTTTTTTTTTCTTCTCTAGCTCAATATCAAAATGTGACATGGAATCATGGATCTAAACAATCTTTCCTGTTTCAATAATCTTAACACCCATCTCCTTTTGTTTCCCTTTATCTTTAGCCTCAACAACATGCCCAACATCTTTTTCTTTGTTGTTGTTAGCTTCTAGGGCACTATAATTCTTAATCTATTGTATTATAGGTTCTTCTTTAGGGCAGCAATTCTCCTAAGTAATTATTGCTTTTCCTCATAAGCCTTCATGATCTTTTTCTCCCATTCCTTTTGAAATTTCCTATCAATATCCTCTTGCTCAGTGAGTTGCATTCTCAACATTTCATTCTCATTAGGGTCAAGAATAGTAAACTCAAAATGAGAGGTCTTCTGATCATTGAAAATTTTAGGCTCTAAATGTTTTGGTCTTTCCCTTTCAAGAGAGTAATCTGACATGAAAGGGTTTGTGCTACATTGGAAAAGGTTGTTACTAGTCCTATCCTCTAGACTAATTGCATGTCATTGGATAGTTTTTTCTTGACATGTCATTTTAGGAGTATTATAAAAATCATCATTAGATAAACTAGGATGAGATCTAGGACCCTTGCAAAAAGGTTCCTTTTTAGTAGCCAAAAGGTAGGTTTTATTTTACCTTGCCATTTGCTATCAGGAATAATTTCCCTTCTGCATCTGAGCTCCTTTCACAGCCTAATTTTGCTTTCCTCTAGGAGGAAGATCAATCTGTAACTTAATAGTTGGGTTTTTCTTCATATTTTCTTGTGTGTTTTTCACACTTCTCATGATCTAAAATGTCCTTAAATTTGATATTGGTTTAAACCTTTATGATTTGCCACCCACCTAGGGAAGAATAATGCAATAATCTTGTTGACCTAATAAAATATGATAGGATCTTATTAAGAAAGAAATGGACAAATAGAATGCAACCAATTAGAATTTGTTTTGGGACTATAACTCATTCTTAATAGATAATACACCTTTGCAAGGAACATACATGTTAGTGTACACCTGTGGTGTGGGGCTTTGTTCTCCTTCTTTGTAAATTCTCAATGTTTGTCACTAGAAAAGTCCACTAAAACCACAGATAACTCCCAAAGGATAGAAATGGAGAAATAGAATGCAACCAATTAGAATTTTTTTGGGACTATAACTCATTCTTAATAGATAAGACACCTTTGCAAGGAACGTACATGTTAGTGTACACCTGTGGTGTGGGCCTTTGTTCTCCTTCTTTGTAAATTCTCAATGTTTGTCACTAGAAAAGTCCACTAAAACCATAGATAACTCCCAAAGGATTTGACAATTGTAATACTAACACTTATCCCCAGTGAAGTTGCTATTTTGTTTTTGTTTGAAACTACTAAACAACAAAATGCCCAATACCAAAATGATAGCACTCATGTAACCTAAGGATTAGCCAATTCCTATAATCAATTACAGAAGTAAATCATTTGGACCCAACCTCAACAAAACCAAGGATGGTTTCGTACTCTTTATGCTCTGTAAAACCAAGGTGGGCATACCTGGGGATGATTCTAATGCAAACTATTTTATGAAAATTATCTTAGTTTCATTTGGATTCTCATCTTCTTTCCTTAGGCACATACATACTTTATCAATTTCTTTAATGCTTTCAAGCTTATATGCATCCCTCATAAGTGATGAAGGGCCACACCACCCTTACCAACTCACAACCAAGATCAAAACAATATGGAGACAAAGAGATGAAAAAAAATGCTTCATAAAGCATCCATTAATACTTGAAATTCATTACAATATTCTCCAAATGAAAGGACTCCAAATTCTTACAATATAAGAGAGATTTCTCACTAAGAGCTTCTACAAGAAGAGCCTATCCTTCAAGAGGTTATACTCGAAGAGCTTCTACTTCCCCAACTTCTACTTCTCAAGCTTCTTTACAAGAGATTACATTCAAAGAGCTTGATTACAAATGAACATAAGCCTTCCTTAAATAGGCACTTACCACCCAATGCATGATTTATCCATAACATTCTAGAATATCCACAACCTTCTACAATATCCACAACCTTCTAGAATTTCCACCTAAATACAACTAAGCACCACCATGTGGCCTAATTAGAAAATTAAATTTTCTTTATGGATCACAACAAATATTAAATGCATGATTTAAAAAACTTTCCACAAACTTCTAAGATGCCACCTACACACTTTGATAAATAGAATGAGAACTACTTTCCTATTTCCACATTTTTTTTTCCTAATGCATGATGCTCCTGCATCTGACTCCCATCGTAGGAAATTTTTTTTGAGTATGGATTCACAAAATAAAGTAGCCATTGTTGACATTCTTTTTATTTTTTTCTCTTCCTCCAACACATAGCTGGAACAAGTATTCGGTGCCAATATATTTTCTTCTTTCTTCTTTTCCAACACCTAGCCAGAACAAGTGTCTATTTCTGAAATACTCCTTTGCAATGAACTCTATCCAAGTATAACTCTCATCCTCATCTAGTCTTGTTGAATTAGTCACACCTATAATAAACCCAAGAACACCATACCAATCTTCCTTTGCATGCCACACATGACTAACAAGATCCTCATGCAAACCATCATCAATATCTTTCAAACTCATCTCGAAGACAATATCCCATGATTTGTAAGAATTTACCTATTTGACATCCTCATCTTCGCTTGCCTCTTTCATGTTGTCAACAATGCATGTAACTACTCCACTTGCCTGATCTCTAACTAAGGCACTATACTTTTCCTCCATTACTGCAATCTTCAAATCATCTTGATCTACTTTAGGTTTATAAATCTTGTCATCTTGATGCTCTTCCTCTTCTCTTTCATCTTCTTCAACTTTAGGTTTGCAAATGATTTCATCTTCATCCGCTTGCTCTTCCACTAGATCATCTTTCTTTTCTACATCCAAATACTTATCAATGTCTCTTTTCTAGTAATGTGCTCTTTGTTTTCACAACTCAGCTTCTAATTCATTCACTTGCTTTTGCAAATCAACTAGTAACAACTATTGATTAATTGCTCTAAATTTCTCAAGTCAAGGAATCCTTAGAATCCATCCAATCAAAAAAGTCATCTTCTTCTTTCTCTTCTCCATAATCAAGTCTTTAGAAGATAAATCTTGTGCAACACAAGAACCTTGTGCAAACTACCTCATAGTTGGCAATCTGTCTATACAATCAAGAACTTCTTGACAAACTTCACCCAAGTCAAGGTCTTGGTGCAAATTGCCTCATGTACTATTGCATGTAACTAATTCACTTGCTTGATCTCCAACTAAGGCACTATACTTTTCCTCCATTTTTGCAATCTTCACATCATCTTGATCAACTTCAAGTTCATAAATCTTTTCATCTTGATTGACAAGAAGAGCCTATCCTTCAAGAGGTTATACTCGAAGAGCTTCTACTTCTCAAGCTTCCTTACAAGAGATTACATTCAAAGAGCTTGATTACAAATGAACATAAGCAATAGGCACTTACCACCCAATACATGATTTATACATAACATTCTAGAATATCTACAACCTTCTACAATATCCACAACTTCTAGAATTTCCACCTAAATACAACTAAGCACCACCATGTGGCCCAATTAGAAAATTACATTTTCTTTATGGATCACAAAAAATATTAAATGCATAATTTAATGAACTTTCCACAAACTTCTAAGATGCCACCTACACACTTCGATAAATGGATTGAGAACTATTTTCCTATTTATGCCACCCATGCACCTTGAAAATAGAAATTCCTTTTTTTCTCTTCTTCTTCTTTTTTCCTATTTTTCTATTTTTTTATTATTTTCTTTCTATTTTAGTCACTTTCTCTCTCATCCACAAATTTATTTATTTATTATTTTTTTAGAATTTATTTTTCTAATAATTTAATTTTCCCATGCAAGATGCTCCTGCATCAATAAGCATATCTAGTCATAATTCTCCTAGAGTTTATAAGTAACTTTTGAATTAGCAGCTACCTAAAACTCAAAAACTAAATGTAAATGAGTGGTGACTAGCATTATAATCTTGAACCAAATGAAATGAAAATGACTTTGAAATTATATTTGAATTGGCATGTATAAGTAAGATTTACTCTCAATCATCACTGATTTATGTGACCAGTTCCTTATCCATTGGGAAAAAATTGACTATTGGTGGGAGATCTAATTCATACAACTTGTGAATGAATTTATCAATAGTAATCACCCATTCCCATTCTTATAAAATATCCTTTTCATAAACTCATGAATTCTACTAATCTACTAAAGCGTCTCTATAGCTCATTGAATTAAAAGCAACAATAGAACCAATACACAACCCATCCAGACTGCATTCAGTCACATGAACCTTATTCAAATGACCTCAAAATAGAAAAGCTCATAAAATGGAGATAGGAAGTGATGACATAGAAAATAGTGTAAATACCCCTTTTTATTCTCCTTTTGAAATGACTAATATAGTAACCAATAGAGTTTCAACAAAAGTCCAAAATATTCAGCTGGTTATGTCATATCTATATATCAAAAACTACACTTGAAAGTGTCTAAAATACCACATAAAATAGGACCAACTATACTATTTCTTGACAATTTTGAAAAAATACATCACAATTTGGACCATCACAATGCCTTGAAAACACATTTATATAACATGAGTTGCAACAAGCAAAGGGCAATTGTGATTGATAGGTGTCCTTTTAGAACAACAAGTACAAAAACCTTTTTCAAAATATCTTGGACACCTTATTTCAAAAAGAAACAGCAAAAAGTAGTTGTAGATGAGAGTTGGAGCATAAAATCTTTAACTTTGTCCTTTTCTCTAACTACTTGCTATTGGTAAGGCTTTTATTTCTACAATTGCTTCCTAGATAATGACTTCTCTCTTGATGGGCCACTTACATGTCTTGGTTGTTGCTAGTTCACTAATAGATTTTTGTTACCTAGCATCAATAATCACTTTCCCTTCTGTGGTAAACCTATTCATTTCAATTTCAACCTTGAATAGGGTATCAATAAGTTCATTAAAATCACATTCATCAATATCACCTTGGAAAATGGATGCCACCTGTGGCAAGTCTACAATATGGTTAAAATAATTAGACCATTCATTGAATTCTTTTATTTTACTATTAGAATCAAGGATAGAAAGAATTAAAGAATGAAAACCACTTGTGTCATTTTACTCTGTATTGTTGTTAGTTTCCCTATGATAAATTGCAACATATCTTTTACCTTGTCCATGCCTTCTTTTACAACAATAACTTTATCTGGTAGATCTGGCTTTTTTGCTAATGATGGTATCAATCTGTCAAAGAATTACATTTATGGTCCCCATTGTTGGAAGATTGGGTCAAGCCATCCTATTGAATCCTTGCATACCTATTTTGTAGATTGTAGATTGATGAATGCACTATAGGCATCCTGACATATTCTCTTCAAAAAATTTATTCTATGGCTTAGTACATTCATCATAACATTTTTCATAGTTGCACTATTAGATTGAGGAGCTTCTATTTCCATATTGACCAAAGGCACTAGCAGTGTTACACCTATAGGTATCTCTTATGTTTGGGCCTTTGCTTCTACACTGTACCTTTCTTCTTTCACTTCCCTTGGTGTAGGTTCTGCCTCTACTGTATCCTTGAGTTTCTCTTTGAGGGATGCCACTTATACTTCTACGTTCTAGATTTTCTCCTCCAACTCTTTTATTCTCTATTTATGCACATAGCTCATCTTGAGCTCCTCTTCATACAATTTCTTGACATCTAGACACTCATTTTAGATTGCAGCTAACCTATCCTCAATTTGATCTACTTTTGCCTCATTCATGAGTGCAAAGTGTTTGACCAGGCTAGAAATTTCTTTTCGAGTAGTATTATCTAGTGTCCATACAATCATATTACCTTGTACAATTTCTTGTATATCCATCATCTTAGGCTTCTTTGTATCAAGGGCAACACTCCACACTATTAGGGTTTTTGTATCTACATTGAACCCTAACCCCCTCTTCAGTCCTTTACTACCACTACCCTAATAGCTAATGGCTTTGTCTTGTCTCCTCATCTAATCAAGAACAAAGGCCCTCTTAATATCCCAATTTGGTATTAGGATCATATCACTCCTGTGTACCAACTCCCTAGCCTCTACAGGGGTCATTGTTTCACTATCCAGGTCATAAACAAGTAGTTTATCCATTAATTGTTTATTCTTCTCAGGACATTCTCCTAGCATAAGGCTCAATGTGAGATCATTCTATTTTATTTTATAAAGAAAACTTTTAAATTCTAATGATTTGATGAAATCATCATCTTCTACAAACTTTTCAAATTGGATGAGCTTGTCATCCAATCTTGATACTGAAAATTGGAGATCACTAGAGGTTTTTCGTACCTTTGTAGCCCTTTGATGTAAATAATCTTTCCTAAAATCATAAAAATAATCATCATTCCCTAAAATCACTGGTAAGGCTCTACTTACTACCCTCTTTGGGATGTGCATTGTTTTTTGCCTTCTATTGCCCTTTGGCACCCATGTTGAAGATGATGGTTGCTCCTCCTCCAACTCAACCTCCAAATGTACATTTGGCTCATGGGATTCTCTATTTATAGTGGCTTCCTCTCCCTTTGTCTCATGTGGTATCTGAGACATGATGTAATAAAAAATTTCTACCATTTTTCTTAGGTTACCAAGGCAGGGAATCTCTATATAAAAACCCCTAAAATTAGGGTTGGTCCTTCTAAAGGTCTCCTCTACCTTCCTTATTTCACCATACTTCCTTAATAGCTCATTACCCTCCCCTATTGCTACTATGTTAGCAATTAAATCCTTCATAGGAATTTGCTTGCTTGGAGGTAGGATGTATCCCCTAATGGCCTTCACCTTATTTGTAATGTAATTTTTAGGGTCATACAGCCTATAAGGCCCAATAGCAAATTTTTACTAGCCTAGATACTCACTCTGTTAGAATTCTTTAGAATAACTAAGAGGGGGGTGAATCAGTTATTCAAGATCTTGTAATTTCCAATTCAAACTTTCTAGTAAAATAGGAGTGAATCAAAAGTACTATCCTTTTTACTTTCTTAACATGCATACAATTAAACATGAAAAGTAAACATGCATCACACCATAACACAAAGGATTTTGATGACCTAGAAACCCTCCAAGAAAAAGAAGGTAAAAATGGGGTGGGGATGATACCCACAAAATAATTGCACAATTGATTTCAACCACTTTTGATGGTCTACCCTATTAAAGGCCTACCCTATTAAAGGCTTTACACACTGTTAAAGGATTTCTATACCCTATTAGGAGTGTGCCTTGTTAGAGAATTTAAGAACATTCAACTTAGAATGTCACCCTATTAAAGGATTTACATAGAGCTATTAGGCTCACCCAAGTCCATGGGATTTAGAGTCACCTTCTCAAAAGAATCTTTTATCCCTCTCAAAGGATCTCCTATCCTTCTCCTAAGGATCTCTTTATCCTTCTCCTGAGGATCTGTTATCCTTCTCCTGGGGATCTTCCACCTTTTTCCTAAGGCTTATCCACCTAGTTGTTAAGCTAACCTAGCAATGTAGGATTTCAATATCTAATACAATGGTAAGAAAGTATTAGAAAGGTTTTGACCTGATAAAGATTGCAACTTTAACCTTGTAGATTTCATATCACTCTTCAGTTCCTTTATTTGCTTGGCTTTTCTCCCTTACAGTATTGATAGCTTGTTTACCCTTCAAGATCTATCTCCTTGAGTTCTTTCACTTGTAATGCTAATGCACTCTATGATCACTTGATCAACTCAGAGTCTTGATGCTCTGCCCTTACTCCTCATTGTGTCCTCTTCTTGACACTTTACACTAGCCTTCTCTTGGCTTCTCTTACATGACCAAACTTATGACCAACTCCCTCTTGCACTCTCTTGATCTCTGACCTATAACTCCTTATAAAGAATTTTTGTAGTTCATTTCTCGCTCAAATCTTTATTTGATCTAAGAAAACAATATTGTTTTCCCTCCAAATTGCTTCTTCCAGAAACTTCATGATAAATCCATTAGAATTTTCCTTGAATTGGTTTTCATGGTTTACATAAAATTCTATGACATCTGCTCATCATCATTATCATCGAACTAATTCACAAAATTAAATGTAACAAACTTATCGTTACTGATTTGGTGAATCTTTGACTTAACAAATAATGTAGCAACTCAGCATCATTGGTTTACTAATGCTTGGCACCTAAAGTCTTTTCCTGAGTTACTCGACACCTGAAAAATTACTCGGCACCTAAAGGATTTCTTGACACACACTATAGTTGAACTTGCTCAGCTTCAACTAAGAATCTACTTAGATCTAACTAGCTTGCTCTACTTTCTCAAATGAACTTAGTTAGGCTTTACAAATGACTTAGCTAATCCTTACATCTTTGATGTGTCTTAGTGTGTCCATCCTCTTAGAGTATGTCATCAATACACTATTTCATCAATGGCTTAGCTAATCCTTATACTTCATTACAACATCATAACTTCAACCTTTCTCTAGGTGCTCTAGTTACATGTTATTGATTGCCTCCTCCTTGTCAATCAACCAATTGATAGTATTTGGATCACTTAAGCAATTGTCATTCCTGTAAGTAGCAAGTTTGAGATCAATGAAAAAATAATGATTGAAAACATTCTTTACCAATTCCATTATTCTTCATTCATGATCTTTTTCAATCATTTCCAACAATCTCCCTCTTTGGCATTGATGGAAAACCAAACTGATCAATTGATTGAGTTGATCAACTTAGTTACCACCAAAATTAGATACCAAATAGAAAACTAATTTTTATTACATATCTTCCTTTTTGTATCATGTCTCCCTCTTTTTCTGATATAAACTGATTTCTTTGTTCTGCTTCTCCCTCTTGACTATTGCATCCTTACTACTAATCTTGTTCATCTCCATATCCTTACTTTTCATTGATTAGTTTCTCATGAATCTCCCTCTTTGACATAAATGCCAAAGATGTAGCATCTTCAACATGCTAAATATAAGCTTTGCATCTCATGTTTTTTTCCTCTATCACCATGCTTGTGACTGATCTGGAATTTATGTTCCTGTAGTCATCCTCTACATCATTCTTTTGATATTTCAATGATCTACCACTACTCATGCAGGGCAGCATTTTTGTTGCTTTACATTGCTTGAGTTAGGGGCATCAACCCCAACTTGCCTCTAATATATTCATAAGCATCCTTGGGCAATGGTTTGGTGAAGATATCTACAATTTGTTCCTTTATGTGAATGTACTCCATCTTCACTTGTTTGTCTCCCACCAATTCTTTAACATAGTGATACTTGATTGCAGTATGCTTGGTTTTTGCATGCATTACTGGATTCTTGGATATGTTTATACCACTTTTATTATCACAATACAGTATCACAGGTTTGGTTACCTCTTCTTTCATTCCTTTCAATAGATGTTTAAGCCATACAATGTTTGTGCAATTGACTACTGCTGCCACATATTCTGCTTCTGCAGTGGACTAAGATGTGCATGTTTGTTTCTTGCTAGTCCAAGTAACTAGCCTTTTACCTAAGAATAATCCTCCTCAACTTGTACTTTTCCTATCATCAATGTTGCCTCCCCAATCTATGGCTGTGTATGAATTAAGCTCAAACTTCTCATTATTTTTATAATATAGGCCAAAATCATCAGTTCCTTTAAGATACCTCATTATCCTTTTTACTATCATTAGATGATTTTCTTTAGGATTAGCAGAGAATCTATCCACTATTCCAACTACTAATGCTATGTCTGGTCTACTATATACAACATATTGTAGTTTTCCAATCATGGATCTGTACATTTTTTGATTGACTTTAGCTGATTCATCATTTTTGGATAGCTTATGTCCTATTGCCATTGGTGTGCTGACTGGTTTGGAGTCTTCCAATCCAAACATCTTGAGTATCTTTTTGATGTACTTTGACTGTGTCACAAATATACCATATTTTAGTTGATGTACTAGCAATCCAACAAAGAGCTTAATTTCTCCAAACATAGACATCTCAAACTCATGTTTCATTTTGTTAGCAAAACTTTTGCAAAGTGCTTCCTTTCCTCCAAAAACTATGTCATCCACAAAGCTTTTAGATACAAGGATATCCTTACCTTCTTTTGATTTGATGTACATGTTCCTGTTATCATCAGTTCTTTCAAATCCTATTTGCACTAGATACTTGTTAAGTCTCGCATACCAAGCTCTAGGGCTTGTTTTAATCCATATAGAGCCTTATGTAATTTGCATACCTTGTTTTTGTTCTTTTCATCAACAAAACCTTCTGGTTGCTCTATGTAGACTTCCTCTTCAAGTATACCATTCAAAAATGTGGACTTCACATCCATTTGATAGACTTTAAATCCTTTGGAGGCTGCGTATGCCAGTAAGGTCCTTACTCCTTCCATTCTGGCAACTAGAGCAAAAGTTTCTCCATAGTCTAGTCCTTCTTCTTGTGCATACCCTTTATATACCAGTCTTTCCTTGTTCCTTGTGATTTCACCATTCTCATCTAACTTATTTCTAAACACCCACTTGGTTCCAATTACATTCTTGTTAGCTGGTCTTGAGACTAAAGTCCATGTCTTATTCTTCTCAATTTGTTCTATATCTTCTTTCATAGCATTGTACTAGTCATCATCTTTTATAGCTTCACTTACTATTTTTGGTTCCATTTTGTTGAGTAGACATGTCTCACTTTTGATTCTATTTATTTTCATTGGTCCTACCTCTTTGTTGCCAATAATTTGATCTGCAAGATGATTTCTTCTTACATACTTTGCTAATACTAGTTCTTTCCTTGTTTGCATGTTGTCTCTTTCAGAATTTGAATCCTCATGCATATTTTCATTAGGTATTTGTTCATTTCTTTCATGTTGATAGTTCTCAGAATCTGAATGAACATTCTCTGTATTCTGCAACTCAGCTTTTGAATGTGTATGTTGCTCAGCATTCACTGTCTATGATTCAGAAGATGCTAGATTTTGTTGTTGATTGTCATTCTGAGTTGTAACTTCACCATTATTAGGTATACCTTCATAAATGTATACAAAGGTCTTGTATTCTTCTACTTTCTTGGTGTTCTCAACATTTTGATCTTCTACAAGCTCATCATATTTCACATTTGTGCTTTCTACTGCTTTGTTAGTATTAACATTCAAGCACTTATAAGCTTTGCTTCTAGTAGAATAACCAAGAATTATGCCTTCCTTACTCTTTGCATCAAACTTTCCATTTCTAGACTCTTTATATATATAGAATTTTCATTCAAATATTTTGAAATGTTTTACATTAGGAGAATGCCCATACCATAATTCAAAAGGTGTGACATTTGTACCTTTCTTGACTTGAACTCTGTTGAGTGTGTAGACTACAGTACTTATAGCTTCTCTCCAATACTTGAGTGTAACATTTTTCTCCATCATTAAGGTCCTAGAATAGTCAATGACTGATCTATTCTTTCTTTCTACTATACCATTCTGAGGTGGAGTCCTAGGTGCTGATGTTTGCATTTTGATTCCTCTTTCATTGCAAAATTCTTCAAATTCTCTTGATGTGAATTCACCTCCTCTATTAGAACTAAGACATTTTAGGCTCTTCTTGGTCTCTTTCTCAACTCTATCCAAGTACCATTTGAACATTTTCAATGTATCTAATTTTTGTTTCAAGAACATGACTATCATCATCCTTGAATAGTCATCTACAAATAGCATTATGTATCTGTCACCTTTGTAGCTTTGTACTTGATTGGGACCACACGATTTAGTATGAACTAGCTCTAATACTTCATTAGAGGTATAAGCCTTGCTTTTGAAATTTGACTTGGTCATCTTTCCTAGTTGGTATTGTTTGCACATGGTGTTATCAGGCTTCTTCAACTTTGGTAGACCTCTGAATTTCTTCATTTTGCTGATGCTTATCAAATTGTCAAAATTTACATGACATAGCCTCTTGTGCCATAAAAATACATCATCAGTTTGAACAATGAACCAAGAAGCATCTTCCATGTCTAGGTAAAACAAATTACTCCTAGTCTGATCACCTTTTCCTATTAGACTTCATTGACAATCATAAATCTTAGCAACTCCTTTTTCAAATTCAACCTTGCATCCTATGTTGCCTAACTGTGAGACACTTAACAAGTTGTAATTCAAGCCTTCAACATAGTATGTATTATCACATGATATCTTTTCAGTAAGCTTGATACTACCTTTCCCTTTGATCTATCATGGTGCATTGTTACCAAATCTAACACTATTTCTTTCATATTGAGTAAAGGAAATGAACTTACTTTTATCTCCAGTCATGTGATGAGAGCATCCACTGTCTATGATCTATTTGTTATTCTTGTTCATGTAGCTTACCAAGGTGGTTGCTTCATCTTCATCTAATTCATCTTTCATAGCAACATAGACTACTTCATCATCATTCTCGTTAGAGTCTTCTTCAACAATGTAGCATCTTTTGCCTTTACCTTTGCAGTCTTTGTTGTCCTCTTTTTTGTTCTTTAAGTTGCCTCCATCCTTGTAATCTTTCTTTTGTGTGCATCTAGCTACAATGTGACCAACTTCATTACAATTGAAAAAATTATTGGCAGCTTACCTTTGAATTTGCCTCTTCCACTATGAAATCTTCTTGCTAGTAATGCCTCCAATTAGTCTACATTATCTCCATCAATGTTGTTGTCACTAGAAACATACTTTCATTTTCCACTCTTTTTCTTTGTTTGCACCTCCTCATTGTCTTTTATTGTCATCTTGGTTTTGAATGTAGATTCAAAGTTTTCTAGTTTGTAGTTGTCAAAGTTGGATAGCTCAAAGGCAGTGAGTCTTCCAATTTTTCATTCAAATGACAATGTGTTGCTTGGTATACACCTTAGCTCTTGGATGGCTGATACTCTTATAGCATAGATAGGAAGAAAACTTCTCAAATATTTTCTACATACTATTTTTTAAACTAATGGTCCTCTTAGGCTTCTTATGGCACTTACTAGTTCTTTCATCCTTGCACTGTATTGTGCAGCATTTTCTCCTTCTTCCATTTTCATTTCATCAAACTTTCCTCTTAGGCTCTCTCTTTTGGCTCTCTTGACATTATCATCTCCTCCATAGATTCTTGCTAATATTTCCCACATCTTATGTGTAGTACCACATTCTTTTATGTCATCATACTCGACATAGCTTAGTGCTAAAGAAATATCTAACATCGCTTGATTGTGCTCCTTCTTCTTGCTCATGTCATCTGCAATGAGAGGTCTTGCAGGGTCTACATGATCAACTGTAATTGAGCTCTATGCATAGTCACCTATTGATTTGAGGTGTAGCTTCATTAGACTTTTCCATGCAACAAAGTTTTCTTTGTTTAGCCTGGGAACTTCTCTCTTGGACATCTTGATCTTCCTGTTACTAGTACCTTGAAAAAAATCAGCAGTGAGCTCTGATACCAATTGTTAGAATTCTTTAGAATAACTAAGAGGGGGGTGAATTAGTTATTCAAGGTCTTGTAGTGTCCAATTCAAACTTTCTAGTAAAATAGGAGTGAATCAGAAGTACTATCCTTTTTACTTTCTTAACATGCATACAATTAAACATGAAAAGTAAACATGCATCACACCATAACACAAAATATTTTGATGACCCAAAAACCCTCCAGGAATAAGAAGGTAAAACTAGGGTGGGGATGATACCTACAAAATAACTACGCAATTGATTTCAACGACTTCTAATGGTCTGCCCTATTAAAGGCTTGCCCTATTAAAGGCTTTACACACTGTTAAATGTGACCTTGTTAAAGGATTTCTACACCTTGTTAGGAGTGTTCCTTGTTAGAGGACTTAAGAACATTCAACTTAGAATGTCACGCTGTTAAAGGATTTACATAGAGCTGTTAAGCTCACCCAAGTCCATGGGATTTATAGTCACCTTCTCAAAAGAATCTTTTATCCCTCTCTAAGGATCTCCTATCCTTCTCCTAAGGATCTCTTTATCCTTCTCCTAAGGATCTCTTATCCTTCTCTTGGGTATCTTCTATCCTTTTCCTGAGGCTTATCCACCTAGCTATTAAGCTAACTTAGCAATGTAGAATTTCAATATCTAATACAATGGTAAGAAAGTATTAGAAAGGTTTTGACTTGACAAAGATTGCAACTTTAACCTTGCAGATTTTAGATCACTCTTCAATTCCTTTCTTTGCTTGGCTTTTTTCCCTTGTAGTGCTGATAGCTTGTTCACCCTTCAAGATCTATCTCCTTGAGTTCTTTCACTTGTAATGCCAATGCACTCTATGGTCACTTGATCAACTAAGAGTCTTGATGTTCTATCCTTACTCCTCACTGTGTCCTCTTCTTGACACTTTACACTAGCCTTCTCTTGGCTTCTCTTACATGACCACACTTATGACCAACTCCCTCTCATGCTCTCTTGATCTCTAACCTGTAACTCCTTATAAAGAAGTTTTGTAGTTCATTTCCTGCTCAAATCTTGATTTGATCTGAGAAAATGATAGTGTTTTCCCTCCAAATTGCTTCTTCTAGAAACTTCATGATAAATCCATTACCATTTTCCTTGAATTGGTTTTCATGGTTTACATAAAATCCTGTGACATCTACTCATCATCCTTATCATCAAACTAATTCACAAAATTCAATGTAACAAACTTATCATTACTAATCTGGCAAATCTTTGACTTAACAAATAATGTAGCAACTCAGCATCATTGGTTTACTAATGCTCGACACTTGAAGTCTTTTCTTGAGTTACTCGGCACCTGAACAATTACTTGGCACCTGAAGGATTGCTCGGCACACACTACAGTTGAAATTTCTCAGCTTTAACTAAGAATCTACTCGGCTCTAACTAGCTTTCTCTGCTTTCTCAAATGAACTTATGTAGGCTTTACAAATGACTTAGTTAATCCTTACATCTTTGATGTGTCTTAGTGTGTCCATTCTCTTAGATTATGTCATCAATACACTATTTCATCAATGGCTTAGTTGATCCTTATACTTCATTACAACATCATAAGATCTAGTTACTTCTTATTGATTGCCTCCTCCTTGTCAATCAACCAATTGATACTATTTGGATCACTTAAGCAATTGTCATTCTTGCAAGTAGCAAGTTTGACATCAATGACAAAACAATGATTGAAAAAATTATTTACCAATTCCATTATTCTTCATTAATGATCTTTTTCAATCATTTCCAACACACTCAACTCCTCATATGCATTTTTCCTATTTCAAAATCCCATACCTTAAAATTTGTACAAACAAAAGTGGACTTATGCAGAGAAGGAGGGATCATTTCTTTGTTCATTATAAAGAATTGCCAAAAGAATTCAATACTGGCCAATCTAGGGGGTAGATTGATATTTTGGTAGAATGTGAGGAGGCTATGGGCATGCATATATTCTCATCAATGTGCAGTCCTTAAACAAAAAGATGTCCCCCTCAATTATGATCTAATTTTGTTTTCTCATCTAAAAATGAAGGTCTAAGAAAAGTCTTCAAAATATTTGGTGCCCTGAAGAAAGTGTGGTCCAATTGCCTCATAATAATAGAACTAAAAAAATTAAAAAACACAAGTGCATTTGAATAGTGGAAATTTTTATCTGAAATGTGAGTCCAGAGTTGCGCAAGTAACCCACCAAATTCATCGAAAGTCTAATCAATTAAGTCCTAGCTGATGTAACCAATGTTATAATATAAGATCAAGTGCATCAGTAGTGAATAATGGTGGAACTTGAAATCCTTCATTTCTCTCTTCTTTGCATTGACAATTTGGTTGTGTATGGTTTCCATGATGAATGCCACATAGTCATACTCTTTGTGGTAGAAGGGATCCTGTATGTCACATGCTATCAGGAATAAGGAACCATAGACACAATCCTCTGCACCATCACTTCTTGGAACTTTGTGTAGCCCATATACTATATTCTTGAAATAATTCTAGAATTTTCTAAAGGTAAAATTATCCCCCACCTTCTTTGTAATCAGCCCTACCTTTTTTACATTGTAAGGAATGTGGGGAAGCATCACATTGTTCACAAAATAGGTCTTATTGCTTCCAAATTTCCTTTGCAACTCTTCAATGTCAATAGGCACATCCATCTACCCTTCTAATCAAAAAGCCTCTATAAAAGAAGTTCTATCTAGTGTCCACAAAAAGCTCTCATTATGCCTTTGAAATATCCTAGTGACTAGATTGTAGAAATTTATTAGTGCTTTTAGCAAGTCCACATCAAAAAACACTTCTATAAATCTAACTTTTCCATATTCCACTTCCATGGGTTGCAATCTAGTACATATTCTAGGGCATTTTGCATCCATGACTAGGAATTAAGGGTCTTTGAAGATGTGGTCATTTGCCAAAATGGCATTTGATGACTCTGGAAGAATTTTTAACCAATCTTTAGCGTGCTTATTTGGTTTTCTAACCCTTGACTTTTTCTCAATTTTGACAGCACCCCTCTTCTTCTTTCCTTTAGGCGTGACCTCTACAACATCATCACCTTCATCTTCAACCTCTACCTCTTCTATAGGAACCTCCTCAACCTCCTTGTCATCCATCTTCTCTACAATTATACTTTAAACTCTTGCACTATAATAAATAAATCACAATGCTATGGATACTTAGAGAAATTTTCAGAGCAAGAACACAAATTCTTTAGAATGTTAATATTTTGAATATTCAATGAAATATTTATGTTTTAATCATACAATCTACCATATTTTTAAATAAATTCTAGATACAAGAGCTTTTAATACCACCCTCGTAGGCTGAAAGCAAGGAATATCAACTGTGAAATTAGATCTTAATGTCCTTTTCAATGTTTTATTTTACTTGGCCATGATGAATTTGTTCTATTTCCTGAATTGGCATAACACTTGGCCACTTTTTAAAAAAAAAATTTGGTCTTCCACTTTTACGTTGAGTCAAAATATTTCAATCTTTGTAACCCCAGAAACACCCTTGGTGAGCATTTACATTGATCCGGTGACGTTTCAGAACATCCCAAGCATAGAAACATTAGGGTTTCTTTGGCACTATGTTGAAAATTCTTTTATGCTCTTATGAAACTCCTTACATCATAGAATCTCAAGCCTTCTCAACTAATACCTTCATTCTTATGCTTTAAACCTTCCTCATATGAGTGTTCTCCTTACCCTTTATGATCACACACACACACACACACACACACATCATCATCAAAAACCTAAAAAACATTCTTTATGCTGATATGCTCTCTTCTTTACTGAAGACATCATAACACTTTTCATACCCATCCTCTAGTAATACACTTAAGGCTTTACCCATGGCATCGTAATGTCTCTTATCTTTTCTTTATTTATTGTTTATGCATATACAAGTTCTCTTAACCTCATAACATTAGAAAGCATTTACAAATAGAATTCCACTCTTACGTTTCTCCTTTCTTGTAGTAGCATAAATCCTTTTCTTCATTACTTCATCTATTCTTTTATGCTTATATGGTCAAACTTAACTAGTAACCATAGAGAAAGGGATGAAACAACTCTTTGTTCATACACTTACCATGCAATCATAAAGGTGTAATGAGAAATTTCACCTTTCACTTAGCAATGACCCAGATTGAATCTTAGAAAAATAGAAAAGACCATCACTATTGATTTTTAAGCACATGCAAAATGAAGAACTTAAGTCATTTGCCACACAAGTTGGGCCCATCCAATATGTATGATGTGTCACCATTTGATTCACTTGCATCAAGGCCCATTTGACAACTCAATAGGTCATACTTAGCATGATCACTGCTATAATATGGCTTTACAATTTTCTGCAAGTCCAAGAAGTGAAGCCACATAAACATGACTAAAAATTACTTTCATTCTTATGAGCTCCTTTTATATGTAGAATCGTAAAACACTTTATGCCTTCTCTTAAAAAATCCTTCATTCTATATCAGGGTTTTAAACCCTTACCATTCATTATATCATAGATGCCTAGATCAAAACTCAATACATTTTTGCCCCTCTGCTCAACTATTTACTGGTAATCCTATAAAGTGACATGACACATCTCCTTTAAAACCTTTTATGCTCACATGCTTAACACTTTAATTTATGAAAAAGAATACCTTTTCAAGCTCCTCTGCTCAGCCTATCATTATAATGCCATAATACCACTTTCAAAACATAAGAACCCTTTATGCCTCTTCACCAAAGAATCAAATGTATGATTGGGGAACCTCAAAATGAATTGTTTCGCTAATATAGAAAGTAAAATTTTATCCTCATAAAACATGAGCTCATTTACACCTTTACACTACATGATAAAATGTGACCATGGAAACATGAGCAAGAAGGTATTTCATTCTTATGTAAAACCCTACATTGTAAGACCATAAAGGGAAAAGCTTAGGTGCTTTACAAAACCTTTTGAAATTTTGAAAAGAGACCTAGGGTTTTTACATACTTAGGGTATTTTGATGACTACATTGATGACCTTCAGAATTTAATAGAATTCAAAAAACACATGAACCAGGGAAAGTCTAGGGAAACCTAATCATTTGAAAAATATAAGGAAGGAAACCCTAATCTACACAATATAATGATTTAAATAAATTTTCACTTAAAAATTTAAATTTTCTTTGCACTATGAAAAATCAAACGAATAGAAACAAAGCTAGATTGGTATGTAATGGCTACTCTCAAGAAGAAGGAATTGATTATGGAGAGACTTTTTCTCCTATCACAAGACTGGAAGGTGTGAGGACCTTACTTGCATATGCTGCATACAAAGAATTTAAGGTATATTAGATGGATGTCAAATCTACATTTCTCAATGGTATTCTAGATGAAGAAGTCTACATTGAGCAGCTTGAAGGTTTTTTTGATCCAAACAAGGACATGGTATACAAATTACACAAAGCATTGTATGGTTTGAAACAAGCCCCTAGAGCATGGTATGAAAAATTGCATAACTATCTTATTTAAATTGGTTTCTAGAGAACTAATGATAACAATAGCTTGTATATCAAGGAAGGATTAGATAACAAGATTCTTTTGGTAGAAATATTTTTGGATGATACTTTGTTTACAAGAAATGATAATCTATGCAAAGAATTTTTAGAGTAAATGAACAAGGAATTTGAGATGTCAATGTTTGGTGAGATTAAATTCTTTTTTGGTCTTCAAATTTATTAGAACAAGAATGGCATCTTCATTACTTAGTCAAAATACATCAAGGAGATACTCAAAAATTTTGGTATGGAAGATTGTAAACTAGTTGGGACTCCCATGTGTACTAGACTAAAGCTTACCAAGGATGATGAATCAAAAGAGGTAGATCAGAACTTATATAGATCAATGATTGAAAAATTGTAGTATGTACTTCATGCAAGGCTAGATATTACTCTTGCAATAGGTATTGTAGCAAGATTTTAAGCAAAACTAAGAGAGAATCACATGATGTCAATCAAGAGGACCTTAAGATACTTGAAAGGCATTGAAGATTATGGATTGTGGTATAAATTTGGAGGTAATCTGGAATTGAAAGTATTTACTAATGCTAATTAGGAAAGAAACATTGATGACATAAAGAGCACAAGTGGAGGAGCATTCTTTCTTGGAAAGAGGTTGGTTTCTTAGACAAGTAAAAAGAAAAATTGTACATCCCAATATATAGAAAAAGCAGAGTATGTTGTAGTAGCAGTGACCTGTTCTAATATTTTTTGGTTTAAATAGTTATTGGAAAGCATGAAGGTTGAGATCAAAGAACCAGTTGTTATGTTTTGTGGCAATACAAGTGCAATCAACATATCTAAAAATCTAGTTATGCATTCAAAACCAAGCACATTGCAATAAAGTATCACTTTTTTAGAGAATTGGTGTAGAAAAAGATTGAAATATGTCCATACAAAGGAACAAATTGTTGACATATTCACCGAGCCATTACCTAAGGATGCATTCTTTTTATCTTAAAGGAAAGCTAGGGGTCATTCCCTATCTAAAGTTTACTAAAATGAAGTTTTAAGTGATGCATCAATAGGAACCGAGTTCGAGATCTATTAGTTAATGTAGCATAGTCATGGAAACATTGCATATGAATTAGTACTTAAGGTACATTTCTACTCATTTGGTTTGTGTTGTCTTTTACATGTGTTGTCAAAGATGGAAAGTATGTTGTCATATCTTTTTGAAATTTGAATTTGATTGTGGAGAGTTTTTTATTTAGAAAAGATGCTATGTAATTCCTTCATAGAGGGAGATTACAACATTAGAGAAGTTTGTGGCATAAAATCTAAGAGGGAGAAATACTCTGTCAGGAAAAGACTTGTTTTCAAATTTCATCTACTATGACATGTTGTGTTGCCATCAATGTCAAAGAGGGAGATTTTTGGATACAATTGTTCAATTGTGTCTTGTCTTTGATGTTACACAAATGTCATATTAGTTATCAGATAGAGTCTACCGAGCTTAGTTGGTCAGCAAAGAAAACCACAGAGTCTACTAAGTGTTCCTAAAAAATACTCTATGGAAATAGTTTCTACCAAGCTCACTTGGGCATCAAAGGTTTATGTGGTAGAAGTCAGTTTCTACCAAGCTCACAAGGTTAGCGAAGAAAATTTAGTGTTTACCGAGTTCACTTAGTCTCCAAAGGATTTTGCAGAGTTTGTAGTGTTTACTGAGGTTCAGTTGGTTAACATTGGAAATCATTTCTGGAGTAGTGTTTACTGAGTAGGGTTAGCCAATGAAGGATTTCATTGTTTTGGGAAATAAAGTTTAATTGTTTCATGTAATGATTGTATCTAAATGATGTAATGATTATTGGTAATTGTAACTTGTAAATGAGCCTACTTGACAATTTGTAAGGTATAAATAAAAGGTCAAGTTGTGAATTCTAAAGTATGGATGAGTGTGATGAGTGACCATGCAAATGTGAAGAGGAAAGTGTGAGAAAATTTTGAAGAAGGATCAGATATCCTTGAGGAGTAGAAAAGTTGTAATTGATCAAAGAGGATCTAGTGAAGTAGAATAGATATTTGTATCAACAAATTTAGTTGCATCTCATTTAGGTAAACTCATTGTCACTTTCTCACAATTGTAGCAGTGATTTCCAAATCTCTTAATAGAGTTGGTTTAACAGCCATTTTGTAAATCCTTTAACAACGTGGATAGTTCTACTCAATTTTTCTAAAGTCCTTTAGCAAGGCCACTCCTAGCAGGGTGATTAAATCCTTTAACAAGGTCACACCTCATAGTGTGTTTTGTAACCTTTAACAGTGTTGGTACCTAATGTGGAAACCCAATACAGTGTTTTGTAACCTTTAACATTAAATCTGGTGTCTCTTGTGTTCATTTTGTTTCTTTATGCATGCATGTTAATCACTATGAATGCTTAAAGTTAACTTGCATGAGTACATCTACTGAGTTACATCATTTTTCTGTGTGGCTACTGAGTGATAGTAGTAACTAGTTTTTAAGACATCTAAGAGATTTGTGAATTTATTTTTGTGATAACTAATTCACCCCCCACCCCCCACCCTCCCCACCCCCTCTGTTATTGAATCTATATTTCCAATAGATAATGCAATTCATAAGTTGAGTGAGGGCATTGCATTTTGGTTCTTCAACCTAGAATATAAAGATAATTTTAATTTGATTTGATTTTATGTGGGTGGGGAAAGTCAATGAAAACCAAGTATAGAAAACAAGTTAATAATCTTGTAGCTAATTAGTGCCTCTTCCATTGGGAAAATTCACAAATATCTCATTCATTTTTGGACATCTAAGACACATATCCTATGCCAAGATTCTAGATTGATCCATTTACCTTGTAAATTGGATATCAATGCTCAATCTAGATCTCATTCTCAGTTGATATCATCTTCAATAAACATGCAACCATATTGGTTTCCCTAAAGCATTTACATAACTCATTGAATTATAAGCAATGATGAAACAACATACAACCTTAAGGGACTACAACTATGACCTAGACTCTTTGTTCAAAGATCATAAAATATTGTAAATCACTAATAAAAGAGACAAGATCTAAAATGAAACTCAATACCTGCTATTGCTTGTATTAATTTCTTTGAAATAATACATGAAAATGCATAAAATTTACTCACAAAGTAGCTAATAAAATAGACTATATATAAAAAAAAATGCTATCATACAAGAGAGAAAATGGTTGAAATAAGAAATTAATGGGATGTGAAGGGGGTATCATAGCCAAAGAAAAGCTTCATGGTCTAGAACCAGCACATCCCAAATCTTTCCATTTAGGCTTCATCAATTCAAGAGCCAATTTTGCTCCAATTTCCAATCCTTGAATTTTTCCTACTTTTTCCAACCTAAAATGGTCTCACAATGAAAAAATTGGAACCTCAACAAAGAAATAGGAAGAGAAAGATATAGAGGAATGAATTCCCAAATCTGTTGTGCATCTGACATGTGTCCACTGAGAAAACCTTCTCAATAAGTTAAAAGCATCTCTCTAATCTCTCCCCTCAATTGGTAAATCAAAGCCTTCATCGTTTGGCTTCCCAAAAGCATAAAGATGTCTCTAATACTTGATGGAACAAGATAACTAATTTTTGTGCCAAATCTAGAAACAAGGAAAAAGCAAAAATCAGTTAAATAACCTTAATAGGCAAGATAAACTTTTCAATATCATTTTTCTCCATACTCAAGATTCAACAAGATTGCATATCTTCCTTCTAACCCATTTTGATGCTCAACAATGAAATCTACCCATTCTACTAAGAATTCCCTAGAAAATATAAATCTTCTTATAGAGCAAACTAATGAATAGTTGTGCAAAATCTAACCTCATATTTGGAAAATTTGTTTCCTCTTGATTCCAATGGTATATTGAAGTGCCTATTTTGGACAAAAATTGTCCCTGTGGCAACCATTTGAAGTTGCAGGCTCCAACTCTAGACAGAGCAAATAAAAGGGTGCATTTGAAAAAATTTAAAATTTTCTATATCACCATTTAAAACAATTTTTTTTAACTCAATCCATGAGTGCTCAAAATTGGGCTATTCATTATTTTTAAAAATATTTTCCCTTATATCTCCCTTGGTCACCCAATCAGCACCATGTGTCACCACATTATTGGCCATCTATACTTGGGCAGGCCACACAACATTCCATCATATTTCAAGGTTTTCTAGGAGGTCACCATGTTTCTTTTCGAAAAACCTCCCATTTTTTAGTGGTGACATTGTGATGACTGGATTCCGGCCCTTTTTTAGTGAATGTTTTTTTGCTCCATTCAAACACTACCACTTGGTAGATTCTAAATAGTCACCTTGATCTCCATTGGGCCCCACATCTTTGCTAGATTTTTCAACTTTCTAGGAGGTTTCCATGTAACTTGCTAGAAAACCTCCCATTTTTCGGTGGTGACATGGCAACCAACAGAATCCTTTAACTTTCCAGTGAATCCACTTTTTCAACTCTGTTGGTCAAAATTTTAGTTTTGCACCATCTGGACGACCACATCAGGTGGGACCCTCCCTATAAGGCTGTAACTTTGAAAAGAGCCATCTCTTTGAGACATTAAGTGTATTTTTTGTTATAGTATTTAAATAGCACAAAACTATCATGCCCACTCAATAAGGGACTATATTTTTTAATTTTTTTACCTCTTTCATTGTGAAAGAAGAGGAATGATGTAGAGGCTTGTGATGAACATTTGGAGGCTATTTGATTTCAAATTTGTGGAACCCATCGATGCTTATGAGAACACCATGAGTGGTATTTTTTATATGAAGAAAGGAGGAGTTTTGATTTGAATGCCTCTTTCATTGGGACCAAGCATGTGGGGAGGAGTGATTGTTGTGATACTCAAAGTGGTCTTGTTTTGACTTTTGGTGAGTTTAGAAAAGACAATATGATTTGCTTGGTGTTGAGCATGGATGAGTCCATCTTGTCCTTTACCATTGATTGGGATTCTCCATTATTTCCTAGGATGGGTTCTTCAAACTTCTTATTTTATTTATGCCCTTGCAACTAAAAATTATGATGACTCTTCATATCTTGTATTTCCCATCCTCATTGAAAGACACTTGAAAATTATGAAGAGAATCCCCTACTACATGTATCACATGAATCTAACCTTTCAATGTGGAAATTGGGAGAAATTGTAGGAATGTGGGAATTGGCATCACAATTGTGGAGAGAAAGCTCTGGATCTGCCATTAAACCTCAACTAAAACTACCCACTCATTCTAAGTTGTTGTGATTGATGACCAGCCTATGTAGGGCTTGAAATATTTCACACTTCATCCTTGGACCCATTCTCATTGACTACCCACATGACTTCTTAAGAAAATTCCTTTTTTGTTGTACAATGTGGCTTCCTCTCCATCAGCACCACCTTGCTTTTCAATGTGGAGTTTATAGGCTCCTTGCACATATTTTCATTTGTTTCTCCTCTGTCAATTCCTTTGCCATAGGTTTCCTCTATCACTTTCCATGTTGTCTTCTCTCCCCATCTTTTAAAACATTTATTTGGCTTGTTCCATGTTTTTTATTAGCACAAATTTTTAATAACATTAATCCATATTAATTCCCTTTTTTAGATGGAATACAAAGTATTTTCTTTATAGGTGAAAAGTCATCTTTTCTTTTGAATAAAAGCAAAGTAGTTTATTAGCAAACATTACCTCTCTTTTTCGGCAATGTTAAATTAAGTGTTATGGAACATGCATACCCTACATTACATTCCTTACATATCATTAAAATATGTGAAGAATTTGCATCTTTTATTTTTGCCAAGTGTCACTTACAACAACGACAACAATGAAGTGAACTCATTTGATGAATAATAAAAATCCAACCATGTAAAAAAAATACATTCAACTGAGGTTAATCAAAAGTATGTATATATTATCACAAAAAAATTACACTTAAAGCTTATCCATTTTTAATCCACTGCCAAGGTCCTGAAGCACTAACACTTGAATGATCCTAAATACCTTATCAACTTGCTGAATGTTAGTCAAACACCAAAGTGGGTCCAGCTAAAAAAAAAATTTTTTTTTTGGGTGACTAACATCTCAAAGTGATCTAATAATCATTTGAAATTTATTTGATTGAAATTCAATCACTGAAAACAAGTTTAAAAACTCAATTTACATATTTCTACAAATTGTCAACTTTGTGCTAGGAGGTCCTTTGACTAGCCTAAAAAATTGATCTAAACACTTGACTAGGCTCTAGGAACTAACACACTTATTCTTTGTTCCACATTATTTTACCCTATCAAATCTCATCTCATGATGAATTCTCAATCAAAACATATTGAATTTGGAATTTTCTCCCTCAGAATGACATGTAAGCAAACATGTTTGAAAACCATAAAACACATTCAGAATTGGCTTTGAAAACCAGGCAAACTAACACTTAGGAAGATGGAAACTATGGAATTGGTTCATTATCATGAGGATAATATAAATCTATAATTAGGTCTCATAATGAATAATGGGGCACATTTGGCAAATGGTCAAAGTAGGCTACTTTGAATTGCAAGCTAGAAGTAATGGCAGAAAAGCATTTTTTGCAAATGGAATGGACCTAGGGAAAGTGTGCAAATGGATTTGTCAAGATTTGAAAATTGGTACACTTAATGTATTTTTAGAGGAGAACATAGTGGTATAATCCATTCAATCCCACCTATCATGGGTTTCAAGATATGACATCATGAATAGGGGTACTAACCAATCTGCCTTTCTTTTGACACCAATAAAAGTTAAAAATTGCATTTGGAATTGCATTTTAAAACTGATCAAATGGATTTTTCATAAGCTCAAAAGTGAAATGTAACAAGTCTATGACCTTTAAAATGTAATGCAAAAGGAATTTCCTCATTTCAGTCAACTGGGTCAAAATTATTACAAGTCAAAGAGGGCTTCCCAAAATTCAGAACAAATTACATCAGCATGACAACAATAAATGACCAAATTTTAGGGATTCAAAACCTAGTCAAAAAGATTTGAAATGACTCAAAATCTAAAACATACACTCTCTAGTATGGACACTAAAAACTCCCAAAGGAGTGAGTCATGAAACATTACTAGGTGCAAGATATTCAATTGCAAACACAAATTCCTATCACTGTTGACACATGGAAATAGAGATTTGGAATGTTCAAAATGGGACTTTACAGAATGGCTCAAAATGTAAATTTATCATCATGGAATACATATACACATTGAATTCAAGGTACTAGAAACATTAAACACCTCTTGGGCTTCAAATGGATAGCCAGGTACACATGCATCAAAAAATGTTTATAGGACTTGATTTTTCAATTGTACTCAAAATTGAGGCTTCAATTTTGAGTCCCAACACAACCAATTTTTGGGACTCTAGATCTTTATTCTAGTTCTCCTTGAGTGTGTTAGATAAACTAATGAGTTTGTAAAGTGCATTCGATGACACTTCTACTACACTCAAGTTAGTATTGGAAAAATTTTCATAGGAGGCCTTGGCTGTAAGACATTCCTCCAATTACCTTTGCAAAATGCTGATTTTGGATGACAACATTTCTCTAGGAGTATAGAACTTTTAGATTATCTATTCCTTATCAGCTTTAATGCCTATAATATCATTGTGAATCTTCTCCCTATCTATTCCAATATCTTCAATGCTCGACTTAGGCTACTGCAATTCAGTAGTGAGTGTAAGAAACTCACTCATTTTACCCCTAATCTTATTCTATAGTGCGCACTATCCATAAAACTTCTTAGCTTCATCAATGTTCTATCTCAATTCCTTGATGTATACATCTAATTATTTTATATCATTTCTCACATTAGTGCATACTATATCAAATAGTGATGCATCATGCTTGGCTTGTGCTTGTACTGAAGCAATTTTAGAAAAGGTTGTGAATTATTTATCAAAAGAATTCACCAATTCATTTGCCTTAGTCTACAAGTCTAGATTTTTAATAATTGAGTAAATTTTCCTCTACATCCTATCCAAGAATTTTGTTAGCGTTCTCTCCAAAGACTTAACTAACTTGTTCTTTTGAAACAATTTTCTCAAAGAGCTCATTAATCATTTTTTATTATCATCATCAAATATTATGGGTAATATTCTGTCTACTAATGCTACAATAGTTGTAACTACTAGTGAAAAATATGATACATAAGCTTCATGCTGAAATTTTACCTTCCCAGATTTTGTTTCCACATATTTAGATTGGGAAAGAATGGTGACTCTTGCATCACAATCTTCCCTGTCTTCTTTAATTCAAAATTTTCTTTTGGTTTCTTCCTTTCCACTTCTTTCCTCTTCTCTTCTTCTCTTTGTTTCTTCCTTTCATCTTCTTTCTTCTTCTCTTCTTCTCTCTATTTCTTCCTTTCCTCTTTGTCTAAACTTATCTTTTATTCATTCCTTTTATTTCTTCTTCTTCATCCTCTTCATCAAAATTGGTATATGTAGTACTATTGCCAGCAATGGTTGTTTCATATATTGCAAAAGAGTTCTCTTTAGTATCCACCATTATTTGTGTAATATCCACTTGCATGTATTCAGTATCCATAACTACATGAAGAGGTGAGTGTTCTTGTTGTATCTTCTCAACATCTTCTTCACTTTCATATGGTGTATTGGCTTCCACATAGACTAGATAGTTTGACTATGGTTGTGCACTCTCCTTTTATGACTTGAGGTACATAAGTTATGTATTTCACTATGGCTTCCTTAGTTTCTTTCTAGACCTCTTCATAATTATCTCCCATCAAAAGAATAGCTCTTCTTTTATTCCTTAATAGAGGTTTCAATGCCCTTCAAAATTCTAATCAAATTTTCCTTTGTGTTCACTTCACACAATTTTTTAATCATGCTCTCTCTTAGCTTGGTGTCTTCTTCTACCACTCTCCTATTTCTATTTAGTAGTCTATTATAGAGATCTTCTGGGATCTTACATTGTATGCTATCAAATATTTTATTTCTTAAGATAATATTCCCTACAATAGCATTCTCTATTTGTCTTCTATCTATATTTTTATACAAGCTATAAAATTTATTCAATTTTACAAAATTATCATCATTAATAATTTGAATGTTCATATTTTGTACCTTAGGTTTACATGCTTTCTTTCATGTTTAAGTCCTTCCTTCTTCTATTTCTTTCTCAATTGTTCTCTCCTTAGATTCATCATTAGATTCCTTAGAATCACTTATTTGTATTATCTTTCTTCTTTTCCTAGGGCCACTGGTAGTCTTCTTAACACTTTTCTTGGAGATTGGTGTAGATTCTTTCTTGAATTTCACCAATCTCTCAAAAATTCTCTATGCAATAGGACTTTAATCCTCTAATTACTTCTTAGGTTGATCATGATTTACTCTAACTAGTTGCACTTGTGCACTAGGTCCTATAATTTTTATACCTTCAAATGGTGTTGCAATAGAAATTGATGTTGTTTATATCACCTTAATATATTGATTGGCTTTTGTCTCCAATGCAATACCTTTGATCTCATTAAGCTCTTCTCTAGCCATACCTGATTCCATGAGAATGGAATCTATCTTCTTATCCACATTCTTCTCAATTTCCTTGTTATAAAGTTTATAATGTAATTTAGTTACTATTTCTTCATATGTAACCCATCTAGGGCATTTATTATACTTATATGATTGGAGTATGATCTATGCATACCCTTATATGAGTTCTTCACTCATTTCATATCCATAGGTTTAATGAATTTTACCCTAGGTTCTACTACTTCCATACAAGTTGTATCAATTTATACCATGAAAAAAAGCTCATCTTTATACTTTTCCACCATGGAAGGAGGGATTCTATATTTCTATTTCATTTCAGTCTAAAATTTATTCATCATTATATCAATGTCACTATCTCTATCATTCACTATAACATTGTGTTACCAACTTCATAGAACTATAAGACTAGAAAATGGGCTAATATCTAACATACTATGAGCAAATCACAAACTCAATAAACATACATTGATACCCTCTAGTTTACCATGAAAGCCAAATTAAAAAAGGAAGAACACAAAGTTAAAACTCCCTCTTTCACTTGTAGCTCCCATGTCCTTTCTTCTTCATGCAGTATAGCTCCAATTTCCTATAGTGCACACAATTTGGAAGCAAAGCCTATGGTAATAATAATGCTATGAGAATACTAGAAGATGTGATTTTAGCTTAAGAGGACAAAATAATAAGAACCTAGGGACTTGAAGGACATAAGACTTCAGGACGTGAAGGAATGGAAATGACAGGAGGAATGCTCATTTTATAATTAACATGCAAGATGAGAGCCTTGGATCTATCACCTTGGATATGTGACTAGCAAGAGATTCCTTTGATAATATATGACACATATGACACAAGATGCCAAATTTAGGATTGTCTGAAACTTTGGAAGTCAAACGTGGCTATAAATGAAAGAGGATCTACGACACTTCATATGACACCTCAAACCCACTTAAAGCAAAGAATCAATGATAATGGAAGCCAAATATGGATGTGCATAAGGGAATAAGAATATATGGATTATGACATATCTTAGCCAAGTGTAAATGGAGAATCCATGATGTGTCATGCCCATGTGTCATAATGATGCCAATATCATGTAAATATTTGGATTAAAAATCCATTATTCCACACAAATATAAATTAGTAAAAAAAAATGAAATAATGGGGGAAAAATATGACTTAGGAAATTGAGAATTTCCATGGTTTTTGAATGATGAATCAATTTATTAATAAAATTAATTAATTGAGGATGTTTTTTAGGAAGAATAACTAGTAAAATGGCATATGATTAAATTATGGGTTGTTTAATCCTATAGAGAAAATTAGTAGATGATTGGCCAATTTGTTTAAATAAGTGTGACAATATCCTTTGATGAAATCTAACAATAATGCAGATTGACTAGGATGATGATGGGTAGACCAAAGCTATGGTTAGATTGATTAATTTTTGAAGATTAATAATATGCCAAGGACACATGACATTAACTAAGGACATGTAACACTTAACTGATATCGTAAATGCTACAGGATCGTGATTGGTTGATAAATAACATTGGTAGACATTTTTAATATTATTAAATAGTTTAAAATGCTATGATTTGACACTGATAGACTTGACAATGTCAAAGATCAAATGATGTGAATGATAGTTTGACCTATCACTAAGAGCCACAATAGCACTAAGGTTAGATTGATAAGATTTGATAGATTGATACATTTCCAAGGCACTAAAAGCCATAAAAATGCCTCAGATTAGATAGTTGATGATTGATTTGGGATGTTTGAAATGTTTCATGATGATTATGGTTATTTTGGGTAGATTTGGGGTGATTCTAGGTTGATTTGATACAATTTTGAGTTGATTTGATATAATTTTGAGATGATATGTAATTGATGTGAAAGAGGATACAAATGATGACAGACACTGTCGAAATATGATCAAGTTGGCCAAAAGATCAAAGTTAGTGGAATGAGAAAATTGGAAGATTTAGTATGAAGAAATGATAAAACCATAGACAGGAAGCATTTTTGTGTGTTTTCATTTTGCCTCTCTTTGATACAATGTGATTTAGAGCATTGTGTCAAAGAATGTTGATGAAAAGTCATAAAAGCATGCCCCAATAAGGATGATATATATGGGTGCCCCCTCAAGAAATTGATTGAGATAAGAATATGATAGGTCAATTTCTCAACAACAAGAAGACAAAGCCTTAGCAACTAATGGATCACAAATTGGAGCTAAAATGTGAAAGTTATGGGATTTAGAGTGCAGAATGGGGGTCAATTAGGGGCCTGAGAGTAGTTTTAGAGGTTAGCACTAAATATAGTGACACAATGATTAAAATCATATTTAAATATGTTCAAAATGAAGATACAAATCTAACACAACTGATAAAATTAAAATTAGAGTTGAAATGCAAAAGATATGGGCTCTAGAGTGCAACATATGGGCTTCAAGAGCAGTTCTAGGCATCTAGCTAACCCAAGTGTGCCCAAAATGCACCCAAGTGCATATAGTGTGCACTTGGTAAGCCCAAGTGTGCTATAATAGTACCAATTGCACCCTAGGTGCACTTGGGAAGCCCAAGTGTGCTCTCAAAGTGTAGACTACGCCCTAGAAGGCTTCGAGGGCCAAAATTAGCCTAACTAGACTCAGAATGACCTAAAACTATGTGCGCATGCACAAAATGATAGAAAGAGGTCATAACATGGGTGAAATTAGTCAAAAATGGTCAATTTTAGTCAATTTTGGTCAAAAAAGGGTCATATTAAGGCTAGACTAGGTCAAAATCCATAGAAGGTTGACAGACAATGTATGATGATATAGGAATGCAGGATGAAGGAGGAAGATGATTTGGTGTATCAAAATACATGATCATGGTGGTGGACGAAGAGATTAATCATAGAAGACCAAGGAGGTGATATGATTACTAGTTATATTGATTTGAAGACTTTTGCTTTTAGAAAGTGCACTATATGTCAAATGGAGCTTTATTTTGGTATGGCAAATGGAATGCAACACATCATGGCATAATGGGCTAGAGCATGAATGAAAACCTTTTGTGTAAACAAGCATGACGTAGATAGAAAATGTCCTTGTCCTTTTTGAGGCATATATGCATGCTCCAGACTCTCAAAGGTACATATTAATAGATAGAAAATAAAAGATAACCATGAAACATCCTAGCCACTCTCATAGATCAATTTATATCATTGAGTGGCATAGGAACATGATAAAAAAAAATAAGGCAAAAGTAAATCACTCACTAAACAGTGTGACCCACTAGCTATTCTTGTCCATTATTACTTGCCTTTTAGTGTTTTAGGTCTTTAGATAATGTTTGATAGGTTGATCATGTGATAGTTCTATTTGTGGATTCAATTGATAGGTTTATAGTGACATGTTGGATTAATTGTTGGTTCACATTGCTTAGATATGTGTGATTTTCATTCAAGTGTAATGCTTTGAGTTTTAGTCTATAAAATTGCAAGTATTTATGCAAAAGGAATGATTATATACAAGGTTTATTACAATTTTTTGATGGGGCTTGTGATTTTTAGGGTTTTTAGGGTATTTGATGTTTCTGTGTTACTAGTTTCCTCAGGAAATTTTATGATTTCTAGGTTTATTTTAAGGATGTTTTATGATTTTTATTTATTATTTCAAGACATTTTATGATTTTTATGAATTTTTTAAGGACATTATATGATTTTTAGTGAATTTTTCTAGGACATTTAATGATTTTTATGAATTTTTTTAGTACATTTTATGATTTTTAGAAAAAAATTCAGGATCATATTTGAATTTTAAGGAATTTTTTAGGATCATAAAAGCATATGCAAGTGTTAGCTCCAATCAATTATGTGATAAGTCTAATGGATAAAAATTTCTTAGGGTGATGCCCCCAGTTCAAGTTCAAACTCATGCACCATGTAAGTGATATGCCCCTAGACAACACGAAGACTATGTACAAAGGCCAAAGATAGAGTATGTACAGATTTGTGATGCTTTAGGTAAGATAATGATGGACATTAACCAATTAGTACGCCATGATCAAGGACTAGGGATGTCTTTGAAATATGAAGGATATGATCATGGAATGAGAAAAGGGGGAAAAACCAGATGGAATCTTGATAGATGGATGAGAAATGACTGATTACACATGGTGCTTGCTTGCCAGGTTTTCACCATGGTACTTGTCTAGTGTGCCTGTTTGCCAAGTTTTCACTTTTGGATGGATTTTTTTCTCTTGACTCAAATTTTCATGCTAAGATGACTATTTTCTAGGTTTTCATCAAGGCATCCATTTTTTCATGACTTTTTTCTTTGTTTTTAGTATTTTTTCAGGATTTTTTGATAGAATCAAGAATGTTGCTAACGACTACTAAGAAGAAATATATTGTTGATGCTACTAGCTAATAATCTCTAGGCCCACAACTAACCATAAAAACATAGGAGTTGTTCTAAGTCTATAGCTAAGATCAAGCCACTAGAAAGACCTCAAGATATACCATTTTGTACCATATGTAAGATAGTGTCCACCTCTTGTGAATCAAGACAACTAAGGATAAATGGGTTCAAGGATTCTTTTTATGGGATGTTACAGATGATGATGTGTGCAAAGGCTTGCTAGATAGAGGTTTGATTTTGGGTGTTGGACAAGTTAGGTAGCTAGATATAGGGATAAACAACTAGATATAAGGTAGGATTGGGAGGATTGAGACCAACAACTTCCCACATGAAGGCTAATCAAGAGAGCTCAAAAAGACTTTGTGGTATGAACACTAGAACACTGATATTCATGGCATCAACTTATTCATCTTGTATCATTAGGAGCTAATTAGTTTTTTATTTTTCATGGTCTAATGGTGCCTTTCAGTTTTCACCAAGAGACCTATTTTTGTCATTTTTTTTCTCTTTTTTCTTTGCAACTAAAAGGTGGAGTTGGCTCCCCAAAATATTCTAATGTGTTCACTTTAGGAGGAATTTCCTCTTTATGATCACCAATTTTAATGCTTTCATAGATTTCAAAGTCTATTGCAAGAGCATCATCATTTTTGAATTGATCAAAAATAAGTGGTCCACTTTGGTCCCAATCCAATAGTTCAGAATAACTTGAGGGGATTTCATCATAACTATTGAACAGGCTTTGGTTGAAGGTATATATATGGGTATCTAATTTAGTGGTATAATTGGGGTCATGCTTAGAAGGTAGATGACTATTGGTTTTAGGTTGGATATCCCCAAATTCCTTTTCATTATTCAAAACATCCATAGTCTTACATGTAGGTATCATAGTACTCAGATGACCTATTTGCAATGGTTTGAATCAATTACTCCTTGTTTCTAATATCCAAGACTACTGCATGTATCATATGCTTGTTCTGCATAATAGAAAATCCAGGTCCATAATTGCTAGGGGATATCATAGTGGGTTCTTGTTTTACTTTTTCTTTCTCAATATAGATAGATGTATTCTCATTGATAGAAGTGGCATTTTATGTACTAATCTCAGAGTGTTGGTCTTGTAATAGTTGTGATTTACCAGAAGATTGCAGAAAAAGTGGTGACTCCCTAATGTGGAATACTTGAGACATAAAGTACTCTCCACACCCATTGTCTTCAATCTTCATCTTTTCTTTGGCCTTACTGAGGAGTATATCTGCATCCATATATTTAGAGGAATCTATGGGTTGTGCTTCATTGTTTTTTGGGACTTGGTATGTAGTAGCATCTCTAAGATTGGCACAAAATTGGAAAGGATATGGATCACTCAGGATGGTAAGCTCCACATTATTGTAGGAAAACTTTAGACATTGATAATATGTAGATGGTACCACTTGCATAGCATGGATCCAAGGGCATCCTAGTATCATGTTACTATTCATTTCAATATCTAGGACCTAGAATAATGTGTCTTTGGTAGTTGGACTAACTCTAATGTGCAATATGATGATGCCCTTGGAGAAGCATTCACCATCATCATAGGCCTTTATTGTGATTCTGTGAGAGGGATCCACATCATCCTTAGAATAACCCAAACCCTTGACAACTTTAAGGGTACACATATTCAGCCCTACTCTTCCATCTATTAAGACATGTCTAACTTTGGCATTATGGATAAAGGCTTCAAGATGAAGGGGATCATTTTGGTTGGGTCTATCCTTAGGAATATATTAAGGGGAAAATGTGATATGCTATATTACAGATAGGTTTCCAACCATGGGTTAGAACTGGGAAACATCAATGTTATCTAGGACTACTGATTCTTTAAGGGCTTGATCCAAGATCTTCTGATGTTGTAGGGACACACACAATAGGTCCAAGATGGGTATTTGTGTAGGGGTATTTCCAAGCTATTCAACAAGGCTATAATCAGATGAACTTGGAGCATTAGGTCTACTAGGGGGTGTAGGTCTAGTAAAGGTAGTAGGTCCAGATGGAGCTACAAGTAGGGAGGTCTTGGTACAACATTTAGTGACAATGAAATGAGGGTTTTCATCCTTTAAGGTGAATTTGGATATGTGGGAATTAGACTCAATGAAACAATTGATGGTGTAGGCATAGCTAGTGTGTGCATAATTCACATTGGCTTCTGAGTTTGAGTTTGAACTAGGAGCCTTCTCTTTGTCATGATTACCCAAAGGATCTTTAAAAATATTGTGATTAGATTTGGATTCTAGCAATGATGGATCGACTATGATAACACCATCATCAATAACATCTTGTATTGCATGTTTTAGCTGAAAACATGATGAGGTCTTATGTCCTTTGGTGCAGTGGTAATCACAATTTTTTTTGTCATCCCACCAAAAAGCTTTAGTTAGTGGTTCATCTTTGATCAAGGGTAACTGTAGCAAGTTGTTACTGAGTAATAGTTGAAGTGCATCTCAAGAGCTATCCCCAAAGGTCTGAATTTTGTATCTTTGTTTCAAGGATGTCTTTAAGGTCCATCTTGAATGGAAGCCTCATTTTCCTATTGCGGAGGTGGTGTTTGATTAAGAGCTTTTGAATTTGTAGGGTTCACACCTTTCAAAGTCAATTTAGGTTGTGTTTTGCTAATTGTTCATGCATCCACAATGTCATCATTAGTCATGCTCTTGTTTTTGGAGGAAAAAAATTGCCTTGTCATTAGATGAGTTGGTATTTGTGTTTTCCTTGTTCATCTTGAGAATTCCTTTATGGATAAGAGCATCTTCAATACTAGCCCCTTTTTTCATCAGTTTGGAGATAGTTCTTGGACTTTTTATCTTAATTTCATACATTAAGTTAAGGACTAGGTTTTCAATGCACAGTTTAATTTTTTGTTCTTCAGGGATGTTTAGTAAGCATTGACTGACTAAGCTTCTCTAGCATAGTAAGAATGTGATAAATCGTTCTCCCATTTTTTGTTTAGTTGAGCACAAATTAGAGAGTGTCACCTTATTTGTAATGTTAGAGGCAAAGTGGGAGATGAATTTTTCTGCCAACTCTGACCAAGATTTGATAGTAACAGGAAGTTTGGAATACCATTCAAGTGTGGGCCCACCTAGAGAATGAGGAAACAATCTCATGAGGTAGGTAGGTTCACTACTAAGTTTGGTACAAGAGGCACATAATTCTTCGATGTGATCAATGGGGTTGCCTTTTCCTTAGTATTTTTTGAATATTGGAGCTTGAAAGTGTTTTGGGAATGGAGGCATATATGGACTTTCATCAAATGGATTAGAACGTAAGTATCTTTTTGTATATAGAGCATGTTTCTTCTGGATTCTCAATGCTTTGGATTGTTTGAATTGTTGTAATAACTCTTCATTAGGCTATTGCATGATAGCCTTCTCTTCAAGTCTTTTGTGTCTATGAGTAGATTGCTTTCTATGTCAAGAACTATGTCTACTAAATTCTGACATTTTTGTGTCTGAAGAGTTAGGTAATGTGTCACTAGGTGGTGGAGGTATGTTAGTACCTCAAAGACAAAAGGGTATTTGTTCTAGTATATTTTGGGATACTTGTTATGGTATTTTTTATGGCACTTTTGGTGGTATTGACTATGATTGTTGTACGATGTGTTTTTGTTGTGCCATTTGTTGTGGTTGTTGTTAAATACTGAGTTGTTGGTTGCATGTGGGACCATGTATGTGATTATTGTTGTAGAGGTATCTATTGAGGTTTTTGTGGTACATGCTATTATTGTAACAAATTTTGTTGATACATGTTTTGTTTCTTGAGGTAGTTTTGGTATTCCATCTATTGTTTTAGTTTCCCATGTTGTTTAGCAAACATGGCTTGTTGTTGTTGGAATTGTTGTTGATACATTGCATGTAAGTCAAGTAGATTTACATTAGAGTGCATGATAGGGATGTTGGATCCTTGCACCACTTGAGGTTGTTGTTGTGGTTGATGTTGTTGTTGATATGTCAAATGTGTGTTAAGTGGATTTAAACTTGGTTATGGATTGGAAATGTTAAGTCCTTGAACCACTATAGGTTGGTATTGCCATGGGAGTTGGCTATGTCCTTGAGAATTGAACATCATGTTTAGGTCATTATTTTGGTAATTTTGTGTGTTAGATGTTTCTCCTTGGGACATCATATTAATTTGAAAATGAGACCTATTCCTTTTGGGAATGGGTGAACTATAAATAAGAATTTTCCTTTTTATGTCAATAGGGATTATTGCAATTGATGTTTCACATGGTGTACTCATGGGAAACTCCATAAAATTTGACATCATAACATTTGGTAGAGTTAGGAGCAAAGGTGTGCTTTGTTGATTTTCCTCCAAAGGTGGTACATTTGACATCCCTAGAGTACAATTCCCTTTAGGTATGTCTTGTTGTTGCATCATGTGATTGAGATCAAGTCTTAATGTCCTTCTTGGATATTTAGGAAGAGTCATGTTTCTCTTTATTGGTTGTGGTTTGTCAAACAAGGGACTAATGTTGATGTGTTCAAATGTACTTAGAATGATTTTGATGGTTGCTTCTTGATGGGACCTTATAGGTGCCATTATTATGTTTGAAATCTCTAAAGGTTTTTTTTCCCTTATCTAAGTCCAAATTGATCATGGGTTGTATTTTTTTGAGTGTTGAATTGGTTTGATGTTTGGACTTAGGCCCCTCCAAGTTTGGGTTGAATTTGACAATTTCTTGGGCTACCAAAAATTTAAAGTTCTTTTAGAAGGTTTTGTCTTGACATGCCCTAGCCATTTCTTCATATGTGATGCCATAATTAGTGTCAAAGTCATCACTTAAGTGTATAGTTCCTTGTTATGCATTCGATATGTTAGGGTTGAAGGTACTTGCATTGGATTTGCTACATTTGAAGGAGTGTGATTGTTCATCCTTGGGTGTGGTGGGTACACTTCCACCTCTAGGTGGTATCAACACAAATATAGGTTCAAAGTTAGGACTCCATTGAACCATTCCATGTGTGGGAGAATTTTTGGAAGGAAACCTCAAGGTAGGTATGTTGCTTAGGGTGTTTTGTGTCATCCCTTGATTATTGTGATCTTGCAGATACATGTTTAAGGGTTCCATAAGTAAAGGTTGTGATTCCTCAATTTGGTCTTTGTCAAGTGTTTGTTGGGTTTTCTTGTTCTTATTTGGTCTTGGATGAGGTTTTGGTTGCATTTGTGCTTTAGAGAACAAGGGTTGGTATATTTCTTTGGGTCTATGAGTTTATTGTGTCCTTGTAAGTGTTGGCATAATACCTAACCATGCAGATGCAATGGAGGAAAACCTAAATGGAGTTCCTACCTCCCAAGTGTGCACCTAAAATACCAACTATGCTCATATAGTACCAAGTGCATACTTGGTGCACTTGGGGCCTTGAAGGCAAGAAATTGGTAAAAAAAGCTATTAGAGTGACTAAATTGAAGAATGTGAACGATTTGAGTGATTTTGAGTGTTTTATAGGGTTTAGGGATGCAATACAAGCTATGGAAGTGTAGATTAGGGTTCTAAAACCTAAGATGAAATCCCTAATTACCAAATGTGCTCTAAAACTACCAACTACACACCTAAAGTGTGAAATTGGTAAAACAAGGGCACAGTTGGTAAAATAGGGCAAAACTTGGAAATTTGGAAGTGGGTATGTAAGATATGAATATTTTTGGCATTTTCAAGTGTTTAGGGGTGTTATGAAACCTAAGGAGGTGCCAAATGAACTATGTTTTTTATACACAAGATGAAAATGTCCTAGGAAAAGTATGAAAAAGTAAATGTAAATGGTGCTTTGGAGTTTGACTAAGGAGATGAAAATGACTCTATGGTATGCAAAGTGATGATTAGGGTTAGAATTTTTTTACTTGGAAATAATATCAAAAGTTGATGTATGCAAGGTGGACTATGCAAGGGGTGGTGTGCTAAGGTTGATAATGATTTTTGGGTTATGCAAAATGAGGATAAGTGATCAAGGAGACAAGTTGGTTGATAGACAAGTTAATAGGGTTTGATAGTGGAAATGATGTTAGGGTTTTGAACAATACAACATGAGGGGAATATACCACTAGGATAAGTCAAATTGATGTTTAGTGGCACTTGGAATATGACAATACTATGGTAAGGGTATATACAAGGTTTTGAACTTCGATGAAATATTTGAAAGGTATTAACCTAAGAGTTTAACATTGTCATAATACACTTTAGATCTTGACCAAAATGAAATAAAAATGAAAAGATCAAACTGACAAAGTCAAATCCACCTTGACATAGATAGAGTTTGAAAAAAATAAGTGATAAAATAAATGACAAAATGACCATGTTCAAGGTCCATTATCCATTGACACAATGAAATACTCTAGTGTTCATACTTTTGTTTAGATTTTTTGACTAAATTAAAAGTTTTTGGGATCAAAATGATGTTTAGGGGGCTCAAAATGGTATCTAGGAGGCTCAAAATGATGGTTAAACTAATATTTATGCAATATGAAAAGGTCCTAATATGTAAAATGATGTTTGGGGTGAACGATGAAGTTTTGGGTTCTGTTCAGAATGAGGGCCTACAGAGGCTCCTAGATGTAGTGTTAGGGTCCCATAATGCATTTTGGGGACCCAAGATGACCTTTTTGATCACCAAGTGTGCTCTAATAACACCAAGTATGCTCCAGCAACACCAAATATGTTTATGGTGCACTTGGGGCTAGTTTGAGTGCCATTGGTAGTTTCATGTCATAGTTGGGAGACTCAATCGGATGTTTGTTGAATCTAAGTTGGATGGTGGCTAAGTAGCTATGCTAGAGAGCTAAGATGTTGGGGTTGATGTTATGATTGGATTGGAGATTTAGAATGAAGGTTATGACCTAAGGAATTAATCCCTAAGTTAAGACAATGATGGCTAGAACATACATGATGCATATCAGCGCCTATTGAGATATGGGGCCTATCTAGGTACCTAAGGACACTGCTAAAGCCTCAAAATGCTATCAAGAAGTCCAAATTAGATTCTTAGACCATCAAGTGTTCTTAGATAGTAATAAATATGCCCATGGTGTATTTGGGACCACTCAGAGCATAGTTGGTAGTTTTAGAGTGCAGTTGGGGAGCTGGCTTGAAACTGAGGTAATTTTGGGGTTTTGTGGTTTCTGGATTGATGGTATCGAGAGCTAAAGGATAGAGGATAGTGCTAAGACTATGATGAAGGAAATGAATGAAGGTTAAGATATATGGAATGATGGTTAAAGTGTATAATATTGAGGTTGGATAATGCAAGATGCTAATAAGAAATGCAAAGTGCAGATTTTAGGGTTGAAATGCAAAGACTAAAGAATGAAAACTAAACCCTAATGAATACAATATGAAAGATGAGGGATGTACAATGAGGAATATAAGATGCAAGATTAATCTTATATGATGCAATTATGAGGCTCAAAAAATGGCGAATGCAAGTGGATGTTATGCAAAAATGAAACCTAAGTTATGCCAAGCACTCCTAAGGATGTAGCCTCCCATGTTTTCAAAGTTTTGAAGGTTTTTGACCAAAGTTTACAAAGTTTGACAAACGTTGTAACATTTTGATAATTTTTGAAGTTTTGACAAGGTTTGAATAGTATCTAAGGTGTAAATTTTCAAGTTGTATTTTATCTTAATTAGTGTTTTACATTCACACAAGACACAATAAGACAAGAATAACTATTGTTAAAAGTGAAAAGACACACCACAACCTAGGCTTTAGGACTGTATCCATCAAATTCCTACTTGAACCAAAGTTTTTCTAGAGTATACAACTTAGAATCTTGGTACCATAGGATCCCCCTTACAACATACTCACTTCTTGGGGCTACCAAGATCTACTTCCCAAGGAGCATGACTTCCCAAGGGACTATTGTCTCTACTAAGGACCATGAGAATGTAGGATGTCTTCACAAGCATGGGTGACCCCTTGAGCTAGTGGATAGAAAGGTTTTTGGCCACTATAACAAGGTTTTTAGTAAAAGCATTTGATTTGGCAAGTGAATGATAAAATTCCTCAAAAGGTCTCCAAGCCCCAAGAACTAGGGTTTGATGCATTGTAAGTGTACTAGAGGAGAGCTATCATGCAACAATACCACTGATAAGGCATTAACTATGTCAATTTTTATATCACTACTAGAATTTTGACCTAGCTTTGGCATGTTACTGCACTAAAGTCATCCCCTCACATATCCAATATTAGATATCTTGGTCCAAGGAAGGCTTCTCTATAGAAGTCACATGGATTTTTCTTACACCCAAGATCCACAAATGGCAAGGGGAGAGGATGCATCCATGTAATTCATAGGGTTTTAAACACTATAGACACACCAAGTAGAATAGAAAAAGTTCATTTTATGCACCAAACAAAGTGTTATTTAATCTAGTCTATCCACACACATGGTTTGGACAAGCACATAGGATCTTTGACAATATCCTGCAAATAAGCATTAGTAGTTTTTTAAGATTAGTAATCATCCAACAATAAATAAATGCTATAAATAGACCATCAATAACACAAAAACATCTAAGCTAGGTCCTAGAAAGAAACACAAACCCTATATGTAGATTCTGAGTGAAGTATGTGCTTTTTATGAACCAATTGTTCTCTAACAGAGTAGACTGTGCCTCAAAAGGATATAATGACCCAAAATACCTCCAAGTGCACTAAGATAGTGCTAACTATTCCCATGGTGCACTTGGGGCCTATAAAGGTGTAGTTGGTAGTTTTTGGGTGTAGTCGAGAGACCAAGTGTAGACTGTGGGTAATTGGGCCCTAAATAATACCCAAAAGCTAAAATTTTCAACTCGACCTTCCCAAGTGCACTCAAAATCTACAGACTACACCCATGGTGTAGTTGGGGCCTAAAAGGGCATAGTTTGTGGTTTCTAAGAATGTTTTGTGACTTGGGAATAGTAGATGGGGGATATGGTGACTCCTAGGCCCCTAAAGGTAACTCCTAGGGGTCCCGAGCATGCCCTCATAGAGAAAAGTGCACCCTAGGATAGAAAGCTAAGAAAATGCATAAAAAGAAAGCATATAACCATGTTACTAGATGAATTAATTAAACTAGATGTGATAAGGAAGTGTAAATAGTTGTTATACCCTTCCAATTGAGCTCCTTCCTTGCACTTACAAGCACAAACACAAGAAACCAAAGTTATTTAAGCATGTTCACATCAGGTTCAACAATCATAGGACCAGAAAATGGGCTAATATCTAACATATTATGAGCAAATCAAAAACTCAATAAACATACATTGATACCCTCTAGTCTACCATGAAATCCAAATAAACAAAAGGAAGAACACAAAGTTAAAACTCCCTCCTTCACTTGTAGCTCCCATGTCCTTCTTTCTTCTCCATGTATTATAGCTCCAATTGCCTATAGTGCACACAATTTGGAAGTAAAGCCTATGGTAATGATAATTCTATGAGAATACTACAAGATGTGATTTTAGCTTGAGAGGAAAAAAGAATAAGAACCTAGGGACTTGAAGGACTTAAGACTTAGGGATCTGAAGGACTAGAAATGAGAGGAAGAATGCTCATTTTATAATCAACATGCAAGATGAGAGTCTTGGATTTGTCACCTTGGATATGCAACTTGGAAAGAGATTCCTTTGAGAATCCATGACACATATGAAATAAGATTCCAAATGTAGGATTTTATGATGCTTTGGAAGTCAAACGTGGCTATAAATGGGAGAGGATCTATGACATGTCATATGACACTTCAAACCCACTTAAAGCCAAGAATCTATGAAAATGGAAGCCAAATATGGATGTGCATAAGGGAATAAGAATATATGGATTATGACATATCTTAGCCAAGTGTAAATGGAGAATCCATGATGTGTCATGCCCATGTGTCATGATGATCTCAATATCATGTGGAATATTTGAATTAAAAATCCATTATTCTACACAAATATAAATTAGTAAAAAAATGGAATTAATAGAGGAAAAATATGACTTAGGAAATTGAAAATTTCCATGGTTTTTGAATGATGAATCAATCAATTAATAAAATTAATTAATTGAGCATGTTAGTGAGGAAGAATAATTAGTAAAATGACATAGGATTAAATTATGGGTTGTTTAATCCAATATAGAAATTAGTACATGATTGAAAAATTTGATTAAATAAGTGGGACATTATCGTTTGCTGAAATGTGATGATAATGTAGATAACTAGGATGATGATGGGTAAAACAAAGCCATGGTTAGATTGATTGATTGATGGAGATTGATAACATCCCAAGGACACATGACATGAACTAAGAACATGTAACACTTAACCTATATTGTAAATGCTATAGGATCATGATTGGTTGATAAATGATATTGATGAACATTATCAATATTATTAAATGGTTAAAAATGCTATGATTCAACACTAAGAGACTAGAAAATGTCAAAGATCAGATGATGTGAATTATAGTTTGACCTAGCACTAAGAGCCATGACAACACTAAGGTTATATTAATAAGATTTGACAGATTTATAGGTTCTCAAGGTACTAAAAGCTACAAAAATGCCTTGGATTGGATAGATGATTATTGATTTGGGATGTTTAAAATGTTTTGTGATGATTATGGTTGATTTTGGGTGATTTTGGGTTGATTTTATATTTTTCCAAGTTTATTTAATATAATTTTGAGATGATTTGCAATTTTTGTAAAAGAATACAAATTATGATAGACATTGTTGAAATATGATCAAGTTGGCCAAAAGATTAGAGTTAGTGGAGTGAGAAAATGGGATGAGTTAGTATGAAGAAGTGATGAAACCATATATGTGAACCATTTTTGAGCATCTAAAAGAACATCCATCACTTTCGCAACTAGTCATACCAAAGAGCTACTTGTTTGCATAGAAGAATATATTAGTTGACAAAGACTCAAATCTAAAGACTGAATACTTGGTCTTCTTTAGCTTTGCAATGTTGTCCAATATTTGTGTTGTGACTATCTCACATAAGTTTAATTTCCTTCTCTCTATTTCCACAACATATTTTGCATGCATAAATCCTATTGGCACTGAGTTTAGCCTAGATTTGTGGTTAAACTTGTACCCTAAAATTTTACTCAACACCTTGACTCCTTTGGCCTAAATCATGTGTTTTTCCATCAAACCTAATATACTAATTCATCTCAAATATCTTTCTTATATTCCTATCATTCATTAGATTGCATCCCTCATTTCTCAGACATATGAACTTGTCATTAGAATATTTAGGTTGTATTTTTGACCTAAATTTTTGATGGTAGGTCAATCTGGCATGTCAATTTTTTTATTTTAAAAAGTATGATCCTAATAACATCAAAATTTTGATGTTGTTAGGGATATAAACAAAAAATTGAAACTTTATTTATTCACATGACAAAGTGCAAGCGGGAGGCTTTAGAGGCATTGCAAAGATACATTTAAGGTAAGGGTTTTTAATGCTTTGATCTTGTATAATATAAATTTTTGTTTGGATCCATATCTTGCATATACCCACATTTTATGGTTCAACTTGGTGCATCAATAAAAGAAAATCCAAATGGTGAAACCCATGCTTAATAATTAACAAACAAATCAACAACGTCTCCCATGCCATGCAATATTTAACAAAATTTAACCTTTTAGATATATTTGAGCATGAATCAACACACTCACTTTCTCAAAATATTTTGGATTCATTACTTATTAAATTACTCTCATAGCCCATTGGTATTTAATGGTTTCTATGGAGCTCTATGTATGAATGTTTGAAACTTTACAGACAAGATTCAAGATTTAAGACTCCAATTTGGGTGATAAACAAGGACCATTATGGGGTGGATCACTACCTTAATTAAATTTATCTTTGTTAATATCCTCTTTTGAACCTTTTAATAATCTATGCTCTTGGTAATTCAAGGGCATTGTTGGCAAACCTAAGCGAATGCCCTAGCTAGCAAGAAGAGTATTTTTTAGCAAACATTGCTTAAATTCTCTACAATTATTTTCTTTGTTCTAATGTACCATCATATTTATGTCTCTCTTCTTATCTGTACACACTTTTTTTTAGGTAAATATGCTAAATGACCTATATTTATTGAAGTAAAATTTAGAGGGAAATGTTAAAAAATGATGGAATGATTAGGCAGTGGCTACATACTTCCAACAAGCCCCTATTCACCCACAACATGAATTCTAATTCCTAAGTTGTCACTTCTCCCCTTTTTAGGTTAATATTTGAAATTATACCATATGATCAAAAAATATGTGGCAAGTAGTTGCATGAGACCATGAGGAAAAGGAGTTATCATAGAAGTTATGCAAAAGGCCTTGAAGCTTCATCTATGATCAACTGAGTCAACTAGTTGCCTCTTATGCTACTACTTAAATAATGATATTGAATCCTCATTTCCCCTCCAAATTTTTTAAACCTTTCTTAATTGTGATGTGAAGAACTTCTAGCTAAGTTGTCAATCCTTATATAGGTTTGGTTGCACGTGTGGTGATATGGTATGGTGGTTTGCTAATAGTTTTGTCCCATGCTCCATAGGACTTGGTCATGGGTGTACACATATTTATAAAGATTTTATCAATGTAAAAAAGTAAATCATAATATGTACTGAATAAAAAAAATTTAACCACACAATAGTACTAAATGATGACAGTCTGATGCTATGAGCCAAACAATTAAAATGGTTTATAAACTTATATCTTTTAGTAAATATAGGCAAGTAGACAGTAAGATAATAAAGGAAAATTAGTCACACTAATTCTTCATCTCCATCTATAAAAATATAAAATCCTCATAGCCTTACCAACAAACAAATAAATTGTGGCTAGTTATGGTAATTATCACCCCCTTCCTCACAAGATGCAAGTCTTGCTTTCATTCAGACAATTTTTAGCTATCAAATAAAATTTAAAACATACACAAAAATATAAATATAGTAATGAATCTTCAATCATTGGGAGAAGTGAAGAATTAATTATGCAAGAAAAGGAAAGGAAAAGGGTCAATTTTTTACAAATTGTGAACTTCAACTCATTAAAATTGTAAGAATTTTGTATAGCTCTAATACCATGTAAGAATTTTCCTAAGGGAAAAATTCACCCAAGAGATAAGAGAGATGAAAAGGGATGCATGGATGGATGGAGTAATCAAGACCCCCCCATTATGGCATACATCCAATATATATAATAGAAAAATGGAGAAGGACAAAACCCCATAAGAGGAAAATGTCCCCCCCAAAAAAGGAAAAGAAGGAGATGAGGTGGTCCCCCCCCTTTAAAAGTAGTGTGTCAATTAGTGAGTAAGGCTCCAATGTAGAAGTTGATCCATGACCTCTAAATGATCTTCCTCCCCTTTGGAAGAAACAAAAGCAAGGGTACCTATGAGATACATTCCCTATATGGAGAAGGAATCTCTATGATGACTCGTCTCACTGAAAACTATTCAAAAGTCCCTTTGTCAATATTGATGATGGCTTCTTCCAAAGCTAATGACAAGAAGTGCAAATCAAACAAGGAGTGATGTAGATCCTACTTTAGGAAACCAACTATCTTCTCAAATGTGAAAGAGACCTCCTACAGATGCTATAAATGAGAATCCACAATCACACCATCCTGGAAGGATTGATCATGTAGAGAATGGACTTGAGGGTCAGAGTGGGTCCTTGCAACAACTATAGAAGATAAATCCTTAGCAAAGACAAGTGATAAATCATCATAAAAGTCTTCCATGTCTATTGTGTGTGATTCCATGAACAGAGTTGAAATGTTTCAAAAGAAATCATCACCTAGAAGACCATGTGTACCCTGTAGTGTTGAAGTACATGAATCTATCATTGCAAAAAAGGATGAAGTATTTGCCTCAAAAATAAAATGAATGTCATCAAGAATGTTTCCCACATCTTTAATGTGAAGACTCCATGAATAGCTATGCCATGTATAAAAGGAAGTCTTTGCATGAAGGTAGAGTAGGAAGACATAAAGTATCCTGCTGCATTGAATCTAAAGCATTTGTGGTTGGAATAGGATTAGTAGGAGCAACAGGAGCTAGAGGTGTGATCTCATCTAGAGTTGAAGAAACCATAGTTGGAGTGACTAGATGTAGAATTTCCTCTGGAGATAGAGGATCACATGGATCTCCATATGCTTCCCAAATAGATAGCCAAACATCACAAGGAAATTTTTCCAATCTAATAGGAGAAAAATATTCCTTACTCATACTTTTACACAAAAATTGATTAAGTCTGATAATATATGTCCAATTAAAATGTGATGGCATTAAATAGAAATAAGAAAGAAGTCCCAGATGTTCTCTTAGATGGTCAACTATCAAAGTACTCCATTTTTTATAGTTCCTTGTTATCAACTGTGGTCTAATACTATATTGAAAAATTTAACAAGACTCCATGAGATCAATCAATGAACCTTCAAGAAATTAAAAAAATACCCCCTAATGAATGATTTAGGCACTTGGTAGCAACTTGCCAATTTAGGGCCTATTTTTGAAAGTAATATTTCTATCCATAGAACTTATAACCTTATTATAGATCTAGAAAGTAGACAAAAAAAAAACACTTTGAAAAAAATGGAACTTGATTTGGAGTCCAAATGAACTAGTACTAAGCATTTTAAGTGGCAAAATTTGAGATTTGTAGGTTGCAAAAAAATTTAAAAATAGAGATCTCAAACCACCTACACCAATGTGTAGATCACGAAATTCTACCCCAAAACAAAAAAAATTGCTCACAAAAAGGAGTCCATATGAGAAACATATCACTGTTTGAAATTCTTTGCTGCTGTTATTTTTTCTGAATCACTATCATGCCTCCAAAAAACAAATTGGTCTAGATTTTGCCTCAAATGTTCTATTTGGATGAAACAAAATCTAATCTAGGTTTTTTTGGACCTTCTAAATGTGATGCAAATATCTGATTTCCACTAGCAAGCTTCAATCTTCACCTGCAGAAAATCTCTCCTATAGCTCAATGGCCAAAAAATTTCTAGAAAATAATGTAGATCTAAAAAAATAGCAAAGATCTAGATGAAAAAAAGGTAGATCTAAAAATTAAATGTACAGATTTGAAATGATCATATCAATTCTGCAAATCGGTCCTTTGAATGTCGGTTTGCAAATAAATTTGCCTCAGAATCAACTTTGGCCTATGATAAGCAACTTTATAGCCAATTTTCACTAAATTAGCATTCTAGATGCAATGGTGAGGTCAGATCTAATGCTGGACACTCCCAATTTCTATGATACTCTAGAGTTGGGTTGCGGTGATGAAGTAAGCTGATGGTCTCAAACAATTTTGTGAAGAGGAATTCTCCAAGAGCTCTGATACCATGTAAGAATTTTCCTAAGGGAAAAAATCACTCAAGATCATAGAACTCAACATAAGCACAACTATAGACCAAAAATAGATATGATTATTTAATCATAGTATGTCTGAATACATTTCTCTATTTAGTATGTGATATAAACACACTAGGAGTGCCTGTATATAAAGGCCTCTTAGGAAGCACCTAGAATGTCTCTAGAAAGAACTAGGATATAATATGAGCATTTCCAACTAAGCACACACCTTATCCAACATTCTAGATGAGTGGATAAGATTAAGAAGGTTGTAGACACCATTACAACACATGTGCATAAACGAGGTGTGGACCCCTATGTTTTCAACATGACAACTCACAAGAGTACACATACTCCTAGGTGGGTAATAAATAAATAATAAAATAATGAAATATATGCATTAACCTAAGTAAACTTAAGTAAGTGTAAATAGTGAATAATTATTTACACCAACAAAAATCAATAAAATCAATCATTGTGTTTTATCCCCAAAGAAGAAGAAAAACCTTGGATCAAGAGAAGGCACATAGTACACTATTGAGAGTTCACATTGATCACAAAATGGATCAAATTATAATAATGGCCTAGCCAATTATAGATTTTGAAAAGACATAACCAAGGTATGACATCTATTCTAATTTTTGTAAATATAGTTTCGATCATGAGGTAGCATCCATTTCACATGAACTGAATAACATGATTGAGTCTTCTTATGTTTGTACTCAAGTTGATAGTGGTGCACATGAGATATATATTATGGACTCAAGGCATAAAGGTCATGATCATGTTTAGCACACTATAGAAGATGTTAAAAGGACATAAGATATGTTTATGTGTGGTCACAATAAGTTGAGAAGGCCAAACTATTTATTGCACAAGAGGGAAAACACTTACAAGAGATCTAAGAAGGCCAATTTTACATGTTTTTATTTTTTATTGTTATATAAGAAATCTATCATTATAACTAATGGGTTTTGCGATTCATCTTTTCATAAGAATTTTGACTATAGGGAACTATATGTCTTCACAAGCTCACATCTTAAAACATCTTAGGTGGCTTCATCTCTACTTACTTGCCCTCAAACTAGGTACTCCAAGCAAGTGGGTTTTCTAAAAGAAAAAGTAAAACATACATCTCCATCCTATACCCCTTCTACACAACAAAAAATAGGGTTTTCCACCATGGAGATTAGGAAGGAGACTCCATTTCAATTAAAATCCTAAGCACAAATTAGGGTAATTAGTAGACACAAAATAAATCAAAAGTACTTCAAGCTTAACCTACACACCTCAAACTAATTATCACCTTTTCTAGGAAGCAAATACACAACTTTTCATAATATAATCATTTACCTACTATAAAACTGCAAGGAAATCTTAAAATTGTACTTGTTGTCTGCACATATTTCCCACCAAAATTACTTTCTTATTGATTCAAATCCATACATATCAACTTCAACCCTTTCCTAGGTTGACGATAATTTATTTATAGGCTATATATCTTGACCTTAAAAATTCATTCCTACTTGTTCAATAAAAGAAAAACTTTGACTATTGAACTTCCAAATTTGTAAATAAAAAATATCAGCAACAATATTTGTTGCATGATAACTTTTTGTCATTTTTTGCAACTTTTCCATATTTCTAATAAAATGCCTTCCACGGTGATAAAATTACATATGTAGATGTATGTATGTATGTATGTATGTTTATATATATGTATGTATGTATATATGTAAATATGTATGCTTGAATATGTATGTGTGTGTGTGTGTGTGTGTGTGTGTGTGTGTGTAGAGAGAGAGAGAGAGAGAGAGAGAGAGAGAGAGAGATCTTGTGGATTAAGGAGATTAGTGGGTGTGTGTGTGTGTAGAGAGAGAGAGAGAGAGAGAGAGAGAGAGAGAGAGAGAGAGAGAGAGAGAGAGAGGTCTTGTGGATTAAGGAGATTAGTGGAGATCTAAGATTTCATTGATGCTCCCTTATGATCACTACATATGTATGTATGTACATACATATATACGTGTGTGTGTGTGTGTGTGTGTGTGTGTGTGGAGATCTTGGCACAATAAGAAAACAATAAAACTCACTCAATAGGTATCATGGCCATGAGTATTGTCACAAGATTTTAAACATAACTATATAAGGAGTGACTTAGGATGTATGTAGTTAATGTTACATAAACTGTAAACTTCAACTCAAAGGTTGCACCAGGGTATTACATGCAATATTGTATGCCTCTAGTGTGCAGATGCCTTGGACATAGTTAGGTAAAACTTAACTATTTTAAGACATTATATGTTAACTCACAAGGCTCATTCCCTTGTAGAAGCCTCTAGCCAGATCATCGAAGATGGCTAGAATATATGGTTGAGCACCTCCTACATTGCTCAAATTTTTGAGTTCATCTCTAACATATTTTTGATTTTGTATAATAGGAGTATATATGTTTCTTCATTATTGTCAATATCTATGTTCATTCTAGATGTGTACTAAGTCAAATCTAGAAAAAAATGTAGTCCAATTCTCTGCTAGGGACAAAATCATATTTTATTCCTTAATTATGGATGTACTAATGGGGGTTTTAGCTTAGGCCATTGGAGAGCATTCAATTTGTGAACATAAAATTGGGAATGATTGAAGTGGTTCCAAATAATAAAACAATGACATTACTGTTAGAAATATGGATTACTGAGAGGGAAGATGAATTAGTAATCTACAAAATTTAGTTGCCAACTAGATATTATTTCTTATTTTAAACCATGCATAACAAAGCAATAAAGTAATTTTTGGTGTAAGTATTTACTATTTACACTTACTTAAGTTTACTTAGGTTAATGCATTATTTTATTATTTTTCATTTTTTTTTATTTTTTTAGGTGAGACACTTAGGAGTTTGTGTACTCTCATGAGTTGTCATGTTGACAACATAGAAGTACACAACTCTAATTTAGCACATGGTGTCTACAACACTAGAGTTTTCATCATTCACTAAGTTGTCATGTAGAGAATACAATTATTCAAGATCTCTTTTTAGAAGATATTGTCTACAACATAAATTTGCATGGTACACCATTGTAGGCTTATCCTCTCATCATCGCACTTACTTCTATGCTTAATGGAGGATAACCCATATCTAGTGGACATGTGCCTAGTTGTATGACTTATCATGTTGCTAACTTCTGTGCATTCTAGAAGCTCTCTAGAGGCCTTTATATATAGACTCCTGGTCTACTTTCATATGGCATATTGAATGAATATATCATCATTCTAATCATACTCTCTCTTTGGTCTACAATTGTGCTTGTGTTTGAGTTCCTTGGTCTTGGGTGAATACTTCCCTATGGAAAATTCTTGCATGGTATCCGAGCTCAAGGAGATTCTCTATACATAGTCATTCGAGACCATTCACACTTTAGCACCTCTACCTAAATTTGGAGAATTTGTAGAAATTGGGAGTGTCTAGAAACAAATCTAACCTCGCCATTATGTTTGGAATGTTAATTTGGTGAAGATCGAATATACATTTTCCTATGCTAGGCTAAAGTTGATCATGAGGCAAAAAAATTTTGCAAACTAGCATGCGAAGGCACTGATTTGCAATTGGGCATGATCTAACTCAATCTGTGCATTTATTTCAAATCTAAATTTAATTTTAATTCTCTACATTATTATTTCAAATTTTTATTTTTGGATTTTTTTCATTAGGTGGCCAGTTAGAGAAAAAAATTTGTAGAATTGGGCAGTCACACCTTGGCCTATAATTCAAAAGGAATATTTTTCTTTCTTGTGGGGAATATTCCAATTTTGTTTCAGGTAGGCTTCAATTATCAAATACTGGTAGCCAACTGACCAAACCAAATTGGGCATCATCACCAAATCTAGTGTGCCACACTGGTCATAGTGTGTTTACCATCAAAGTGTATCGGCTTCCTTTTCAAAATTGCATAGGCACTATGTGGGATTCAAAATCCCAAATTCTAGTGCCTCAAGAAAAAGTTCAGTCCTACAAAAGAATGTCAATGGTGAACAATAATCTGGCACCTACTAAACCCATCTCTAGTGGTATTAAAGCTCCACACGACATCAATGAAATCTACCACATGTCTCCAGATAGACCACAACTACAACATTCTCATCTAGAAGAGTTTCTTGACAATGGAAAATTAAACTAGTGGTAGACAGTTAAAATTCAGTGACTATAAGTATTTTTAATGATGTTGTTGATAGCTCGGTGATGGAAACTTTGTGCAGACATGTGGCTGACACATTAGCCTTCCTATCACCAGATCACATAGTGACTTTACAGACATGTCAAAAACATGTGGAAGACACATCATCTTTTGTATATCTAACTATACAACCTAATTAGCAATCTAACTTAGTAGTTGTACGATACATCACCATATCTATACATGATATGTGGTAGGCTGTACTTTTTTGTATGGTACTGATGTCACGCTTATATCATCAAGAGGACTCATTTTTGTTGACGTCATATAGTTTTTGAGCCTAAATCTGATGGCCTTTTGACCATCATTTTAGAAAAAATTATAACTGCTACAAAAACCATATGACTGTGAAATTTAACCCCATCTTTTGCTGATGCATCCCCTCTCCAGATTGATTTGCATTTTATAGTTTGATTTATGAGGCCATATCTCAGTCATCCAAACTCCTAATTAGGTGTGATTTGTTTTGCAATTGGGTAGAATTTCCTAAAATTTTCAATGGTGTGGCTCTTTTCTAGTTTTGGTGCACAAATTTGTTAGAAACTGCATCTTTTGGTGACTGATAATGTCTAATCCTGCATTTTACAACTTCAAATGCTCCGTATGGGCACATCTAGACTTGAAGACAAGTTTCATTTTTTTTTAAGTGTGTTATTTTTTGTCTACTTTCTAGATTTGCAATCAGATTGCAGGGTTGTGTTAACCAAAGTGTCATTTTCAAAAATAGGGTCTTTCTTTACTTTGTATTACTTCAAATTGTTATACATTTTAAAGTTCCAAATTTCTAATCCTTCAAGAGGTTGTAACAAGAAAAATTAGAAGTTTATGAAGGCCAAAATTAGCAAAATTAGCCATTGTAATTGCACTACTTATAAAGTGCCAAAGGCATATATTTGGGGGGGTTTCTTTATTTAGTAAAAAGGGAGGTTTTTCTTGGTGTTGTGTTCCTTCTTTTATGCAATTTTTTTTCATTTTTTACACAATAGGAAATTTTAAGTTTCCAAAATTAAATCCACATAACTATGCTACATGGTCCATAAAAATGTGGTAACACTTAATGCATAATGGAGTTTCTACATATGTAGATGGTACTCTTCCTAAACTAGCAGGTGATAATGTATGAGCAAGTGATATTTCAGCTTGGGTGGAAATAGATAGGAAAGCCTTAGGTGATATATGTTTGAGGGTTGATGATAATATCATGTATCAAATTAAGAAGTCTTCTACATCCAAGGAAGCTTGGGATACCCTCGAAAACCTATATGGTAAAGTGTCTAAAGAGGATGTTTTCAAAATTGAAGATGAGTTTGTCTCCTTAGATCCTAATTCATTTTATTATACAAAATATTTCATCATTAAGGTGAATGATAAAGCTTATTTATTGTGGGAATTGTATCAAAGATGACAGATTGATCTATCTTATTCATAATAAGCTGCCATCAGAGTATTCAACATTTTTTTCTACTTATAACACCTCAAAGAATACATTAGGGTTTGTTTATAATAAAGTCTCCTTTAATGAATATGTTGATCTATTTGATATAGAAGAGAAGAATTTGAAATTAATAGGATTCTCAATTCATCTTAGTCAAAAGCATTGGTGGTCAACAATGAGGGTTCTCAAAATTTAGCTAGGCAATCTTCAAATAAAGGAAAGGGTAAGAATAAGATGTGGAAGAATAAATCAGAGGATGTAGAAAAGAAAACACCACAATCCAATCAACAAAGCAAGTCTTCCTCAAATTTCAACAAGGAGGGGGACAATACTAAGGACAAGAAAAAGTGTGGTTATTGCAAGAAAATGGGTCATGAAGAACATGAGTGTTATTATAAGAAGATTGATGAGTTGACCAACATCATGAAGAAGCATAATGTTCCACTACCTAATACTTTCAAGGAGAAAGGATCTTCTTCATATTCAAAGGGAAAAGGGAAAGCACTCATGGTAAATTTAAATTCTTCGAAGGAATGGATTCTTGACTCAGGTGCCTCTTATCATATGGGTTCTTCAAAGGAGGATTTTTCTTCAATGAAGTAGTCAAAGGTACCACACATCTTTGTGGGAGATGATACTAAAATGGAAGTTGAAGGAAAAGGAAACATGGAAAGGGAAAATGGAGAGTTTCAAGATGTTCTCTATGTTCCAAACCTAAGTTCAAATTTCCTATCAATCTACCAAATCACTCACCTCAGAGATGGACATAAAGTTGAGTTCCTTCTAGACTTAGTACAAGTGCACAGTCTAAAAGATGAATCATTGGTTGAAGTGGAGAAAGTGAATCATGAAAAAATGTTATACTCTTTATCCCATTTTATGCCCAAGTCTCCTTTACAAGCCTTGTTATCTCAGTCAAATTCAAACATCAAATTATGGCATGAGTGGTTTGGTCATCTTACCTTCCGCTACCTTTAGCAACTTTACACAAATAGAATGGTCAAAGGTCTACCTCAAATCAAATTTTCCCATGGTAAATGTTCAACATATTCATTAGATATACATCTAGAGGGGAAATTATAGAGAGGGAATTCTTCAAGAGCACAAGGTGTTCTACAGATGGTTCACATGGTATTAACAGGACCTTTTGCAGTTAGCCAGGGTCACTACATATTGAATTTCATTCATGACTTTTCAAGATATACTTGGGTCTACTTTCTTCATCATAAGAATGAAGTGTTGGACAAGTTTCTACCCTTCAAGACTCATGTTGAATAGGAATCAAGAAAAGCCATCAAATTTCTATGAACGGATAGGGGAAGTGTATATGTGAATAGAAGACATAAAGACTTTTGTAGACTTAAGGGAATTGATCTTCAAAACCCACTAGCATTCATTCCACACAAGATAGATGTTGCAGCATTTACAATCTAAACTCTTAAGTCTATGGAAAGTTACATTATACAATCCAAGTCTCTAGATCCATCACTAGAAGTCAAAGCAATTAGTAGTACCACTCACATTCTTAATAGGTCTCCTCATCTAGCCTTAGATAACAAGACTCCTTTCGAGGCATGGTGCAATAGAAAACCTATTATGACACACTTTAGAGTCTTTGGTTGTCCTACATGGGCAAAGATATCTTCTAGGTGATGCAAGGCATAGCCACCTTGGTCTATGTACTTTCATTTGTTATGAAGACAGTGTGAAGGCATACATACTATTAGATCTAGAGACACATAAGGATGTACACTTTGAGTAAAGTTCACCAAGTTTTTCCTCTAATCCTCTTTGCACATCATATCATTTGGAAACTAATAGTGACACAAGTGATAATGCTTCAACAAATTTAGACACGTGGGGTTCTATTGATAGTTGCAGAAAGAGGTCACTACATTAGTCTATTCCACATGCATATATTGCCATAGTGATAGGTCTAGCACAGTAGGGTACATTCAATCTTCTAGGTCTAGCTTTAGTGACAGATTTGGGGGATAGTATTGGTGATCTTCCTCTTCTTCTTGATGTAGGAACACTTTCTTCAATTGTCATGATGGCTCCATATGACCCTCTTGTTCATTCTCTACATGATTGATCATCAGAGGTTGAAGTGATTGTGGATACTTATGATTAACATTTATAGATGGGGTCTTCATCAGCTAAGGAGATAGACAGTTCTTTGAGACAAGTTCTTCAGCCAATAGAGTAGGTCTCATAGACATCACTTATCCATGAGATTCTTTCCACACATAATATAAGAATCTCATTTGTACCTTTGGCATTGTTTCTTCCTAAGGGGAGGAACACCATTATGTAGTCTTGGATCAGCTTCTTCATCAGAGAAATCACTAGTAGACATTCTTCTTTAAGGGGAGATCCTATCTTGTCTCTCTTCCTCTTCTCATTTTTCTCTTATGTATATATTGGATTACTCCATCCATCCATATATGTACATATAGGGGGTCTTGATTACTCCATCCACCCATACATCAATTTTTTTTCATTTCTCTTTTTAGGGAAGGGTTTTTCCCATGAGGTTTTCCCTCTTTCTCCACTTTATGAGAGATTTCATTTCATTATGTACATGGGTATCTAACATGGCCTAGTATCTGGGACCCATCATGCACTAAACGGGGGGTGTTGGTGTAAATAAGTATTTACTATTTACACTTGCTTAATTTTACTTAGGTTATTGCATTATTTTATTATTTATTTAGGTGAGACACTTAGGAGTTTGTGTACTCTCATGATTTTTCATGTTGACAACATAGAAGTACGCAACTCTAATTTAGCACATGGTATCTACGACACTAGATTTTGCATCATTCACTGAGGTGTCATGTAGACAACATAGTTATTTGGACTCCCTTTTTAGAGCATGTTGTCTACAACATAAATTTTTGTGCTACACCATTGTAGGCTTATCCTCTCATCATCGCACTTACTTATGTGCTTAATGGAGGATAACCCATATCTGGTGGACATGTGCCTAGTTGTATGACTTATCATGTTGCTAATGTTTATGCATTCTAGAAGCTCTCTAGAGGCCTCTATATATAGACACTCCTAGTGTACTTTCGCATGGCATATTGAATGAATATATTGTCATTCTGATCATACTCTCTCTTTGATCCACTGTTGTGCTTATGTTTTCAGAGTTCCTTGGTCTTGGGTGAATTCTACCCTAAGGAAATTTATTATAGTAATGTTGAATAGTAATAGTAAAAATACACAAAGATAACTCATAACACCATATTTTGTTAACTAGGTAAAACCTGGCCAATTGAAAACCCCGGTGGGGATGATAGCCACTAGATAATATACTGATATATAAGTTCCCTTTTAGAGGATGGACCCTATTAGGAGTAAATGAGAAAATTTAGTATAGGGAGTCCCTGTTAGGAGACTTTGAATCATTTTTAGGAGATTCCAACCCTATTAGGAGTTGTAGTATAGTAAATGCAAGATGAGCCCACTGCCCAACCATGCACCTCCAGTTACAAGAAGAGCTCACTTCCCAAACAAGTAATCAAACTTCTAGAATATAACTAATGTATCTTCTTCCTTGAATGATCTCTAATCTTTAACTTGATCTTGGATCACAAAATAGCTCATATAAAACTTCAGATATATCGCTTTCACAAAAGTTCACATATAATCACAATTATGATATAACACTTGCAATCAAAATCACTCTCTTTCTCATCGCAACATGTCCTTTGCATAAATACCATGCCTTTACACAAATTTCTATTGGGTTGGCTAAAACTACAATCCACTTTTCCAACTCAAAGCAAACATCTAGGATGTCAGACCTAATTGGACAAGTAATAGTCTTGTAAACAAAATAATCCTTTCCTTTAATTTTGTTATCTTGTTTCACTTCAAACATGATTATCTCTATTCTATACAGTCCATATTGACTTTAAACATTATAAAAATTACCTCCAACATGTATACTATGTCCATCTAACTTTTCTAGTCATAATATGTCGTCAGGAAAAAGCTATAAACATTAAAATACACTGTTGTAGACCAAATTCCATACTTAGACAATTTTCTAATTACTAAACACTAAGTATCTTTATTTTTGAGGTTTCCTATGAATATTTACATCATGTGTTTCCATAAATGACATCAATTACATATCACTATTAGCCAATTGTCAACAATCTCCCCCTTTGGCACTGATGGCAACAAAATTGGGAAAATTGGCCAAGTAACAAAACTTAACACAACAAAAATAAATAACACCTTACATTATATCTATTAAAATTGTTCAACTTTACATTAGCTACCCCTAATAAAATAATTCACAATTACATAAGATCCCCCTTACAATATACTTCACAATTTTCTACTACTACTCCCCCTTTGACATCAATGACAAAGGTAAAAAATGTTAGAAATCTGTCCAAAAAACTATCCAAAAATGTTATCCTTACTTATGCTGATATGATTTTCATGCTATCATCTAAGTTTTCCTTTAGATTATTAGTATCCTTAATCCATGTTTCCTTGATGGATTTAGATGAGGTGAGAATTACACATAAAGAAATCAATGCAATCTCAACTACATTAAGATTTGAATACAAAAAGTTAGAATATGTGTCCTTGGCCTTGACACATTTCTCCAGCTATTTCTCAACAAAAGATAATTTTAGAGCTATAGATTCTCTGAAATCTGATATCCTCTTCAAAATTTGTACTCTCTAAAGTTCCAATTTCTTGATATCATTATGGATACTGGCCACTTGACCTTCAAAATCATCTACTTTGCAAGATGGATGTTGGATTTGGCTGGATAAAGCCTCTAGCTCACTCATCTTTCCTTTTATTTGACTGTTGATGTCCTTAGTCAGCTTGTGTGATAAGGTGCACTTGATATACAAAGTTTTTCCATCTTTTTAGCATTTCTAAAGTTCTTTAATACAAGTATCGAGATTAAAAAAATCATTCTTAATGTTTTGATAGATGGTGCTAAACAAGTTAGCATCAGGGGAAATGTGTACCTTAGCTTTTGCAACATTTAACAAATTGGTAAATTCTTCATCAAGTTATTTCAACACTGGTTGTGCCCTTTGTTTAGGATCTAATTCAATGTGTTGTACTACTAAAGTATTATGTAGTCTATCAGTAACTTCCATTAAATTTTTATATAAGACTTTCACTATTCTATTCTTTTGTATAAGCTTGGATAGGGATGAGATCAAATCTATTTGATCGTCATCATCAATAGCTAAAATGGCAGGAGAGGGTAGTGTATATGAACTAGATGGTTTGGTATCATCCTCCCTTTGTTTCTTAGCTACCTCTTTCATTATTCTCTCTTCTTCCTCTTTCTTTTCTCTTTTCTCTCTTTTCTTTTATGTATTCACTTCCAATCTCTTCTTCTCATCTTCTTCTATTTTCTTTCTCAATACTTCTTTTACAATTCTCCTCTTTTCCTCCTCTTCCTTTCTTTTCTTTTCTTCCTCAATAAATTTTTGCTTGGCCTCCTCTATTTTCCTCTTCTCTTCTTCAATCTACCTCAACTTCTCTTCAATATCCTCAGTGTTGGGTTCATTAGGTTTGGAACCACCAAATGTATTGGTATCATCAATGTTAATAGTAAAATTGGTCTAATCAATTTACATAGTTTCACTGCTTACTGACACTTCTAAGGTTTTAGGTGCTAGAGAAGATGTTGCCTTTGACTCTCTCAACATCTAAGTGATAGATGCCACATTCTCATTTCTTAGTTTATCTTTTTCACCAACCATAAATAGAAATGGTCTCAGTTTAATTCTCAAATATGGTGTAAGGTTATTCAACAATCTTTTTATATCTTCTTCATCATTAGTCTTGCAAATAGTTCTAAGCATAGACTTATGAAGTTTTGGATCTTCTTCCCTTGTAAGAGCCTTCTTATGAATGAGTGTTTTATAGACTCTCTGGTTAATTATGCTCTCAAGATCCTCCAATTTTGGATTTTTTGGTAAATATCATAGTATATATATTAATATGATCCTTCTCAAAACCATTATACAAATCATAAAACTTGTTCATCTAAACAAAGTTACCTTCATTACCAGTAGTTTTGTTGATCTTCTCCATCTTCAGCTTCCAAGTTTTCCAAGCTTTTCCTACTAATTTCTTTGATGGAGTCACTTTATCTACTTGCTTGATCTTTCATTCTTCTTCTTCTTCATCACTCGACTTAACAATTGTCAACAATTTTTTCTATCTTTTCCTAGTTTGGTGGCTTGTTGTTTAACCCTCTTTATCTTAGTAGATACTACATCTACCAATCTTTTAAATTTTCTCTTAGGTTCACTAGGCTGAACATATAACATTACTACATATGAAATGCTCTATTTCAAAGATGTCTCTACGATAGATACTGACAAAGGTTGAATTTTTAGCATTCCTTTCTTCATAGTTTGTCTTACAGCCTTAGATTCACTCTTTGTCATTCTGACCTCTAATAGTCTCTTCTTCATAATAGACTCTATTTTCTTGTGTGATGCCTTCTCCAAGGTTGCTTGATGAGATGACTATAAGATCTCATCATAAGTACCAAATATATATTCTACTTTGTCTTTATTTAAACTCAACAATAAATCAATATAAAAAACTATTATATCATCATTTAATTTGTAACCCATCAAGAAATGTTTCCTAAGGTTCCACTATTTGAATATAGGTATAATCTATATCAACCAAAATACAAATGTCTTCCTTAAATGTGTCAACAATTGTAGGTGCAATTTTGAATCTCTATTTGATTTCACTCTAAAATATTCTCATTATTAGGTTGCCACTATCCAATATCTTATTTGCAGGATGCCTTCTGCATACTTCTACAATCTTCTCCATTGTACATCTATCACTTTTCATTATGTCTATGACTAATAAGTAAGGAAATATTTTAAGTATATGAAAGAATATGTGATTGATTAATTATTAGAATGTAAACATACCATTCTTTGTCCTCTTGACCTTTTCTAGGTTTTCTAAGAGTTGCATTCTCAAAATTTCACTAAGATTCACTTTTTGCTTCTCTATACATATCTTATATGCTACATAAATGAATCCTACTGAAATTTAATCAATCTTTGAGCTTACACAAATAGAATAGAAAATAATTCTACTCAAAAATCTTACATCATCTAGATTGATGGTGCTGACCACCATAGCCTTTCCATTATACATTGCTTTAGTGTATCTCTCAACTTTTTTCTTGACCAATTTCTCACCTATTGGTACACTACCTTGTTTACTAAGACTAGTTACCTCATGAATAAGGTTGGAAAAAATATTAATTACATTTGATTGCATCCATAACTTATCATCATGTATCCTACTCAATATGATCTATGTCTAACTCATGGTAGAAGTGATATTTGAACAGTTCTAGTTCTTTTAAATGTTCAAATCTAGGATTCATAGTCATGTCATTATTGAAAATTAATTCCATATCTTTGTTCATGAATTCACTACTAATCAACTCAAACTTACTATTCAGATAACTTCCTACATCTTCAAGATACTATGTTGTTTAGAGTGATAGACAACACTGAGTTAGGGTTTCCTTCAGTAGGTTTTATAGAAACAATCTTCAACTTAGGCCTATCCTTATTCTCAAAATTATGCACTACTAACATATCCATAATCTTAACAACTATAAACATTTACCAAACAAATTTGTGGAAAAATGATAAAATACCATTTTTTCAAAAATAGGGTTTTCTTCAAAATCACTTTGATAAGTTGTCTCTAAGTGCTCTTCACTTTAGTTTAATTCATAAAGAAATAAAAATAAATTATGTACTCCATTCATTTCATCAACTTGAACTTTCATTTATTGTGTACTTTGCAAACATGAAAATGTTGTCAATTAGGTTATGCAATCAAATAACTACACAAGATCATCTATTTGATCTTCAAGTGCCACCCAAGATTTTCCATAGCTAGTTTCCATCATGAAAAAACTCTACAACACTTCATATCATGAAATTATCTACAAAAAAAATGCTTTTCATCTATTGTTACAGAATTAGCCTTTTTCTGTAATACCACTAACTCTGAATTTATTCATAACTTGCTTAGATGAGCTCCAAATTACAAGTGAGGTTAGGTACCACCTAAACTTGATTGAGTACGCCTTTTCCCAACTTTTCTACCTCTAATTTGATCTTTAGATGAAGTTCTCACATTTTGATGTTGTGAACAAGCTTAACTCAACTTAGTTGAATCAAACTCAAAAATTGACTTCGATCTTCTTGTCTCATCATCATCTAGCTTTTCCTTTGAGATATATAATCCTTTTACAAATTCCTTATTAAGTTCTTCTCAAATTTCATTAACCAACTTTCAATCTTCTTCATTATCTATGTTCGTTCTAGAGTTCCTTTCATAGTTCCTTCTATCATTTCTGATGTTCTTTCCATCATTCCTTCTATTCCTAAAGTTTCTTCCATTGTTCCTTCTACTCCAAATGTTTCTATCCATTTTGTAGTACTTTTCTATGTGTTCAAAGTTTTTGCATAATTGACATACAGATGTTGTACTTCTAGGATTCTGTTGATCATTAGGTGCATGAAAATTTTGAGAAATGTGTCCTATCTTGTTACACTTATAATAAATGATCTATCTTCTATCTTCATAAGACCTTGCTTCTCTCAATGTCCTTCCATTAGATCTTGTTCTATCTGCGAGGTTAACATTTTTAGACATTCTAATGTTACCATACTTAGTTTTCCTACAATCAATTGCATTATGACCCACACTATGAAAATTATGACAATAAAAGTACTTAACATGATTAAATTATTTATTAGTACAATTTCTTTTCATATGACCTAGGTCATTATATAAAAAACACTCACCTCTAAATTCATACCTAGTTTTCTTAGGAGATTCCACTTGCTTTGGTTCATCCACAATTTCAACTTCCTTTCCTTGTCTAACTTCTTTGGATTTATCAAAAGATTGACATGATTCAATCTTATCATCAGATTTATCTTTTTCTTTCAGATCTGACCTAATCTCGCATTTTTGTGTAGACATGTTAATTAAATAACCAAGACTAGTCTTATCATAAGTAGGTCTCTATATTAACATTGAATCATAAAGTTTTTCTCTACTAGAATAAAGCTTCTCAAGCTATTGCTTAGACTGTGTAAATTCACCTTTCACAATACTATTACACTTATGAAGTTCTTCATGATCTTCTTTCAATGTTTCTAACTCAGATTTTTTTTTGCAAGACTTGCTCTTAAATTTGCATTCTTAGTCTTCAAATCAAATTCAACTTTGCTAGGATCATTTCTTAAAGTCAATTTCAAATATTTGATCTTTAATTCATGTTTCAAGATCTTTTACTTTGTCTTCAACTTTGAATAAGAATCATCATTCATTCCAGATTCAATAGATTCAAGTTGGGATTTGAGATGTTCAATCTTCTCCTTCAATTGACCAATATATACTTTGGAGTATTCATATCTATCCTTTAGCTTATCTCTTTCTTCAATAAGAAGATCAATTTGTTCAAGAGTTTCTTTAAGGTTCTTCATCAACTATTCCATATCCATAGGGATCTTACTCAAGCTATTAAGCCTCTACAAAGTAACTATGTTCTGATACCAATTATTAGAAATAGGGACTACAAAGAGAGAAGGGGTGAATCGGTAATCTACAAACTTTAGTTGCCAACTAGATATTATTTCTTACCTTAAACCATGCATAACAAAGTAATAAAGTAATGCTAAACAATAATAGTAAAAATGCACAAAGATAACTCATAACACCATATTTTGTTAACTAGGGAAATCCTAGCCTAGGGAAAACCCCGGTGGGGATGATACCCACTAGATAATATACTAATATATAAGTTCCTTGTTAGAGGATGGACCATGTTAGGAGTCAATGAGAAAATTTAGTATAAGGATTCCCTATTATAAGGCTTTGAATCCATGTTAGGAGATTCCAACCCTATTAGTATTTGTAGTATAGTAAATGTAAGATGAGTCCACTATCCAAACATGCATTTCTAGTTACAAGAAGAGCTCATTGCCCAAACAAGTAATCAAACTTCTAGAATATAAGTATTGTATCTTCTTCCTTGACTGATCTCTAATCTTCAACTCAATCTCAAATTACAAAATAACTGATATAAAAATTTGCATATATCACTTTCACAAACGTTCACATATAATCACAATTAAAAGACAACACTTTCAATAACAATCGCTCCTTTTCTCAACACAAGATGTTCTTTGCATAAATACCATGTCATTACATAAATTATTGTTGGGTCAACTAAAACCACAATCCACTTTTCCAACTTAGAGTAAACATCTAGGATGCTGGCCCTAATTGGACAAGTAATTATCTTTTTTTTTTTTAAAATCCTTTCTAATGTAAATAGGATTTCAAACAAACCCAAATATAAATATTGTTGACATTAAACATAGAGGCATTTTATAAGGTTAAAAAAAACTAAGCTTAATATTCTCTCATTCCCATAACCTAATTTCTATTTTAGGTTCCATCATGGGTATGTGTAGGATCATGGTCAACCAAACTATGCTCTTAAGTGGCAATAAAAAATTAGAAAATAAGCGTTATGTCAACTTGATGCACAATTTTTTACTTGTTATTAGATTTATATCAAAAAATTGAGAGAAAAGAATCTCTAGGAAATTGAATCTAGTTTCTAAACTACTAGGACTTATCTCAAAAAAATTTAAGTTGATTGGTCAAAATTTTGAATTTTAATGCAATATTACAAAAATTTCAAAACAAAAATAAGAAGTAGACATATGTCTAACCACCTTAATCAAAATTAAATGATAATATTTTTAAATAATATTCTAGATATAAGTAGTAGACTCATGCTTGGATGTGACAAATATTTTTTGGTATTTTTATTCTAAATGAATAAATAATAATTAATTTTTAACTTTAGTATTTTTGGAATAAAAAAATCTCGTGTCTGACCACCTTAACTAATTCAAAACTTTGCAAAATTTAATTTTTATTTTTTTCCTTATAGTGGAAAAAACATAGAATGTGATGCATCTTTGAGATTTAAAAAATGTTTTACCATTTGAAAGTTATAGTTTTTTCAAGTAGTGTGTTAGTCAGCACTTTATACGTAACTCCATTAGAAAATTAGTAATAACCACTTACTAAACTCATAATTTGACAAACCTTACATTTATAGAAAGATAAGAACATTCTTAATAAACCCTTTTTATTTCATCAAATTTTGGCGAAAAAAAAGTTGTCAGCTACATGTTTGAAGTAAAAATCACATAAAAATAGGCCCAAAACACATTTTTAGGATGTTTTTAAAGTTGACCATATAGGGTTGGTATCAAAAGATATTAATTGTTTTCATTTAGTATCAGGGTGGGTGGGAAAAAAGTTGGAATAGATTTTGAAATGGTTTGAGGCATTCCAGAACTACATATTTTTTAGATCGCCACTTTTTGGCACTCCATGATCCTGCACATACCCTTATTCATAAATTTTGTTCCAAAAACTCTGTTTGCAAAGTTTTTTGAGGAATTATTTAAAAATAGTCCTTCTAAGTCATATCCAAATCTGAGCCCAATCCTACAACCCAATTATAATTTATGACCTTTGTATTAAGACCTAATTTTATTGTAAAACTGCAGAAGTAAAACTCAAAACCCTGCCTTGGGAATCTGATATCTTTCTCATAAAAGCTTCAAATGAAACCAAACTAATTTTAAAATTAAAAATTCTGAGTTTAGTTTTCAAATATATAAGACATTAATAATTTGAATCTATAAACTATTATACGTATGCAAATCTACGCCTACAACTCCATTGAAGATATTAAAAAACCAATTTCTACTAAAACATTCATAACTTCCATAAATATGATTAAAAATGACTTAAACCAAAAGGAAATGAAACAAGATTAAAATATATATCCAATGAATCTATTTAGTGATTTAACTATTCTATATGTGTCAATACCAAGTGCTGCAACATAACTGCTATTAAGAAATTTGAAATCTGTAAATAACCACTTTCACTAAAATATGTATAACTTCTTCAAAACCAAATGAAACTAATCCAAACTGAAAAAAGAAGGAATTTTATTCAGCTCTCTATGAAAAAATATAGATTATACATAGCTTCTAGGCTATACAAGACCTAGAACCAATACTAAAATAGAAAATTCAATCAAAATAACAACTCAGGATTTTACCAAATTTGTTTCAAATGTATCTTTTTCCTTCCATTCTTATTTGGTTCGACCATACATCCATTTTTATAGTTCTTGTGGTTGATTATAACTTTAAAACCACCTTTTAAACCATCTCCTTACATTCTTTTAAATCATTATGCAACTTTGACAATATTTATGCACTTTATGCATTTTCATATTACAACTTTTGCAAGTGTTACTTCAAACTTGAAAAATATTTGTATGGACACTTGAATAACCCTAAAATGGACTTAAATGGAAATTTTAAATAAATTTAATCATTTATAAGTCATTCTTTCATATTTTTACCTTCTTGACCAATTTGAGACCTCCTTGCACAATTTTGACACTCACTACAAATATCTTCTCTAGCCTTTACATTTCAACTTATGGACTCAAAAAAATTATAAATATCTTTAAAAAATATTTAATATATGATATAAGGACTCTTAATCTCCTTTTTCTCTTTTACTGCTCTTGCACCACTTTCTTTTAATTATGTTGTCTTATTTTGCTTTAAACATGATTATCTCTGTTCCATATAGTCTATACTGACTTCCAAGGTTATACATGTCATCACCAACATGCATACTATCTCCATCTAACTTCACTAGTAATAATATGATGTCAAAAAAAAGTTATAAACAAAAAAAATACACTAATGTAAACCAAATTCCATACTTTAACAATTTTTTGATTACTAAACAATAAGGATCTTTATTTTTTAGGTTTCCTGTGAATATGTACATCATGTGTTGCCATAAATGACAACAATTACATATCATTAATAACTAGTTGTCAACAATTACCTCTAATGACATTACCTCTAAAAAATGCAAAGAATGTTGAAGTGGTTCCAAATAATAAAACAATGACACTACTATTAACCAAAAATGCCTCCTTGCCAAATTTTTGAATTTAAATGTTAAAGCCCACCTAACAGTCACTTCCCAATGTTTGAATATTCAAATTCCAATAGAAATAAAAAATTTAAAAAAAACAAATTAATGTATTTCCTATTTTCCTAAGTTTATTTCTTGGCCTTCATGACTTTCTCCATTCGTAGATCTTGCATAGTTCAACAGCGAGCACTTTTTTTCTTTTTCAAAATGAATAGTTTTTAGGAAATGTGGGCAAGCACCTTACTTCCATGTAGCATTTGGGTCTTTCCTCCTTGTAGGCTGTAGACAAAGAAAAGGTGTCAAGAAAGCTATCGGTTGAGTTGACATATAGGTGGTTCCTCATTGGCTATAAGTATTAACACAAGTCATAAATGGACCACATGATTCTGGACCATTAGATCAAAGATGATCTATGGTTGCTACTTCCCTAGATTATGTACTTGCTTAGTGTTTAACAAATGTGAGCAGACACCTTTTTTCCATGTGTACTTGTGGGTCCATTCTTCAATATGGGTCATTGAGGTTGAAAAGATGTCAGACTAGATGCCAAGTAGTGTTGAGGTGGATATTTAGTGTTTGTGGGCCCAAAGATATTAAAGGCGAGCACAATAATAACTAGTATTTTTCATGATCATCAATCTTGTGGCGATTAATGATAATCACTTGCCCACATTATTAAGTTGTGAGGATTTTAGGAAATGCAGGCAAGCACCTTGACAACATTTGTCCTTGTAGGTCTGGATGGTAAATAGAGGTAACAATGATGGTTAGTGATGACAATTAAGTTTGTGGTTTCATGAGAAGATAGTGGTTAAGTTTGAAAGGATGGTGTGGTTAGGGTAATTGGATGGTCAAACCTATAAAGACTTTGTAGGGTGGCAAAAGGAAATAAAACTATTGGGACATGTAAGGAATTCTATGAGTTTATTTGTTAACTTACTAATATTTTAGGGTTTTGACACATCAAAAGGGTTTCAAAAGGGAAATTAATGGAAAAATCCAATCTTTAGATCAATAACAACCACTCTATGGTTCTCCACATGCATAGTTATGGTAGAAGGCTTTCTATCTGATCATCTGGTTGCTCATTTTTCTCCATTTTGTATTGATGGACACCACTTCTATCCCTTCCAAGGTTAAATATGTGTATGGGGATCAGATTTCTACATATGGGTGTGCACCTAAGCAAATCCTTGTGTATCAACATTGATGTCTCCCTACAACTTGATAATAGTGGTTGTTTTCCTAGCTTCCAATAGAAGTTTTATAGTTATGCTTGCACTAGAAAAGAAAGTTCTATACCCTTTCCAAGGATCAATCTTTCTCTACTTCTTTAATATTTCTTCCCATGCATACTATTTTAATTTCTTGTGACTTTGAGCCATTGTAATTCTATAATGAGTCTCTTTCAACCATTAACACATTGTGCAAGACTTCTTTGCCTCTAGTTAATGTTCCTTTCTATATTCTGCAGCTATATGATTGTATCTATTTTGGCATTTGAATGATATTGAGTGAATTTTATTCCTATAGCATTCTTATGTTGTTTAATCTCTATGTGGTTGTTACATTAAGTGAGGTCTGAATCTTTATTCTTTGAGGTTATAATTAGTTAACTATGCATCTATAGGTAGTGATAACATCAAACACTCTATTTTGGTGCATCACCCCCTTAGATTAGAATAGGTAGATTTTCTTTTAGGAACTCCTTCTCCCTTTTCCTCTCTAAGATTAGTTTGGTGCATCAAATCGACCTTCTTCAGAATTTCAACTTCATTGTTCAAGTCCCACAACTTGGAGGTTATTTCCATCTTTCACAATGTTGTCTTTAGGAAAAAACTTTAGACAAGGGTGCAAAATTTTGTGACAATAGTTTTTGGCATGCCTGGTGGGATTAATATTTAGATGATTTCAAAATATACTAGTGTCAAAAGAGGATAATTTCAAGATAATACTGAGAAGATAGCATTTCTCTCAATATTCCAATCCCTCAAGAGGCTCATTTCCACAAAGTAGTTGGTGACTCTATGTCATTTAGATCTAGTTTTAGACCATAGTTGTTGTGATTCATGCCCAAAGCTGAAACAAGGGCATCTTCTAAAGGTAAGTTTCAATACTAAGATCTTTCCTTTTCTAATCCTAGAAGAAGAAAGACTAGAGTATCCTTATCACTAGTTAGGAGTGTAATAGTAACACATACCCCTACAAGATCCATTTCTACTCCTACTATTGTTAGATCTCAACTTATAATACCATTAGTTCATATCAATAGATCACTTGCTTATATGGCACAACCTAGAGCTCATGGTTTTACCACCTTTAATGGTGGAAGTCCTCTCCTATTGGCTCAAAGATGTGATATCCCAATATCTTCACTCAAAATTATATCTAAATTTACTAGAAAAACTTTGATTTCTTTCTTAGAATATATCCAAGAAGTTTCAAATGTCTGCAATATACATGGTATTACAAAAGATGACATTGATGTTAGGCTGCTAGCCTAATCCTTGAAAGGAATCACACTAAAATGGTATAAAGGATTTCCTTATAACTCTATAGCTAATTGGGATGGGTTAGGAGCAACTCTATGCAAACATTTTGAGGATAAAAGTGACTATCTTTCACTTTTAAAGTAGTTAACTACTATAAAAAGAGCCCCCCCATGAATGTATGATTGATTTTAATTATAGATTTCAAAAGACATGGGATAGAATATCCACTATAGTTTGGCCTTCTCCTAGTAATGCCTTCTTGTATTACCTTAGAGTCTTCAATAGTGATATTGCTACCACTCTACAAACCATGGGAGGAGACACCTTACCTAGTATCTATGAAATTTGCATCAAGGTTAAGAATATATTGATACAAGGAGGAAAATTGGCTCCAAGGCATCCTATGTCCTTCTTCCGAGATATGCCTAATCATAGACCTCTAGTAGCCCCTATTTCTACTACTTCCACAAGCCAACCTCTTGCTATAACCCCAATAGCCTCCACATCTTCAAGTGATTTTTGAGAGTTGAAGGACATGATGCAAGCCATCATGTTGAGTAATTAGAAATTGCAAGATCAAGGTTCTAAGATTGGCAAGAAGTTGCAAGACCAAGAAAAGAAGCTAGAAGACAAATTCTTAGTGGTCCAAAAGATAGGTAACAAGGTGGTGACTATGGAAAGGTAGCAAGCTCAAAATTTTAGTCCCCCCCAACCTAATTTTCAAAACCCTAATTATAATAGGCTCATTGACAATACTTCTACAACAAATGCAAACCCAAATCTAGTGAGGGCATTAGTTCCTCAAAATAATCTTGCTCAGGATCAATACTTTTGTTTCTCCTATGATTATTCATATATTCATTGTATTTTCCAAGGGGGAAAATCATGCCTAGAATTGATCACACAAGAATCATCTGTTAGATAGAAATATAATCCCCCTTAGTCTACTAATGTCACCCATTTGTAGTGAAAGGGTGATTGTTCTTTCATGAATCATCAAGTGTAGGAATATTGTAATATAAACTAGGATTCCATTTCTCACAACACTAGGAGCAAGAGAAGAGATGTTGAAGATGCTACTTTTCCTCCTCATAATTAATATTCAATATCAAATGTAATACCTCATGTACAATCAAAAAATGATCAATCTAGTGCTCCTCAAAGATAGAATAATAACATGGAAGATGTGAATATCCCTCAAGTTATTCCACCTCCACCTCCTATACATGTAACTCCCAAGGATTCTACTAAAGCACCTAGTAACTCATTTAGTGAAGTAGAATAGATGAAGAAGAAAAATGTTAATATTTCCACGTGGGATGTTCTTTTTACTATACCTATGCAAAAGAAGTTGTTGCAACAAGAATTGGAGAGCATTGAACCAAAGGATCTGCCACCAAGCATGGAGAGTTCCACAAGTCTTGTACAACCATCAAAGGGAGGATAAGAAAGTAAGAAGATTAAACCTCCTTCATTTTATTTTTCTCTAATTATAGGGGATAAGTTAGTCCATAATTGCATGACCGATTCAAGTTCTAGCAGTTCATGATGCCTAAGTGTGTTGTCAATGCTTTAGAAATGAAATATGAGCCCATTGTTAGGGATGTATTATAGCTGGATTCTAGTATTGTTAGAGTGGGGTTACTATTGAACCAAAAGATCAATCTTTCAATGCCAAATACAATAATCACTCAACTTATAGTACACAGGAGGTAGTTAAGCCATTGTCATGAATCTCGAGGGGAGCATTGAAAAAATTTCCAACAATCTCCTCCTTAACATTACCAGAGGGTCTAAGGATTTGAACCTATGATCAAGTTGTGTTAAAAATTATTAGAGTGGGGTTTTCCTTGCACCAAAAGACTAATCTTTCAATGACCAATAAAACCACTCAACTTATAGTACATAGGAGGTGGTTAAGCCTTGGTCACAAATTCCAAGAGGAGTGCTAAAAAAATTTCCAACAAGTACTATCAAGAATGTAGGATCCATTAGGAATATTTAAATGGTCATACATGCATGTCTTGGTTGTAGTTAAGTCCAAGATATATCAATTTTTGAAGTCAATCCACACTTTTCTATCTTTCTCTCAAGAAATTTCACTACCCAAATAGGAGGCTACATATCCTCTGACTAGTCATACATGTTTTTTAGAACAAGATATGGAACCAAGGCTTTAATCAGAGTAAAGCATCTAGCCCTCCACCATATTTATCCCTACACACCTAATCTCATCAATATGAATCACACTATCCTAGAGATAGATGAAAATGACATAGTAAATGAGCTTTCTACTTCCCTAGTAGAGACACCTAATTTTATCTTAGATGAATGGGCCAATGCATACCAGTTTGATCCTATATTAGAAACCCTAGAGATAGGCCTTGGTACATATTGTATATCAAAAAAGGATACTATTGTACCTAACCTTATGAAGAGTCAAGAGGACACCAATGGTCTATGGAGCATGTGCTTTGATGGATCAAGAAATAAAAATGGATTAGGGGTTGGTGTGATGTTGATTTCTTCTATGCTAGAAAGGTACTACTTCTCATTTAGGCTTCAATTTAGTTGTACCAATAACATAGCATAGTATGAGGCATTGATTCAAGGCCTCATACTTGTTCAAGAAAGAGGAATTCAAGCCTTAAGTGTAAATGGAAATAGTGAGTTGATTGTCCATCAAGTGAGGAATCAAAATGTCACCAAAAATGGTTTGCCCAAGTCTTATAAACATAGAGTATGGGATTTTCTTGAAGGTTTCAATGCATTTAATATTGAAAGCATCCCTAGGAAAGAGAATAGACATGTTGATAGAATTGCAGCAGTGAGTGCTTCTTATGATGTACTAAAGCATATTGAGGATGAAAAGAAGAAGCAAATTAGAGTGGTTATCAGACCTATAATTCTAGACAACAACATTAATTGGCAAGTTTTGACTCTAATTTGTAAATTTTTAATTTCTTATAGAATGAGGTAGAGTTTTCAGAGAGAAATCAATTGAGGTTGTATGGCTAGTATGGGGATCAAATCATCAATCTCAGTTCCAATAAGTTTCCTAAGGGTCTTATTTCCTTAGAAAGTGTCTTCACTCATGACGATCAAGCAAGAGATAGAGGCATGAACCTTGCTGCAAGTAAGGATGATTACATACTACTCTTGGTTGCTAATGGAAAGTCCTTAAACATGGGGAAGGTATGTTCTGAAACTAGGCAAGAAATTTTTGTTCATCTATGTCAAGAATTTAATGATATATTTCCTTGGACATATGATGATTTAAAGGGTTTTGACCCAAGTTTATTTCAACATAACATAGATTTAGTTGATAATGTCAAACATGTGAGGTAAAAGTAGAGGCTAGTGAATCCCAAGATTAAGCCATTAATGAGAAAGGAGTTATCCAAGTTGATTAAAGCCAATATCATATTCCCAGTAAAACATTATTCTTGGGTAGCTAACCTTGTCCTTTTTAGGAAGAAGAGTGGGGAGATTAGATTATGTGTAGATTTAAAAGATCTAAATAGGGCCTCTCTTAAAGATCACCATCATCTCCCTTCAATGGAACAAATATTGTCCAGAGTTTGTGGTTTGGAAAGGTTTTCATTGATAGATGGTTTTTTAGTATAATTGAGTGTTGGTTAAAGAGTCTGATAGATATAAGGCTACATTTACAGCAAAGTGGGGCACCTATGCCTATAGTAAAATGTCTTTTAGACAAACAAATGTATGTGCCACATTACAAAATTCAATGAGATGGCCTTCAAGAAAATGATTGAAAGGTTTGTGTTGGTATAGCTTGATGATATCATAGTGTATTCAAAGAATGTAGTAGATCATTTTGGCCATCTCAGAAAAGTGTTCATAAGATGCAGAGAGTATGGAGTATCTTTGAACCCAATTATGTGTGTGTTTGCCACTAATCAAGGAAAGTTGTTAGGAAACATTATATCTAAGGATGGTTGAACCATTGATCCTGGAATATCAAAGGCCATGCTTGCTCTCTCCCTTCCTAGCCACAAGAATAGCCTACAAAGTTTTCTTGAAAAAATAAACTTTGTAAGGAGATTCATTCCTAATTTAAATACCATAGTAAAACCTCTTATAGCTATAGTCAATAAGAACATGGTCTTTGCATGGACCAAGGATGGGAATAAAGTTTTGAAGAGATCAAGTCAGCCATAGCCTTAGCTCCTACTCTCATCAATCCAATTTTTGAAAAGGATTTCATTCTTTATACCTTAGGTGGTGAGTCAAGCATTTCTTCTATCTTAACTCAATCAAATGACAAGAATGAAGAATATCCTATTGATTTCTTCAGTGAGGGGCTTAAAGAGTATGAAGAAAAATATAGCTATGTGGAGAAGCAAGCCCTTACAGTCATAAGATTTTTGAAGAAGTTCAAACATCTTCTATCCCACAACAAGATCCATTTTTTAGTGCCTCAAGCCACTATGAAGGACTTCCTTTTGAGCAAGGATATTAATAAGAAAAGAGTGGGTTGGATCACTAAGGTGACAGAGTATGATGTGGACATTTAGATTACCAAGTTGGTAAGAGGGAAAGGATTGTGCAAGCATATGGTCTCATGTCAGGAATAAATTAGGAGAGTTGCTATGGTATTGATAGAACAACAAGAACTAGGAAACAAGAACTCAAGAAATTGGATAGATGACATGATGACCTTCTTCTTAGGCAATGGATATCCTCTCAGATTGGATAGGGAAAAAGAAGATAGTTCAGAGTATAGCCCATTCCTTTTTCCATATTTGATGGTATCCTATTTAGGAAGGACTTCAATGGAGCTTTGTTGAGATGTGTCAATACAGACCAAGCTGATAGAATGACTAAAGAGCTTCATGATGGTCCTAATGGTGGCCACTTTTCAACAAGAACAACTGCCATGAAGATAATGAGGGCTAGTTACTACTAGCCATCTTTGATCCATGACTTCTATAGGTGTTTTAGGAAATGTGAAATTTGTGCTTTCTTTTAAAGTAAGAAAAGACTTGCAACTCTTCCTCTCCACCCTATTCAAGTTGATCAACCTTTTTTTCTCAACGAGGATTAGATTTCATAGGTCCCATAAATCTTGCTTCTAGCTCTAGTCACAAATGAATCTTAGCTACTACAAATTACTTTACTGGGTCGACAAAAGGAATTGCATTAAATGATGCCACTAAATTTTTAATTATTGAATTCTTTGGAGTCATCACAAGGTTTGGCACTCCATCCACCATTATTTTAGATAATGCCAAGTCTTTTGTAGGAGCCTAGATTTGTGCATGGGCAATTGATCATATTATATACTTGAGCACTTCTTCTAATTACTATCCCCAAGGTAATGGCTTGGATGAGTCCTCCAACAAAAAATTGATCATAATCATGAAGAAGACCATTGAGGATAATCATAGGTGTTGGCATCAAAAATTGAAAACAACTCTTTGAGCTAACATAAGAACACCTAAGACAGCCATATGAAATTATCCTTTCATGTTGGTATATGGTTGGAATTCTTTAGAATAGTTAAGAGGGGGGATGGAGTGAATCATTTATCTAAGGTCTAGATGTATAAATAAAACTTTTCACAGCTTAGTGAACCCATAAAACATTTGACTTCATGCATGCATTCTTAAGATTATGCAATCACTTAAAACTTGTAGGTTACTATTAAATCAACTTGCAAAAATGTAAACATGAAGCATAATAGATTCATCAACACACTTGACACAATGATTTATGTAGAACTAAAATTTGGGAAAAACCACTAGTAACATGCTACTATTTTTCACTCTTCTTAAATGATGCCTTGTAAAAGGCCAATCCTGTTAAAGGTTACAATACACATTGTTAAATGTGGCCCAGTTAAAGGATTTTAATCACCTTATTAGGATTGAGCCTTATTAGAGTACTTTAGACCATTTAGTTGGAATGTCACTTGATTAAAGGATTTAAAAATGACTGTTAGATCAAACTTAATCCAAAGGATTTACCCTAGACTAATACAATTATTAGAGATTAATAGTAAGGCTTGATTTGATAACAACTTACAACTCCATTTGCAAATTATAAATCTCTATTTTAGTATTCCATTTTTCTTGGCCTTCACTCATTGCAACTCTGATAGCTTGTTCACCGTATTGGGACTAAAAATTGCATGGTCAATTTTGAGTACCATTGAGAAAATCAAGCCCTTTGAATGCCCATAAATGAGATTGTACTTGACTGTACCTTTGAGGCTCCTAAGCTGTTTAATGTTTCAAACACCCTACATTCAGCCTATCTAAGTGTTTCATGAAGTTAAATCACCATTCCAAGCCATTTCATGAATTCTCATTTTGAGCAAGTGCCAAATCTGCATTTTACCCTAAATGTCAAACAACGACAAGAGGCCATGTTTGCATCTAAATATCTCGTACCCAGTAATGTTTTATGATTGGCTACTTTGGGAGTATCTAGTGTCCATACCTAAGAGCCTATGTTTTAGATTTTGAATAATTTTGAGTCTGTTTGACTAGGTTTTGAATCCCTCAAAGTTGGCCAGTTACTATTTTCATGCTTTTGCAATTAATTTTTAATTCTGGGAAGCCCTGTTTGACCTATAATAACTTTTGACCAGTTGACTAAAATGCTAATTTTCCTTTTGTGTTGCATTATAGACATTAGAGACTCGTTAGATTTCAAGTTTCTTCTCATGATGAATCTATTTGGTTAGTTTTTAAACGTGATTCTAAATGCAATTTCTATTTTTTTACTAGTGTTAGCATTTGTAGATTTCTCAGGACCCCTTTTCGAGATGTTATAACTTGAGATCCATGATTGGTAAGATCGAATAGATTGTACCCCTATGTTTTCCTCTAAAAACACTCCAAGTGTGCCAATTTTTAAGTCATGATGAATCCATTTGTACACTTTTCCAAGTCAATTCCATTTGCAAAAATCAATTTCTTGCCATTCTTTCTAGTTAGCAAATCCAAGTAGCTCACTTTGACCGCTTGCCAAATGCGTCCTGTTATTTTTCATGAGCCCAAATTGTAGATCCATACTCTCCTCATGACAGAGAATGAACGCCCCAGTTTTCATCTTTCCAAGTGTTAGTTTGCCTATTTTTTGAAGCCAATTCTGAACCTAGTTTGTTGCTTTTTGACATTTTTTTTTTGCAGGTAGTTCTGAGAAGTCAACTTTAATAGTTAATATCTTTTGACTCTAAATTCTTCATGAATTGAGATTCGACAAGGTGCAAGAATGTATAACAAAGAGTTAGTGTACTAGTTTTCAGAGCCCAATCAAAGGTTTAGATCAGTTTTTAAGGCCAGTCAAAGGACCTCTTGGCACCAAATTGATAGTTTTCAAATAAGTGATAAAGTGATCTTTAATTAATGGTTCAGTGAATTGAATTGGATTCCAATTAGTTCAATTCATCAGAGTTGGGACAACCGTTAAGGATTCAAGATGTTTTAAACTTTCAATATATGGATATTGTGCAAGAAGTAACTCTGAAGAATGGGATGTTTTCATATAAGTCAAATCTGGAGTGTGATTTTGTAAACAATGTGCCTATTATAGTTTTCACAAATGGAGTTTGAATATTAAAATGAATTGGAGAAGAAAAGTATCCAAATGGGGATTGTTATGGAGGTTCATGCAATCAATATGTGCAGTCTAAATACCTAGGAGATCAGAATGAGAAATCTTCATTGTTGGAGAATTTTCATCCTTAGGTAGATATCTTGAAGTTTAAAGAATCTATTGCTCAATCAGTTATGAGGTTAATGGAGCGAAGTTTCACAATTGGGGAAAAAATGAGTTCATGAGTTCCTCTTTTGAAAAACCATTTCAAAACTCTTTTTAAGCCCCCAGAAGATTGTTTACCTTCTCATGAACATTCAAATTGGGCATATAAATAAGAATTTTTACCATTCCCATTTGTGTGGAAACCAACACTTCCATCAAGGGAAAATATGATGTTCACACCAGAGTTGTCTCTAGAACACCCATAGGCAGGTTTTAGTGAACACTTTAAAAACCAAAAATATTTTGCAAAGACATATGAAGCCACCAGCAAGGAGCTCAGAACACAATTTTTGCATCAGAACAAGCCACATGAATACAAGAAAACCCACGGGGTTCAAAAAGGGTAGTGTGTTAAAAGAGAAGGTAGTGAGCAACTAGCAAGGAAGCCCACAACTAAGTAAAAACATCTTAAAGTAGAGATAGCCACCAATTTAATGCCCAAAGCAACATCAAACATAAAATCCATGCTATAAGGAAGAAGCCATGAATAATAAAGGAAGAGCCAATTTTGTTTGGAGGTCAACGCAATGAAATGAGCAGCCCACGGTTAATAGCTAAGCATAAAAAATGAACAACTAAAGGGAAAGATAGGTAATCAAATACAAAGAACTTTATGAAGCCACCCATACTTGAACAAAAGAATAGTTCACATGAGCAAAAATTGAAGCCCACAGCTTAAGAGGAACAATCCAAGAAAAAATTAGCACCATTTATTCTTCGAATGAAATGAGCACACAATAAACAAGAATTTGTAGGGAGCCAACCAATTTGAAAGATGAACAACACCATTCGAAAGCATGAAGCAACAACCCATGTCAATGTAGAGGACTGCCCACATGATTTTGTCCAAAAAGTGGCAATAATGACTTAGAGAAAAAGTCTACAATTCATCACTAGAAGGTTGTGGATGTTCCAAGTGCATCCATTGCCAAGAGCTCACAATCTACCTCATCTAGTGCTCTATAAACATCAACTTTTCTAGATTTAAATGTAACAACTCTTGCTGATATTGGAGGAGCAGCTAAGAATGACACTCTACTATCAGATGGTGGTAGGAGTTATGTGGTGGCTTCCAAAAACCATTTTCTATAGACTAAAGTGACAAAGAACCCACTTGAGCAGTTTTCAAAGAAAAGCAGAAAAGGAAATTATCCCACATTGCTTGTGGGAGAGATTTTAGAGTTTTTAAATACTCTTGTAGACAAGTTGGTAGTTGTCTTAAGACAAGATATTTTTGGGAGGCAAGCTTGTGCATAGGTCCCATGGCCAGACAACTGGTAGGTTGCCAAAGTAAAATTTTGAACCAAAATGTGAATGCGTTGGATCTAGATTCATGAGATGTTGACACATGGCTGATTGTGTGGCCATGGTTATCCTGCCAAGCGAAGATGCTCATGGGATAACCATAGTGATGTAGCGAGGGTTGTTGAGATTGTGATAGGTGGTAGCTGGTTGGATGACTAGGTGGTGATATGGCAAAATTTGGACCAATCACAAGGTGCCGCATGGCACAAAATCTGAGGTAGGTTGTGACGTGGTGAGCGAGTCTCAAGAACACACCAGATCATGCCACATGGCAGATCCAATAGACATTGCTATATCGATAAAGGAAAGTCGTAGGGAAGATAACATGGCAACATAGCGAGAAGATGACATGTGTCACTGACATAATGACAAGGTGGGAAAATCTCATGCTGACATGTGGCAAGCTGGTCAAACCAAGTTTGACCCAGATAGGAAAAGGAGAGAAATTTGAAAAGGCATAATTGCTAATATTTTATTGTTCTCCTGAATGTGCAGACCTCCAAAATCAAATTTGAAATTTTGATTTTAAATTATAATTTTCTATAGTTCTGACTATAGGGTCTTTTAAATTTTTCAAATTGATCTTTTTAATGACTATGGCATGAATGGGAGCCTGATTTTTTGAGGAGCATATCAAGGGCAATTTTTAACCAAAATGGGCACTCCAATATACCACCAAAACTGAAACAAGACAAACTTTCTAAATCTGAAGTTAGTTTTTGCACAAGTTCTCACCGGTTCACACTATAGGCCAATTTGTAAAATCTAGGGCATTGGTGGCAGAACAAGCAAATTTGATCACTGAGCATCAAAGTAAGTTAGAAGGTGGATTTGAAAACCTTTTGAAGCTTTAATATGAAGAAAAAAATCTAGAAAAGGTTACATTGGCTTCTTGAAATTACTTTTCAACTTATTTTACTTTTACCACGATTTCAACTTGGCATCAAAAATCAGTTATGATGGTGAACCAAATATCTGAGATTCTTTATGCCTTATAGAGGTAGAATGATGGGGATTTGATTTTCAATTATAGAAAGAAGGGGATATTGCATAAGAATGGGATTTGGGGATTTCAGTTGATAAACTTGATTATAATGCAAACAAGTTAGGTCATCCTGCTAGTAATGACTTTATATTTCAATGGATAAGGCATTGATCACTAAATCAGATGCAAGTTAATATGAATGTCATTTGCACAAAATATTTTATTCAAGTAAATTCAGTTTTTCATGTTTTGTAGTGGGCTGAAAAGAATTAGCCCTCACTCAACTTATGAGATTCATACATTTGCATCTAGCTACTGTAGATCTGTGTCATTTCATGAGTTATTCAGAGATATAAGGTTTTTTTATCTATAGTAAATAGATTCAAGGATATGTTTTGCACTAGTACGATATCAATTGAATCTAAGGTATACACACCTAGGTCTTGCAGAGCCTAAAGTGAAGAAGGATTTATGACTTATAGTTGGCCCAAGACTGCAGTCGAGTGTATCTATCATAGGAATTTGCTAGCCTTAGATGTATTTGTCTAATTTCTTGGTTATTTGCAAAATTGTTAAATTAGGAGCCAACACACCCTTCAAGCATTCATATCATTAAGGCTTCTTTCTTAACATGCCATTGTAGATTCTTCTCTTAGGTCACTTGATGAAGCAAAACCCTTATCCCCTTCACTTTCTTAGGTTCTCACACATGACAACCTTGCTTCATGACCAACCATTCCTATAAATAAGAAATTAAGATCTTTTTGCCACTCATTCTTCCTCGTCCAATTTAGGGTTAGGATAGATTAGGTAGGATACAGTGAATCTATCCAACATTCTATAGCTTTTCTAGATACTTCTCCTTGAATCGTCTTTAAATTCACCTAAAAATGGTTCATCTTGAATTTTGTGCCTCCAACCCATCAATCTTATCTTGAACTTGGTTCACATAATCCAAGAAAACAAACTTCTCAGCTTAGATCCATCAAATTCATGACCTTTTAAATAATGTAGCCACTCAACATTATCTAGCTTCTGACGCTTGACACATACTATGTTGCTCAACATCCTATATAAAATCACTTGACACAAACTAAAATTTATTGGTGCTCAGCATCAACTAAAATTTACTTGGCATCCACTATTCTACAAAACATACACTAGAATAGACATTTACTTGGCTCCAACTAATTTTCTACTCGGCTTGCACTGACTTTTCTTAGCACCTATTATCCATTTAGTCAAGCCTAGTAGAAAAACTTTGTATAACTTGTTCTTCTAAACTTTCTTAGTGTAACCAACCTTTGTAACCTTAAGTAGATTATCAATGAATCATGTTATCACTATCTTAACTAATTCTTTTTCTCCTTTACATAATCATAACTCAACCTTTCCTCTAGGTTCTATTGCTACATCTTTTGATCAAATCATCTTCATCAATCAAATATTTAATAGTGCTTAAATCATATAAGTAGTTATCTTACCAAAAAATAGTAGGTTTGACATCAGTGACAAAACAATGATTGAAACATATTGATCATACTCGTATGTTCTCAACAATCTCCATTAAACAATCTCTCACTTGAATTGTATTCAATATATTCTTAACATATGGTTGAGAAGCTAGGCTTCCTATTTCATTGAAATTTCCTACTCTTGAACTAGCTCATCAATTGGAACTAATTAAAAGTGATGCTATGTCTATAAGAATAGAAGAGTTGATGGAGCTAGATGAGAAAAGATACCGGGCCATATAGACCTTGGAAGCATACCAAAAATAGATGAAGAAGTCCTTTGATAGGAAGGCTAAGTTCAATATTTTTAGAGAAGGTGATCTTTTGCTAAAATGGGTTGCAAGTAGGGGAAAACTAGGGAGGCACTCAAAATTTGATGTACTATGGAGTGGTCCCTATGTGATTATTAGTTGCAAGTAGGCTAATTCTTTCTAGTTGAGTAGGCCTAATGGTGAAATCTTGCCTCTAGTCAATGGAATGTATATTAAGCCTTGTTTTTTATAAAGGTTAGGATTTCTATCTATACAGTTAGATTAGTTATTTTTGTTTTTCCCTAATTTTTCAAGAAGTGCACGAGCACTTGTTGTTTTTGAAAAGGTTGTAGAGTTCCCATTTTTGAGTTATAAATATAGGGTTAGTCTTTCAGAATACATAGGATCCACATTTTTTATGACTTTGTTTCCTAGTGGATGCTTTTTCTTTTTTTTAAGCTCACTAGTATTATGCATAGTGGGCTTGCATACCCTCTAAGTTGCTAGAAATGTTAACTGAAAATGCCTCCCTACCAAATATTTGAATTTAAATGTTAAATCCCACCCAATGGTCACTTCTCAATGTTTAAATATTCAAATTCCAATGGAAATAAGAAAATGAATTTCCTATTTTTCTATGTTTATTTCTCAGCCCACATAACTTTCTCTCCCACCAAATCTTGCATAGATCATTAACAAGCACTTTTATGCTTTCTCAAAATGAATGGTTTTTAGGCAATGTGAGCATGCACCTTGCTGCCATGTGGCATGTGGGTCTTATCTCCTTATGGGCCACAAACAAAGAAAAGGTTTCAAGAAAGCTATCATTTGAGTTGGCACATGGGTAGTTTCTCATTGGCTACAAGTACTAACATAGGTCCTAAGTGGACTGCATGATTCCGGACCATCAAATCAAAGATGATCTATAGCTGGCACTTCCATAGATTATGAACTTTCCTAGTGATTAATGAATATGAGAAAGCACATTTCTGCCATGTATACTTGTGGGTTTGTTGTTTAGTATAGGCCACCGAGGTTGAAAATATGTTAAACTAGTTGCTAGGTAGTGTTGATGTGCATGTTGAGTGTTCATGAGCCCAAAGATATTAAAGGAAAGCATAGTAATAACTAGTATTTTTCATGATCATCGATGTTGTGGAGATTGATGATCATTGCTTTCTTGCATTATGAAGTTGTGAGGATTTTAGGAAATGTAGGCACACACCTTGAGAACATGTGTTCTTGTGGACTAGGGTGGTAATCAGAGGTAACAATGATAGTTAGTGATGTTGGTTGAGTTTTTGGTTTCATGAGTAGACAACTTGGTTAATTTTGAAAGGATGGCTCGGTTAGGGTAATTGGATGATCAAAACCATGAAGACTTTGTAGAGTGACAAAAGAAAATAAATCTATTGGGCCACATGCTAGATCCTATGAGTTTTCTCATTGACTTGTTACTTTTTAGGGTTTTGACATGTCAAAAGGGTTTGAAAATGACAAGTAATGGAAAATTCCAATCTTTGGATCAATAAAAACCACTCTACGGTTCTCTCCATGCAAAGTCATGGCTAAATACTTTCTATCCAACCATCTAGTTACTCATTTATCTCCCTTTTGCATTAATGGTCACTGCTCCTATCCCTTCCAAGGTTGAATATGTGTATGTGGATTATATTTTTTCATATGGGTATGCACTTGAGCAAATCCTTATGTATCACCATTGATGTCTCCCTATAGCTTGATAATAGTGGTTGATTTTCTAGCTTCTACTAGAAGTTTCTTAGTTATGCTTGCACTATAAAAGCAAGTTTTGTACCCTTTCCAAGGGTTGATCTTTGTCTAATTCTCCATTATTAATTCCAATGCATACTACTCTAATTTTTTGTGCCTTTGAGCCATTTTAATTCTTTGATGAGTCTCTTTTAGCCATTAACACACTATGCAAGACTTCTTTGCCTCTAGTTAATGTTCTTTTCTATACAGTGCAACTATATTACTATATCAATTTAGGCATTTGAATGATATTGATTTAAGTTTCTTCCTATAATATTTGTGTGTTGTCTAATCTATATGAGGTTGTTGGATTAGGCAAGGTTTGAATGTATATTCTTTCATATTATAACTAGCTAATTGTGGATTTATGGGTAGAGATAAGATCAAACACTCTATTTTTGTGCATCACTCCCTTAGCTTAGAATAGGTAGATTTTCTTTCATGCATTCCTTCTCCCTTTTCCTCTCCAAGAGTAGTTAGGTGCATCCTAATAGCTAAGGAAGTCTATTGGATATAATTGATTAATTGTGTGTTTTCTTTGATGTTACACCAATGTCATATTAGTTTATAGTCAGTGCATGCCAAGATCATTTGGTCAATGAAGACAATTTTCCTTATCTACTGAGCATTCCTAAGTTTGTTCTATAAAGAAGAAAGTATCTATTGAGCTCACTTAGGTGTCAAAGGAATTTACATAGAAAAGAGTGTTAACTGAGCTCACTTGGTTAACAAAGGGAAAAGTGAACAGAGCTAGTGTTAACTGAGCTCCTATTGGTTAACACAAGAAATTGCATCAAAGGTATTTTCTATTGAGTAGGGTTAGCCAACAAAGGATTTTCTTATTTTGGCATATGAAGATTTATTTTTTTACCTATTAATTCTAGCCAAATATGGTAATGAATATTGGTTATTCTAATTTTTATTTGAGCCGACTTGACAATCTAGAAGGTATAAGTAAAAGTTCAAGTTGTGATTTCAAATCATGCAAGTTGAATGAATTGGAAGAGATAAGAAGAGAGGAACCAAACTTGAAGGATAAGTAGGTATGCTTGTGGAGTAGAAAAGTGTTATTCAATCAAGAAGGATCAAGTATAAGCGAAAATAAAGATCAATAATCAACAATTATGTTACATCACAACTAGGTCATTGTATTGTTACTCTCTAACCATTGTAGTAGTGATCTAAGATCTCTTAACAGAGTTGGTTTAATATCCATTTATAAATCCTCTACCAAGGTGGAAATTCCATTGAATTGTTTCAAGATCTCTTACAAGGCCACTCCTAAAATGGTGATCAAATCCTATAATAGGGTCACACCTAACAATGTGCTTTATAACCATTAATAGGGTTGGCTCCTAATAGGGAGTGAAAAATAGTAACTAGTTACATTGGTGGTTTTTCCCAAATTGGATTTCCATGTTAAATCTTGGTTTCATATGTGTTCATTTTATTTCTTTCATGCTTGCAAGTAAATTACTAACAATGTCTTAAGATCTATTAAGTTAAACACATTCTACATTTATCGAGTTACAACAATTTCTATATGTTTATCAAGTATCAGTAGTAATAAGTTTTATTAGTTTAAATTTTATTTGACATCTAAGGGATCTAGTATATATTTTAGTAGTAAATGATTCACCCCTTCCCTCTTAGTTACTCCTCTTATATTTCCAACATTTGGTATTAGAGCTTTTTGTGCTTGTAGAGAAGGTTTCAAGGACCTAAGCTAAAGATCAGGATGTCTTACAAAAGAGAGATTCCCAAGGTAAATAGAGACAATTTTGTAGCATGGCAAGGACTTGTAAAGCTTCATTTGGCTACCATCAGTGATTTAGGTTGCAAATATCTTGATGAAGAATTAAAAACTCCCACTGAAACATTATCAATTGAAGATATTGCTAAGAAAAAAAAGCATAAAATCATGATGATTGATATTGCATCTACTCTTAGTTATGCTAAATTTAATGAGGTCAAAAACTGTAAAACTAATTTTGATATGTGGAACAAAGTGAAAGAAATCTATGGAGGAGATGAAAATGTAATAAGAGTCAGAGTAAAAAGCATTAGAGAACAATTTGATCAAATGAGGATGAGAGAAGAGGAAAGTGTTGCAAAATATGTGGAAAGAATCAAGGCCAGTGTAAGTGTGATCAAAGCATCTAGAGGAGAAATCAAAGACGAAACTATTTTAAGTAAAATTCTTAGAAATTTAACTCCCATCTATGTAATTAGAATTGTCTACTATTCTAGAAAAGAGATGTGATCCAAATAAAAAATAGGTTTGGATGTCTTAGTAGAAAGATTGATAGCTTTTGAACTAGACAACTCTGACAACTATGTTCCTACTTCCAAGAATATTGAGTCTACATTTGATGCTAAACTCTCACTCAAAGAAAAGGGCAAGAAAATAAAAGACAATCAATTAGGAAGTGAGGAAGAAATTGAAGAAAGTTCTAATAGTGATCTTAAAATTGTTGAACCCCTACTTGCAAAGAAATATTCCAAGAGAAAAGGAAAGTACAAACATAAAATTCCTCTAATCTATTTTTCTTGTGAAGAAATTGGTCATATTGCTACTAGGTGTCCAAACAAAGAAAGCAAGGATGAGAAGAAAAGCCACAAGTACAAATGCAAGAAGGAATTAAAAGGTCACAAATCCTACAAAGACAAAGTTAAGAAAACTTTTTTATGTCTAAAGATTTTGATAACGGTGAAGACGAAATAGTGTATATTGTTGTAAAACATGACACTTGTCTCTCATGTTAGTAAAAATGATACTTAGATCATAGATAGTGGATGTTCTCACCATATAACTAGAGATAAAAATAAGTTTGAACATTTTGAACACTATGATGGAGGTAGTGTAAGGTTTGGAAACAATGAACCTTGTCGCATAAAAGGAAAAGGTCATATCTCATTAAACAATGAACTTGTATGCAACAATGCCTATTGGGTTGAAGGACTAAAACATAATTTACTGAGTGTGTCATAGTTGAACAACATTGGATTCAAGGTAGAGTTCATGAATGGTAAGGCATGACTACTGGATAATAAAGAAAATCTGATTGGATCAGACAAGCAAACAAAAGGTAACCTATTTTATCTTGATCTTGGTGATTTCCCATGTTTTATTACTCAACTAGAATAAATTTGGTTATGGCATAGAAGACTATGTCATGTAAACTTTGATAATATAGTCAAGATAAGAAAACTCATAAGAGTAAGAGGTATCCCTAGTTTGAAGAAACCTAATGTTGGTGTTGATATATGATTAAAAAGATTATTTGTGTTAGAACATTTTTATAAGAAGTATTTTCAATAATTATTTTGTCATTGATGTCAAACCTACTATATGTTGGTAATACAATTGCTTATATGTTTTAACCACTATCACTTAGTCGATTGATGAAGAGGATTTGATAAACAAGATGTAACAAAAGTACCTAGAGGAAAGGTTGAGTTGTGACTATGTATTGAAGTACAAGAATCAGTTAAGATAGAGATAACATAATGTATTGATGATCTACTTGGGGTTACAAAATGTTTGGCTACACTTAGAAAGTTTGGATGAAAGAGGATGAACAAAGTTCATTTGCTAAGCTTGACCAAGTTAATAAAAGGTGCCAAATAAAGATAGTGCTAGCCAATTAAAAAGTCAATTGGAGCCGAGTGAAAGCATTTTCTAGTGGATGTTGAGAAAACTAAGAGGTATTGAGAAAGTTAGTAGATGTTGATTTATTTTCAATATGTGCCAAGCACCAATAAAATCTAGTTGACGTCAACTAATTTTACAATAGATGTTGAGTAACACAGTATGAGCTAAGCATCAATAAATTGATAATGCCAAGTTGCTGCATTATGAAAAAAATCAAAGATTTTCCAAATAAAAGCTGACAAGTTTATTTTCTTGGAACTTGTGAATTACAAGGAAGATAAGATTGATGAGCTGGAGGCACATAATCTCATGTAAACTATTTTGGAGGTGAATTCAAATGGATTCTAGGAGAAGTTTCTAGAGAAAACAAGATATTGGGTAGAAACATTGTATCCTACCTAATCCATTGAAAATCCTAATTTTTGAGATGGATGTTGAGTGAGAAAAAGAGTTCTAATTCCCTATATCTAGGGATGCCTAGTCATGAAGCAAAGGTTGAGAAAGGTCAAAAAAAAATTGTATGCGAAAATATGACAAGGAGAAGAAAGAAGGGTTTCCTTCATCAAGTGACCTAAGAGAAGAAGTTTGTAATGGAAAACTAAGAAAGAAGGCTTAATGAAGATGAATGCATGAAGGGTGAACAAGCTATCAGAACTACAAATATTGGAAGCCAAGTAGAATTAAGGACTGAATAGTGATCTATAATCCATAAGTAAGGTTGTAAGTTGTATCAAATCAAACTCTACTATTACTCTCTAACAATTGTATCAGATTAGGCTAAATCCTTGAAGAAAGTTTGATTTAACAGTCATTAGAAAATCCTTTAACAGGGTGGCATTCCAAGTGAATGGCCTAAAGTCCTCTAACAAGGCTCACTTTTAACAAGGTGATTGAAATCCCTTAATTGGGTCACATTTAACAGTATGTGTTGTAACCTTTAACAGGGTCGGTCTTTAAGGGCATCAGTTCAAAAGAGTGAGAAAGGAGTAGCATGTTGCTATTGGTTTTTCCAAAATTGAGTTTCCACATTAAATCATTCTGTCATGTGTACTAATGGATGTATTGTGTTTTATGCTTTACATTTCTACATGTTAGTTCAAAAGTAACATATCAGTTTTGGTTAACTCACAATGATTGCATGCATGGTTAAGAATGTTAAATGGGTTTTCTAAATTTTAAAAGTTTTATGTGGACATCTAGACCTTGAATAACTAATTCACCCACATCCCCTCCCAAGTAATTCTAAAGAATTCCAAAAATTGGTATCAGAGTATAGTTGCTTAAGAGGATTAGTTTCAAGGTACTAAAAGCATAAAGATCAAAATGTCAAAGAGAGAGGTACCCAAGATGAACAAAGATAACTTTCCTACATGGAAAATTTGATGAAGTTACACCTTGGAGGACTTGGAGACTATGCACAAACTTGTATTATAACAAAACATGTTGATCTAGTAGGAGCCCTAACTATTGAAGATTTGAAGAAAAAGAAAGAGCACAATTAGGCAATATTGGAGATTGCCTCTACCCTAAGCTATGTCAATTTTGATGATATCAAAGACCTCAAAAGGGAAAAGTAGATGAGGGATTCCCTGAACACCATCTATGGAGGAGACAAAAATGTTTAAAGAACAAAGTTAGAGAGCCATAGAGGTAAGTTTAATGACATGAGAATGCTATTTCAAATCATTACACATGGTTAAGGCTAACCCATGGTTTGTGCTACAAAGTAGTGAATTTCATAGGTCATAGCATCACATGAAGTTAAAAGAAACACATGATTAAAGGTACAAGGTTGTGATGACATGAAATAGTTAACCTTGATGATTATAGCCACTTCACAATGGTTAGTGGTGTGAAACAGAAAGTAGGCATGATGGAGCAATCAACATTTTAAGAGGGTCTTTATAGCTTCACAAGTCAACATTTTCAATAAAGAAAGATGGTTGCAAAATTTTGAATGGTATAAAAAAGTCACTTCAATGGTTATCAAAATGCCATAGGTTAGTAGGCATTGAAGATATTCAAGGTTGTGAGGTTGTGATGAGTGAGAAGAAAATTAGATTGATGGTGAGTGTAGCATCACATGGAGTTAATACTAACCCTAGATCAGGGTGGCAAGGTTGCAAAATACCTTATTTAAACCATTGCACTTGGCTAAGAATAGACCAGGGTTTGAGCTAAGAAGTGGTGATTTCCTATGTCATCCTATCACAAGGTTGAGGGGTGAGTTAAAAGTTGTGAAGTTATGATATGAAGTATGAAATAGTTAAGCTTATTATTGGTGGAATGTCCCATGTTCCAAATAGTCTTCATAACTAGTAGTTCCAATGGGGAGATGTAGTTAAGGATACAGGCATCAAAGAGCCACATGGTTGAAGAAGTGTTATGCCCTACGAGTCACAAGTATGGGGAGCAATCAGTTTGACAATCATCATAGGGTCATAGTGGTTTGCAAGAAAAGATGATTTTGAGTTGTGATGAAATGATAGAACATAAAAGGAGGATGTTGTAGTTTCCTAAGGTCAAGTAGAAAATGATGAGAAATAGTTGTGAATTTGTTAAGAAGTTAAAATCACTCATTTGACAAGGTCATAGCTATAAGGATGATATGACATTTAGTGCCCCTTATCTTATGATCATAAGAAGATATGAAGTGACAAAGGGCCCTCAACCAATGAAATTCAAGAAGGGTACCAAGAATGCCAAGTTGAATAAGTTATCAAGGTTTCTATTAAGGTGGTAGAAATGTTGAGTAGGATTCAGATTGCAAGGGACACATTAGGATTTAACAACCATGAAAGATGAGCATTGGTGCTTGAGATATGCAACATGATTGGGGTCCAATCTTCAAATGGATTATAATAGTAGGAAACTTAGATGAAATTAGATATGCTCGATGGCCCATCAAGAAGAAAGTAAATTTCTTGGAGGTTGATTAGAGAGATGCATGTCTTAATCATGGAAGAAATAGAGGATCTTGACAACCAAGGTGATAGAGGAAAAGTATAATTAAATGAAGGACTCCTACAACAAGTGTCACCATGCTAATTTTGTGGCCACTGTCCTGGTTTCATCTGAATACAGAGAAAGTTTAAATGCAACACCATCAATATCACTGTATTCATTCTTCAAATGAGATTTTTACATGTTTCCTCCCTTCTAGAGTTGGTTGCAATCCTTCTCTATTTAAGGATTTCCAAGATGTGGAGTAGAGGTTAGAGTTTTTTTTCAAAAAAGCCATTTTTCATGATCTCTCAGAAGTCCTTCACAATATTTTTTTTGTAAATTACTTTGTAACCACTTTGAGGAATGTTGTTGAACTACCTTAGAAGCTTGAATAAAGGAAAATTTTAAAATCCCTTCTTGTGTTCATCTTTCTATGTAAGCTATTGATCTAATATAACTCTTGTGATTTATTTTGAACCCTTGATTTTCTTGTCACATTTTTATCTGCAAGTGAGTTTTAGAATATTAATATAGGTTACAAGTCATGAGATTATGCCTCTTCTCAAGTTGTTAAATTGTGAATATCATTATTTCCATTAGCATCTTGTTTAAAGTCTATCCCTCTTGTGAAATATTTATATATGAGTTTTCTAATGTCAATATTGTGCCCACCCTAAACTATCCAAAAAAGCTTCACCATGTTAGGTCAACAATATTCTCATCTTAATGTTTGGTGCATCACATTATGTTTAGTCAAGTTCACTTTTCCAAATTTTCATTTCATGAAAGTAATCCTTCTATCCCTTTCCCTCCTAAGTTTTAAAGTTCATTTTTGAAGAGAAAGTATGTGAAGCATCATAAGGAATTGACCTAGAACCTAGGGATTCACTCCTACCCTTGGTACACCCACTACCTAGGAGTATTTCCATGTTACAAAAAGTGACTAAATTTTGGGATTCAGTCAAGGTGCAACATTTAGAGACAACATAGGTATTGTGTGATATTGTGGACATGAGAACCTATTACATATTACTTGATAGACCTTGGCAGTATGATTGTAGAGTAATGCATGGTTGTGTCAAAAAAAAATTTACTCTTGAGAAGGATGGTAGGAAGCATTCCTTGATTCCTTTAAAAAATGCACAACTTAGTAGGACAAACTTGAATTTTCATACTTGAGTTAAGCTGAATAATTCTTGAAGGTTTAGTGATCAACATGGGAAAAATAATCTATGTCACAAAAAAGATAGATGTGAAGATGAAAGTTGCAAGAAAAGAGTTGTAAAAGTTGACAACTTGGAGGACATGCATGTGAAGAACTATTTTGAAATTTGTGTGCTAACCCTAAAATATGTTCTTCAAGCTATTGAAAACATCTTTACTTCAAACCTAGGGTGTATGATGTAGGAGCATCCTAGGGTAGTTAGCAATCCTATATGCAGGAGCATTGAGCTTGATTTTGTGGACTTATGGTTTGTACAATTGGTGATGTGTTTGAAGCACATTGAAAAACCTTGTACTAAGTACACATAAAGTTTGGAGTAATAATGTTTGAATTAGAGCCTTTTTGGTGGTTGTTGGTAGCATGTTATTTCTTTATTGGATAGACTTTAGAGATTAGATTTGTGATCTTTGATCCGTGGGAGTTGGCATGTGCACTCTTGGATCTAGATATTTTGATGGATTTTGGACCTATGCCTAAATATTTTTACTCTTATGTTGTTGCATGAGTTAGTTCTTCATTATAAGCTTGGTCCTTGTCCTAAGTATTTAGTTATTTCATATATTTAATATTTTTTTCCAAGTCAACTTGTGTCTTGAGGGTTTATTTCTTGTGAATATTTATTAATATAACTTTCTAGATCAACCTATAGCCTAATTTAGTATAAGTAAAGGGTCTTGGGATGTCTAGAGTTAGTATTCAATTTAGCATGGAGAATATGGAGTAGTTGAGAGTAATGAAGTTTAGCAAAGCTAGTATCAAGTGTGTGCTTGGAAAATAAGAAGGTTTATTGGTGGCTTCAAGCATAAGTTTAGATTATTCTTGGGGTTTCTACTAGATTGTAGTCTGGGCTAGCTAGAGTTTGGATCTTGTGAGGTCTTACATAACTATTATTGTATTTTCTTTTTTATTTGTCCATAAATTGAATGGTCCTACATTCAGGCATTTTGAATGTCAATATTATGATTCTTATATGAGAATTGGTATTTTTTTGCATCTAAATCCATGCATTATTGTTTATATTCTATTGTGCGGTTATTTCTAGGGGCTAGGTCATCTCCTTTGGGATTTTTCTTCCTTGCACTACATAACACTCTTATCTTTAGGCATAGGAGCCATTGGAGTGGCGCTCTCAAATTGTCTCACTTATAATTGATAATGATGGAGGACTACACAAAGTTGTGAAAATAAATTAAACTTAGTAAGTAGAATCTTAACTCTTGATGTAGAAGCATCTTGCATCTCAAAATAAAATGGAGGATAATTTATAGAAAAATAAATAAATAAATAAGGAGAAGAAGACAAGTTATTAAAGATAAATTAAAATTGGAGGAGAGAGAAAGTGATGAAAATTAGAAGAAAAATAATAAATAAATAAATAAAAATGGAGAAAAGAGGGGGAAATGAATTTAATAGGTAGCATTATTTAATGTAACTTGTGGCTTGAGGGTTTATTTAATTTAACTTGTTAGGCCAACTTGTGGCTTGGATTGGTATAAGTAGAATTTCTTGTCTTGTCATTATTGATTCAACCTAAAACATTGAGTTGAGCATGGGATCCAACATTGAGGAAGTCGGCTAGAGAAGAGTTGTTGAAAAGAGCTAGTAGCTTTGGCTTGGAAAACAAGAAGGTTGATTGGTGACTTTTGACCAAAAATTTAGATTCTTCTTGGGGTTTCTACCAGATTGTGGATCTAACCTGCCTAAGGTTTTGATCTTATGAGATCTTCCAAAACTACTATTGTAAATGATTATGTATTTGGTCATAACCTAAAAGGCCTTATAGCCAAGGATGTTGCATATAAATGTTATATTATAAGATTTGGCATTATTTGGTTTTAAATATCTATGTTATTATTATTCTTCTATTGTGTGGTTATTTTTTGGGGGTTAGGGTATCACCTTTGTGGATTCTCCTACCTTGCACTACATCAAGTGGTATCAGAGCTAAGTCCAATCTTGTTATGGATTGTAAATAAATAAATAAATAAAGAAGAAGAAAATTTATTAAAGATAAATAAAGATTAGAAAAGAGAGAAAGTGATAAAAATTAGAAGAAAAATAATAAATAAAAATGGAGAAAAGAGGGGGGAAATGCATTTAATAGGTGGCATTATTTAATGTAACTTGTTAGGCCATCTTTTGGCTTGGTTTGGTATAAGTAGAGGGTTTTGTCTTGTAATTATTGATTCAACCTAGAGGATGGAGTTGAGCATGGGATCCAACATGAAGGAAGTCATCTAGGCAAGAGTAGCTAAGAAGAGCTAGTATTTATGGCATGGGAAACAAGAAGATTGATTGGTGTCTTGTGAGCACAAATTTAGATTCTTCTTGGAGTTTCTACCAAATTATGGATCTAGGCTAGATAAGATTATGTATTGGTCATAACCTGAAAGGCATTACATCCAAACATGTTGGATATAAATCTTATACTACAAGATTTGGCATTATTTGGCTTTAAATCTCTTAGTTATTATTATTTTTCTATTGTGTGCTTTTTTTTGGTAGTTAGGGCATCTCCTTTGGGGATTCTCCTACAATGCACTACATCAAGTGGTATAAGGGCTAAGTCCAATCTCATGATGGATTGTTCCTTCTAAATTCCTAGATATCTTTGTTGTGAGGTAGAAAATAATTGTTCTAACATACAATTGTAGAGGACTTGCAAATGGATCGATGGTTGTGAAGATGTAAATTTGATCTTGTTGACCAAAATTTTGATCTACTTAGTGATTGTTAAGAGTGTGGATCTATTGTAGAGGGTTTACAAAGATCTAGGAAGATGCCTCTAAGAAAATTGGACCATGGGGTTACTGCAAATCTCAAAGATGTGTTGGAGAAAAAAATCAGAGATGTCTACTTTGTTTGAAGCTAGTTTATCACCTACTAGGTTTGAAGATAGATTTATTGATCAAGATAATGAAGGGATAGCTGAATTTCATAGAGATTTATGGAGTTGGAATCTACCAATCTAGAAGAAAAAAAATTTTCCCGTTAGAAGACTTGTTTGAGAGAGAAGAGGGCATGGCATGGTTGAGGTGGAAGTTAGTTTTGTTGATTAGTTTGTGGAGTCTAATATGAAACATGCAAAGAAAATTGTAGTTATTGCTGAGATACCTATGCTTACCAAAGAGGTTCCTAACCTTTCCAAGACTAGAAAGGATATTTGTTTTCATGACTAGTTAGATGGATCTAACTCAAAAATTGTAGAGCATCTTATTGTGGTTGATGCGATCGCTAATTGTAAGAATTTATATATGGAATTTTCTACTAATGTGGAGTTGGATGTTGTTAGTGTGGATTCACTAGTTACTGATGTGGTTGATGATCTACATGATATTTCAAATCTAAAGGTTCCTCATTTTCTTTTGGTTGACATGGCAAAGGATTTACATGTTTCTCTTATTGTGGATTCAATTTTACATGTTTCTAACTTGGTTTTGGAGTTATGTGGTATTGCTAACGTGAATTTCATGTTTGAGGATGTTGTTATTGCTGCCTATGATCAGTTCTAGCGATTCTTGCTAAAGTACTATGTTTATTTTGTTCTTGGAAGAAAGCATGTTGAGTGGGTTATTGAGGTTCATTTCAATTTGATTTTTGAGTGGATTAAGCATATATGGTTTATGTATAGATTTTTTCTCTTGTCCTTGATAGATTGGAAGCCTTTGGTGAAGATGAAGATGGTTATAGATATTTCTTTTGGTGTCAAAGTGCGAGACACAATTTTTTGTTTACCTAGGGAGTTTAGTGTAGGAGAATATTGCATCTCAAAATAAAAAGGGGCATAATTTAAAAAAGAGGATTGCAGGAGAGAGAAAGTGGCAAAAATTAGAAGAAAAATTAATTAATAAATAAATTAAAATGGAGAAAAGAGGTAAAAAGGCATTTAATAGGTGGTATTATTTAATGTAACTTGTGGCTTGAGGGTTTATTTAATGTAGCTTGCTAGGCTGACTTGTGGCTTGGTTTGGTATAAGTAGAGGGTCTTGTTTTGTCATTATTGATTCAACATGGAGTTGAGCATCAGATCCAACATGGAGAAAGTCAACTAGAGAGGAGTAGCTGAGAAGAGAGAAGTTAAGAAGAGCTAGTAGTTGTGGCTTGGGAAACAAGAATATTACTTGGTTTCTTGTGAGCACAAGTTTAAATTATTCTTGGGGTTTCTACCATATTGTGGATCTATACTAGCTAACACTAGTAAATTTTGACCCAATTTTTGATGAATATTGGTTGAAATTTCAACCATGTTGGTCAAAAGTGCGACAAAGTAGTACACTACAATTTTTCTCATCAAAATTTTGACCAACCTTCTAGTTGTTCAAAATTTTGACCAATGCTTTGGTCAAAAATTTGTTATTTCTTCTAAGCCTAATTTGTCATTATTGGTAAAATTTTTGACAATTCTTGGATGAAAACTTTCAAGAATTGGTCAAAATTTTGACCAATTTTAGCCCATCCCATGACCAAGATGCCATGGTCATGACCTAAGAATTGTTCAAAATTTTGATCAAATCTTGGTGAAAAAATTTCAAGAATTCATCGAAATTTTACCAAATTCTAGCCCATCCCATGACCAAGATGCCATGGTCATGACCAAAGGATTGGTCAAAATTTTGACCAAATCTTGGTGGAAATTTTTGATGAGTTGATCAATATTTGACCAAACTAATTTTTTTAAAATATATATATAATGGGTTGCAGTGATATTGATTACCATCAATATGCTACGCAGCTACTATGGAAATTTTCTATGTGCATGAATCCCCCAACGAATGCCTACCCATGGACTCTCTCTTAGATTGTCTTCTTCAATCATTCAACCATCACAATATTGGAAGAGGCTTGGTAGTGGTTACCATTCTATAGCACATTTATTCAGTGATTTTAAAGTTGATCTAATGGCGAGCCCTCATTTGGAATTATATGACTGCTTGGTGCTCTAGAAAATTTTTATGAACCTATCATGGCTAATGGGAAATTTGATAATGAAATCTCCCAGTTACCCTCCAACAGAATCAATGTTGGTGTTCAAGAAAGACACATTTTTTGTATTTTGGATAATGGTATTAGAATCCTTTCCATTGGAGGGCCACAAGGCATTTTTATTTCTATGCAAGGGCTCCCCTGAGTTATCTCTATGCAACTTCATTAGCACAATTTGCAGAATGGTTCAACAATAGTTATCATTCCAATGTGTCATTTTGGTTTCCTAGAAAGCGATCTGAAGGGTAAGCTATCATCTAGTAATTAGGCTACTTATCATGAGTGATGAGGGAGATTTTTTTTATTGGAAGCTCTCCTAGCCATTGAATGTAGCCATTTCCAAGAATGAGAAAAGGATGAATGCAATACCAGATCCCAAATGAAATCAATGACATCTTATCTATAAGAGAAAAATGAAGTAGTAGCTTTTTTTTCTATGAGTGACTCCCTAAAGATGCTTTTCTTTCTCGCTCCATTGGCACAAATTTGGGAGTGTGGTTCAACAGTGGTTGTTGTTCTAGTGTGTCACTGTGCTGATCTAGAAAGTGATGCTAAGGGTGAAGCTTACATCTAGCACTTGGGATGTTTATGCAAGTGAGTAGGGGAGCTTCTATTTTTCAAGCCTAGTTAGATGGATTAGAGCTATTGGCACCATCACCAACCATAGATGAAACATTAAGAGCAGAGTCTGAATCCATGAACCATTAGGGGAATCAATTTTGATATTCTTAGGGAGGCCCTTCAAAGAATCAACCACCATGAGGATGCACATGAAGATCTTCCATGACAGCAAGGTTTCAACATAAATGGAATCATTATTGTGATAATCACCAAAATTCAAACTCTCATTGGATCATTATAGTTGATTTATGAGCATGATTGTGTGACTTTTTGTTTTTTTTTTGTCATGACAAAAAAAAAATTCACACAATCATGCCCAAAAATCAAATATAACTATCTATGGATTGTGGAAATCTGATAGCTCTCATTGGATCATTGCTTCCATAGGCCAAGTGTCTTCATTGAGCTTATGTATCTGCAAGGCATGTGTCTTCATGGGACTATTGTGCTCATAAGCTATAGGCTTTCACATGATTGCAATAAGAGTTCATCTTGTTGATAAAGGTGCATTACAATGGTAATAATTTATCATGCTAAGATTTAAGAAGTTCATTAAAAGGATTTACAATAAAGAATTTTCTTCCTATTCATAGATGCTTCCTAATTATTTTCCTAAGGCACTACAAATGGCCCTAAAAGAACCTTAACTCTTTGCTACTAGAAAAGCATGGAAACAACTGATATGGAATCACATCAACAAAGCTTGGAACAAGACCAAATGAAACTTTCCTAAACTAGATATGCCAACTAATATTAGGTGAATGCTACTAATGAAATCCAAAAAATGTAGTAAAAAAATAATGATACTATCAACATCTTTTATTTTCCCATACTGCCATAGTCCAAATGCTTTTTCACCAAGAAAAACTTCTTTAAAAGAATGAGTCCCAGTTGACATTAAAATACCCTCCTAATAAAATTATATATAACAAAATCTAATCATATCATAAGAAGTTTGTAAAGTACTATTTATAACAATGCAAATTGAATGTCATTGTCTTTCTAGTAACCTAAAAAAACCAAATTCAAAATAATAAGGACTACAGGGAATAAATATTAAGCCCCCATCCATCAGAATGTTGTAAATATAGGCATTTTTCTTGATTCCAACCACATTCATTTCCTTTGTGACTACTAGAGAACTTTGCATCCTTCCTACCTTGTAGCATGCCTTAAGCAACGTTTCATATGATATTTCATCAAGCTTCAAACCCTCACTCTTCATCTTTTTAAAATACTCAAAAGCTCTACCAATCTCACCAAAAAATGCATAATCTTGCATTATAGTGGTGTATGTATTCTCATTTGGAGATACTTCAGCCAATGACATGTCATCAATAATATTGAGAGCATTATCCATTTTCTTTAAAATAGAATTTCAATGATCTATCAAAGTCAATTTAATTACTTGCCTATTTGAAACAAAAGAGGAAAGTTGTGGCAATCCTAAATATAAGATGAATCATTTTTCACTTGCATTATAAGAGAAGATATCAATGCTCAATGATATAAATATCTGGTACTTGTTTTCTATAACCTTGAATTGAGGGTTGACTATATTATACTCTAACACCATTGTGTCCCAAATAATCAAAGGTAAATGGGAACTTACCTACTTGTTTTGAACTAAACCATATAGGAGAACATTCAATGTTTGTACAATAGGAATGTAGCCTCATTGCCTCATCTATTTAAATATTTTAAAGCCATCTTCATATATTGAGAGCATTATCCATTTTTGTGATCTTACTATCCTATAGGATAAAGAGAACCTACAATGCTTCCCCATTACATGGGGATTCATTGTCCTCCAAATCAATATATACAAATCACTTCCATACTTTCCCTATTAAGAGGTAACAAAATGATATTTCAATTAGGATAGAATAATCTTGATCAATATTTTAATTCAAACATAAAAATCAAAAAGTCTTTGGGCTCTATAGAAAGATACCACCACAGGATAATAAATAGTAAACTGCATCCATTTTCAGAAGATTATATTTTCTCAATACACTCAGGTCAATATTAAGGATTCCCAACATTTAAGCACATGTCTACAAACTCCAAAGTAGGAGTATAATACCATGCAAATTTTAAAAACAAGTTTAAAATTACCATGAATGAAAGAAGTCATGTGAGAATGATGCACCCATCTATTCATAGTAAACAATAATAAATTAATCACAATATTGACACATAAATGAATAGAAAGAGAGGTGAATGGAAACATTGTAATTAATGCATCAATTTATTGTGAATTCAAAAAACATGAAAAAAGGAATCAACTATTATTACATTACATTCATTGACAACTAATTTCTATGTACAAGGATGTCACATTTTAGAGGACCTCTAAGATTATAAATGGAACATTATCGAATACAATTTTAAGTTGGAAGTTGAAGCTAATCCATTACACAAACTTAGGTTGGAAAATATATAATAGAAACCTTCATGCAAGAAAAGCTCTCAAAATGTATTATAAAAGTGGATATCATATTCCCAATAAAACATTCTTTAGGTAGCTAACCTAGATCAAGTTAGGAAGAAGAATTGTGACCAACAATTGTTGGCTTCTCGACCTTAGCAAAGATTAATTGAAAGATCTTAACCATTCCTTCCAATGGACAAAAGACTTCAAATAATAATTAGAGTCAGATATGTTTCCCATACTTGGTGGATAATTTGTATTTAATTCGACTAGGGTAAGAGAGGATGATCAATATAAGATAATATGCACAACAAAATAGAGCATATATGTACATTAGAGAATGCCCTTTTTTCTACCTAATGCTAGTGCTACCTTCTAAGGGCAATGGACACTATTTCAAAGGCTAATGAATGAGAAATTCATTGTGAGTTTGGATAATACAATTTTAGTTTCATAAATGCAAGATGACCACATTGTACATCCAATTTTTTTTAACATATGTAGAGTCAGATGTAAGATAATTTTGGCTTCTCTAAATTCTAAGAAAGCTAATTTTGTTGTTTTTTATGTCAAATTTCTTGAACACATTTTTAAAAATAGTTTTTCTAGTGATGTTGAATGACTTGCTGCTACTCAATACCTAACTTTACCGAGCAACAATAATAGCTTGATTTTGACATGACTAGTCATTTGGATGATGGTAAAAACCTGCATGGTCTCTATGCTACTAAGAAAATAAGGTTAATGTTCTAGATAGTTTAATACTATTCATCAATTGTTTCCTCTTCAAAAAAAAAATTAATGGAGTTCTACTAAGACATATTGAGGCATACAAACCCATTGACCTAATTGGAGATTCCAAGTAAGGATTGGCAACTCTATTTCAGTGACACCTATAATTAATTTTCATATCAAAAGACCTAAAGATGAAAAAAATGAGACAACCTTGATACCAACCAGAACAAGTAGAAGCCAAAATTCATATAGGGAGAGTGAACAATGTGGAAAGATCAAAATTTTGGCAAGTCGTTTAGACCTACCTACCTATCATTGTCCTAAAGTATGTACACCAAATATAAATTCTTTGTTCATTGATGTAAAAAATTCATATATATGCTTTCAAGTTCAAGTGATAACATAATCAAAACAAAAAACATTGCATAGGTCCGATTAAAGGATAAACACTTAATGAAATAATTTCTTCATGTATAAATGATATCTAATATTTTAGTGTATACAATAGTAAAAATATGCCCCAAGGTATGAATCCCCAGCCATTCACTTAGAAACATGCATTTATCATAGTTAGTCATGGGACTATCATCATTCACCAGAAAGTGACATATCACTATTAGAACAATCACATTTAAAACTTACATTAAAGATACAATGTAACCTTACCTTAGGTATTGAATACATCTTTTGGTTTTTATTAAAATACACTTGAAATCTGATTTTGAAAGTTTAGAAATATTGTCTCAAACTGTAATAGGTAATGACTTACTAGTTAGGATGTGGATCTAATTATTGGAGTGCTTTGTAAAGGTTTTTTCATCTTAATAGTGTTTATTGAGAAGCCTTAAGATTATTACAAATGATGGAAGGAAAATGATTTACCAAATTAGTGATGTTGCGGTGACTAGTCAAAATTAGTTGTAGTGACTATCATAGTTGGACACAAAGGAGGGATCACACTAAGAAAAAGAAAAAGAAAACATCCACATGAAAGAACACCAATCTGTCCAATTTATCATTTCATCAGTATAGGAAACAAGAGATATCCAAATCCCATATCACTTGCATGGCGATGGCCACTACAACTAGTGGGACAAGTTCCTAAAAGCAAGTCCACTTTATATTAGATAAGATTATAGAAAAAGAATACATTAAGGAGGAAAATTTATGGGATAGCCTTATAAGTTTAAGTTTGGAATGGATTAAAGACCCTTTCTTGTAGAAAATATAAAAGAGCATGGTTATGTGTGACACAATCATCACCTTCATATCCAAGAAAATGGTCACACTTTCCATCAATACAATACTCATTAAAATTATAGGAACTAGAACATCGATCATACAAATATAAGGATATGTCATGAAAATTTTCATGATAAAGAGGGAAAATCAACTCCCCTAAAAAGTAGATTGAGTTATTTAGACTAGGGATAGGCTAGTGTCACTCCTTGCAAAAAAATAATTTATTTTATTTCAAATATGCAAAAAAATAGTTGATAAAACAAAAAGTAGAATACTTGGACAAACAGTAAGATAGAATCTAAGATATAACATAATTGGTAATACCATTCAAACTAGGAAATTGGATTGGTCCACCATTTTCAAGACAAGCTCTCCATTCTCTATCAACAACAATCTATAGATAGTGCAAAAATACTATAGACTTAAAACATAATTATCATTAAAAAATTCATTTAATCTTGAGAGCAACATAATCCTTCCTTGCCAGAAAACTTTAGTAAAAGCAATCAATGTATAATTTATATTGTCAATGTAGAGAAGCATAAGTTTTTGATAAAGGATCAGCAGGAATGGTTTAACTAATCATTAATGCTAATTCCAAAAAGCTTCCACCTGTGTTTTTTTTTTTCATAATATCAATTGCATTTGGTAAATCCTAAATCTGCAAGTGTAGTCAAGGTTATTTAATACTAACAATTGCATCACATGCATTACAATGGCTATGTCAATAGGCAATTCAATAGGTGTGTAGTAGTATAGAAATTTATAAATCTTATCTATAATTGTCCATTCTTTTTAAATGTTCTCACCACAACCTAATTATTTCTTATGTGTTGGCCCTAATACAAGTACCATCTCTCTGGAAAACTCAATTATCATTGAAAAATGTTAATCATACATGAGTTGAATGAAAAATAAAAGGAACTTAAGTGCAGAAAATATCTTAAATGTCCTTCTAGTGTCTGTAGTCATCCTTTCCATGTAACATGACATTGTCCACACTTCAACATTTTTACTTTGGCTAAAGATTAAATCCATGCTTGCAATAAATCTATTTTTCCCTACTATTTGGTATGTAATGTTTCAGAAGAAGATATTTTGCTTACATCAAATTGATGACAGGAAAACCTTCTCTTAACTTTACTATTTAGAGTCTTTATAGTCAAATATTTAAATGTGCAAAAGTAATCAAATATCAACCAAAAAAGACAACAATGGATTACTTCTTAATAGCAGTTCAGAATATATAGTGAAATAGAACTATAAGGATTTGATAGATTCAGATAAACCTAAGAGATTTTCCATCAATATAAGTGGCTAAACATATTTATCCACTAAATTCTTGGTAGGAAACTTTTTGTTAGATAGTGGAAACTATCCTTTATTCTCGTATATAAAGGCTACCATTTGTTTGAGGTTTAGGAAAACCATGTTAAAAAAAAGGATGGAGTTACAGTTATTGCTAGTACAGTTGTGATGGCCACAAATTCTCCTCTTAATCACAACTTGGTAATTCATGCTCTCTAATAAAAAAACATGACCTATGTTATTGGATTGAAAGTTTCCATGGGATCAGTTAAATAAGTTGGAAGAAAAACATTACTCTGGCACTTATTGCATTCTACAAAGAGGTATTAAAAACCTTATTAATATTTTTTACTCAAATGAAATTTGAAATCTCTCTTGTTTTACTAGAGGAATGATGAATTTGAGTGTAAGAGAAGAGAGAATTGGTGGGGCACATATGATCTTTATCACTATGTTAGTCTAGAAGAAAAATAAGATCATGATGTCCTAATTATGGGATTGATTTATCCAATAGAGCATGAAGTAACAACCACTAATGAAATAAAGGAGAATGAAAAAGTGAAAGAAGTTTTTAATTGGATAAATAGTTTTGTCTTCTCTTCAAGACCATCTAATTCTAGTGTGAACCAAAATTCCAAGGCTAGTGACACACCTTAGGGAAATGATGGTTCTCAAGCTGTTCTTCAAGGGAGTGCCAATACTATTACAAGGGATCCACTACTAGAAAATGTAGAGAATTTTTGTCATGACAAGAGCCCTATGGAAGGGGCTATTGGTATTTTAAATAAACAAGAGTCAATTTCAACATGCAAGGTTGTTAAGGTAAAGAAGGAAAGAATTCAAAGTAAATTTGATAGAAGTCACGAAGGCTAAAAAGGAATGAAGAAAGAGGAAAGAAACTATAGGAATTGAATTATTGGGTTCATTTCAAGGATATACAGATCAATATTTTGCCTCAAAATTAAGATAAAAATTATTCAATTTCGCCAAAGCTAACTACACCATTTACAAATAAAAGGGACATGTAGAATACTTTCTATTTCAATTTTGGATAAGTTTACAATCAGCCACTTCTTACATTAATACCATGCATTTGGTTCTAATTCCTTTATTCATGTCTTTCAAAATGTCTGTTAACCCTCCTTAAGATATGTGTTAATTGGTTTATTAACATTGCATGCTCTCCTTTGAATGGATCAATGATTATTACAAAGATTTAGAATCTATATAAAGATTAGTACCTTACCTATTGGGCAATAAGTGCAAGGTGAATAAAAAATAGATTGATTGGAGAAAATAGAGACAAGCCAAAAATGGAATGCAAAAAATCCAAACAAACAAAGAGCAAAAACCTCTACCTCAAATATGCACATGGTAAGTATATGTACCTTAGGCTACTGCAAAATGATCATAAAAATCCATCAACAAGAGAAGAGAAATATGTACCTATGCAAAAAAAATGATGTATTTGTGTAGCACCTGCAAGCTCAATAGACTAACTAAACTAACATATATGAGATGAGAAGGATTTTTGAATAATAGATCACACAACATATCTCATCCTAAATTTTTGAGATCTCTTGGATCACATCAGTACCACCTTGAACATTAGTGATCTTAACTTTTAGAATCTAGTCAACCATACCAATATCCTCTATTTCAACATTATTTTCATTATTTGGATGGAAAGAAATCAAACCAAAAATTGGGCATCCCTCATATAACTCATGATATGGATAATTTTGTACTAATGCAAATAATGAATCTAGTTTCTAAGTATCAACTTCCTAGAACATAGGATCATTCTTTTTTCTAATAGTTTTTTCTTTTTTTATTAATAAAAATTTAGACTTATTTCTAAATTAGAAATCAAATTGAAGAATAAAGAACATTCCTAACCTCAGAATCCTTTCTAGTTTTTTGAACTTTATTGTAAAAACAAAGAGTTAAGGTAGACACCTTTTCCATGGAGGGGATCATCATCTGAATAGAATGCAGTAGTTGAAAAGAACTATGGTTTGTGTTTGGGGTTTAAGTTATATGTGTTTTGATTCATGCGAGTCTTTATGTACTTTTATCCAATCTTTTAGTTGGGTTAGATAATTCTAAAGTTAAGTTTTATTTTCATGACTACTTTTTCACTAGTTGATGGGGCACATTGCATACTATAAGATAAGCTACATGTGAATGGTTTTTTATACCTGAAATATTTAATTAATGTGAATACACTTTAAAGATGCCAATTTTTGTAGTAGCAAGGATTATTTTTATATACATTTCATTCAATTAAAATATCACAGACCTAACATGGGTGAATTTTTTAATCTTGTGTTGGAGTTATCTTTCATTACTTGCTATCAACAACTAAGTTCCAATGATTTTCATATATAATAACTTACACACTTTGGACACACAAATTTCTAGTCAAACTATAGCTAAGTACATCAGGACTTGTGATCCAAATTCATAGGTAAGATACTTTTCTAATTGGTCATGATTTAATCTAGAGAGTAAGTGCTAAATGCTCTTTAAGGATATGTAACAATGACATCTCAAACTATGCTTATTTGTATGAAAATTTGTTTTTTGACTAATGCAAAAAATTTTGTCTCATGAACAACTACTTAGACATTTCTTTGATAAGCTTCCTCACGAACCATATAAAAGTTACTTCAAGAGTGTAGCCACCAAAAATGTAATCTAAGATCCAAATGTACCAAATGGTTGTGATGCTAATGCACCTGATTATGCTTTTCTTATCACATTTTACAACAACAATTTATTGGAAGAAAATTCTTTATGTGAACCAAGTACATTAGTAGACATAGATTTACTTTAGGATTATCCCATTATGTTTTTCTTATCACAACAACATTATGCTTTTCTTATCACATTTTACAACAACAATTTATTGGAGGAAAATCCTTTATGTGAACCAAGTACTTTAGTAGACCTAGATTTACTTTAGGATTATGTTCCAATTATGGACAAAATATTGATGTGCCTAATCATCACTACAAGTCAAAAAAAGGAAGCCCTAAGTTTCATACTAGCCTACCTAGGTGCTCCTGCATCACCTATTTATATTGGTAATGCCTGCATTGTTAGCCTTTTCTATGTTTTCAGCAAGAAATTCCAATTGACAATTATTATGATTCTTCCTCTATCTGCTCACTATTATTTAAGAGAAACACAAATTTATAAAAACAAATAGACTAGATTTCCAATCATACAAAAGATAATGTAGCTAGTTCTAACTATGAATTGTCCATATTGATATCCTTATTGATAAAAGTATCTTAATTTTTATGATCTTCCACCAAATCCTTGTAATCCACTACATGTTTCAAAATTTGATATATTATCAAGACATGGTTTACTATGTGAAGTTAGGTCTAATTACCCTAAAGGGTTCTTTTCTTTTTGCAATTCTTAGAAGAGTGATTTACCTTATGTTCCTCAAACAACAACTATTTGTATAAAGCGATGTGCATTTAGAAAACATGTGATTCAAATAAAGACAACAAGTCATATTTTTCTTTGCTACTCTTTACTTGATAATCCACCATAAGGAATTGGCATATGACCCATTTTCAATGTTGCTAATCTGAAATTATAGAAAGGGGACAATAGTAGCATAGATTTTTGTAACAGCAACAAGGTAGATACTGAGGTAGATCGGATAAAGGTTCTTCCACCGAATAAACCATTAAAGTTGGAATAATTTTTAGATACCAAGACAATCAAAAAGATTAGGAATGAGACATACAAAGAGTATTTGGTGAAATGATAGGGTTTTCCTAAAGTAGAAACAACATGGATGACTAAAGAAGATATCATCAAGCATGGCACAAACCTTTAGCAGTTAGCAACTCAAGGGACTTGAGTTTCTCAAATGAGGGGAGTATGGTGCAAGGGCCCTAGGTTCTGATTAAGGTAGTTAAATACCAAGGAGAAGAGTGTGAAGGTCAATAAGTGTCCAAGTTGACACAAGTTAGTTTAGATTTTTTTTTTTTGTATTTTTGACATTTGGATTGCATGATTTCTAAGGTTTCTAGAAAAGTCAAGGGGTGGTCAATGAGCAATCAAACATGGGAGTTGACCAAAAATCATCAATTTTATGTTGCATAAATTATTGTCATATTTTGGGTATAGTTAGATGACCTTGGTAAAGTTCTTGTGTTATGTTTGGAAAAAATGTAAATTTGCAAAAAAAATGCAAAAAAAGTTGTCATGCAACATTTTTGCAACTTTTCTTCCAAAATATGGAAGCCCAATAGTCAGATCTTTATTTGATGAGATTTGTGGTAGCTAAAGTTGAAAATGTAGGGGAAGCATTTAAATTTTTTTTTATCTACCACCTTAAAACATTAATGACACCCTGTACACAATTTTATTTCTAAACTTGGAGTTTTGTGATAGTAAGTAATTATTTTCATGTTTTAGAAAGTTGAATATATATATATATATATATATATATATATATATATATATATATATATATATATATATATATATATATATATATATATATATATATATATATATATATATTGTGAAGAGGGAATACGATGTTGGTTCAAATAAGGAACATTCCTTTTTAAATTTAAGATTTGTTCATACTTGTTGTTTACCCTCAGTCTAGATTGAGGGTTTAGAGGTAAATTTTTGTTTGCTTTCATTCTCACAACCCAAAATTCTTGGTACCTAGTGGATAGTTGTATTGGAAGGTGGAGATAGTATGCAGGGTGAGGATATTGGGAGTTTTCATTAGATGGAGATGCAACACTAAATTTCATGACTGTGACAACAAGTTTAACATGCTGACTGCTAAGAATCACAACACATAAGGCATTCTAGGACTAGTGAAGGAAAAATGTTTAGTGGAAAGGATGGAAATACTATTCCAATGATGTTTGTGGAATAATTTTCTTAATGGGTTTTGTGGGAATGATCCTATAAGGCCAAACAATATTTTTAAGCCTAAAAGGCCTAGGAACTAGGGCTTGGTAGAAAAGAGTTGAAAACTTTTGATCTTACACCAATATTGCAGATTTAGATATAGTTTTACGCCTACTAAGATCGTAAATAGTTTTGCTGGTTGTGTGGAATTTTTTGAAGTTTAGAGAAAATTTGGCAAAAAAAAGGCTACTAGGAATGAGCCCCTTTTAGGCCTCCTAGTGCAACTTTTGAATTTGGAATATTGGGAAGGGCTAGACATGTCAGTTGGTCAATTAACCTTGTAGAAGGTTAGTGAATGAGATGTTAAGGTGTATGTGACTTAATATCTTAGAGGATGTAGGTGAAGAGAGATGAATTAATTGCACAGTAGTTATTGTATTAAAGAAGGATGTGGGGTATTAAATCTATTAGAGATTTGTAGCTTTAGTTAGATTACTCAAACCGATGCAATCAAATATATAAGTGGCATGTTGGCCTTGAACATTTGATATCTATCCTTTATCTTATCATAATTAATTTCTATGATATATATGACTAATAATCAGTGAATTAATAATCACCAATTGTGTATATGCATTTAATAACAGTCATATCATTAAATACATATACATGAATGATTATACTAAAATAAATAATAATCATATTATTGCTCAAGTTCATGAATAATTAATATCAATATATTATGGTGTAATTTAGCATATATAATCAATCATGATTGTGATAATGATATCATTGAATAAGGGTAATTAAATAGTTGTTAATGGTAACAAATGATAAGTTCACAAATAACATGTCTCACGTAGAGACATGTCTCTATGTGAGATGTGGCTCTATGTTACCTTATTTATTGAAGTCATTCAAATACTTACAAAAGTACACAAATCATTTTAAGTGAAAAGAAAAACAAGTATACAACCATTCAACTAATTATATCTCAGCAACATTGAGGTCACAATAGATCAATATTGATAAACTTATCTTGGTGAGATTATTATGAATTGAAAACAATGGGCATTGAAGGTTATAGAGCTATATAAGGTTTGATATATATCCCATTTCTTATTACCTATTCTTTCAACTAAAATAACCATTCTATTTTGGTATGATTCAATATCTTTGACATAAACCAATATCTTATGAATTGTTTATAAACTACACTTTCAACAATTATAAGTTCTATTAAAAGTTGTGAGCTTCTTATCTAAGAAGTCTTAAGTTTGAATCTATTAAGACTTTTCAAATGTTAGTAATTAATATAAGCTTTGTTAATAGTGAGGGCACCTAGGATACTTTGAACATCAGCCCAATTTCAATAGTTTCTAATAATAATCTCCCTAGTCTAATTTATTATGTTGAGTGTATCCTAATTTGCTTCCATAGCAAATAGGGCTCCCAACTTGTTCATTTCTATAAAATTCCTTTTTCTCCATGGAAATATTGGAAAAAGCTTTGCCCACTTCTTGCATTTTAGAAGTTAGAGAGTGTGGGATTCCATGACTGATGATGTGAAACAAAACCCTAGTTTTGTATAGCTTTAGAGATTGCTGCAATGATCTCTTGATGAAGATGTGGAGATTCGAACTCATGCCAATCAATGAATGGAATCTAGGTGTTGTGTGTGGTTTGAAGGGGAACTGTTTTGATCCCACTCTATGATAATGTTTGAGCTCCTAGTGGATTGCCTAGTTCGTCCATTATCAATGCATTAAGTCTTCACAAATTGAGAGAGTTTGTGTGTATAATTAGAAACTTATATATTATCAATGAGGGGACTTTTTTTTCTTCTAATTATTTTTGAGATTTAGAGGACGTCTAGAAATTTAAATCCTATTATATTTAACAAAGGAGTAAGATTTTTCTTCAACCTTTTTGAATAGATTTAGAGGACTTCTAGAAACTTAAATTTAATCTAGGAGAGTTTGGTTTTTCTCCAAATTTTCCTTGAATAAATTTAAAGGATGTCTAGAAACTTAATTCTTACTATATTAAGTAGTAAGTTTTTTCTACAAACTCCCTTTGAGGAGATTTAGAGGATGTCTAGAAACTTAAATCTATAAACTCTTCTTGAGAAAATCTATGTCTAGAAACCTTTATCTTATAAAAAGGGGCTTTTTTTTTTTTTTTTCAAATTTTCCTTGGTAAGATTTAGGATTTGTAATGCCTAGATAGACACTAGTTTAATTGATATCAATAAGGAAATAGTATGTTAATAATAATAATAATTTTTGTCACTTACTATTTATACACAAGATAGTAGAAATATAGAACTTCAAAGTCTACAAAATGTTAGATAGTTTATCTTTTACCAATAGAAGGTGGATTTTAAGAATTGTAATTTCTAGAGCTCCAACCAATGGTAGCACTACATTCTTCTTTAAAATTATCCTTATTTGGTGGCTAAGCATGAAAGAAAGAATGATAAGTTGTAGACAAGAGAACTTTCTAGAAACTATCAAGACTCTCACTCGAGTGCTCCTTCTTATCAAAGTTTCACAAAATCTTCAAAACAAATAGATCTTAATAGAAATTATGTTTCAATAATATTTTATCTAGCAATTATCTTAACTCAACAATATAAGAAGAATGCTATACTAAAAATAAAGATAAAAATCTTACTATATAGAATCTCTAGAAGAGAATTGGAATATATATAATCATTTACATGAGACAACCAAAATCAACGTAGATTAACTATGAAATAATTGCTCAAGGTAGAGTAGCATGTTTTCTGAAGAATTATCTAAGGTCCAAATGGACAATATACCAAGAACATTTAGCCTTGTAGCTAATCATCCAAAAGCCTCTCAACATACTTGTTACCAAGACATAGGAGCAACAAAGAGTAAATAAAATTCATATTGAAGGAAAGCCCATGGCAACTGAGCTGTGGACTATCTCCAAAACCTATAATTAACTTCTCTTTAGCACTCAATAAAATGCATGAATGAAGGATCTGTGATGTCCTCCTTAACCAATCTAATAGCTATTCCTTCATGATTCATACAAACACAGAGCTCTATGCTTGAACTATATCCTTGTGAACTGTACAAGTTGGTAATGCCTTTTCCATTGAACCTTTCATAGTATGTTGTAGGCAATAAAAAAGAATAATGAATTATTTTCATTAGACTATAAATTTTGATTTTCCATTATATTAGATTGGTTTGTAAAGCTTTGTTTCCCTTAGTAAAACTCCTTACTCAACTAACTACCACATAGTTAATACTTTTAATATTTATATACTAAAAAATGTTTTAACTTATTATATCTAATTACCTAATCTATACCATACTAAAATGTAGCAATGGAATATTATCCTTATTATTTCACTAGAACCAATTAGAGCTATATGCTAGTTAAAAACTTGATGCTAGAGCATCTTGGGTGTAAGGACAATCTTGCCTCACCCAAGAATATTTTATTTTGTCTTTTCTATTTTACTAAGGACTAGTAGATAGGGTGATTACCATTTATGGGAACTTTCTAGTTTCAGTAAGTTTGTCATATTATCTCATAATTGTTCTCATTTTCTACATGAAGGTTCATCTTAAAGATATAAGCCTACCATAAAAATCTCATTGCTCCAACTTAAGTATCAAAGAAGTTATTGTATATTTTTGGTGGAGGAGAAAAATCTTCAAGCTCACCATTACAAGCCTTAGACTACCTGCATGAGGTCTGAAAACTTGAAGGAAGGGTGCTAGCACCATTTTGAGCCTACAAATCAAGAACTGGAATTTCTAAAAAGTGGTTATAATAGCCAATCAAAGCAACAGTTTGTAGTTATGGCCTTCCAAAGTTGGCCTACCTAAAAATTCTAAAATAACTATCAAAGATGTATTTGGCCAACTCTATATGTTTTGTTAGGGTCTATCAGCCCTATGCATTAAGTTTGAGCATCTAGAACCTTCCTGAGAAGCATAAAATTTTCTATTTAAGATAGGCTCGAACATTGTCTAGGACAGCTCTAGGTGATAGTTCATAGCTTGTCTTGCAAATTATTGTATTGAAGGCACCCATGTGGGTTAGCATATTGTACTTATGAATTTTATAATTTTGCATTTGTGTTACAAATAAGAAGTCCATATTTTGTTCTTGCATTTGTTATTTCTTTGTTTCTATTATGAGTTTATGGTATTAAGAGGAGCATCTTGCCTCAAGTGGTATCAGAGCTAGAGTTCTTGAGTGTGTGGACAGATCACCAATTGTGAGGCAGTTTGCACCAGGACCATAGTTTGGGCTAGTGTGTAAATAGATTGTTGGTTGTGAGGTAGTTTTCACTAGGGTTTTAGCAGAAGTGCAAAAATGCCTCCACGAAGAGAGTGTGGTAAAAGAGTTGTAGGTGTTACACCTAAAGGTTTTTGAGCCCTCCAAAGGAAAATGAAAGCATCGAAAGAACAAATGCAAAGAGGAATAAATCTTCCTATAAGAGATGAAAGTGAGGATGAGGAAAAATTAGAAGAAAATTCTAAAGTAGAGGTAGTTCTAAATCTAGAGGAAGAGAGGCTTTTTAGGGCCATCTCCAAGATTTGAAAAAGACCTAGGTTTGAGGTTCCCACATTTTTGGGAAATCTTAACCCAAAGGAACTAATTGATTGGATCAATGAATTGGAGGACTACTTTGAGTATGAAGATATTGGTGATTTGATAGGGTCAATTTTGTGAAGGAAAAATTGAAGGGACATGTGAAGATCTGGTGGTAGGAGGTTTTGTTGGAGTGAAATAGAAATGAAAGGACAAAATCACTAGATGGGATTGAATGAAAGATAAACTGAAGCAAAAATTCATTCCTCTAGATTATGAGCTTGATATGTTGAAGAAGGTGCAAGGGTTGAAGCAATCAAGAAAATCTATTCAAGAGTATACTAAAGAGTTCTACTAAGTTCTCATTAGAACTGGCCATGCAAAAGCTGATAAGGAGAAAGTCATCTATTATCGCAATGGGTTAAGGCTGAGCATTTAGGATGAGCTAAGTTTGGTTCAAGTGAGAAATATTGAGGAGGCATACTAGTTTTTCCTAAGATTCAAGGATAAATTGAGTAAGAAGTTTGACAATAAGAATAGTGGAAGAGATCATGGTGGATGATCTTATAGTGATCATAATGATGATCTAAAGAATAAAGATGAGGCTAGAATTAGTAGTTAGAACTAAAGGGGAAATAATTCTAATAATTTCCATGATTAGAACAATAGAGATTAGAGAGGAAGAGGTAGAGGAAAAGGATTTGGAAAAGGAGGCTTCTGTGGGAAATGTTTTCACTATGGAGAAGAAGGGCATAGAGCATTTGAATGTACCCAGTGCCAAGGAAGGATAGATCAAAGAGTAGAAGGCTAGGACAAAGTTGCATATGTTGATGAAGATGTTAGATCCTCACATTCCAAAGATGCTAGAAGAGGAGAAGTCCTAGTTGAGCAAAGAGTCTTGTTGAGTGGTGAGAATGAACCTGAGCAAAGAAGGAGCTTGTTTCACACAAGGTGCATATGTGAATATAAGTGTTGTGATGTAATAATTGATGGTGGAAGTATTAAAAATCTAGTGTCAAAAATAATGGTCACAAAGTTGAAGCTGAAGAGGTAGAAACACCCACATCCATACCACATTGCTTGGTTGCAAGATGACCACAAGGTCATGGTTAATGAGTAGTGCTCAGTGAAGTTCAAGATTGGAAGCTACCAAGATGAGGTACTATGCAATATCATACCTATGGACATATGTCATATGTTGTTGAGTAGGCTATGGTAGCTTGATAGGTATGTTGTACACAATGGGTGAGAAAATACTTACACTCTAACTAAGGATGGAGTGAGACATAAGTGGAATCTATTGAAGAATAAAGAAGAAAAGGTATGTAGTGATGCTAGAATATTTTTGTTGATGGAAAAGAGTTTCTTAAAGGTATGAAGCATGAGCATATGTGTTTTTCTATAATTTCTAAGATAGTAATGAAGAAGTAGAGGAGGTACCTACAAAAGTTGTAGATATGTTGAGAGAGTTTTCTAATATTGTATTAGATAATGTACCTAATGGATTGCCCCCAATGGGGAAGATCAATAACTAGATGGATTTGGTTTAAAGAGCCAGTTTACCAAACAAGGTAGTGCATAGAATGACACTAGTAGAAAGTGAATAGTTGAATAGTCAAGTTCATGAGTTGTTGTAGAAGGGGTTGATTTGAGAGAGTCTGAGTCCATGTGCTATACCAGCAATATTAGCACCAAAGAAGAATAGAGAATGGAGGATGTGCACAGCTTCTCATGCTATCAATAAGATCATAATACAGTATAGATTTTTGTTACTAAGAATATATGATATTATGGATTGTTTAAATGAAGCTAAGCATTTCACAAAGATAGATCTAAAGAGTGGGTACCATCAGATTTGTATCAGAGAAGGTGATGAGTGGAAGACTACTTTCAAGATAAGGAAGGATTATATGATTGGTAGTATTTCCTTTTGTGCTAACCAATGCACCAAGCACTTTCATGAGGCTCTAAATGAGGTATTGAAGGAGTTTCTAGGTAAGTTTTTCATTGTTTACCTAGATGATATATTGATATTTGGTAAGACATTAATGGAGTGTTTGATTCATATTCACAAGGTGTTTGATAAGTTGAGGGAACAAAAGTTGTTGATAAACCTAAAGAAGTGTAGTTTTGTAAAGAAAGAGTTTGCATATTTGGGATTTGTAGTCTCAAGAGAAGGTCTGAAAATGGACCTAAAGAAAGTGAAGGCTATCGTTGAATGGCCTACTCCAAGGAGTGCAACAGAGGTAAGATCTTTTCATTGACTAGCTACATTTTATAGAAAGTTCATAAGAAGTTTTAAAGTAGTATTTTTGGACCCTTGACTCAAACAATGAGAGGGGATAGAAATTAGTTTAAGTGGACTATAGGAGTAGATAAGATTTTTAATTTTTTGAAATAGAAAGTTACCGAGAAGCTTATTTTAGCACTTTCTAATTTTAACAAGGTGTTTCAAGTAGACTATGATGCTAGTGGTACTGTAATAGGAGCTATTTTGAGTCAAGAAGGTAGACCTATTGCTTATTTTAGTGAGAAGTTGAATGATGCAAAAAGAAAATATTATGTTTATGATCAAAAATTTTATGCTATAGTTCAAGCATTGAAGAAACGGAGACACTATCTTCTTCCCAAGGAGTTTTTTTTGTATATTGATCATCAAGATTTGAAATATTTGAATAGTGAAGGAAAATTGAACCAAAGGCATTTAAAGTTGGTTGAGTTTTTGTAGAGTTATACATTTGTTTTGAAACATAGGAGACATAGGAGTGGGACATCTAAAAAAGTTGTAGATGCTCTTAGTAGAATACAATTTTTGCTAACAAAAATGTAGATAGAGGTGGTTGGGTTCAAGGAACTCAGTACCTCTTATCCATATGATCCTAACTTTTGTGAAGCGTGGAAGGCTTATATAGAACCTATTACACATGATAAGATGAAGTGGTTGGATTTTATGATCTAGGATAGTATGTTGTTCAAAGTAAGCTAGTTGTGCATTCCTAGAAGTTCAATGAGAGAGAACCTCATCAAGGAGAAGCATAGTGGAGGATTAGTTCGATATTTTGGTAGAGATAAAACTAAAGCTTTAGTTGCAAAAAATCATTATTGGCCATAGTTACAACAAGATGCGATGAATTTTTTACAAAGTTGTCAAGTATGTCAGATGGCAAAAGGAGTGAAGTAGAATACAAGGTTATATCCACCATTACCTATACCATAGAAGCCATGGGAGGATATCGGCATGGATTTTGTTCTTGGATTACTGAGGACACAGCATTAGCATGATTCTATTTTTGTGGTGGTTGACAAGTTTTCAAAGATGGCACATTTTATTCCTTGTAAGAAGACTAGTGATGTTGTTCATGTAGTAGAGTTATTTTTTAGAGAAGTGATGAGATTACATGGTCTACCAAAGAGTATATTTTTAGATAGAGATACCAAATTTTTTGGGTATTTCTGGCATACATTGTGGAAGAAGTTGAAGATAGATTTGAAGTTTAGTTCATCACATCATCCATAGACTAATGGATAGATAGAAGCTATGAATTGTAGCTTGGGAATCTTACTGAGATGCTTGGTTGGAGATAAACCAAAAGGATTGGATATGATTTTACCACATGCAAAATTTTCATATAATAATTCTATCAATAGGAGTACTGGTAAATCACCATTCTAGATTATATATGGGAGTAGTCTTATAAATGCTTTTGAATTGAGGTAGTTAGATAAAGGAGAGATAAGTAGTGCTAAACCAAAAGATTTTGTTGAACATTTGAAGAACATCCATGAGGAGGTAAGGAAACACATCATAAAGATGATTACATAGTATAAAGCTAAGGAAAATGTGAAAAGGAGGTATAAGGAATTTTAGATTGGATATGAAGTCATGATTCATTTGAGAAAGGAGCATTTTCCAATGGGTACATATAATAATATGAAGATGAAGAAGTTTGGACCATGCAAGATAGTGAAAAGGCATGATTTTAGAAATGTGTATGAAGTGGAGTTGCCTGGTGAAGTGAATATTTAACTAGTATTTAAAATTTTAGATTTGATAGATTATTATGAAGAAGGTGATTGATATGAAGTTGCAAAAGCACAGTGGAGTATTCCAACAGCTAGTTCGGCTACATAGGATATTGAGGAGATACTAGATAGTCGTATTGGAAAAAGTACTAGAAACAAAACTTATGAGGAATGTCTGGTCAAATCAATTCATCATGGCTAGCAAAGAAGAAGATTAACCATCTTAGTTTTCCTCTGAACACCTGAGATGTGACAAGGTAACTTCCCAAATTACTTTGGGTGTCTGATGCAGGAGCATCCTAGGTGTAAGGGCAATCTTGCATCACCCAAAAAAATATTATTTTCAGTATTTTCTATTTTAATAAGGACTAGTAGACAAGGTGGTTACTATTTATGGGAACTTGCTATTTTTAGGAAGTTTTTCATATGGACTTGGAATGTTCTCATTTTCTATAGGAAGGTTCATCCTAAAGATATAAGCCTACCATAAAAATCTCATTGCTCCAACTTAAGTATCAATGAAGTTATTGTAGATTTTTGGTAGAACAATTTGTAGAAAAATCTTTAGGCTCACCATTGGAGGCCTTAGAGTGCCTGGAAGAGGTCTAAAAACTTGATGAAAGGGTGCTAGCATGGTTCCAAGCCTGTAAATCAAGAGCTAACATTTCTATAAAGTGGTTATAATAGCCAATTGGAGCAACGATTTGTGAGTTAGGCCTTCCAAAGTTGGGCTACCCAAAAATTCTAAAATAATTTTCAAAGATGTATTTGGCCTACTCTATTAGTCCTAGGTATTAAGTTTGAGCATCTAGAACCTTTCTTGGTATCATAAAACTACCTATTTAAGAAAGACCCAAACATTGTCTAGGACAACTTTGGGTGTTAGGTCACAACTTGTCTTGCACGTTATTGTACTGAAGGTGCCCATGTGGGTTAGCATATTGTACTTCTGAATTCTATAATTTTTCATTTGTGGCATAAATAAGAAGTCCATATTTGTTTCTCACATTTTCTATTGTTTCTTTGTTTCTATTATGATTTTATGGTATTAAGGGGAGCATCTTGCATTAAAACTTCTCTTTTGAAACAATTCTTTCACTAAATATATTTCCATCAAGCTACATCATGACCATCACAAAGGTGACAACTCCCAAGTTGTATTCTAAGTTCTTGGATTCTACATCTCAAATTTTCCAAATTGCAAATCTTTCATATTATTAAACAACCATTTATGTTGAGCTATATTCATTGTTCCATCAAGTTGTCTCAAGATTGTTGTAAGGGTATAATTCTCAAGATTCACAATCTCTTGAACTATTTAAGAAACCATCCAAATTGAGATCTATGTATATTAGATCACTTCTTGTCTTCAAATAGTGGAGTTATATTTATAATTACAAAACTTCCTAGTCAATTCTTTGTTCCATACAGTGATACAAATGAGGAACTAGTGCTTTTTATAAGTAGGATCTCTAAGCAAGAAGCTATCATGAGATGGAAAATCCATCCAATATCTAATGTCACCAACCTCTTCTATCTCTATTACACTCTATTCATTTAATTTTGTATTGGAATCCTAGAATTTTTTCAAATAAAATTTGTACTACTAAATGAAAAAAATGACTTCATTTGCCTATAAATGTTTGTCAACAATACTCTGGTTATATTTGTAAAATTTCCAGGCCACCACAAATTATTGAAAGTAGTTTAAATAGAAAAAAAATAGGATCTACTCAACTCACATCCATACTCATGCAAGTTTTACTAGCTAATCTACAACACTTAATGACCAAGAAACTCATAGCCTTCACTATTCAATACAACCATTCCAAACTTCAATGCATGCTATAATGACTTCTTTGAATTAGCAATAGAAAAGACAAACAAATATACAAGTCTAAACAACTATTTTATGAGAAGAAATATATGCATTTCATTCTCTCTGCAACAAATGAATTTAAATAGTTGTTGTACATGGTGGTGTATAAGCACCTCAAGCTCTACATAGATAACATTGGGTAGTAAAAGTTGGAGAATGTTTGACTAATGTTTGGTTGAACTTGTTGAAAGTGCTTCATTTTATAATACATTGTATTGGCTTATAAAAGCCTTTTTTTTCCTGTACAAAAATTTTACACCAAATTGACATTATAATAGTTATTTTTTTCATACTCATAATTATTTATTATATTAACTATATAATTTACATTTAGTAAGATGTAGTATTCCAACACCCACCTTTTATTAAGACAAGTGAAAAGCTATTGTATTCCTGATTTGATTATAGAAAGATTTTTTGACATAGACAAATATTTTTTTCTATTTTTTAACTGCCAAAGCACTCTAATTAAGACCCAACACATAGTTAGTCTATAAAGGAAGTTTTGAGAAATGATTTTATAGATTTTTTGATGATTAATTTTATTATTTTTAGTTAAGACTTGAGCCCTATTTAGATCATGTTAAATATGTTTTCATTGAAGTTCCTAAGTATGCTTATCATGCCAACAAAATAATCCATTTCTTGGAAAAATCTTTCCTATGAGAAACAACCCAATCATTACATGGATCTTGAAATTACCAATGAAGTAAGGATGAGACTACTTGCCAGGCTATCTATATTCTTCCAAGGGATAAAGACTTGTGGTTGTTAAGCATATCATATTTAGCACTACCAATAATATGCAACTAGAATATGCATTTGATCTTTTCAATTATAAAAGAAGAAGAAGTTGGCGATGACAACTCTATAATTCACAAGCTTTCTAAAGCCATCAAGTTGAAGAGAGCAGTGTTTAATCTTTGACTTGATTTTGGAGTGCTTTGAATCATGCATCTTTACATACTTGTGTGGTGACCACTAGAGGATGCATTGAGAATTATATATTTGTATCTTGACTATTAAAGATGCCAAATATGGTAGATAATAACATGCAGTAACAACATCTAACCAATTTAGCTCCAAATTCTAATCTTGAAAACTTATATTTGTGCTCTATGTTGACATGACCATGTACATGTTTTTCTATTGAATTGTTGCTTAAATAAAGCTCTAATTTGCATATGAATACATTGCTTCTTTATTTGAATATCTTGATTAGACAACTTGTTTAATCTTCAAATGAATCAATCTAGGAATGCATCAAATTTTATTGTGATTAGAAGGGCGAGGATTTATGAAGTGCCTTGATGGTTTATAATCTAGTAATATTGTTTGTGTTTTTATCATGTTTTGCCCTAACATTTTTTTGGAACTTACAAAAGCTCTATACAAAGCCCAAACATGGGCTTGACATCATAGGTAATTGTCATCATTTATGTTATTCATTTTTTCCTCTACTTGTTAATAAAACACATTTATTATATATTCATCATACATTTTTCTTGGCAAAATATCCACAAGGGAATTGACCAAAGCAAGCCCATTTACAATATAGTGGCTGAGATATTGAAGGTTGGGAGGCAGGCACCATATTCACTAAGGAAACCTACATTATCACAAGGGTGACTCTAGTAAAATATCATGGAATTTAGGTTATTTTGATGAGGTTCACTTATCATCTAAATTATTTTTTTTGACTATATTAGTATCGATGAAAGAACATCCAACAATGCATACATTTAATAATGCATAGCTTCTATATCTTTTAAGTGAGTGGATAGTGATAATGACATAGGCTTCATATTTTACACTTAGTTGGATTTTTTGGTCATATTTATAGAAATGGGAGGACAATAAACTTGAAATATTATTGTGCAATTATTTAAAAGACAACCAATTATAGATGGCATAATATCATTTTGATGAAACCCTTACCAAATGTAAGGGTTTCATAATAGAAGAAGATAATCACACCATTGTGTTTCTCAAGAATACTATATGTATTCTAAGTACTACATATTCCATCATGAAATAAACTTGAATTTTCAACTCAGGGATATAAGACTTGAAATAGGTCAGCATAGTATGTGCACTAAGTTCTTTTAAGAGCCTTAACACCTATGCTGCAGGAAAATAAAATGCATGAAAGGAATCTTCACTACTGTGATAAAATAGTAAAAAAACTTGGAATAACAATGGATAGCTTTAGAAACCTTTGGAAAATGAATCTAAACTAGTTAGCACCTCAAAACATCCACCAGAATCATTTTCTGCAAGTGTTGTAGGAACTTTCATAGTAATAATGCTATAGGACTAATACAATAAATCTATCTTGAAAATAGGAAATTTCAAGGAATGAATCTAATCTACCTATATCTAGTCTAGCTCCCAAGTGGCCCCCCTTGGTTGGCTTCAACTAAATAAGAACATAATAGGTATTCCAAAATCACTCTTTCATTAAAATCCTTCTTTGATTACATCAACTGAATAATTCATGAAGAACAGGAAAAAGAGCAACTTCTGAATCTTAAACCAGCATTGTCTATTTTCTCACTACCATTTACTAAGATGATCCAAAATCCATTATATAGACAATTGGATGCTTATTAAAAACATGACATAAAAGCCTTGAAGAAACATCTCTAGAAAAGGAGGCAAAAGATCAACCATGAAATAGTACAATTATTAAGCAATAGAATAACAAATCATAGGAAATATAGCAAGTCAAGTCTTCTTGAATTTTTTGGAATAGTAACTCCTCTATAGGCACGGCTTATCCATAGGAACTGAATTTTACTTTCCTTGTTATGATCTATCTACATTATCTTCTTCTTTCAATGCAGTAACTACCACCCTTTTGTGCTGCTCTTCATTTTCTCAAATTTAGAAACATTTGGAACACATATTTAAGATAACATTCCTACTCTTATTCAGATATTAGAACATAGCTTTACATATTTATATAAAATACTACATTCTATGTATAATATTAAGAAAATTATGTTTACACACTACCCATAGGTTTAGTATGTTCTAGTTGTCTCTGGCATAAGTTCACAAGATATTTAAACAAATGTTTTGGAAATGTTTTTCACAAAACACAAAGAGTAAGTCCAAACTATAAAAACTATAACATAATTAAGACATTGATATGCCTCATCATTATCCCCCCACTATTTGAATGCTTGTCCTCAAGCATTATACTTCTTTGCCATAACTCTAAAATCTCCCACTATATTTTTCCCTTGCTTCCCACTTTTGAAAGTGTAGAAGAATATTCTAGTGTGCTTTCAATGTTCACCCAAGTGTTCCTTAACCAATGGATCTAGTCTGGTAGCATTATCATCATAAAGAGGCCAAAAAAAGGTAGGAGGCTAAAAATTCAATGGCATCCATAGTTCCTTTCTGAATTTTCTTCTAAATTGTATATACTTAGCCACCCTATTAACAACTACCTCATAGTTGATAGGGCTATGTGGTTCTACCCTTTTGCAAGCTTCTAGCAATCAATTTCATCAATTCCCAATCCTTGTAATAGCTCTTTTTTGTGGAAAGTTTGGAAGTGTCTGGTACTCTCTATACACCTTTTCTCTTTCTAAAAACACTTTCTCTCTAATCTCTATTTTTGGTCTTCCATAGGTTAATTTGAACTAGTCTCTTAGAAGGTCATTAGGCTTACATGATTCAACCCATAGTGGTAATGGTTCAGATTTATCAAGATCTCTCTAGGTATCTAACTGGCTATCATAATTTGTCTCACTGTGCATCCAAGACATTAAAGCTCTAAGGTGAACATCCCCTATGTAATGAAGAGGGTTACACTCTGTCTCATGTGGAATTATGAAATTATGTAAATAGAGTTCACACAATGAATTCTTCTGCCATGAAGGAAAAGTCTAATACACATTGTAGAAATCTTAAACATTTTTAAATTCACAATCAACATCCCTTATTGTCATCATCAATTGAAATAGCAAAAAATTTCTCCTTCATACAAAGGGAATACACCCTAGGTGGTGGCCTGCAAGCCATCACCTAGTCAGCTAACTCTAAAGCTTTATTCATTTTTTGTATCTGTTTCTCATGTTTCTCTTTGAGAGACTCAATTTCCTCATCTTTGTCAAATATTAATTTCTACATTTGGTCCCTTTCTTTCCTGTACAAGGCCTTTTAAAAAATGAAATGATTGTATAGACCAAATAATAAAGATTGAATTTTTGATGAAGGGAATTCTTGAGCCATAGATTTCTTCTTTTTCTCCTTAGCAACTTCTTGTAAATAATGGGTATACCAAGAAGATCTATAAGGCATAGTAGAAACATTAGAATATATAGGGACTAGTGGTATGGTAGGTTGATCATTTTTAGTGGATTTTTCTAAGATAGAAGTAGGGTTCAAATCACACATTTTCTTACTCCCGTGTGGCATTTCATTAATAGGCTCATTTTCTTTTGGTTCCACATTTTGGGGTTCCAATTGTATAGGAGAGTCATCTAGAATATTCTCAACTACTGATTCTATATGAGATTTTGAAATTGAAGCATTTAGGTTTTTAGTAGAAACTAGGGATACTCGACCTTGCATACGAGGGCTTCTATGCATAGGAACCTCTTTAGCTTTGACCATTTTGCAAGTTTGCTTTGGTTTCGGTGTGACTGGGGTAGACATTGTCAGAGTGGCTACTATAGGAATAGACCTTTTTCTATTTGTTACTTTAATTGAAGGGTTTTGGGCTTCCATTCCAAGATTAGGGCTCTCTTTACTAACCTTACACTTACCTTTGTCTCTGGAAGAGCTAGGTATACCACCCTCTAAAATAGGCTCAATAGGTTTATTATGAGAGCATAATGCTGGTTCTTTTTCTATTTTAGTCAAATTCTAACTAGGCTCTACAATTTCTTCCTCATTCCCTAATCTTTTTAGAATAGGGTTGGCTTGAGTTTGCAAGGTTTTAAACTCAACAAAGTCTTCCCACGATACAAGGGAAGGATCCCTAAGAGACCTTTCAACTAAAATTTTGATGAGAGCATGATGAGAAATATAATTTTTTTTTTGAGTTTCTTTAGCACTAATACACAACATATTATAAAGGAAATTTGGGATATTAACTTGAATGTCACATCTTATACAATTGAGTAGCTTAAAATGGTGAGCATGCAAGTTTGAAAACTTGCCTTTGTAGGTCAAATACCTAATGATATTAGTTACCAATTCTAGAAATGGAGCCCGAAGAGATAGTCTTTTACACCATTGCTTTGAAATGTCTAGTAGACGGTTACTTAGCTGAGAGAACTGTGCCCGTGATAACCTGGCATCATGTTCATTCGGATAATACTCCCCATTAGATGGTAGTCTTGTAACTTCTTCTATCCAATTCTCAGTAGAAATTACTTTTAATCCCTATATTATGGCTTCCCCTTCATCAAATTTTCTCATAAACTCCATTAGTACTTCTTCATTGAGATCAATTAATTGCAAGAAGTATCCAAGCCATCCACATGCATGAAATTTTTAGACTGCTTCTATGTCTACAAGTAAAATACTATGAACAATCAGCTCATATCTCCACAATTGTCCTCCCATCTTCAAAATACTTAGCCTCAAATTTCTCTATTCTCACCACTTTGATAAATTTTACCCCCTTTTAACACTTCTGCAAATACCATCTTCTTAGAATTTCAATTTGATCTTTTTGAGAAATATTGATACCACATTCTCTTAACAAGACTCCATTATGTTTGGCATGTAAAATAATGATGCAACTAATTATGAAGGACATCAAGGTTTAACTAGAAGTGTTCTCATAATAAATCATAGTCCTTTTTCAGTCATGTCAATCACAAAAGATCTTTCCCAAAATTGTAATGAAACAATACAATAGATACAAAAAGATTTTTAAAATTAAAATCAGGCTGCTGCCAAAAGTACAACCTATAATGTGGACATGACTAAGGTGATGTGGAGATGACATTTGGAACTCAATACACTTTCTTGGCCCACCACTAAATTTTGACAAGTGTCCACACTTAAAATTTTTGGCATAGGAATGGGAAACTAGCTTAATCCTTAAATGATACATTTAATGCAGTATTATATATAAATATTGAAACTAATGTACTAAAATTGAATAAAGAGTTAAAAATAGACTAATGACGTGGTGAAGTCTAATTACCACATAAAAGGTGTTGATGGTATAGTTTATTGAAAGTAGTAAAAATAGAATTTGTGGGTGATATAGATTATGATGTGGGTTGTGAGTGCATGGTAGATAAAGAAATGAGATGAGTTGATATGAAGAAAAGGAAAAATGAATGAAAGAATGGACCTCAAATTAGATGAGGTTTTATTATGAGTGCTCGATGAGGGTTTGTCACGGTATGGGTATAGGAAGAAGATTTTCACCTTCTATTGTAGGAATTGTGTCAATTGTAAATTGTTTAGTTGGAACTATTGTAGGAACTCATCTTTGGTCTATGGTTTATGATAGAGGTGCAGTGGACCCACAATAATGGGTTACACTTTTTTGCCTAAACTGACACTGAACTATGAATTTTCAATAAAAATTTCACATTTAGACGAAAATTGCCATTTAATGGTAAGGAATTTGAAGATGAAGTAAATTAGAGTCTTTTAGAATTTTCTATGAAGATTCTAAATAAATATATTTTTTAATTTTTTGAATAGATTTGATTGAATTAATTTTTCTCCCACAAAAATTGCTATGTTATCAAAAACCTAATGTTTAAAAAGTGACATTGTTTTTGACACACATAACTTTTTTTCTACAATAGATATCAATGTGATTCTTTTGAATTTATTTTGTTAACATCCATACCAAAACCACAGAGGTGATATGATGTCTTTATCCATAGTATTTCATATTTTATCAGAGTTTAAAGTTGACCTAACACTAATTTGGACACACATGGCTTTTGACACATGTAACTTATTATATATTTATCGAAATTCAAAATTTATTTTTTTGATTGAAAGAGGACTTGAATATGGAGACTGTAGTTATTTTTTAGAATTTTTATTCTCTTATTTACTATTTTTCCATGACCATTCTATATATAGGTTTATTTTTATAATGAACCTCAATTCAATTAACGTAAAAAAATGGATACTTAAAAAAATCAAAATGTGTCAAATCCATATTCATTAGAAAGATCATTTCGAGTACTTGTGTCATGGAAAATGACATGTCTTAAATGCTCCATCTGAACCTAGCAATTGAGCCTGGAAGCCATGAAAACAACTGAGAATGTTATAGACTTTGTAAAAGCCATCTACTTTACTAGTTTCGATAGAAACTAACTTTCTATTGAAACTTTTTTAATCCTTTCGATAGAAACTATTTTTAGTTAGTTTCTATCGAAACTAATAAGGCTGAGTTTTCATAAAAAAATAGTTTCGATAGCAACTAAATAGTTTCTATAGAAACTAAAAAATAGTTTCTATAGAAACTATTTAGTTTTTATCAAAACTATTTAGGATGAATTTTTCCTATTTAGTTAGTTTCAATTGAAACTACCATCAAAAGTAGTTTTGATCAATACTTTTATAGTTTCTATTGAAACTAGATGATTACCTTCTATCAAAAGTTTTTGGGCAAAAAATTCACCTTCCGCAATTTTGGAGGAATTTCTTCCTCCAAAAAAGTGTAACCCGCTATTGTGGGTTCACCCGTGCAACCTATGGCCATTAACAAGAAATTTTCATCAATGGTTGTTAGCTAGACTAATCCATTGTCAAATACATACTGAATTTCATAAGGCCCTAACCATTGAGCTTGATACTTCCTTGAATTATCTTTGAAATGAGAATCATATAAGAGAGCCCAATTTCCCACTTGGAATCGTTTATTACTAATATGGGTGTCATGCCACTCCTTTTTCTATTGCTGAATGATCTATGTTCTTTCCAAAATTGTATTTCTCATTTCATCTAGTGAGTTCAAGTGGAGAAGTCTCTCTTGTTGCGTTGAAGGAAGATTGATGTTCAATTCCAAGGCAATGTGTAGTGTTTTATGTTCAAATTCAATAGGCAACATTGGTACTTTTCCATACACTAGTTCAAATGGAGTGAATCCAATTGTTGTCATCCATGTAGTTTAGTATGCCCATATAGCTTTAGTTAACCTACTACTCCAATCCTTTCTGTGTATATACACTATCTTGGTCAAAATGGCCTCAATTTCTCTATTGGTGACCTTTTCTTACCCCTTTGCCTAAGGGTGATAAGGCTGGATTTTTGGTGCCTTATATTGTATTCTCTCATAACTTCAATGATCAATTTTGATGTGAACTGGGTGCCTTGATCTATGACAAGTTCTTTGGGAACTCTGTAGTGTGTAAATATTTCCTCATATAAAAATTTAGCTACTTTCTCATCTCTTACATTTTTCATTGCCCTAACCTCCACTCATTTAGTTAAATAATCCGTGCATACTAAGGTGTAGTATCTTCCATTTGATGATGGGTCAATTGGACCTATAAAGTCTATACCTCACTTGTCAAAGGATGTTACAATAATTTGTGGATTGAGTGGCATCTCATCTAACCTAATTGGTCAGCCCATCCTCTTGCATTTGCAACACTTGGTGGTATAATTTGTTGCATCCTAATGTAATCTTGGCCAATAATATCTAGTTGTAAGTACCTTTAGTGTTGTTCTTTTTCCTACAAAATGACCTCCACATGGTTTGTCATGATAGGCATGTAGTATGTCATATATCCCATCCTCTTTGACACATCTCCTCATGACCAGATCTGGTCCAATATAAAAGAGGTTGTTAGCTATCCATGAATAATTAAAAATTTTCTCTACTAGCTCTCTCCTATCTTTTTGAAAGAAGTGTGGGGGCATTCTATTTGTAGCAAGATAGTTTTCTATATCTACATATCATGGTGTATAAGTTTCTATGTGGAACAATTTCTCATCTAGAAAGGTATCTTCAATTGGAGTTGGATCTTCATCAACAAGGTGTAGTCTAGATAAATAATTAGCAATGATGTTGGACTTGCCTAGTTTATCAATAATGGTAATATAGAACTCCTACAACAATAAGAGCCATCTTTTCATCTACCAATTACAAAAGGTTTCTTCATTAAGTACCTTATAGTGGAGTGGTTAGTATGATCAAAAATAGGATATCCAGTTACATAATGTGAGAATTTGTTCAATGCATAGACCACAACTAAAAGTCTTCTCAGTTACTGTGTAGTTGAGTTCAAGACCATGGAGGCTTTTACTAATATAGTAGATTGCATTTTCAAGATTAGTAGGCTTTTGTCCTAATACAACACCTACAACATAGTCTGATGCATTAGTATGGATATAAAATGGAATTGACCAATTTGGTCCCTTTAGAACTAGTGTTGTGGTGAGGAGTTTCTTAAGCTACAGGAAGGCTTCATTACATATGGGTGTCCAATTGAATTTAGCTTCTTTAGTCAATAGTATATACAAAGGACTAGCTATTTTACTAAAATCTTTGATGAAACACCTATAATAGCTAGCATGACCTAAAAAAGATCTTACATCCTTTGGTTTTGTAATTACGGGCAATGTTAGAATTACCTCTATCTTAGTTAGATCCACTTGTATTCTTGTAGCTGATATAAAATGACCAAGGACCACTCCTTCTTGTGTGAGCATGAAACATTTCTCACTATATAGTGATAGATTATGTTCTTTGCACCAGATAAGAACCTTTTTAAGATTCATTGAGGCTTCCTCAAAGGTGACTCCAAATGCTATGAAATCATCCATCTATATTTCCATGCAGTCATGTGATATATTAGCAAAAATTTTGATCACAAATCTTTGAAATGTCATGGGAGCATTACATAGGCCAAATGGCAAGACAAAATATGCAAAAGTACCCCATGGGAATGTAAATATGGTTTTATCTTGATATTCAGGAGCTATACTTATCTGATTATAACCACTATACCCATCAAGAAAAGAAAAATATTTCTTACCAGCCAGAGTGTCTAGAAGTTGATCAATAAAAGGTAAAGGAAAGTGATCCTTCTTTGTTGCTTTATTAAATTCTTTGTAATCTACACAAATCTTCCATTTCCCTCCCTTTTTATGAATTATAAATAGAGGTGACACCCATCTACTATCAAATATAGGGTATATAAATCCAGCATCAAGCAACTTTTGCAGTTCAATTTTAACTATTTCTCTAAGTTTTGGATTAATCCTCCTCTGGGGTTGACAGAGTGGCAGGCACCCTTCATTGATATATATTCTATGAGTGCATAATGTAGGACTTAACTCTTTCATATCCCTATAGTCCCATGCACATTTCTTATCATGTTTTTGAAGAAGCTCTATTAACTATTTCATCTATTTGGGAGGCAATTTGTGATTGACATGGAGATTATGACCTTTTGACAACTCAATAGTAATTGTGAGATCAACCATAGTAGCTTCAAAGATTTAGACTTGTATCTAGTTCACATTGTAAAAGCTAATGGATAATGTCTAGATCCTTAGGTAGAAAACAATTCTCATTAAATTCCTCATATGTAATTAGTTCCAACACAAAACTATCAAATACATCCTTTTCTACCACACAAGTATTATTAAGAATACTCTAAATTACTAAATATTCCTTCTGCAACTTTAGAAAATATTGTCTATGTAACATCATAAGTTGTGCTATAGAGTTTAACTCTTTCTCTCCATCCACTAAATCTAGCCATACCAATCTACTTAAATCTAGTTAGGGTTGTGCTAGAGGATATAAGTCAAATTTCTTTGTTCCCTGTCCATCTGATATGGTCATACTCCCTGACCTACAACTTATATTTTCATCAGCTATAGCTAACCATGGTCATCCTAAAATGATAAGGTAATTAGATAAATTGACATTTTGGGACAAAATCATGAAATCTATAGGGTACTCTAGAGAGTCTATGGTTACTACTATGTCTTCTATCATCCCATTAGGAGTGATAGTAGAAGTATCTACAAGTTGCAAAATTATTGAGGTAGCCCTTAATCCTTCTATATTCAAATTTATCATAGTATCCTTAGTCATAATATTTATAGAAGCACCAAGATCAATCAAAGCATTTTTAATAGACTAACCATTTATAATCATAGTCACAACTGGACTTCCTAGATCAAAATAACTAGGAGTAACCAACTTTACTAACATAATATCAGCCAATTGTCCTACAACATGGACTATGGTTGGGTCCTTTTTCTTTCTCCCATGATTTTTAAGATAGGCTTCTCTAATGGATTTTCCATAAATAGGAACATCTTTAATGGCTTGGAATAAAGGAATTTGGACATGCATGTTCTTTAGTTGATCAATGATGTCAAAGGATTGTTCCTCTATTTGTGTAGGTTTACTTTTTATAAGATTTTGTGGAAAGGGAGCTTCAATTATTGTTTGGGTTTGAGCTAAGCTAGTTATATTGGTTGGGTGAACCATTTGTGGCTAATAAGTTGCTAGTATTGATGCTGCAGGAGTATCTGGAATTTCAGTTATGAGAGGTGATTTAGGCACTGGTAGGGTTGTACCAAATCTCTAATGTATATCTACAACATTTAGAGCATAAGAAGGTTATTGTTGAGCATCAACAAGATACATGGGTTGTTATGGTTGTTGGTCATTTGGATTTGGCTAAGGTTGTGTAGACAACTAAGTCTACTTTTGAGGTTTAGAACTTGCAATTGTTGGCATTAGTGTAGGTTTTTGGACTAGAGGTGGTAGTTGTGGATTACCAAAATTTTGGTTAGGCCATTGTTGAGGTCCTCTCCATTGATTTGTAGATTGCTAATTCCCTTGGAATGGTTGCCATTGGTTTTGTTGATTTTTCCATTGATTATTTTGCTAGTTGGACCACTAGTTCTTTTGCTAGTTTGGCCAAGAAGGTTGGGAGTTTTGAGGCCATTGAGTTTGTTATGGATTATTTTGCTAAAAATTATTTTAATTAGGTTGACTATATTGTAGAGAAACTTGGCCACTACAATTTTTCCATTGATTACCATATAGATTTGAATTTTGTAAAGCATATTGAGGCATACCTTGATGTGAGACCCATGGCTAGCATTGAGCAATGAAGAATAATTTCTCATACTCTCCTTCTAACTTGATGTACTCAGTTGGAAGATGTTGGTTCTCCATGCTAGCAACCAATTTTCATTGACAATCTTTCTTCTACTTTTGGTAGTGTGGACAATACTCAACTAAT